>CM055956.1:377427-1577427 GCA_029490685.1 Schizonepeta tenuifolia | reverse complement strand
AAAATCGGTAATAACAAATTTAATAGGAGGGATGATTTTCTTCCTTAATTCGATCCATAAATCCCTTCCTAAGCTCACTACAACATCAATTAACCATTGATTAACCCTACAACAACATTAATTGAATTTCAATGCCTCAAACCCTAACCCCTAAATCGGTTCTTGTGATACCCCGAGCTTTTATATCTTTAGAGAGCGTAATAACTAACCGAGTAAGTTAAAAGATGATATTTATGGAATAAAAATTTTCTTTTTTAAATGAAGAGAAATGAGTAAAACGTCTGGAATGTCTTATGTGTTATTTTGTGAATTTATCTGTTCAATTTCTTGAAATGATAATGTGACATATATGTTGAGTTTATTTATATGAAAATGAGTATGAGATTGATTTCCAGAAAAATCCCGAAGAGTTTGTTTAGTTGAATTAGAATAATGATGATCGCCGAGAAATTTCTTTACGCCGATGAACTTAGAATAGAGTTGAATTATGATCTTTGAACCTAGAATTCTTCTAAGGTCATTGAGATAGGATAAGAGCTTATCCGAGATAATTTGAGAAAGAGTAATGAGGAATTAATCTTTAAAGGATTAATAACGGATTAATAAGCCGACTAATTTTCTTTAAAATTTAAAAGACTAAGATGATCGGAACCGTTAATCTTTTATTTGAGATGTGAAATAGGATTGAGATGTTTTAGTGTTGGAAATGAGACGAGGAGAGACTAGACTCGTTTATAGCATAAAAGAATTAATATGAATCGTCTTATCCGGAAAACCTTTACGACCGGATAGTTAATACCCGTAACGACACGACGGGGACAAGTGTCGTCACCTCTCTCCCTCTCACGCCACCTCATCACCTCTCTCCCATCTCTCTCTCCAATTTATCATGCAAACCATCATTATGTCTTCTTAACAATCTTACCAAAAGATTACATGCAAACCACATCACATCAACTATCAATCACTTTAAACATTTCCAATTTCCAATGCTAAATGTCATCATGCTTATTCTCCTTGTTTGACACACATGCAAGCTCCATACTCTCTCTCTCTCTCTCTCGATTCCTCTCTTAATTCAAAAGAATGAATTTCATTTCATTCATCTTCATCCAACAATCGAAGAAAGAAAAGAAAAACACTCTCTCTACTCTCTCCCTCCCTCACGACATACACACACACCTACATTTTGGTTTTCTTCCATGCAACCTTGAATTCAAGCTTATCATCCATGGAAATGAAGTGAAGAACATCATCCTCCATCTATTCCATCCATATTTTCAAGAAAAAGGTAAAAACCCATCCAAGTTCTTGATTTAAATTCAATAATCATCCTCCATTTTCTTCATTTTTGGCTCTTAAGCCCTAAAAGAGATGGATGATTAATTTTTGTGCTAATCTTTTCTTTGAGGATTCAAGAAGAGTTCTTCCTTTCATTCAAGCTCAAGTTTTGAAGCTCAATTTCCCTTTCATTCGATTCCAAGAAGCCAAGAGAAGAGATCCGACTTTAATTTAAAGTATGATATTCATTTGATTAATTGTATATATGTATATCTCTAAGTCCTAAAAGAAAGAAAACATGCATGCATGTTATTTATTTATGTTTAGGCAAACTTAGGTTGTTAATATGAAGATCGAGTGAGAAAGAATCGTTAGGAGAATCGAACACTAGGATTTAATCGGTGAATTAAGAGAAGAAAAAGAAATTAAATCCCTAAAAATTTGATTAATACTGAAAATTAGAGGAAAAATAGGAAAATATGAATTCTTTGAGTTATTATTATCTTGATGCTTGATTTATAATTTTTATCATGTTTAGAATGAGATTATATGCATGAAAAATTGAGAAATAAATTGCCCTAAAATATGTATCAATGCCGTGTGTTTTAAAGAAAATTGGAGGATTTATTTTGTTGATTTTGTTGATGAATTGAGTGATGTTTTGGCATGAAATGATTATTTGATATGTTGATGAAATCTTGCATAATGTTAAGTTTAAGAAAATGGAATTGCATGCAAGTTATTAAAGAAAGTAATTCTTGATAATATAGAAGATGTGATGTTTTGATGTTATAATGTGTGCTAAAGTGTTAGTTGAAATCATAGATAAAAAGAGAATTTTTGTAATAAAAAGAATGAAGTTTAAAAGTTTTTAAAATATTAAGAATTGAAAAATGCATAAAAAGATATGTCTATCAAGAATTCTTGTATTAAAACTTGAAGATTTGAATTTTTAATAAACTACAACAAAAAAGAGATTTTGTAATTTAACTAATAAGATGAACTAGTTTTATAAAAATATTTTTTGAATAATAAAAAAATTTATGAAATCAGAAAATGGTTTAAAAGTTAAGAACAAAGAAGAAGAATTTATTAAATAAATAAGCAAGAATTGAGAAAACCGAGTCTAAAAAGGATTAATTGATAAGAAGTGAAAATAAGTTTTAATCAAATTGAAAAAAAAAAATGCTAGACGAGATAAGTTAAAATACTCGTATAGTTAATCAAGAAAATGATAATGGAATAAGATGTCGAGTAATGGCTTTGAAAGAAATTAATTAAAGTTAACTAAGTAAGTTGTTTTTCAAACCATGCGAATCAAATAAACTGAGAAGAATTGTCAAGTAAATAATAGTCGAGTTAAGAATTGAGAATCAAGTTAGAAATGGAAAGGGAATTCCAATTTCATAAGAGTTCAATAATAATTAAAGAGAATTTATTTTGATTGAGTAAAAGCTATAAAATGCTTCATAAGATAATGAAATTAGAACAAAGCGTTGTCTTTAAATTAAGAAAAGATAGAATAAATTGTTTAAGTCTTTATGAAAAGAAATTGCATAATCGAGTTAAGTTCTAATGTTTAAATCGAATAAATGTTAATGTGTCTTGAAGTATGTTTGATTTTTTTAAATTCATTATGTGATTAAATGAGTACTTAAATGCATGATATTAATTGTGATATGAAGAATTACAAAATTATTTGTATTCAAAATGATTGAGCTATTGATTGTTAAATCGAGAATTAATTTAGTTTTAAAAGAAAACTCGAGTAATGAAATATAGATAGACGACGTTCATAATTAAAGCGAGAAGTGTAGGACATTGGTTTAATATTAACCAATCATCGAGTAGAGTTAATAGTTTAAGGACGAAAGAGCGAGATCCTTTAGAAAAGTTAAAGCAAAGAGAGAATCGACTCAAATAGAAGTCCTTCAGTTGAGTTCAACGCCTTTTTGTCCGTCTTTACGAGTCTTAATTTCTTTATCGATGTCGAACTGTGAATGATCGAGTCGGACGGATCACAAAGCAAGGACAAATAGCCCTTAAACCGCCTAGCTAGAATCTTCGGAAGTCAGGTGGGCTTTTCTGAACCAAAACTATCCATGAAAATTAGTTATGCTATTGAGTATTATTATATGATTTTAAATGCGATTGACTTGCCGTTTTTATTGAAGTTTGGTATGTGTTGTCATCTGTATATGTGAAGATGTTATTATCCTGTGAAAGGCAGGAAACCTACGTGTGGTATATTAAATGTTGAGGTGACTGTGAGCCTTGCTTCGGTTAGGCCGGTCATAGTGTTCGAGAAGGAGGCCTACTTCTCGGCACAGTAAGATTATTTGTGACAGATGATGCATACTGTTATATTATATGTTATGTTTGATTGCGTAGTTTTTTTTAAGAAAATGTTTTTAACATGCACAAGTAAAACTGTTTTTAACTGCTTAAGTACTTGTGATGTTCGGCAAGACAAGTTCAATTGTTATAGCTTTAAAAAGCATCTTTATTCAAATGTTTTGGCTTGTGTTCACTGAGTACGAAGTACTCAGCCCTGCGTGTGTTTCTAAACGTACAGGTTGACTGGATGGCGATGGCATGGATACTTGGTGGTGTGGTGTGGTTCTTTTTGTTGAGTCGAGTCGAATATCAGACTGGCATTTGTACGTCTTCATACGTGCAGATGTTGGGTTTTGATGCAAGTTTCCGCTGCAACTCTTTTGAATTGATGTCTGTTGATACTTATACTCTGATACTCATGTTTTTGATTCCGAGTGTTGTGCTCGATGATTTTGAATACTTGTTGAATTCTTAACTTCTTGACTTGTGCTTCCGAGCTATAGGCTCGTTGACTTGAACGTTTTGTTGAATCTGGTTCTCCTGACTTGGTATATGTTGCATTCTCGTATTTGTTGGAATCCTATCCCCGTCAGCATGAAATACTTATTTATATTCCTATTTTATGTGATTTGGAGATGCTCGGATATTACTTCGTTATATTTTCGGAAGCCTTATTCGATTGCCTTACTTTTCATTATCGTTTTCCCCGAGCATGTTCCCCTTATTTGAGTTGATTGTTAGTTGTTTAGGTTATGTTGTTATTCGTAAGTCGCACCTCAAGAGTCGGGGCATGATAGTTCATCATTAGAAATTAGGGAAAATGATTCCTTCTTTGCATAGATCATCAATTAAACCACTCCCTAGCTCAATTATCCAAACAAATTAAGAATTAAATCATCCTACTAATAATCCGTAATTTTCGGTCAACATGAAAATTAAAGGATTAAAATTTTACTTGGATAGAATGAAAGAGGAGAGGATTACCTTGAATTTATATGAAGATAGAAATGAATTTAGATGGAGGGATGATGATCTTGTGAAGAATATTTCCTTGTAGAACTTGTTCTCTAATGGAGGATGAAAAAGAAATGGAGAATGTGTATGTATGTGTGTGTCACGTGAGTGAGGAGAGGGAAAGGGAGAGTTATTAGTTAGTTTAATGGAATAGTAACTAACATATGTGTCCATTAATAATATTTAAAAAAACATGTAGAGTAGGATGAGTCATAAAGTTATACCATATAAAAATCTAACATCCTAATGTACAAATATATATAAGTCGGTCATGGAGAAAATAAATCCTCCAAATACCGCGTTTTCCGGCTAGTTACGACGTTATAAAAATCGAGCAATAAAAATACGTATTCGGCTCATTATCGTCGAATTCCGATTCGACCATTAATTCCGATAAATATAATATACTTAAAAAGTATATTTTAAACTTTAAAATTAAATAAAAATTCGGGACATCACAGTCCAAATTTTGTCCGAAAAATAATAAAAACGAACTTTCTCGGGCAAACTCGTATCGCAATTTCGTGAATGTAAAAATCAGACGGTTTCCCGATCTGAGTTCTCGAACTAAAAAGTTTTCGTCCGCAAAAACCCTAATACAGTATTCGTTTCACTGATTTCCGGAATTTATTTTTAAAAACGGATTTCACCGTTGGTCTTAGAATTGAAAATCAGGAGCTTAGGCGTGCAAAGCCTTAATTTCTTATAAAATTTTTATTTTAAGCGACGGAGGAAAACCTTGGGTATTACATTCGACCCCTCTAACGAAAAATTTCGTCCCGAAATTTGCTTACCTCCTTCGCAAAAAGCTCTCACGTAGCTTCTTCTTGCCCGTGGTAATTTCAAAATACTTTACTGATCGTTTTGGCTTACTTCATAACTATCGCACTTTTCGATTCCGGATCGATCTCGGTTTTTCGTTATAACTTATATCTTAATCAAGAACTATGTCTTGCTGATGAATCACGCGTTTAGAGTCGAACACATACTTTCTCATACGAGGTACACAAATATAATAACATTTCATAGACTTGGAAACACGGCCAATCTATACGTCATTTCAAACTCATCTTTCCCGAGATATCCAATACTCATAATAAGCTTCATTTAAGCTTATACTTAACGTAAATAAAATGATTCTTTTAACGGAGAAATCTTAAAGAAAACTTTATCTTCCTTTTAGAATTAAGTTCTGATTGTCGCGTAAATGTAAGACTTTCGTCTTCTTTAAACTTCTCCTTATACAAGGCTTCGTAAGGCGCAGTACTTATCGTAGCCTGATGACTATCGTTATAGGCAATTCGATCAACGGCAAAATATTCTTCCATTTCGCACTTCGATCTAATACTATCGTTCTATAAACGAGACAACATCTCGTTTTAATCCGTTCCACCATAGTTTCTTTCTTCAATCTTGATACATCTTCGTACTTCCTGGGTAAGCGGTTTATGGCGTATCGTGAGTGTCACTCATGATATCGTTCTTCAATTCGTCGTCTATCAGGATACAAAGTCTATCTTCAATACGATCGCATTATCTGGTGCTTTGGAATAATCGTCAGATTTATCCGTTCTTATCTTAAGTCAAAGCTTTTCGATCGACTCGTCCTTTCTCTGGGCACTTATGATTATCTTTCGTAAGCCTGGTGTAGCTATGAGTGCTACTATTCGGCTGGTTATCGATTTTAGGTGTATCGAGAACCTCTAAATCTATCGTCTCGAATTCTTGTATAAGTGCTTCTTCCTCGATAAAAAGACATCCGAACTTGGTTGAAGTATTTCGACTCTTCGGACCTGTTACCACGTTTGCTTTTTCTGAATGGTAATTGATACCATGATCATAATCCTTCCATCCCATGGATTATATCAAACGTTTCATTAACACTTACTTTAAGCCTACAATTTAGGAGAAATATTTTTACGAAGTCAGAGCCCACTCACGGGGTCATATATACATATACGTCGAACGAGTATTGTTTTGCCTCCAACGAGGACTTATACCAAAACTAGACTACTACTAGTCTGAGTTAGGCCAATTACTTGGCTAGTGACCCTTGCCCTTGTCCTGTGCTTTTGGCCCATTCACAAATGCCCATGCATTCTATTCTCGTTACTGTCATAGTTGTTGTTGTTGCGGTTGTGGCTGAGCTTGCATAGCTCTCAAGGTTAGCAACGATTTCGGACAATTCCTTCTCACGTGTCCCTGTAGACCACAATTATAACAACCGTCGGAGTTCGCCAAACAGTTACCCAAAGTGCATTTTGTTACACTTAGGGCAGGTAGGAACAGTAATTCGTTCTTGGTCATTGTCTGCCTGTTATCCCTGCCACTGTCCTTGTGGGTTATTTAGATTCAGTTGCTGAAGGCCACGCTGCTTTCCACCCTAGTTTCCTTCTTCTCTTTTCCTTTTACCTTTATGGTTGTTATTTCTGTTGTTGGAATGGTCTGCAGTTGGGGTCTAGGTTAGTGCTGATACGTGCGCTACAATCTCTCGTTCTTCTGGCACAACTGCCTCCATGTCTAAGGCTCGTGCTAGTATGTCTGTATAGCTTAGTCCTCCATGGCTGGCCAGTGCCAATCCTAGTTCATGTCTATGTCCCCCACGGAACTTCCTTGCTATCTTCTCATCCGTATCTAACTGCTCGGGTGCATATCTTGATAATTCACAGAAGGTTGCATCGTATTCAGTCACTGTCATCTTCCCTTGTTTCAGACTGTAGAATTATGCTTCCTTCCTTGCTCTATAGGTTTTAGGGATGTACTTGTCATTAAATGCTTCCTTAAACTCGTCCCAAGTAAACTGAGCCAGATGCTCTGTCGGAATAACCTTCTGCCTAGTTTCCCACCAATGATCAGCTGGTCCGTTGAGTTGAAACGCAATACATGAGAGACGCTCCTCATCCGTGCATTTGAGAAGTTTAAAGATTCTTTCTGTAGCTCTTACCCAAAGCTCAACATCGCTCGAGTTTCCTGATCCATTAAAGACTGGTGGATTTCTTTTGAGGAACAGATGCTCTATGTCACGACGTAGTGGTGGTGGAGGTGGAGAGGTGTCTTGACGTTCATATTCTTCTTCTCTGTCGTTTCTAACTTGCCGACCCCCCGGTCCCTGTGGCCGACCGGGTCCTCTGCCTCTTCGATTGTTAATTGTTCTTGGCGGCATCTTTTAAACTAGAGAAATAAAAAATTCTCGTCAATTCCGTGCCTTAAGCACTCATCCATTTAATAAGGAATTAACTTATCTTAATCATCTAGCAATTTTCTCAAATTGCAAACAAACTCTTAACGGTTCTTCAATATCAAAACAAGTCAACTCCAACGAGACTTGTTCATGTCACTTATACTTAGGTGACATTCGTTTATAAAAGACTTGTTGTTCTCGTCATCTAATACTCGTATTCGTCGTATTCTTCGTTCAATTACGAAGTATGAAATAAATTCCAAAGACGGTGGAATAATAACTAAGGAATAACTTTTAGAACACAAGTTCTAGTCGTCGTCGGAATCGAGCGATCGCTGGAAATTAGTTAAAATTTTCGTACTCGATTCTTAATAATAAAACGGATCTCCTCTCAGAGTTATAACGGAGCGAACTCCCATCGAAAGACGACTTCATTCGTGTTACTTGTACGGAAGTAACACTTGTTTCTCCATTCTCTTTGATTCCCTTTATTCTGTCTTCTTCGTCTTTATCGTATCTTTCTGGTTTGGAAGCCAACGCTTCTCAAACGTCTAATCATTTCTTTCGTTTACTTAGTATAGAATTAACTTACCTTATCAATACTTATCCTATTTCTTCGAAGGAAATTCTTATCGGCTCTTAATTATAAAACAATGTTTGACTCCGCCGAGTTTTTGTTCATGTCACCACATGCATGTGTCGTTCGTCTATAAAAGCCCTTCTCGTTTCACGATCTTCTTTCGAAATCATTTAGAACCAACGCTTCTTAAAACATCTACGTTCTCGGGGAATCTTAGAGCAGCAGTCCAAGTTCTCATAGAATCGGGAGAAACCTTAGAACAATGGTCTAAGTTCTCATATCAACAAAGCATCTTAATCAATGAAATTATAACTCACATATTGCAACAAAGTATATCTCTCATACTTTAATAAAGTTCATACTTGGCAAACTTGGTTCTCTCAACAAAAGTATATCTAATACTTCAAACTTTTAAAATAAAACACTTTTATTACCTTTATTTTCCTCTTTGGTTGAGTCGATGTAGCGGGAGGTTGAGTCGTTTACTACATTCATAAGTTTAGTGATACAAACTAAACTTTACTTCCTCAAAAGAAGACTCAAGTATAGAGTATATACAGATACTCTATCTTACTACTTGAAAGAAATTCATATACAGAGCAGAAACGATTGCTCTGATATTACTCTATGGTAACGCTAGAAAAATAACCCAAGGTCAGAGCAGGAGCGAATGCTCTGATACCATTCTATCACAGCCCTAAATCCCAAGGGACGACAAAGCCGGGGTGCGACTAGGGGTTGGATTAAAGAAGCGGGAAAAAAGGGGGATATGAATGAATAGACAGGCAAATATAACTGAAACTAACATGAACTTGACTTTATTGAATAAAAAAGGGAGTCAATCTTGAAAGATTTCTCGACAAAGTTGTTCTCGAAAAGAAACTAAGTTCGAAGTATGAATAACTTAAACCGAAAGGATTTACAATAATAGAAGAACCGACTTTATTTAATGAAAGAACGAGTCAATCATGGAGGATCACTCGACATAGCTATTCTTAAAAGGGACTAAGTTCAAAGGATGAAACTTAGTTCTAAGTTATACTTTAACTGAAACTAGTTTACAGAATTGGCAGCGGAAAAACGTAGAAAATGATATCACATATCGAATGTGAAATCGAGGCTCAATTAATCTTTACTTCCTTAATTACGACCTTTACTTAACCTCCTCCGCCTTCGTCACTCAACCTGCACATTCAAAAACAAACATGCAGGGCTAAATACAAAAGTACTTAGTGGGCACGTTGCCGAAAACAACTCACAAGAGTATTGACTTAATTATGCATCATTTCATAAAACACTTATATAAAACTTTTACTGATATATATACACATTTAATTTCTGAATGACACACTGTGGGTTTTAAACTCACATCCGATCGTCTGGAAAGCACCTGAGGGCTAACTCAGAAACTGTCCCTCTGGATAACACCTGTGGGTTATCTCAGAATCTGATCATTTAGATGGAATTATCTGGATAGCAGCCTGAGGGCTATCTCAGAATCCAATACTCTGGTTAGCACCTGAGGGCTAACACAGAGAGACATAATAGAATTCACATAAACAATTCATTAAAGCACTGATAGAACTTTAATACCCACTTATTAAAACAATACGTAATCACTTTCGAGCAACGCTCGCATATAAATACTTTAATACTCATTTATTAAAGCAAAATGTAAACACCTTCGAGCAACGCTCGCATATAAATAAGGCAGTAATTGATACACTTTCGAAAAGCCCACCTCAATCGTTTACAGAACTATTACTCGTGCTTTCGTCTCTGATCTTCCATCCTGTCTTCTAACCTCAACGTCCTCCTTCTTCGAACACAAACAAACACATTTTAATAATCGGTTGAGACGTTAAAAGAAACAGAGAATCGGAAACGGTTAAGTCTTTTAGGCTCTTAGGCATTTGCACGTTAAACTAACTTCTTCAATTAAACGGGAACGAGACTCGAACACATCTCATTTAGCACTTGCTCGGTTCTTAGTCGACACTGAGGTCGGTTAATAATGGTAGTCGATAACTCATAATGACTTAAAAGGTCTTAAGGAGTTAAGTTGAAAAGAATTCAACTTGTGAAAATGAGTTTTGGAAATTCACTGTACAGGTCAGTAACCATCACGCAGAACAGGAGATTTCGAAACAGGGGACGTGCCCTGTACAAAAAGAAAGCCACGGATGTCTAGTTTACTCTCCAATTTACGGATCTCGATTTCGTTAAGCGAGCTAGGAGTTATGACAGTGTCCGTGGAACGTCGCAAAACAGTCCGAGTTTAACCCTAGGGCTCGATAACTCGGTTCACGGCTTCCTAGGTTCAATTTATGATAATCCTCTGTTTTTCACACGAAATTACTGACTCAAGGCAGTCAACACGTATTTCCATATGTGGTGAACTCCTTTTCAATTCTCGGTTATAAAATACGACGATCAAAACCTCGTCGTTTGAACTATACAATTACTATACCAATCAAGTTCTCGTTTCACAACTTAACATCTCGATTTCAATTAATACCTATCATTTCATAACTCAGATTAACACGTCGTCAACTATGAACTTGATCACTTATCGATAACATTCATTAATCTCCAATTATTTTCCTTATTCGACATTTCTATCAAAAATTTCGTTCATTCATTTGTCTCTTACGATTTCCATTATATTTTTAGAAAAATTCCAATTAAATCATATAATCATCTAACATCAATTATAACACTAATCCATTATTATAACATCATTAGGATCAAACCTCATTGAACCCCCAATTTCTTACATAAAATCGGTAATAACAAATTTAATAGGAGGGATGATTTTCTTCCTTAATTCGATCCATAAATCCCTTCCTAAGCTCACTACAACATGAATTAACCATTGATTAACCCTACAACAACATTAATTGAATTTCAATGCCTCAAACCCTAACTTCTAAATCGGTTCATCATTAGAAATTAGGGAAAATGATTCCTTCTTTGCATAATTCATCAATTAAACCACTCCCTAGCTCAATTATCCAAACAAATTAAGAATTAAATCATCCTACTAATAATCCATAATTTTCGGTCAACATGAAAATTAAAGGATTAAAATTTTACTTGGATAGAATGAAAGAGGAGAGGATTACCTTGAATTTATATGAAGACAAAAATGAATTTAGATGGATGGCTGATGATCTTGTAAAGAAAATTTCCTTGTAGAACTTGTTCTCTAATGGGGGATGAAAAAGAAATGGAGAATGTGTATGTATGTGTGTGTCACGTGAGTGAGGAGAGGGAAAGGGAGAGTTATTAGTTAGTTTAATGGAATAGTAACTAACATAGGTGTCCATTAATAATATTTAAAAAACATGTAGAGTAGGATGAGTAATAAAGTTATACCATATAAAAATCTAACATCCTAATGTACATATATATATAAGTCAGTCATGGAGAATGTAATGCCCCGTAAATCCCTTACGTTCTTAAAATTTAAAGTTAATTAAATAAATGGCTTTGCACGCCTAAGTTTACAATTTTTGAATTCTAAGACTAACGGCCGAATCCGTTATTGAAAATAAATTACAGAAGTCAGCTAGATGACTACTGTATTCAGGGTTAGCGCGTACGAAAAGTTTTTAGTTCGTAAACTCAGAACGGAAAACCGTCTAATTTTTACTTTCACGCAATCACGATACGAACACGCCCGAGAAAGTTCGTTTTTATGTTTTTCCGGACGAAACTCGGACTTGTCGTCCCGAGTTTTTGTCAAAATAATTTTTGTAAATTTATTTTCCAATTAAGTTCATACGTTAGAATTTTAGGTCAAATCGAATCGCGACGATTTTGTACCGAGCAACGTTTTTCGTCGTTCGTTTTCCGTAACGTCGGATCGCGCCAGAAAAACCCGTAACCCTTCAAAAATTCTGCATGGCAGCCGATTTTTCTTGATTTTTTTATTATTTTCTCCTTAATTAAGTGGAAGACATGCATGATCAATGATGTCTAGTTTGATGACACCTTGTCCTTCACTTTTCTTATGTTCAAACCTTTCATCATATCAAACACTTGAACAAAACCATTTTTCCTCCCATTCTCTCTCACCATCGGCTGCACTCTCATCTTCTTCATCTTCTTCACTTCTTCCATCCTCCATTGAAGACATCTCCAAGAGCTTGAAGAAGAACACAAGTCACAATCCTTCCATTCAAACTCCATACATCCTTGTTTAATTCTTAAGGTAATTCCTTTCTCTATATTTCTATCCAATTGGATTTCTTTTCTTTTTCTTTTTCATTCTTGATCGAAAATTTGAGTTTTGGAATAGATGTTTTGATCTTGGAATAATGAAATTAGATGTATTAGATAGGATAAATGGAGATTAAAATTGATCAAAACCAAGAACCCTAAATCTTGCATTAATACCGAAAATTTTGGGTAAGTTGTAGGATTTTTAATTTTCTTCTTTTGATGGTTGATTCTTGTTTAATAGATGTTTAATTAGTGATAGGAATGAAAAGGAATCAAAAGCCCTATGTGTGTTTGTGAAATTTCAATTAAAATTTGAGTTGAATTTAGGGGTTTATGCATGTTAGTTGATAATTGTTTTGCAATTGATTAATTGATGATATAAGAGATTGATTAGTAAATAAATGTAGTTAATTGGGGAAGAAAATCACCCCCTTAACATCTTTATAAAAACAGAATTTTATAGGATAATTAGGAGTTTCCACATGTTTGATATAAGTGATGAATTGTTGGTTAAATTATGTTGCAAATCATGTTAGTTGATTATAGAATTTAATTGAGAATTTTCTAAAAATGTTTAATGAAACATAAGAGATAAAGATCACCTTATAAGTTGAGTTATAATGATGTTATGATATGTTTGCATGCATGAAAGTGTTTCACGTTAGACGTAGTTTAACGTCGTAAAATTTGAACGAAATCCGACAACTTTGAAAAATCGCGTAAGAGACGAACATTTAGTTGTAACTAATAATCGAGAAGTCGGATGAAAATTATAATTTGATATTATTGTTTATGATGAAATTTAGAACAACTTTCTAGTTGACGTCATAAGCTTTCGAGTTGATATAATATGGGCTATAGTTATAGTCGAGAACTAGAACGCGTTTGAAATTTTTGTTGGTTTAGTACTTGTTAGTTGAAATCCGACGTTTAGAACGTCGTGCTTTTGAGTGAGTTTTGAGAAGGAGTTCGTCACGTACAGAAGTACGTGATGACTGCCTTGAGAGTCCAGTTTCTAAAAACATTGAATACGAGAGCTTTAAACGAACCTAAAACATTATACGTCGAACCTATCAAGCAATTAGGGTTTTCACGGCAGTTTTGCGACCCTCGCCAGAAACTGTAATAACTTCCAGCTCGTTTATCGGAATTGTGATCCGTAAATTGGAGCGCGAACTAGACATCCCAATCTTTCTAGTGGTACAGAGCTCATTCCCTGTTTCCAAATCCTCTGTTCTGGACAGCCTCCAGAGTTACTGGACTGCGCAGTGAAAATTTTAGTTTCATGTTTTCTAAGTTGTTTAGTTCACAACTTAGTTTCTTTCAATCGTTTAAGCCGTTTTATCTAACGAATATCTCCCTACTGACCCTAGAGTCAAGTACAGGACCTTTAATGATGAAAACCAGTCGAGATCTTATCTTTTATCCTTTCATTAAAGAAGTAATAAACGAGAATTTTCATAAATCGTTCAATAAACTAAAACGTAAATCGCCTAAGTTGATTCTTTCCAACTTAGTTTCTTTTAATCTTTAAAGTCGTATTAAGATATCGACTACCTTCTCTACTGACCCGAGAGTCGAGTACGAGATCTTCCGAGTTCTAAACGAGATTGGTACGAGTCTCGTTTCCCGTTTAAGTAAAACGAATTTAGTAAGCGTGCAAATGCTTAAAGAATGAAACAACTAAAACTTCATCGATTCTCTTTAATCGATTATCTTTTACAACCCATTTTTAAGTATGTTTATTTTACGATGAAGGAGGAAGCCAACTATAGAGAAAGGACAGAAGATCCGAAGTTGGAAGTTTTGCTTTAAGTTCTGTAAATCAAGGTGGGCTTTTATATACAAATAAAACGAGCAATGCTCGGAAAATCTTTCTTTATCGCTTTGATATCTGTGTTTTCAAAGTGATATTATGGCATGAACTGTTTTATGTTTTTCTGTGAGTTCTCTTGTACCTATTTGAGTCAACATTCGTGCTTTCCAGATTTAGAGTTAGTCTAACTAGATTAACTAACGATCGGCTCTGAGTTAGCTGCTAAGTGCTTTCCAGAGTTAGTGCACTTTGTAACCTTTGGTGTATGTGATATCCTGTTGAGGGGTACCAGCCACGGTGAATTAGAATTGGTCAAGATTGAACGTAACATTAGTCAGAAAATGCTCGCGCGAGTGATTTATGAGAAAAAGTCAGAAAATGTTTAGTAGACACGGATTCTTTCAATAAAACTCCGATGTGCTACGCTTATGAAATGCCATATTTATCTATATTTATGATTATGTTTTCGGCATCGTGCCCACTAAGTACGTTTGTACTTAGCCCTGCATTGTTTTCTAAATGTGCAGGTTGAAGCGACGGTGAGCGGCGACGGTTGGTGTTGAGTTAAAAGATAGGATGCTTAGTTAGAACCCTTCCGCTGCTAAACTCTGTATTTCTTTTTGAGATGTACTTTTGAACAATACTCTGTAGTCTAAGTCTGTAAATATGAACTTAGCTTCTCTTTGTACTTTTGTCGAGAAATCCTTAGGGATTAACTCTTTCTTATTTATATTCTAGTCTTGTTCATGGTTTATCGATCTTTTTCATGTATGTTTAGTCAATTAGCCCCCTTCTTCCCCACTTCTTTAATCCAACCCCAGTCACACCCCGGCTTCTGCCGTCCCTCGGGATTTGGGGCTGTGACAGAGAAAATAAATCCTCCAAATACCACATTTTCCGGCTCGTTACGATGTTATAAAAATCGAGCAATAAAAATACGTATTCGGTTCGTTATCGTCGAATTCCGATTCGACCATTAAATCCGATAAATATAATATACTTAAAAAGTATATTTTAAAGTTTAAAATTAAATAAAAATTCGGGACATTACAGTCCGAATTTTGTTCGGAAAATAATAAAAACGAACTTTCTCGGGGAAACTCGTATCACAATTTCGTGAATGTAAAAATTAGACGGTTTCCTGATCTGAGTTCTCGAACTAAAAAGTTTTCGTCCGCAAAAACCCTAATACAATATTCGTTTCACTGATTTCCGGAATTTATTTTTAAAAACGGATTTCACCGTTGGTCTTAGAATTGAAAATCAGGAGCTTAGGCGTGCAAAGCCTTAATTTCTTATAAAATTTTTATTTTAAGCGATGGAGGAAAACTTGGGGTATTACACTTCCAAACCCCAAGTTGAAAGTTAATAATTCTCCAAGTTCTTGAGTTTGAAATCCAATAATCATCCTTATTTCTTCACAATTTTTGGCTCTTAAGCCCTAAAATGGATAATTAATTGTTGTTTTGTATTTCCTTGATGATTCAAGACAAGTTCTTCCAAGAGGAATCCAAGCTAGAAGTTTGAACCCCATTTTTTCCCCATCATTTCAGTTTCAAAGAGATCAAGAGAAGAAGATCCAATTTATTTTCAAAAGTATGATAATTCATTTGATTTCTTGTATATATGTATCTCTATAAGCCCTAAAAGAAAGAAGACATGCATGCATGGTATTTATTTTATGTTTAGGCAAACCTAGGATATCGATGTGAGGATTAAGTGAGGAGAAATCGATAGGAGTATCGAACTCTAGGATTTTGTCGATGAATTAAGAGAAGAAAAAGAAATTAAAAACCCTAAAATTTGGTGAATACCGAAAACTAGATAAAAATAGGAGAAAAATCGTATATTATGTTATATGATGAATTTGATACTTCATATATGTTTTTGAGCATGTTTTGAATGAGTTTATGTGCATGAAAAATTGAGAAATAAATTGCCCTAAAAATTGTGTAATTGCCGTGAGTTTTAGAGTGGGAAGAAGAAATTATTTTGTTGATTTTGTTGATGATTTAAGTGATGTTTTGAGCATGAGATTATTATGAGATATGATGATTAAGTGTGAAGAAAATCGATTTGCATGTGATTTTTGAAGAAAATAATCATATGATGATTTGATGATTTTGATGTTATAATGTTGTTGATATGTGTTAAGGTGTTAACTTGAATCCTTGATGAAAATAGGATTTTTGTGATAAAAGAATGAAGTTTTAAAAGCTTTAAAAATGTTAAGAGTTGAAAAATACATAGAAAGATATATCTAATAAGTGTTTTAAGTGTTCTTGAAATAAGAATAAACTAGTTTTTAACTAATAAGATAAATCAAAAGGAAATTTTGTAATTTAACTAATAAAATAAACTAGTTTTTATTAAAATAAAAATTAATTGAAGAATAAAGGAAATCATTAATTAAGAAATTAGTCTTAATTTAAGAATAAAGAAGAAAAGGAATTTATTAATTAAATAAATAAGAGTCGAGAAAATCGAGTTAAAATAAAGAGAATAAAATAATAAGAAAATGAAAAGAAGATTTAATCGAGTCGAGAAAAAGATGTTAGACGAATTAAGTTTAAATACTCGTATAGTTTAATCAAGAAAATAATGGAATAAGATATCAAGTAATAACTTTGAAAGTAATTAATTAAAATTAATTAAGTAAGTTGTGTTTCAAACCGTGTAGATTAAGAATAAACCGAGAAGAATTGCCGAGATAATAATTAGAAAAGTAATAGTTGAGTTAAGAAATGAGAATCGAGTTAGAAATAGAAATGAAATTCCTTTCATAAGAATTTAATAAAAATTAAAAAGAATTTTTATTAATTGAGTAAAGTTTATAAAATGTTTTCATAAGACAACGAATTTGGAAAAGTGTTATTTATAAGTCGAGAAAGATAAATTATATTGTTTGAGTTTTTATAAAAAGCAATTCGTATTTGAATTAAGTTCTAAAATAAAAGTTAAATAGATGTTAATGTGTCTTGAAATGTGATGAAGTTGAAACAATGTGTTTGATTTAATTGAAAGTATTATGCAATTGAATTAATATGCTTGAGTGAATGATATTATTTGATGACGTAAAGAATTACTGAGTTTGTTTTGTATGCAAAAATAATTAAACAATTGAGTTGATTAAATCAAGAATTGATTAAGTTATAAAAGATAGTTCGAGTAATAGAAATTAGATAGACGTCGTTTCATAATTAACGTGAGAAGTACTAAGACATTGGTTGGCAATATTAACCAATCATCGAGTAGAGTTAATGGCTTAAAGATGAGAATGCGAGATCTTTTAGAAAAGAATAACGTAGAGAGAGACGACTCAAGTAGAAGTCCTTCAATCAAGACCAATGTTTAATATCCGTCTTTGCGTAATATCTTATCTTCTTTATCGATGTCGAACTGTGAAGGATCAAGCCAGACGGAAAGATAAGCGAGGACAGATAGCCCTTAAACCACCTAGCTAGAATGTCGGAAGTCAGGTGGGCTTTTCTGAACCCAAACTATCGATGAATGTTATTATGCTATTGAGTATTATTATATGGTTTTTAAAATGCGATTGACTTGCCGTTTTATTGAGTTTAGTATGTGTTATCATCTGTTTATTTGAGATATTATCATCCTGTGAAAGGCAGGAAACCCACGTGTGGTATGTTAAATGTTGAGGTGACTGTGTGCCTTGCTTCGGTTAGGCCGGTCACAGTGTTCGAGAAGGAGGCCTATTTCTCGGCACAGTGAGAGTATTTGTGACAGATGATGCATACTGTTGATATATATTATGTTTTGACTGCGCAGTCTATTTAAAAGAAAATGTTTTAGCATGCACAAGTAAAATCGTTTTAAGTTGCTTAAGTACTTGTGATGTTTCGGCAAGGAGAGTTCAATTGATATAGCTTTAAGAGCATTTCTTCCAAATATTTTCGGCATGTGTCCACTGAGTACGAAGTACTTAGCCCTGCGTGTATTTCTAAACGTGCAAGTTGACAGGATGGTGATGGCATGGACGCTTGGTGGTGTGGTGTTTTTGGTTGAGTCGAGTCGGATGTCGGACTAGCATTTGCACGTCTTCATACGTGTGAATGTTGGGATTTGAGTCAAGTTTCCGCTGCAACTCTTTTGAAATGAAAGTCTGTTGATATACTTTGATACATGTTTTTTTTTATTCCGAGCGATGTGCTCGATGGTTTAAATGTTTGTTAAATCTTAATCTCGTTGACTTGAAGTACTTATCATATCCTTGTTGGTATGTGATTTGAAATGCTCGGTTATTGCTTCATTATGTCTTTGAAAGCCTTATTCGAATGCATTGCTTTTTATTAATGTTTCCCCGAGCATGTTCCTCGTATTTGACTTGATTGTTAAATGGTTAGGTTGTGTTGTTGTTCGTAAGTCGCACCTCGAGAATCGGGGTGTGACACCCTATGGGCATCGGTTGAAAACTATTTTGTAACGAAAATAAGAGTTTTCTTCACCGTAGCGCACACATATGTATTTGTGTCTTCCGACTTTGAGATTGTGTTGTTCAGAGGCCCCGATTGCGGGTATATCAGCCGAATACTCCCTAAAATATACACATTTCATTTGTTTTGGACTCTCATGATGTTCTCATGAAGCAAAAAGATGTAACATTGGATTTGAAGTTTTAGGGAGGTAGCCCTTGAAATAGTCTTTCCAGTGCCGCTTGATTCAGCCAAATCGGACAAATAGCCTAGGGGTTATAGCCAAAACGGTGAAACTGCGCAAAATGGGACGCAATGCAAAATCTGTTTTGGCTGTAACTTGTTCGTAACTTGCCCAATTCGATCAATTTTTGTGTCCATAGAATCCTGAGATAATGGCCTACGACCCCACATGATTGAATTCCTATCCATTGTGATGAATAAAGAGTCTCGATAGTCTTTCTTTGAAACTTTTACATTGTATACATCATAATAAGGGAGTGTTTGGTGGTTTGGGGTCGAAAAAATTTATATTGCTCGAGAAAAATACAAGTTCGGGTGCTACGCTCGAAATGAGCTTCAAATGAGCTTTAAAAGGTATAAACACGATTTTATAGGTACTTTGACAAAAACTAAGACTCACATGATAACTTTTGTTGGCCCGGGCCTTAGGAGTACCACTATGGGCATCGGTTGAAAACTGTTTTGGAACAAAAATAAGAGTTTCCTTCACCGTAGTGCATACATATGTATTTGTGTCTTTCGAAATTGAGATTGCGCAGTTCAAAGGCCCTAATCGCAAGTATATTAGCCGAATACGCCCCCAAAGATACATGTTTCACTTGTTTTGGACTCTCATGAAGCAAAAAACTGTAAAAGTGGATTTGAAGTTTTGGGAAGGTAGCCCTTGAAATAATCTTTCCAGTGCCACATGATTCGGCCAAATTAGATAAATAGCCTAGGAGTTATGGCCAAAACAGTGTAACTGTGCAAAATGGGACGCAATGCAAAAACTGTTTTGGCCATAACTTGTTCGTAACTCGCCCAATTCGGTCGATTTTTATGTCCACAGAATACTGAGATAATGGCCTACGACCCCACATGATTGAATTCCTATCCATTGTGTTGAACAAAGGGTTTTGATTGTCGGACCCGGCCTTAGGAGTACACCTATGAGCACCGGTTAAAAACTGTTTTGGAACGAAAATAAGATTTTTCTTCACCGTAGTGCATACATAAGTATTTGTGTCTTACAAAATTGAGATTGCACAGTTCAAAGGCCCTGATCGCGGGTATATCAACCGAATAGGCCCCAAATATACATGTTTCACTTGTTTTGGACTCTCATGAAGTTCTCATGAAGAGAAAAAATGTAAAATTTCATTTGAATTTTTGGGGAGGTAGCCATTGAAATATCTTTCAAGTGCCACTTGATTCGGCCAAATTGGATATATAGCCTAGGAATTATGGCCAAAATAGTGGAACTGCACAAAACAGGACGCAATGCATAAACTTTCAGGCCATAACTTGTTCGTAACTCGTCCAATTCGGTCGACTTTTATGTCCACAGAATCCAGAGATAATGGTCTACGACCCCACATGATTGAATTCCTATCCATTATACTGTCGGGCTGAGCCTTAGGAGTACCCCTATGGGCACCGGTTAAAAACTGTTTTGGAACGAAAATAAGATTTTTCTTCACCGTAGCGCATACATATGTATTTGTGTCTGCCGAAATTGAGATTGCGTAGTTTATAGGCCCCGATCGTGGGTAGATCAGCCGAATACGCCCCCAAATATACATGTTTATCTTGTTTTGGAATCTCATGAAGTTCTTATGAAGCAAAAAAATGTAAAATTGGATTTGAAATTTTAGGGAGGTAGCCCTTGAAATAATCTTTCCAGTGCTGCTTGATTCGGCCAAATTGGATAAATAGCCTAGGAGCTATGGCCAAAACAGTGGAATTGCGCAAAACGGGATGCAATGCAAAAATTGTTTTGGCCATAACTTGTTCGTAACTCACCCAATTCGGTCGATTTTTATGTCTACAAAATCTTGAGATAATGGCCTACAACCTGACATGATTGAATTGCTTTCCATTGTGTTGAACAAATAGTTTCGGTTGTCGGGCCGGGCCTTAGGAGTACCTCTATGGGCATCGGCTGAAAACTATTTTGTAACGAGAATAACAATTTTCTTCACGGTAGCGCACACATATGTATTTTTGTCTTCCGACTTTGAGATTGCGTTGTTCATTGGCCCCGATCGTGGGTATATCAGCCGAATACTCCCTAAAATATACATATTTCATTTGTTTTAGACTCTCATGAAGTTCACCTGAAGCAAAAAGATGTAACATTGGATTTGAAGGTTTGGGGAGGTAGCCCTTGAAATAATCTTTCCAGTGCCGCTTGATTCGGCCAAATCGGATAAATAGCCTAGGAGTTATAGCCAAAACAGTGGAACTGTGCAAAATGGGACGCAATGCAAAATCTGGTTTAGCCATAACTTGTTCGTAACTCGCCCAATTCGATCGATTTTTATGTCTACATAATCTTGAGATAATGGCCTACGACCCCACATGATTGAATTCCTATCCATTGTGCTGAACAAAGAGTTTCGGTTGTCGGGTCGGGCCTTAGGAGTACCCCTATGGGCATGGGTTGAAAACTATTTTGTAACGAAAATAAGAGGTTTCTTCACCGTAGCGCACACTATGTATTTGTGTCTTCCGACTTTGAGATTGCATTGTTCAGAGGACCCGATTGTGGGTATATCAGTCGAATACTCCCTAAAATATACATATTTCATTTGTTTTGGACTCTCATGAAGTTCTCATGAAGCAAAAAGATGTAACATTGGATTTGAAGGTTTGGGGAGGTAGCCCTTGAAATAATCTTTCCAGTGCCGCTTGATTCGGCCAAATCGGATAAAAAGCCTAGGAGTTATAGCCAAAACAATGGAACTGTGCAAAATGGGACGCAATGCAAAATCTGTTTTGGCCATAACTTGTTCGTAACTCACCCAATTCGGTCGATTTTTATGTCCACAGAATCCTGAGATAATGGCCTACGACCCCACATGATTGAAATCCTATCCATTGTTGTGAACAAAGAGTTTCGATTGTCGGGTCGGGCCTTAGGAGTACGCCTATGGGCACCGGTTGAAAACTATTTTGGAACGAAAATAAGATTTTTCTTCATTGTAGCGCATACATATGTATTGTGTCTTTCGAAATTGAGATTGCACGGTTCATAGGCCCTGATCGCGGGTATATCAGCCGAATACGCCCCCAAATATATATGTTTCACTTATTTTGGACTCTCATGAAGTTCTCATGAATCAAAAAAATGTAAAATTGGATTTGAAGTTTTAGGGAGATAGCCCTTGGAATAATCTTTCTAGTGTCGCTTGATTCGGCCAAATCGGATAAATAGGCTAGGAGTTATGGCCAAAACAGTGCAACTGCGCAAAACAGGATGCAATGCAAAAATTTATTTGGCCATAACTTGTTCGTAACTCACCCAATTCGGTCGATTTTTATGTCTACAGAATCTTGAGATATTGGCCTACGACCCCACATGAATTAATTCCTATCCATTGTGCTAAACAAAGAGTTTCGGTTGTCGGGCCGGGCCTTAAAAGTACTCCTATGGGCACCGATTGAAAACTATTTTGGAATGAAAATAAGAGTTTTCTTCATTTTGCGAAAACTCTTATTTTTCATACCAAAATAGTTTTCAACCGGTGCCCATAGGTCTACTCCTAAGGCCTGGCCCAACAATCGAAACTCTTTGTTCAACACAATGGATTGGAATTCATTCACGTGGGGTCGTACGCCATTATCTAAGGATTTTGTGGACATAAAAATTGACTGAATTGAGCGAGTTACGAACAAGTTATGGCCAAAACAGTTTTTGCATTGCATCCCGTTTTGCACATTTACACTGTTTCGGCCATAACTCCTAGGCTACTTATCCGATTTCGCCGAATGAAGCGGCATTGGAAAGATTATTTCAAGGGCTACCTCCCAAAAACTTCAAATCCAATTTTACATTCTTTTGCTTTATGTGAACTTCATGAGAGTCCAAAACAAGTGAAACATGTATATTTGGGGGCGTATTCGACTAATATACCCGCGATTAGGGCCTTTGAACTACGCAATCTCAATTTTGGATGACACAATGACGAAGCCGTCGTTTAGCCTCGTGCAAATAATATTTGTTTTCTCCTTTTGCTCAACAGGCAAGTAGCCAGTAGCAAGTAGAGGTCGATCCCACGAGGAACTGGTGTAGTCTTCTCTTCGGTGTCACTAAAGTAGGGGGTTATTTTGCTCACGAACTAACTCAACAACTGTAACTCAAAACTGAAATCTAAACAAGAAACTTATCAAATAACAAAAGTACTTGGATTGGATTTGAATCATTGATCCTAATTACTTCACTCGTTCATCAGTGCAAGAATATTCAATTACAATCTTTTATCACTTGGTTTTAAGCAAAGATTAATTCATGCCCTAATGGTCACGAAGTCACAACTTGAATACTCTAAGCCTTTATCTAACAGATTAAATAGATCTCAACCAGAAGGAAAGATCCCTTCTGTTGATCAACACAGACACGAAGACACTTCAGCAACTGTATTGCCCAACATGCATTAAGAACAAATCAGACCTAAGACAGCCAAGAGGTAAGTCAATACCGACTGCTCTCCAACACTAATTACCTTTTTTGGGCACGAAAGACACTCTCGAGTTTTATCCCAATTCCTGTTATTGCCTTAATCTCAATATCTAATTGGTGCACAAGCATTATCAATTTTGATCAAGAACTAATTATTAGACCTAAGTGTTTCTGGAATAAAAGTCATGCAACGAACTAAACCGATTAGACCTCACGAGTTCAAACAAAGTAATTAGATTCAAATCATCTACTCCAATCCAAGCAAAGGAATTTAGCTAGACATAACAATAAAAGAAAGCACAAAGGAAATTAAAGTAAACATACTTGAATAAATTCTGAAAAGAAAATTGATCAACAGCGAAGTCAACAACTTAGGTCTTGGTCAACAACCAACAACAGAAATCTAAAGTAAAATACTAAAAATGAATCTAATCTAAGAATTCTTGAAACTTAAATGCAAACTAACTAAGAACTAATAAAAGACAATATGAAAGTTGTATTGGTGGTATCCCCCCATCGTCCAAAGTCATCCACACATATATATAGGCGATGGAATTAGGGTTTGGTTAGATTCCTTGTTGGTAAAGGACTCTTTCAATGCATATCCGCCTCCTTCCTTATCCATGCAGCTGCGATTTTATTTCCTTCTCAATGTAGATATCTCCTAGATCACGTTCAATTAGGACAAGGAAAGAAAAGTTTCCATCCTCATTCTCTTTCTTGTAGAGAAAGAAATCTGCTGCTGTTACACATGTTGCCCAACAACTTCCGCTCTGTGCCTGCTACGCCTGTCTTGCCCATGATCTACTGTGATGTGTTTCTTGCCCAACATCGTATAAACAAGTTTTCTGCCGGTTTTTTCCCAACATCTATCCTGTAATGCCCTGCACATACTTTCTCGACTTTGTATCCTCCCAAACACATATTGACTAGAAAAGACTCAAAACACCAGGCAAAAACACAAGAAAAATGAACACACATTTGGGTTCATCACACCCATACACTTGAATCACACTTGCCCTCAAGTGTGCAATTGTAATGATTTTGCCAAGACTCAGACACGGAAAAGACAAATCAAGAACACAGACTCCAAACACAAGTCAACAAGTTAGTCAAAACAGTGTACAAAATATGCAAAGAGATATTGCTATCAGATAAGTCAAGATAAAGTTATTGAGCAACAAGGGAATCCTCACCAGCACTCATCTCTCAAGTGTACAGGGTTAAGTGTATACGCTCTTGACCAATATCAACAATATTATTCCATAGGCTCGCCTGCCCTCTACATCTCTACTTCTTTTGAACAAAATTGAAATTACTTATCCTTAGGACTTTATTGGGTTGTAATGTGGCTTAAAGCAAAAGGTAGGATAGTTTGGAATTTAGCTATGTCAAGAACTCAGTTCTTGCGCAACAAGAATGCCCTAGATTCCTTACTCCCCTCAAACACAACATTGGGCCTAGCACACTTATTATTTTTTATTTAGGACTTAGTAGCACATTTATATTTTTTTCTTTTTTTCTTCTTTTTTTCACTTTTTTTTTTTGCTTTTTTGTCACAGTCCCAAATCCCGAGGGACGGCAGAAGCCGGGGTGCGACTGGGTTGGATTAAAGAAGCGGGGAAGAAGGGGACTGACTAACTAAGCATACATAAAAGACATCATACATTCAATGAACAAGACTTTACTATAATAAAGGAAGAGTTAATCACGAAGGATTACTCGACAAAAGTAGTCGAAAGCATCTAAGTTAAAGATTACAGACTTAAACTACAGTGATTTGTTTAATGTACATAACGTCAAAAAGATTCTAGAGTTTTGCAGCGGAAAAGTCATAACTAGAGTAATCCTAACTTCTCAACTCGACTCAACTTCAACCCCCGCCGCTCTCGTCGCTTCAACCTGCACATTTATAAAACAATGCAGGGCTAAGTACAAAAGTACTTAGTGGGCACGATGCCGAAACCATAATCATAATTAGAGATAATCTGGCATTTCATAATTTGTAGCACATTAGGGTTTTATTAAAAGGGGGCCCGTGTCTACTAAACATTTTCTGATTATTTTCACAATTTACTCGGCCGAGCATTTTCTGGTATGTTACGTTCAAATATTGACCAATTCTCATTCACCGTAGCTGGTACCCCTCAACAGGATATCACATACACCACAGGTTACAAAGTGCACTAACTCTGGAAAGCACTTAATAGCTAACTCAGAGCCGATCGTTAGTCAACCTAATAGATTAACTCTAAATCTGGAAAACACGAATGTTAACTCAGATAGGTACAAGGGAACACACATAAAACATAAAACAGTTCATGCCATAATTATCACTTTGAAAACACAGTTATCAAAGTGATAAAGAAAAGTTTTCGAGCATTGCTCGTTTTATTTTATATATAAAAGCCCACCTTAGTGTTTACAGAACTAAGTACTAGCTTCCGATCTCCTGATCTTCCGTCCTTTTCTCACTGCTGGCTTCCTCCTTCATCGTAAAATAAAAACACTTAAACTTGGTCGTAAAAGATAACCGATCATAGAAAATCGAATTAGGTTTTAGTCGTTTCATTTCTTTAGGCATTTGCACACTACTAGCTTTATTTTAATTAAATGGGAATGAGACTCGAACAAATTTCGTTTAGAACTCGAAAGGTCTCATACTCGACTCTTAGGTCAGTAGAGAAGATAGTCGTTAACTTATTACGGCTTAAACGATCGAAAGAAACTAAGTTGCGAAAGAAACAACTTAGGAAAACAATTTCTGCAAAATTACTACGCAAGGCAGTAATTCTGGGGACTGCCCAGAACAGAGGAACTGGAAACAGGGGATGAGCCCTGTACCGTTGGAAAGCTTGGAGAGTCTAGTTTACGCTCCAATTTACGGATCTCAAATCCGATAAACGAGCTAAGAGATATTACAGTTTCCGGGAAGGGTTGCAAAACTGGCGCAGCTAACCCTAATTGCTCGATGGAATCGACGTATAACTTCCTAAGCTCGTTCTAAGTTCTCGTACTCGATTTCTCATGAAATTTCACTCTCAAGGCAGTCAACACGTACTCCCGTACGTGATGAACTCCTTTTCAAAACTCGTCCAATAGCACGACGTTCTAAACATCGGCTTTCAACTAACAAGTACTAAACCAAAATCAAGTTAACAAATTCTCGTTTCTAGTTCTCGACTTTAACTACAACTCATATTATAATAACTCGAAAGCTCACGTCGTCAACTACAAAGTCGTACCTTAGTCCGTTATAAACAATATTATCAAGTTAGAATTCTTACTCGACTTCTCGGTTATTAATTTCGATCACTTGTTCGTCTCTTACGAGATTTCAAAAGTTATCGGATTTCGCTCAAATTTTACATCATCAAACAACATCTAACGAGATTCATTATTATACATATCATCACCTCATAACATTACTTAAACTCAACTTAAATCGAGTTCTTTGTCTCTTACGACTCACAAAATATTTTTAGAAAATTCCAATTAAATTCATAACATCATCTAATATCATTAACAACATTATTTCATCAACAAATCATTATCTAAATCAACTACATGAAAACCCCTAATTTTCTACAAAATTTCGGTACTTACAAATTATTAAAGAGGGTAATTTTCTTCATCAAACATCATCATTAATCCATTAATCATACTACCATATCATCCATTAAACAATTCAAGTCCAATTACACATTAAACAAAAATTTCCAATTCAAAACCCTAGCTCAATTCGGTCCTCAACAATTACTTGGGGGTTTTAATTTCTTTTTGTTTTAATCCTCAATCGAACACCTCCTAAGCATTATTATACCATCAATTGAAGAATTCCATCATCCCACACCATAGCCCTAATTTTCGGTATTCAATAGGAATTAGGGTTCTTGGATTTCTTTCAATTTTAATCCCTAAATATCATATCTAACACATCTAATTACACTAATCGAAGATCAAACATCTAATTCATCTACCCATAAATTTCGATCCACACGAAAAAAGAAAAGAAATGGATTTGGAATGGATAGAAGTGAAGAGGAGACAAATACCTTGAAGATTAATAAAGGAAGAATTAGGATTCGATGGTTGGATTAGAGACTTGTGTGATTTCCTTGCTCAATAACTTGAAGATCTTCAACAATGGTGAAAAGATGAAAATGGGAGAGAGATGAGAGGGGGCAGCCGAGTTTGGGAGGGAGAGAGTGTGAGGGAGATGGCTAAATTATGTATTATGTATATTACTTTAGGTTAATAGGTGTAAAGTAGGATAATTATCTATATGGTGAGTCATAGTAAAAATACTATACAAAATCAAAAATATCATGCTTGTGTGTGTGTGTGATGTCGGCTAGGGAGAGAAAAAGAAGGAAATTACGCGCTTTTTCGGCGCGATACGACGTTACGGAAATCGAACGACGAAAAACGTAGCTCGGCACAAAATCGTCAAATTCCGATTCGTCCAAAAATTCTAACGTATTAAACTTAATTGGAAAAAAATATTTAAAATTTTAATTCTGACAAAAACTCGGGACGACACGGTCCGAGATTCGTCTGGAAAATCATAAAAACGAACTTTCTCGGGCGAGTTCGTATCACGATTTCGTGAATGTAAAAATCAGACGGTTTTCCGTTCTGAGTTCAAGAACTAAAAATTTTTCGTACGCGATAACCCTAAATACAGTAGTCATCTATCTGACTTCCGTAATTTTAATTGCCTAATTCATCTAAGCAATTCAACTAAGTTACACGAAGTTTCAATAAGAGATGCAGGCAAGTTCTAGATTAACTTGTCTTATTAGTCATTATCACACAAGAAAGAAATAAATGTTGCACATGTATATAGCAGTCAACAGCTCAAATCCTCGCGGTTTTTGCTCAAAAACTCATTCCGTCATACCTATCTACATACGACATCATCATCATTTACATCAACATACATATTCTGACCTATCATGCCAACATACTGATCAACAACTTAAACAAAATTTAAAAACACACAAAACAGACCTACATCCCAACACCCACACACTTTGCCTTCGGCAAAGTGGTAAAATGTAGGGAAAAACAGACATTAAAAATATTTTGACTCAAAAAACCAATTATGACCCCACTCACACACTTTGCTTTCAACAAAGTAGGTAGGGTTTTAACCAAAAAAAACTCAACAAAATCAAAAGACACAATAAAACAAAATAAAAAATAAAACCTAAACTAAAACACAAGGGAGGAAACAAGAATCAAAGAAAATATGACAAAACACCTGGATGTGTCGTGGACAAAATAAGTGTTGCAAGCAAAATGAGTAGCTTGGACGGTAACCATATGTGTTGCCCAACTTCTTCCATTCTGGTCAAGATCCCAAGGTTCGCGACTCCTTGTTTCTTGGGCAAAGCAGGTGTACATCCTGTCCAACACTCATAGTTCTTGGAAAAGAAGTGTTGCATGCATGTTTTGCCTTCTTCTGGTGACACGTTGAGCAAGAATGAACTCCTTGTGTGCGACAATAATCCCCTTCAGTTAGCCCAGGCTGCTGCCGTAGATGTCGTCCAGAGACAGCAGACTTCCTCTTGCCCTTGACAATGATTCTGGGCAAGAAGGCCCCTTTAATTAGCCCAGGCTGCTGACCCCTATCCCTTATAGTTCAGAGGTAGCAACCTTCCTCTTGCCCCTTGTCAATGATTCTGGGCATGAAGGTCGTGCTAGTGGTATTGCCTTCGCTTTTGATTATCTGCCCAATCTTGCTTTGTTGCCCAAGCTCCTGCACATCATGAACAAACTATACCTTCTACAAAAATACTACCTAATCTAGGAATTAAATAAATAATAAAAACTTAAAATAAAATAAAAAGGAAAGATAATACCAGGTTGCCTCCTGATCAGCGCCTTGGTTAACGTTGTGGGCACGACGTGAGACTCATTTAGTGTTCCTCAAAGTCAAGGAGATCTAAAGCCTCTTTTTGACCAACATTGTTTCCATAGTATGAATTATTTTTCTTGATGATCCAGTCACGAGCTTTCTTCATCCTCTTCTTTTGAGGCCATGCTTGCATATCCAACTTCCTCATAGCATGGTCGGGTTGCTCCACGCCTAAAGATCTCTTAGCCTTGCGAGTGATCTTCAATTCATTATCTTGAATAGACTCCTCTTGGGCAAAATCCTTAGTTCCGCTCTCTTGATCAAGATCATCAATACCCGTCTGTTGCTCAAGATCCTCCCCAATTGGCTCAATAATGTTAATGCACCTAACCATCTCAATATCATGGTGTTGCCTTTGTATGTTGTGGGCATCGAACGTGACAACTTCTCTCACAAACTCACATGATAATCTTCTCGTTTCACAATCGATCTTGGTCTTGGCCATCTTCAAGAATGGTCTCTCTAAAATCATCATTGGGCTCTTGCCCAACAACCTTCTCATGTCCAAAATATAAAAATCTGCAGGGAACACGAGATCCCCTACCTTGACCAAGACATCTTCCATGAGTCCATCGGGCCACACCGTTGACAAGTCCGCCAATTGAATCGCAACTCGAGTAGGAATCAACTGTCCTATCATCATCTCATCGTACATTGACTTGGGCATGACGTTAATGGATGCGCCCAAGTCAAACATGGCTCTTTGAATATTGGTTGTTCCAATTGTGCACGGTATAGAGAATATACCCGGATCTCTACACTTCATGGGCAAGAACTGGTTCATTATTGCCGAGGTGTTCGGTGACCGAAATATAGTCGGCAGAGGTTGATTAATTTCCACCTTCTTCAAGCTCTGCAACATGTTGGGCATCTTCTGCTGCTCCTTATCTCGGGCAAGTCTGAGAGGATACGAAGCATGTTGCCTATAAGTCGAGGCACTAGTCCTCTTGCCCAACACTTCTTTTCTTTTGCGTTGAGTTCATCATTTAATTCCTTCGCATCAGCTGACTCCATGCTTACTTCAGTAATCCCCACAACTTCTTTCTTCAGCTCTCGATTGCTCTCTTCTTGGGCAAGAAGTCTCTCACTTTTTTCCTCCACCAACTTTGCTAATGCTTGAGAGATATGTGATAGTTGAGCCATGATATTGGTCGTGTTGCCCTTGGTCTCGGTCTAGAAATTCTCAAAGTCCTTACGCAACTTCTGATTCTCTTGGGCAATACTGTCAATGGTCTTCTTTACATAATATCCTCTGTTTTGGTCATGATGTGGGGGTATATATGGTTGTTAATGTTAAGCAACTTTTGGAGATTGCCGGTGTTGAGCAGTCTGCTGAGATCGCTGGTGTTGAGCAGGTACTGGACAGTTGTTGCTTATGTTCCTATTCCGCCTAAATCCATAATTGTTGCTCAGATTGGGCGCAAAGCTGTGTTGCCCATTACCACCTTGCAGTAGCTCAAGATCGTTGACTTCCTCTTGTTTAAACCAATTTGGGCATTGGTCAGTAGCATGGGTCGTGGCATGGCATACCCGCACTTCTTGACAGCCTTCTTGACTTCTCTCTCGCCATCAACCTTCTTGCTCAACAACTGCATTTTGGCATCCATCTTAGTCATGAACTCCTTCATGGTGTTGACCAGCAAGTCTGAATTTCCATCTCCTCCATATGAAGCACTCCTCGAGATATCATCATCGTCTCTCGACTCCTCAACCATAGCAGCTATCTTCTTAAATGCTTCCGTGGGAAACATATCAATGATTTCTCCTCCACATGCCGCATTAATCCATCTTCTTTCGAAAGGTCGTAAACCTGTCATGAAATAATTAATGAGGTCAATATCCATAATACGGTGTTGAGGACACCTCACGATCATCTCCTTAAACCTCTCATGATAGTCGTAGAGCGACTCATTAGCTCCTATCTTGATCGTGGCGATGGCCTTCCTTACACTTTGGATTCGGGCAACAGGGAGGTACTTGTAGAGGAATTCGCGCCCCATCGTGTAGAGAGAAAGGGAACGTGAGCAACCTCACATAGTCTAGAAATCGGTCTTGGGCATCATCATTTTCACCCTGATCTCGAACAGTGCTACATGCCATCTCAAAGTCTTGAAGATGCCGTAACGGATCCTCCCCAGGATGATTGCTGAACTTGGGCAAAATCTGGATCAATGAGTACTTTAGTTCCCAATTTCCAGTGATCTTGGGCAACTTGATACTCGAAGTACTGATGCCCCTGTTGTTGCCCGAGAACATCAACTCATGAATGGTCTTCTTCACCATTCTCCTCGGGATCCTTCACTCTCTAGGTCAGAGTAAGGATCGTCTCGCTCAAATCTCTCTTCTTGAAGAGCAAACTATCTTGGAACCAGCTCCCCGGCAACTGCGCCAATTTGACGAAGCCGTCGTTTAGCCTCGTGCAAATAATATTTGTTTTCTCCTTTTGTCCAACAGGAAAGTAGCCAGTAGTAAGTAGAGGTCGATCCCATGAGGAACTGGTGTAGTCTTCTCTTCAGTGTCACTAAAGTAGGGGGTTATTTTGCTCACGAACTAACTCAACAACTGTAACTCAAAACTGAAATCTAAACAAAAAACTTATAAAATAACAAAAGTACTTAGATTGGATTTGAATCATTGATCCTAATTACTTCACTCGTTCATCGGTGCAAGAATATTCAATTACAATCTTTCATCACTTGGTTTTAAGCAAAGATTAATTCATGCCCTAATGGTCACGAAGTCACAACTTGAATACTCTAAGCCTTTATCTAACAGATTAAATAGATCTCGACCAGAAGGAAAGATCCCTTCTGTTGATCAACACAGTCACGAAGACACTTCAGCAACTGTATTGCCCAACATGCATTAAGAACAAATCAGACCAAGACAGCCAAGAGGTAAGTTAATACCGACTGCTCTCCAACACTAATTACCTTCTTAGGCACAAAAGACACTCTCGAGTTTTATCCAATTCCTGTTATTGCCTTAATCTCAATATCTAATTGGTGTACAAGCAATTATCAATTTTGATCAAAAACTAATTATTAGACCTAAGTGTTTCGGGAATAAAAGTCATGCAACGAACTAAACTGATTAGACCTCACGAGTTCAAACAAAGTAATTAGATTCAAATCATCTACTCCAATCCAAGCAAAGGAATTTAGCTAGACATAACAATAAAAGAAAGCACAAAGGAAATTAAAGTAAACATACTTGAATAAATTCTGAAAAGAAAATTGATCAACAGCGAAGTCAACAACGTAGGTCTTGGTCAACAACCAACAACAGAAATCTAAAGTAAAATACTAAAAACGAATCTAATCTAAGAATTCTCGAAGCTTAAATGCAAACTAACTAAGAACTAATAAAAGACAATATGAGAGTGGTATTGGTGGTATCCCCCATCGTCCAAAGTCGTCCACACATATATATAGGCGATGGAATTAGGGTTTGGTTAGATTCCTTGTTGGTAAAGGACTCTTTCCATGCATATCCGCCTCCTTCCTTATCCATGCAGCTGCGATTTTATTTCCTTCTCATGGTTGATATCTCCTAGATCACGTTCAATTAGGACAAGGAAAGAAAAGTTTCCATTCTCATTCTCTTTCTTGTAGAGAAAGAAATATACTGCTGTTACGCATGTTGCCTAATAGTTTCTGCTCTATGCCTGCTACGCCTGTCTTGCCCACGATCCAATGTGATGTGTTTCTTGCCCAACATCGTATAAACAAGTTTTCTGCCGGTTTTTGCCCAACATCTATCCTGTAATGCCCTGCACATACTTTCTCGACTTTGTGTCCTCCCAAACACATATTGACTTGAAAAGACTCAAAACACAAGGCAAAAACACAAGAAAAATGAACACACATTTGGGTTCATCACACAAATATATATATATGCGCTACGGTGAAAAAACTCTTATTTTCATTCCAAAACAGTTTTCAACCGGTGCCCAAAGGGGTATTCCTAAGGCCCGACCTGACAATCGAAACTCTTTGTTCAGGACAATGGATAGGAATTCAATGATGTGGAGTCGTAGGCCATTATCTCAGGATTTTGTGGACATAAAAATCAATCGAATTGGGCAAGTTACGAACAAGTTATGGCATAAAATAGTTTTTGCATTGCGTCTCGTTCTGCACAGTTCCACTGTTTTGGCCATAACTATAAGGCTATTTATCCGATTTGGCCGAATCAAGTGACACTGCAAAGATTATTTCAAGGGCTACCTCCCCAAAACTTCAAATCCAATTTTACATTCTTTTGCTTCACGAGAACTTCATGAGAGTCCAAAACAAGTGAAACATGTATATTTGGGGGCGTATTAGGCTGATATACCCGCGATCGGGGCTTTTAACTGCATAATCTCAATTTCAGAAGACACAAATACATATGTATGTGCTATAGTAAGAAAACTCTTATTTTCATTCCAAAACAGTTTTCAACCGATGCTCATAGGTGTACTCCTAAGGCCCGACCCAGCAATTGAAACTCTTTGTTCAACACAATGGATAGGAATTCAATCATGTGGGGTCGTAGGCCATTATCTCAGGATTTTGTAGACATAAAAATCGACCGAATCGGGTGAGTTACGAACAAGTTATGGCCAAAACAGTTTTTGCATTGCGTCCTGCGCCGTTACACTGTTTTGGCCATAACTCCTAATCTGTTTATCTGATTTCGTTGAATGAAGCGGCACTGGAAAGATTATTTAAAGGGCTACCTCTCCAAAACTTCAAATCCACTTTTACAGTTTTTTGCTTCAAAAGAACTTCATGAGAGTCCAAACAAGTGAAACATGTATATTTGGGGGTGTATTCGGCTGATATACCTGCGATCGGGGCCTTTCAACTGTGCAATCTCAGTTTTGGAAGACACAAATGCATATGCATGCGCTACGATGAAGAAAAATCTTTTTTTCGTTTTAAAATAGTTTCAACCGGTGCCCATAGGAGTACTCCTAAGGCCCAACCAGATAATTGAAACTCTTTGTTCAGCACAATGGATAGAAATTCAATCATGTGGGGTCGTAGGCCATTCTCTTAAGATTCTGTAGACATAAAAGTCGACCGAAGTGGGCGAGTTACGAACAAGTTATGGCTAAAAAGTTTTTGCATTGCGTTCTATTTTGCGCAGTTCCACTGTTTTGGCCATAACTCTTAGGCTATTTATCCGATTTGGCCGAATCAAGCGTCACTGGAAAGATTATTTCAAGGGCTACCTCCTGAAAACTTCAAATCCAATTTTACTTTTTTTGCTTCATGAGAACTTCATAAGAGTCCAAAACAAGTTAAACATGTATATTCGGGGGTGTATTCTGCTGATCTAACCACGATCGGGCCTTTGAACTATGCAATCTCAATTTCGGAAGACACAAATACATATGTATGTGCTATGGTGAAGAAAAATATTATTTTTGTTATAAAACAGTTTTCAACTGGTGCCCATAGGGGTACTCCTAAGGCCCGACCCGATAATCGAAACTTTTTGTTCAACGCAATGGATAGGAATTCAATCATGTAGGGTCGTAGGCCATTATATCAAGATTCTATGGACATAAAAATCGATCAAATTGGGCGAGTTACGAACAAGTTATGACCAAAAAATTTTTGCATTGCGTCCCGTTTTGCATAGTTCCACTGTTTTGGCCATAACTCTTAGGCTATTTATCCGATTTGGCCAAATCAAGCGGCACTGGAAAGATTATTTCAAGGGCTACCTCCTAAAAACTTCAAATCTAATTTTACAGTTTTTTACTTCATGAGAACTTCGTGAGAGTCCAAAACAAGTGAAACATGTATATTTGGAGGCGTATTCGGCTGATATACCCGCGATCGGGGCCTTTCAACTGTGCAATCTCAATTTTGGAAGACACAAATCATGTGTATGTGCTACGGTGAAGAAAAATCTTTTTTTCGTTCCAAAATTGTTTCAACTGGTGGCCACAGGAGTACTGCTAAGGCCCGACCTGATAATCGAAACTCTTTATTCAGCACATTGGATAGAAATTCAATCATGTGGGGTCGTAGGCCATTCTCTCAAGATTATGTAGACATAAAAATCGATTGAAGTGGGCAAGTTACGAACAAGTTATGGCCAAAAAGTTTTTGTATTGCGTTCCGTTTTGCGCAGTTCCACGGTTTTGGCCATAACTCCTAGGCTATTTATCCGATTTGGCCAAATCAAGCGGCACTGGAAAGATTATTTCAAGGGCTACCTCCCAAAAACTTCAAATCCAATTTTACTTTTTTTGCTTCATGAGAGTCCAAAACAAGTTAAACATGTATATTCGGGGGCGTATTCTGCTGATCTAACCACGATCGGGTCTTTGAACTACACAATCTCAATTTCGGAAGACACAAATACATATGTATGTGCTATGGTGAAGAAAAATATTATTTTCGTTCCAAAACAGTTTTCAACCGGTGCCCATAGGGGTACTCCTAAAGCCCGGCCTGTCACAGCCCGATTTCTAGTGTATTGAAACGACTAGAAAGCAAGGGGCAGTGAGGTGGAACAACAAACTTTTACTCAAGGAAACATGCTCGATAATTGAAGAATAACATCGACAACCAAACAAATCTCACAATTAAAGTGGATTATCAATTAATAATTTCTCAAGAAACGAACATTTGTTCAAATTTTAGAATATCGATCCAAAAAGGAATTAGGTTTGGTTATCAATAGAAGTTTGCATTCAAAAGTGAGTGGTCCAATTTTTAGCTTTTAATCATCAAGTCGTTGTGAAAGGAATACGATGAAACGTTAGATGATTCCAACTAGTTTTAGGTGAAATTCAAATAGGATTTAAGAAATTAATTAAGCTCAATGGCTCTTTCATCTTTAAGGGACTAAGCATGTAAGGCTAAGTTATTTTAAAATGATGGAGTTGCAGCGGAACATAATCATCGACTTAGAATCCCAAGGTTATATGTGTGAAGATACATAACCTCAAGCTTAAACATTTATTTAGGAAGTGGATCGTAACGAGTTACCCCAAGCACACCGCATCCTTCCTCATCCGAGCTAACCTGCACATTTTAGAAATAACATGCAGGGCGTGAGTACTTCGTACTCAGTGAACACATGCCAAAATAATTTGAAAACTCGCTCGATAGAGCTATATAATTGATGTCACGCCCCGACTCTCGAGGTGCGACATACGAACAACAACAAACCTAAACAACTAACAACTAACTTAAATAAAGGGAACATGCTCGGGGAAAACAAGGGCGGAATATAAGGCAATCGAATTTAGTTTTCAAAAGCATAATGACATAATAACCGAGCATCTTAACTTCACTTTAAACAGGAATTCAACCAAGTAAATCATGTTGATGGGAAAGGAATTCCAATCAAAAGGAGAAATCATACGAATATATACATCAAGATAAGGGTTCATGTTCAACAACAAACCAAGTTACGAGCCCATCGCTCGGGATTACAAGTTAAAGGGTTTACGAATTCAACAAGCATTCAAAGTCTTCGAGCACAACGCTCGGAATAAAAAACATGAATATTAGAGTACTGGCATCAACAGACATAAGATCAAAAAGATTGCAACGGAATTTAGCATCAACTCCCAACACTTGTACGTATGAAGACGTACAAATGCAAGTCCGAAATTCTATCAAACTTAACCAACAAAACCAAACCACACCACCAAGTATCCACGCCATCGCCATCCAGTCAACCTGCATGTTTAGAAACACACGCAGGGCTGACTACTTCGTACTCAGTGAACACAAACCAAAACATTTGAAATAAAGATGCTTCTTAAAGCTATAATAATTGAACTTGCCTTGCCAAACATCACAAGTATATAAGCAGTTTTAAAAACGGTTTTACTTGTGCATGTCAAAACATTTTTATTTGAAACAGACTGCACAGCCATATATCATATAATATAACAGTATGTATCATCTATCACAAATAACTTCACTGTGCCGAGAAGTAGGCCTCCTTCTCAAACACTGTGACCGGCCCAACCGAAGCAAGGCTCACAGTCACCTCAACATATACCACACGTGGGTTCCTGCTTTCACATGATAATCACATCTTCATATAAATAGATGATAACACATACTAACTTCAATAAAATGGCAAGTCAATCACATTTGAAAAACATATCATAATATTCAATAGCATAATAATTTTCATCGATAGATTTGGTTCAGAAAAGCCCACCTGACTTCCGAAGAACTAGCTAGGTGGTCTAGGGCTATTTGTCCTCGCTTAACGATCCGTCTGGCTCGATCCTTCATAGTTCGACATCGATAGATAAGATATATGAAAGACGGACACAAAGGCGTTGGACTTTAACTGACGGACTTCTATTTGAGTCGTCTCTCTCTTCACCCTAACTTCTCTAAAGGATCTCACGTTCTCGTCTTTATTTTATTTACTCTATTCGAGTTGGTTAACTTTACTACTTAACATCGTATATTTTTCTCGTTCTAATTAATAACTTCATTATTACAAATTATTACTCGAGCTTTCTTTCAAAGACTTTAGTTCATTCTCAATTTAACAATCAATCATCTAGCATACAAATTCAATCATCTTTCACATTAGAATACTATCATGCATTTAAACACATATTCACACATATAATGAAATCATATAAATCAAACATACTTCAAGACACATTAACATGCATTCCATTTGGACCTTAAAGTCTAACTCGATTATGCATTTCCTTTTATGGAGGCTTAAACTATTAATTCTATCTTTCTTATTTATATAGACAACGCTTCGTTCTATATCCGCTATCTTATAAGGTATTTTATAACTTTTATTCAATTAACAAAATTTCTCTTAGCTTTTAATAAACTCTTATGAATTTATAAATTCTTGTTCAATTCTAACTTGATTCTCATTTCTTAACTTGAATATTATTCCTTTAATTATTATCTCGGTTTATCTTTTCTTCGCTTGGTTGGAAATAACGTACTCAATTAATTATTTAATTAATCTTCTATCAACTTATTATTCGGTATCTTATTTTATTCTCATTTTCTCGATCAACTTATACGAGTATCTATCTTAACTCGTCTAGCATCTTTTCTTTATTCAATTTAACTTCCTTTTTATTTCTTATCGATTAATTCTTCTTAACTCGGTTTTGTTTATTTCTTTAATAATTTCTTCTTTATTTGTTTTAAACCTTTAAGCTATTTCTTACTTAATAATTTCTTTATCTTTTGATAAACATTTTTATGGATTAGCTCATTTTATTAATCACATTATAAAAGATCTTTTTGTTGTATTTTTAGTAAAATTTCATGTCTTTAAATTTTAATACAAGGTATTTAATTAATAAATCTTTTCATACATCTTTCATCTTTTATTTAATTTAAAACTTTTCAATTGTAAGTCTTTTTATCAAAACTTCTATCTTTATTCTATATTCAAACTATCATTAATATATATTTAAACATCCAATCTTTTTATTAATTCTACAATTAATTTCTTTCAAAAATTTCAACATGCAATCTCATTTTCTTCACTTAAACACATGTATGATTATACTAACATAACATACAATCATCTCATTGATTAAAACATCACTCAATACATCAACAAAATCATCAAAATAATTTCTTCATTTTTCCTCAAAAACACACGGCACACATGTACACATTTTGTGCAATTTATTCCTCAAATTTTCATGCATAATATCTCATTACTAACATGATAAAAATAACAAATCAAGCATCAAAATAACAATAACTCAAAGATTCACATTTTTCCTATTTTCCTTATAATTTTCGGCATTTATCATTTTTTTAGGGTTTTAGTTTCTTTTTCTTCTCTTAATTCATCGATTAATATCTAGTGCTCGATTCTCCTAACGAATTCTTTTCACTCGATTAGCACATGCATATCCTAAGTTTGCCTAAACATAAATTAAATAACATGCATGCATAGATCTTTCCTTTAGGACTTATAGACATACATTTTTACAACTAATCAAATGAAATCATACTTAAATAAATGGAAATCCTTCTCTTGGCTCTTGGAATTGAAATGGATGGAAATGGTAGCTTCAAAGCTTGAATCTTGAAAGAAAGAAGGATGTCTTCTTGAATCCTCAAAGAAAAAGAAAGAATATAGGATTAATCATCCATAGGGTTTGAGAATGAAAATAAAGAAAAGTGTTGGATAATTCTTGAATTCAACTTCAAGAACTTTGAAAATTCTTACCTTTCTTTGAAAATATGGATGGAATGGATGGAGGATGGTGTTCTTTACTTCATTTCCATGGATGATAAGCTTGAATCCAAGGTTGCATGGAAGAAAAATCAATGTGTGTGTGTAGTGTGTGTGTTTGCCGTGAGAGTGAGAGAGTAGAGAGGGAGAGAGTTTTGTTTTTCTTTATTTTGGTGTTGGATGGAAATGAATGAATAAAATGGAATTCTCACTCTTGAATCATAGAGAGAAATCGAGAGAGAGGTGTATGGAGCTTGCATGTGCATCCAACAAAGAGAAAAAGAAATACTTGTTGGAAATTGCAAAAGACAAGACTTGATGGTTGATGTGAACTTAACTTGTATGCACACCTTAAGCAATCCATGCATAAGACATCATCATGGTGTTGGTCTTGGAAATTGAGGGGTGATGGGAGAGGAGTTGTGAGGTGGCGAGAGAGGGAGAGAGGTGGATGACACGTGTTGTCGTCGTGTCGTTACGGGTATTAATTACCCGGTCGTAAAGGTTTTCCGGGTAAAACGATTCGTATTAATTCCGTTTTGTTCTATTAACGGGTCTAATTTCTTCTCGTGTCACTTTTTACACTAACTCGTCTCAATCCTATGTCATGTCTCAAATTAAAAGATTAAAGGCTTCGATCATTTTAGTCCTTTAATTCTTAAAAGAATTTAATCGGCTTATTAATCCGTTTATTAATCCTTTTCAAGACTAATGCCTCATTTCTCTTCTCAATTCTCGGATAAGTTCTTACCCTATCTCAGTGATCTTAAAAGAAATTCTAAGTTCGAAGGTTCTAATTTAATTCTATTCTAAGTTCATCGGCGTAAACATATTTCTCGGCGATTAACGTTATGTTATCTTAATTAAACAAACTTCTCGGGATTTTTCCGGAATTTAATCTCATACTCATTTTCATATAAACGACTCAACAAACATATCACATCATCGTCATCTCAGATAAATAGAACAGATAAATTCACACAAGATTCACAAGGCAATTTAAACGTTTTATTCAAAACTTATCGATTAGAAAAGAAAAATTTTACTCCTAAATTTCATCTTTGAACTTTACTCGGTTAATTAGACGCTCTCTAAAGGGATAAAAACTCGGGGTATTACATCCTCACCCTCTTAAAAAAAATTTCGTCCCGAAATTTACTGACCTTAAGAAAATAACTCGGGATACTTTGCTTTCATCTTTTCTTCGAGCTCCCAAGTGGCTTCTTCAAGATCGTGATGACACCACTTGACTTTCACTAAGGGAATCGATTTCGTTCTAAGCTGCTGGACTTTATAATCTAAAATCTCTTCGGGTTTCTCTTCGTAGCTTAGATCGGGCTTCATCTCAACATCTTCTTGACGTATTACATGCTTCGGATCAAAGACATATTTTCTCAACTGCGATACGTGAAACACGTTATGCGAACTTCCGAAACTAGGCGGTAACGCTAAACGATACGATACGGATCCAATCCTCTCAAGGACGTACGGTCCTATAAAACGAGGTCTAAGCTTTCCTTTAACTCCAAAACGATAGACTCCTTTCGAGGGGGATACTTTCAAAAACACTTTATCTCCTTCTTCAAATTCTAACTTGGATCTTCGATTATCGGCATACGATTTTTGTCGACTCTGAGCTTCCTTAATCTTCTCACGGATCTGACGTACAGATTCTATCATTTCCTCAATCGCTTCTTGCCCTAACACTTTCCTTTCACCGACTTTATTCCAATACAACGGCGATCTACACTTCTTTCCGTAAAGAGCTTCATACGGGGCCATTCCTATCGTATTCTGATAGCTATTGTTGTATGCGAACTCAACAAGAGGTAAAACGTTTTCCCACTCGACTCCTTTATCTAACAAGATGGCTCTCAACATATCTTCAAGAATTTGAATCGTTCGCTCGGATTGACCATCGGTTTGAGGGTGGTAAGCAGTGGTGAACTGCAATTGGGTTCCTAACTCTTTGTGGAAACTTTCCCAAAAACGGGCGGTGAACTTTGAATCTCTATCTGAGGTGATCGTCTTCAGAACTCCGTGCAACTTCACAATTTCTTTAATGTAGATCTCGGCTAACTTGGCTGATCCATAGGTATGTGGAATAGGTATGAAATGAGCAGACTTCGTCAACCTATCCACGATTACCCATACTACTATATTTCCTCTTCTTGATCTTGGCAATCCTGTCACAAAATCCATTGTGATTCCATCCCACTTCCACTCTGGGACGGGTAACGGTTGTAGAGGTCCATACGGTCTTTAATGTAAGGACTTCACTTGCTGGCAAGCTAAACATCTTTCAACGAACAATGCCACATCCGTCTTCATTCCATTCCACCAAAACTGGTTCTTTAGGTCTTGGTACATCTTCGTGCTGCCGGGGTGAGCTGTATATGGGGTTTCATGAGCTTCACTCATTATTTCGTTCTTCAACTTGTCATCGTTAGGTACACAAATTCTTCCTTGATACAACAACGCATTATCACTTGATTCGGCAAAATCTTTAACTTCTTCACTTCTCACCTTCCTTCGTAGCTTTTCTAACTCTTCGTCTCTTCTTTGGCCTTCTACGATACGGGTTCTTAAGTCAGGTATCACTACTAAGGTAGCAATTACTTAATCTACTGTCGCTGGTGGTACGATTACTTCAATCTTCATCTTCGCAAACTCTTCAATCAACTCGACTTCATCGGTTAAAAGAAATCCTAACTCGATCCTATCCGACCTTTCCTTCCTTCTCTTTCTACTTAATGCGTCGGCTACTACGTTCGCTTTACCGGGATGGTAAGATATCTTACAATCGTAGTCTTTCACTAACTCAAGCCATCTCCTTTTTCTCATGTTCAACTCCTTCTGCTCGAAGTAGTATTTCAGGCTTTTGTGATCTGAGAATATCTCACATTTCGCTCCATAAAGGTAATGTCGCCATATCTTCAAAGCATGAACGACGACTGCTAATTCCAGTTTGTGGGTTGGATACTTCTCTTCGTGAGGTTTGAGTTGCCTGGAAGCATATGCAATCACTTTCCCATTTTGCATTAACACGCATCCTAGTCCTTGAGCAGATGCATCGGTATAAACAATATAATCTTTATCTGGCTCGGGTAGGGCTAGAACTGGGGCTGTCATTAATCTCGTCTTGAGTTCTTGAAAACTTTTCTCACACTCTTCCATCCATGTGAACTTCGTTTCTTTCTTCAACAGGCTCGTCATCGGCTTCGCGATCTTAGAAAATCCTTCAATGAATCTCCGGTAGTATCCTGCTAAACCAAGAAAACTACAGATTTCATGTACTGACGTCGGGGACTTCCAATCCTGCACAGCTTTCACTTTCTCCATATCCACTTGGATGCCTTCGGACGAAACTACATGTCCTAAGAAATTCACTGCCTTCAACCAAAATTCGCACTTACTGAATTTGGCATACAACTTTTCCGTTCTAAGCGTTTCTAACACGATTCTTAAATGCTCTTCATGCTCAGCTTCACTCCTTGAATACACCAAAATATCGTCTATAAAGACAATCACGAACTTGTCCAAATATTCGTGAAAAACTCTATTCATCATATCCATGAATACTGTCGGGGCATTTGTTAATCCAAAAGGCATTACTATGAATTCGTAATGTCCATATCTCGTTCTAAAAGCAGTCTTCGGAATATCTTCTTGCTTGATCTTCAGTTGGTGGTATCCAGACCTTAAGTCAATCTTGGAGAAAACATCGGCTCCTTTTAGCTGGTCAAACAAATCATCTATCCTTGGCAAAGGATATTTGTTCTTCAACGTAATCTTGTTTAACTCTCGGTAGTCTATGCACATCCTTAAACTACCGTCCTTTTTCTTCACGAACAAAATTGGAGCACCCTAAGGCGATACACTCGGTCGAATGTAGCCTAAGTCCAACAATTCTTGCAGTTGGATCTTCAACTCTTGAAGTTTCTTTGGGGCCATTCGATACGGTGCCTTGGATATCGGGGCTGTTCCTGGTTCTAAATCGATTGAAAACTCTAGCTGACGATCAGGGGGTAAACCTGGTAACACTTCAGGAAACACATCCTTGAATTCTCTTACGATTGGAACATCATCGATACTTAACTCATGATTTTCGTCCTTATTCAGATAGACTAGGTACGCTTGGGTTCCTTTCTTCCGCATCAATCTCTGCGCTTTCATGGCTGAAATTATCGGCACGCTCTTTTTCACTCTCTTTTCCATTCCAAACTCTATGGTTGACTCTTCTCCAGGGAATTTAAACGATATCTGTCTCAAATCACATCGAATCGTCGCAAAATTCTCGGTTAGCCAATCCATTCCTAGGATTATATCGACGTCACGCATCTGGATTACATTCAGGGATTTCGCGACTAACTTACGGTTTCCGACTTCAAATTCTAGGTTCGAGCAAACATGCGAAACTAACGCAGACTTTCCTAAAGGGGTTGCGACACTAAGCATTTGATTCGATTCTTCTACTTCTAGTTCTAGGTTCTCTACGCAGACACTAGATATAAACGAATGCTAAGCTCCGGTATCAAACAAAACAATAACAGGTATGTTGTTAAGCTTTCCCATACCTGCCAGATTTCCTTTCTCCTTCTCCTGCAGTTTCTGTTCAATCGCGTACGTTCTTTGAAAAAGCGGCGGTTCTTGCTGAGGAGGTTGCTGCCTTGGCTGCGGCGGCTTACGTTGACGTGGAACGAACTTCTGAAGAGGGGCTGCCTCGATAGCTTTCATTTGTGATGGCTGGAACTGGTTTGGCCTTCCGCTTCTAAAACCTTGTTGCTTACTTGGGCACTGGTTCGAGAAATGACCAGGCTGACCACCAGTGTAGCAAACATTGCTTCCACTTTTACAAACGCCTTGATGCATCTTTCCGCATTTCGCATAGGGAGGGAATCCTAAAGGTCCGATGGGTAGGTTGCCTCGGTTCGTTTGCGGTGCCTTTCCCTTCTGTGGCTGCAGTTGGCTCTTTCCTTGCCACTGCTTCTTGGTTGGTTGGTTTCCACTAATCCACTTTCCTTTTCTTTTTCCGTATTGGCCGAACTGGGATTGTTGAGCAGACGTGGTTGTGATCATCTGGCTTTGGGGTTGGGGATTCGCTGGGGGTTGCGATCCTTTTTCCGGTTGCATTGCTAACTCCATGTCTAAAGCTCGGTTTAAAGCTTCGGCGTACGTCAAACCACTTTGGCTGGCGAGAACTACTCGAATATCTTGCCTAAGTCCTGCTCTAAACAACTCGCATATCTTCTCGTCGGTGTCGACCATATCGGGCGCAAAACAAGCTAACTCACAAATTTCCCGGTCGTACTCGGCTACAGATCTTTTTCCTTGCTTCAGATTGGTAAACTCGTTGGATTTCTGCTTACGGTAACTTCTTGGCACAAACTTTTCGTACAACGCTTCCTTAAACTAATCCCATGACAACTCTTCGCGTTCTTCGGGAGAATACATCCTTTGCTTTGCTTCCCACCAATAATCGGCTGTTCCTTTAAGCTGATACGCCATGCATTCCAAACGCTCGCGATCGGAACAACGAAGGAAACGAAAAATTTGCTCTAAAGAACGAATCCAGTCTTCGGCATCAGCCGGACTGCCTTTACCGTCGAACGTCGGGGGATTTTGTCGGAGAAACAACTCTTCGACTCGTCTTTCGTTTTGAGGGGGCGGAGTAGGGTCACGCTGCCCTTCTGCATTATTTTCGGGAATCCTGACGTTTCTACGTCTTGGCGGCATTCTAAAGATTAAAACAAGGGAAAAACTTTAACCACTCTAGATTTTTAGCTTACAGGGAACCTTTCTCGATTCTGAACACATTTCTCTTTTGGGAGGAACACGATTCTGATCGGTACTTAGATAAATAACAACAATTTAAAACTTTTCTCAAATAATTCATTACTTCAATTTCTCATATATACATGCATCTCATTCAGTTTCTAATAATTGTCACATACTCATATCATCATATATTCATATCATCATCATAGATTCTTGAAACAATCAGTCATAATCACAGAGCAAATATCATCACTTCATATTTTAATACTCAATTTGATTCAATAACTCAGAAAATTTCAACTTCAATTCAAAAAACTAAATGTTTTAACTTCCAAACGCTTAACAGCGGCCGTTCGTAGGACTTATAACACTTAGGGAATTTACTTTGAAAAACATTTCCCTTTTTCCTAGTCAAATTATGATAGTCTTCATCACAGGTTACAACACAACTAAAAGAAAAATAAAAGAGTTCAACTCTCAACACACTCGAATTAAGAACGATTGAATTCAACAGCTTTCTTGGAACATTCCTACGCATAGGAGTCATCTTCACTTGGTCCGTTATCATCATACTGTTCCGCTTCGGAATCCACTCCGTAGTGCTCTATAATCTCCTCATCTTCTTCCGGGTCTTCTTCCTCCTCCTCTTCTTCCTCTTCATGCATTTGTCCTTAAAAAACGCTCATCATCTTCCTCGACATTATCATCTTCTATGGCGAAACACTCGCGCTCGGCTTCTCTCAAGGCTTCTTCACACTCTTCTAGGGTATAATTCATCGCAGCTAGCTCAGATTCAATCCGTGGCTGGGTAGGAAAAACATTGTTAGGTAGAGGCTGAAGATATTCGGTTCCTACAGTCGCTGCATCAACGGTTTCACTTCCATTTTATTTGTCGTCGCTTGAGCGGGTTTGGCTAGAGGATTCTGCTCTAGGATGGCTTACAAAGGTTACTTGCGGATGATTCATATAAGCAGCTATTTGGTTCTCATTTGAAGAAGAATTTTCATCACATTTATTTGGCTGCAATGTTGATAAGTCAGCAAAAAAACAAAGGAATCAAGAAAATTAAGTTAAAAGCACACCACTTACAAATGGGTAATCTGCAAGAGGATTCTGAGGTTGAAGATTAGTTCGTGGCGGCGAATTGATGTGGAGAGAAACAGTTCCACTTGGAGGAATTGGTGAAGGATTACGAACAAAGTCATTCAACAAGCTTGGAGTATCATCTTCATAAGGTTCGGGCGGAGGAGCACCATAGGACATAAAACGAGCTGAAATCGCGGAGATAAAAGCATTTACGTTGCCGTAAAGGGTTCGGTCGAAGTAACGGTAGCCTAGAAATCGAGAGACAAGAGATGCTGCCCAGTCCTTCCATTCTTGTGGTAGCGCTTGAATCAGGTGCGTCATGCCTTCTAACGGTCCTACGTCCATATATTGAACTTTTCCCCAAATCGTATGGTATCGTGCTAAGAATTCTGCTAAAGATTCGTTATTTTCCATTCTCGCGTGCAAATACTCTTGCATCCAATCAACGTTGTCCATCCTATACGAATTTTAAACGCATAAGCATACTTAACAAATTATAGAACATATTACGAATTCTACTACATACTCATTTCTGCGTTCCAAAGAGGGATTTTTGGGCAATTCCAAATCACGTAACCAATCGCACACACACCTTATTCTTTCCGATCTTTTCACGCGCACTCGCAAAGGGGTAGACATTCTAAAGCAATCTAGCTATTAATCAACTTAACAAATTCATCTCAAAACATCATAGCTCAACAAAATAACTTTAAAGAAAATTCTCAACATTTTAATAACTCAAACATCATTTTAACTTGAAAAGAAAACTTTTAGAAAAAGACATACCTGGTTGCCGGATGAGATGGAGGATAACTTGGTGTGGTTTACTGACTCAAATATGTCTAGGAATTAAATCTAGACTTGACTCATCAAAGAATAACAGACTTTTGAACAAATAAGAGCTTGCTCTGATACCAACCTGTCACGCCCCGACTCTCGAGGTGCGACTTACGAACAACAACAAACCTAAACAACTAACAACTAACTCAAATAAAGAGAACATGCTCGGGGAAAACAAGGGCGAAATATAAGGCAATCGAATTTAGTTTTCAAAAGCATAATGAAATAATAACCAAGCATCTTAACTTCACTTTAAACAAGAATTCAAGCAAGTAAATCATGCTGATGGGAAAGGAATTCTAATCAAAAGGAGAAATCATACGAATATATACATCAGGATAAGGGTTCATGTTCAACAACAAACCAAGTTACGAGCCCATCGCTCGGGATTACAAGTTAAAGGGTTTACGAATTCAACAAGCATTCAAAGTCTTCGAGCAAAACGCTCGGAATCAAAAACATGAATATTAGAGTACTGGCATCAACAGACAAAAGATCAAAAAGATTGCAGCGGAATTTAGCATCAACTCCCAACACTTGTACGTATGAAGACGTACAAATGCCAGTCCGAAATTCTATCAAACTTAACCAACAAAACCAAACCACACCACCAAGTATCCACGCCATCGCCATCCAGTCAACCTGCATGTTTAGAAACACACGCAGGGCTGAGTACTTCGTACTCAGTGAACACAAGCCAAAACATTTGAAATAAAGATGCTTCTTAAAGCTATAATAATTGAACTTGCCTTGCCAAACATCACAAGTATATAAGCAGTTTTAAAAATGGTTTTACTTGTACATGTCAAAACATTTTTATTTGAAACAGACTGTGCAGCCAAATATCATATAATATAACCGTATGTATCATCTATCACAAATAACTTCACTGTGCCGAGAAGTAGGCCTCCTTCTCAAACACTGTGACCGGCCCAACCGAAGAAAGGCTCACAGTCACCTCAACATATACCACACGTGGGTTCCTGCTTTCACAGGATAATCACATCTTCATATAAATAGATGATAACATATACTAACTTCAATAAAATGGCAAGTCAATCACATTTGAAAAACATATCATAATATTCAATAGCATAATAATTTTCATCGATAGATTTGGTTCAGAAAAGCCCACCTGACTTCCGAAGAACTAGCTAGGTGGTCTAGGGCTATTTGTCCTCGCTTAACGATCCGTCTGGCTCGATCCTTCATAGTTCGACATCGATAGATAAGATATATGAAAGACGGACACAAAGGCGTTGGACTTTAACTGACGGACTTCTATTTGAGTCGTCTCTCTCTTCGCCCTAACTTCTCTAAAGGATCTCACGTTCTCGTCTTTATTTTATTTACTCTATTCGAGTTGGTTAACTTTACTACTTAACATCGTATACTTTTCTCGTTCTAATTAATAACTTCATTATTACAAATTATTACTCGAGCTTTCTTTCAAAGACTTTAGTTCATTCTCAATTTAACAATCAATCATCTAGCATACAAATTCAATCATCTTTCACATTAGAATACTATCATGCATTTAAACACATATTCACACATATAATGAAATCATATAAATCAAACATACTTCAAGACACATTAACATGCATTCCATTTGGACCTTAAAGTCTAACTCGATTATGCATTTCCTTTTATGGAGGCTTAAACTATTAATTCTATCTTTCTTATTTATATAGACAACGCTTCGTTCTATATCCGCTATCTTATAAGGTATTTTATAACTTTTATTCAATTAACAAAATTTCTCTTAGCTTTTAATAAACTCTTATGAATTTATAAATTCTTGTTCAATTCTAACTTGATTCTCATTTCTTAACTTGAATATTATTCCTTTAATTATTATCTCGGTTTATCTTTTCCTCGCTTGGTTGGAAATAACGTACTCAATTAATTATTTAATTAATCTTCTATCAACTTATTATTCGGTATCTTATTTTATTCTCATTTTCTCGATCAACTTATACGAGTATCTATCTTAACTCGTCTAGCATCTTTTCTTTATTCAATTTAACTTCCTTTTTATTTCTTATCGATTAATTCTTCTTAACTCGGTTTTGTTTGTTTCTTTAATAATTTCTTCTTTATTTGTTTTAAACCTTTAAGCTATTTCTTACTTAATAATTTCTTTATCTTTTGATAAACATTTTTATGGATTAGCTCATTTTATTAATCACATTATAAAAGATCTTTTTGTTGTATTTTTAGTAAAATTTCATGTCTTTAAATTTTAATACAAGGTATTTAATTAATAAATCTTTTCATACATCTTTCATCTTTTATTTAATTAAAAACTTTTCAATTTTAAGTCTTTTTATCAAAACTTCTATCTTTATTCCATATTCAAACTATCATTAATATATATTTAAACATCCAATCTTTTTATTAATTCTACAATTAATTTCTTTAAAAAATTTCAACATGCAATCTCATTTTCTTCACTTAAACACATGTATGATTATACTAACATAACATACAATCATCTCATTGATTAAAACATCACTCAATACATCAACAAAATCATCAAAATAATTTCTTCATTTTTCCTCAAAAACACACGGCACACATGTACACATTTTGTGCAATTTATTCCTCAAATTTTCATGCATAATATCTCATTACTAACATGATAAAAATAACAAATCAAGCATCAAAATAACAATAACTCAAAGATTCACATTTTTCCTATTTTCCTTATAATTTTCGGCATTTATCATTTTTTTAGGGTTTTAGTTTCTTTTTCTTCTCTTAATTCATCGATTAATCTCTAGTGCTCGATTCTCCTAACGAATTCTTCTCACTCGATTAGCACATGCATATCCTAAGTTTGCCTAAACATAAATTAAATAACATGCATGCATAGATCTTTCCTTTAGGACTTATAGACATACATTTTTACAACTAATCAAATGAAATCATACTTAAATAAATGGAAATCCTTCTCTTGGCTCTTGGAATTGAAATGGATGGAAATGGTAGCTTCAAAGCTTGAATCTTGAAAGAAAGAAGGATGTCTTCTTGAATCCTCAAAGAAAAAGAAAGAATATAGGACTAATCATCCATAGGGTTTGAGAATGAAAATAAAGAAAAGTGTTGGATAATTCTTGAATTCAACTTCAAGAACTTTGAAAATTCTTACCTTTCTTTGAAAACATGGATGGAATGGATGGAGGATGGTGTTCTTTACTTCATTTTCATGGATGATAAGCTTGAATCCAAGGTTGCATGGAAGAAAAATCAATGTGTGTGTGTAGTGTGTGTGTTTGCCGTGAGAGTGAGAGAGTAGAGAGGGAGAGAGTTTTGTTTTTCTTTGTTTTGGTGTTGGATGGAAATGAATGAATAAAATGGAATTTTCACTCTTGAATCATAGAGAGAAATCGAGAGAGAGAGTGTATGGAGCTTGCATGTGCATCCAACAAAGAGAAAAAGAAATACTTGTTGGAAATTGCAAAAGACAAGACTTGATGGTTGATGTGAACTTAACTTGTATGCACACCTTAAGCAATCCATGCATAAGACATCATCATGGTGTTGGTCTTGGAAATTGAGGGGTGATGGGAGAGGAGTTGTGAGGTGGCAAGAGAGGGAGAGAGGTGGATGACACGTGTCGTCGTCGTGTCGTTACGGGTATTAATTACCCGGTCGTAAAGGTTTTCCGGGTAAAACGATTCGTATTAATTCCGTTTTGTTCTATTAACGGGTCTAATCTCTTCTCGTGTTACTTTTTACACTAACTCGTCCCAATCCTATGTCACGTCTCAAATTAAAAGATTAAAGGCTTCGATCATTTTAGTCCTTTAATTCTTAAAAGAATTTAATCGGCTTATTAATCCGTTTATTAATCCTTTTCAAGACTAATGCCTCATTTCCCTTCTCAATTCTCGGATAAGTTCTTACCCTATCTCAGTGATCTTAAAAGAAATTCTAAGTTCGAAGGTTCTAATTTAATTCTATTCTAAGTTCATCGGCGTAAACATATTTCTCGGCAATTAACGTTATGTTATCTTAATTAAACAAACTTCTCGGGATTTTTCCGGAATTTAATCTCATACTCATTTTCATATAAACGACTCAACAAACATATAGAGAAATGAGAGAGAGAGTAGAGAGTAGAGAGAGAATTGGAGAGAAAAATTTTAGAGAGATGATTAAGAGAGAGAGATGGTGTTGCGTGAGTGAGAGTGAGAGAAATGAGTATAGGATAGGTTTTTATTTGAATTAGTTGCACCCGGTAGTCAAAAAAACGCGATATAATTTTCTCCGGAAGAAAAAGTTATCCGGTGCAATTTAACCCTAATTTCTCATTAAACTCTCAAACGATTTAAAACTCACTACGACTCTTACTCGACATCGGAATTCTCTCTACTTCGTCTCTAACATCACCAAATAAATCAAGGATACTAGGTGTTGGGAAATTTATTAGTTTGAGTTTTGATGAATTCCAAAGCCAACTGACCCCAACCGAGTAGATGTTGCAAGTTCCTAATGTTAGCTGTTAGGCTCGATGTTTGAGCAAAGTTAGGATTTTATCTTTACAGATCTCCAGCTGAAGACGGTAACATGGCAACACTCAGATACAACCCCGGATGAAAGATCAGATAAGGAACATCAGTTACAAGACTGCCTGAGGAGAGAGCTATGCTTTTTGACAGCTGAGAGTTCAAGCCAACTGTTCAGTTGGAACATCAGCTATAGAATGCCATTCGATAAAGAGAATGTTTCAATAAGGGGGAAGTTATAAAGAAGTCTCAACATGAAGTTCAAGATCAGCTGAGAGTTCAACAGTTCAGTCAGAACATCAGCTGAAAACCACTCAGATGAAGTTCAAAGTAAGCTGAGAATTCGACGAGAACATCAGCTGAAGACCACTCAGATGAAGATCAAGATTTTCAACCGTCTAACCGAGGTTGACTGTCAGAAAGGTTTGAATTTGAATTTCAAAAGGAAGTCACATGAGGGTTTGACCGTTCAGTCATTACCCCATTTGGCCTAACACAAGGTTGTCTCAGATGGAAAGCAGAAGAGCTCAGATGCCATATCGGGGAAAGTCTGCAGAGATGAGAGACAAGCCATCGCTTTCATCGAACAGAGATCAACAGCTCCTCTAACGGCTAGTTGATTCTCTCCGCCTATAAATAGAGGCATTCATTCATTCGACGAGACGCAAGACACTGATAAGAGAAGACACACACGCGAGAAGAAATCTGAGAGCAAAAAGAAAAGAACAATATTCTTCACGAGCTGAACTGAATCTCTTAGAACATCACTTGTTGAGAGTTCTAGAGTTAGTTAGTTAGTTTTTGTGTCTTTAGATCGAACCTTGAGAACATCACTTAGTGAGAGTTCGTAGAGAGTTAGATCATAGCTCGCTTCACGCTAGAGCTTTCAGTTGGAAACCCATTTTCTTTCACCTGAAAAGGTTTAGGATTCTACTCTTCCTATAATTGAGTAGTCAGGTTGTTAAGTACCCGTAAACTTAACTGTAAAGGTTGATAAGTACCCGCAAACTTATCCCTAACGGTTGCTCAGCCCGCGTAAGCTGAGTGGTTTATCCAGAAGAACTTGGACAGAGTTGTGTGAACTCACAACTCCCCGTGGACGTAGGAGGGTTATCTCCGAACCACGTTAAATCTCTGTGTGCTCATGTTTATCTTTATTCAGTTATTTCTTGCATTCTTAACTGTCTGACTAACCAGCATACAAACCTCATTTGCACATCTTCAACTGCATTGGTTCTTGACCAACCGAGCTTACAAGCGTGAGTTGTTTTAACGAGTTTAATTTCCACCACATTCCGCACAACCTCACTCTTCCAGCTGAGGTTGCTTACTCAGCTGTGAGATTCCAACTGAGTCTTTTTACTCGGTTGAAGTAATTTTTAAGGGTTAAGTTTTAAAATCCTAACTGGTGTATCCCCCCCCCCCCATACACCAGTAACTCGTTTCGGGACCATCACTAGGAATCCAAGTTTTGGATTAAAATTCTAAATAACGAAGAAAACGTAAAAAGTTACTATTCATATCCGTTTCCTCAAAGAAATAAAATTCAAACTCGATTCAAACAAACTCAGAAAATTCTCAAACGTGCACCAATGGTCTTAGATAAATTCTAGAATCAAAATACACTAATTCTCTCCGCCTATAAATAGAGGCATTCATTCATTCGACGAGACACAAGACACTGATAAGAGAAGACACACACGCGAGAAGAAATCTGAGAGCAAAAAGAAAAGAACAATATTCTTCATGAGCTGAACTGAATCTCTTAGAACATCACTTGTTGAGAGTTCTAGAGTTAGTTAGTTAGTTTTTGTGTCTTTAGATCGAACCTTGAGAACATCACTTAGTGAGAGTTCGTAGAGAGTTAGATCATAGCTCGCTTCACGCTAGAGCTTTTAGTTAGAAACCCATTTTCTTTCACCTGAAAAGGTTTAGGATTCTACTCTTCCTGTAATTGAGTAGTCAGGTTGTTAAGTACCCGTAAACTTAATTGTAAAGGTTGATAAGTACCTGTAAAGTTATCCCTAACAGTTGCTCAGCCCGCGTAAGCTGAGTGGTTTATCCAGAAGAACTTGGACAGAGTTGTGTGGACTCACAACTCCCCGTGGACGTAGGAGGGTTATCTCCGAACTACGTTAAATCTCTGTGTGCTCGTGTTTATCTTTATTCAGTTATTTCTTGCATTTTTAACTGTCTGACTAACCAGCATACAAACCTCATTTGCACATCTTCAACTGTATTGGTTCTTGACCAAACGAGCTTACAAGCGTGAGTTGTTTTAACGAGTTTAATTTCCACCACATTCCGCACAGCCTCACTCTTCCAGCTGAGGTTGCATACTCAGCTGTGAGATTCCAACTGAGTCTTTTTACTCGGTTGAAGTAATTTTTAAGGGTTAAGTTTTAAAATCCTAACTGGTGTATCCCCCCCCCCCCCATACACCAGTAACTCGTTTCGGGACCATCAAGTGGTATCAGAGCAGTGGTTCAAAAGACTGCTGACTCTGTTTCACAAGGTGTGAATTCGAGAAATTTTCTTCAGTGGTCAACTGAACAGATCTTTTCACGCTAGTGCATATTTGCTTGCATATTTGTTCTATTTGTTGTGTGCAGATGGACGTCAAGGACAAGATTGTCGTCATGTTCTCAGTAGTCAATTATACATCATGGAGAACACGGATGAAGAAGATCCTACTTTCGAAGCATCATAGGATGCAACAAGTTCTCTCTTCCGGACCGATCGTCATCAAAGAAAGAATAGCTCGCATCATGGAGATACAGTGGTGGAGTATGTAGAGAAACAGCCAGAAGACTACACTCCAGAGGAGGCCAAGGTGAGCCAGTTGGATATCTAGGCTCAAAGCACAATAATGTCTACAGTTGGACAAGATTATCTGCCTTGGATAGAGGAGTGTGAGACTGCAAAAGAGATGTGGGACATCCTGGCATCGCTGAATGAAGGAAGCGACGAGACGAAGGAAAATAAGTTCTCACATGCATGTCAAGATTTCGACAACTTCAGTCTGCGACCTGATGAGACCATCGATCAGCTAGAGCTCCGATTTATGGACATCATCAGAAGAATCCAGTCCATCCGAAGAGGAAAATACACACTAAGAGAAATCAATCTCAAAGTGTTGCAAGCTCTACCGGCTGAGTGGGATACTTTCACCAATATCCACGAGAGCCGAGCTGACCTTGGTGAAATGGGAACTGAAATATTGTTCTCAATCTTAAAAGGAAATGAGTATAAGGTCAACAGGAGGAGATTGCAGTCCTCAGGTTAGACAAGTAGAATTGAGGATGTTGGCTCAGCCTCAAAGTCAGTTGCTCTCCGAGCTGACTACTCGAAATCGAGATCGTCAAGGCCAACCAGATCGGCTGACACGACTGCAAAGGAGCCAAGCAGAGAGGAACTGCAACAAAACATTGCAGCTCTGTCAAAGAAGCTAGCCAACATGGACACTCGGTTCGGCAAATACAAACATTTCTACAAATCAAACCGAACTCGAGACAGTTCAAAGCCTGTTACCAATGGTTGCTTTGAATGTGGCAAGGAAGGACACTTCAAAGCTGACTGTCCAGACCTCTCAAAGAAAGAAAGAAAAGCGTTGAGGGCCAAGCAAACTGCAAAGAACAAGGCCATGGTAGCAGATGAAGCAGCTGACGACATGGACATCTTCACTGACACTGAAGATGAGGATGAACTGACCTCTACCAACAATGCCATCAGTCAGGATCAATGCCTCATGGCACTTGGAACCGACCAAGATAATATTGAGGTACAATCTAATCCAGCTCAGTTAAATTCTTCCAATACTTCTAACATGCAGGAATCTCTGGACGAAGAGTTGGAACCCTCCTGGAGTGATTTTCAAGAACTCAGTGAGGAACTGCATCAGCAGTCGGTTGAGTTTAAGAGTCTTCAAGCTCAGTTCGCCAAGCTTGAAGATTCCTTAACCGAAAAGGACAATCTGATCAAGAGCCAAACCGAGGAGATAGAAAATCTCAAGAGTCAACTGAATGAGGCTAAGACTCCAACAGATGAAGAGTTGACGAAACAGTTCAAGGAGCAGCAAGATCAGTTGAAAAATCAAGAGGCTTAGATCGACCAGCTGATAAAGGAGTCAGATGGAAAAACCAAGAAGATAACCGTCATCGTCAAACAGTTGCGAACTGAGAAGGACAATCTAATCAAGCTGTATCAGTCATCCAAGATCATCGAGAACCTTATCAGTTACAGTAGACAGATGGATGACGTGTCAGGACTCAGTTATGATATTGTCAAGGATACTGGAATTCCACCAATGACCTTCATCAAAGCTGTAGAAGTCACAGCTGTCGAGCCAAACACAGCTGAGTCTCCAGAAGATAATTCAACCTCCACCTCTCAGCAAGTTCAACCGACCAATAGAAGTACAACTGAGAAGGGAAAAAGAGTAGCAAATGTAGGACAGAATGTTCCATCGGTTGGGATATCAACCGAGGGGGAATGTTCCAAAAATCAAAAGATGAATCAGAGGCGTCGAAGGCATAATCGCAGCCGAACTCAGAATCAGAACCGACCTCTGCATCAACCTCAAAGTCAACATCAGAAGGAATGGAACCGACCTCAGAACAAACAAGGGTTCAATCATCTGAATCAGCAGCGGTTCCAACATCATCTCGACCAAAGGTTCAAACCGAGTCAACCAATGAGGAACAGGTTGGACAACTAGAGATATTCATGCCATAATATGAATCATCAACAGGGCATGAATAGCTACAGACAGCCCACATGGAGTTGGAATCAGAATCAGCCACAAAGATTTCAACAGGGCGTCCGATCATTCAGACAAATCAAACAGGATAAAAATTGCCATCAAAACAGGGGGAAAGCTTCACCTCCTAAAGCTCAACATGGGAGAAATCCAACTCCTCCCAAGAAACAGAACATCACTACTAACAACAAGCCTAAGGATAACCGAGGTGTTGTTATAGCTGATGATCAAGGAAAAGTGATCTGAATGATAAATCCATCCGAGTATACAGGGAAAAGCGACGCACAGTTCCAGGGAGAACTGGTTCTAACCCTCCAGGACCCAACTGAAATTGGGGACCTAAGCGAGTTTCTCTTTGCAGGTACAGGAGAAACAGCTGAGGAAGAAGAAGGCGTTTGCAACAATATGGGTAATGGACAGTGGATGCTCGAAACACATGACAAATCTGAAAGATTTGCTTCGAAGTTTCGTGGAGAAAGAAGGTCCATCAGTTACTTTTGGTGATAACTCAAAAGGTTACACCAGAGGTTATGGTACCCTTGAAACCAATCATGTTTCAATTTCTAATGTCTCTTATGTTGATGGATTGAAGCATAACTTGCTCTCCATCAGCCAATTCTGTGATAATGGTTTCTGTGTCAAGTTTGATGCACAGGGTTGCAGGGTTAAAGATGTCGGATCAAAGCAGGTGATATTGTTGGGAAATCGATCACCAACAGGGAATGTCTACTACGCTGACTGGAACAGCAGCCTCCCTGACACCTGCCTGTTATCAAAGAGCAGTTCGGATGTGAGCTGGCTGTGGCACAAAAGGCTCAACCATCTGAACTTCAAGACGATGAACCGACTCGCCAGACAAGAACATGCAAGAGGCATACCAAATCGAGTGTTTTCAACAACACACATCTGCAGTGCATGCCAGCTGGGAAAGCTCGCTAGATCCTCCTTCCGGTTGAAGTCAACTCCTTCAACTGACCGAGTGTTACAGCTGATCCATATGGATCTCTTCGGGCCAGTTACACCAAAAAGCATGAACGAGAACGAGTATACCCTGGTTGTAACTGATGACTACTCAAGATATACGTGGACCATCTTCATGCGCCACAAGAGTGAAACCCGAGATGAGCTGCCCAAGCTGATGGATCGGATATCGAACCAACAAGAGATGAAGATCGTGTCTATCCGATCAGATCGTGGAGCGGAGTTTCTAAATGAAACCATCATCGAGTATTGTGAGAAGAATGGAATTACCCATCAGACATCAGCCGCGCGTACTCCGCAACAGAATGGAGTAGCTGAGTGAAGGAACAGAACGCTGAAGGATGCAGCCACATCCATGTTAGCGAGCTCAGCTCTGCCAAAGAAATTTTGGGCTGAAGCGATCAACACTGCAGGCTACACTCAGAACCGGTCTCTTCTCACCAAGCGGTTGGGAAAGACACCCTACGAGCTGTGGAGACGCAGAAAGCCAGATATTTCTTATTTTCGCGTTTTTGGTTCTAAATGTTATATTCACAACAATGGGAAGACTCAGTTGAAAACTTTTGATGCCAAAGCTTCGAAGGGCATATTTCTTGGATATGCTGCTCGTTGTGGAAATAACACCTCATGTTAGTTTTGATGAATCTACCTTTGAGTGCAGGGAACAGGTTAAAGGACAACAAGCAGATCCAGCTGTTGCACCAGTTCTCACCAGATCGCAAGCTCTAAGGGAAAAGAACCGAGCTAAACCACTGGTTTGGGCAACTGAGGATGAGGATCCATACTCCTCTGAAGATGAATGCGAAGACCCCAGCTCATCCCAAGGGGGAACTTCAGCTGATGCTACTCCAACTGCATCAGCATCCGAAGCCCAACCGAGTCCGGTTCAAACTAATGTCAATGTTGAGGATCCAGACTCAACAGCTGATCAATCACCAGCTCTGAAGACTCCAACATAGATTTCAGAACAGCCACAGTAGGAAAAAGAAGGACGACGCAACCGAAGATGGTATGAAGTTCATTCCACTGACGACATCATCAGAGATCCAACCGAGGGTGTGCGTACAAGGAGCCGAGTTGCAAATCCTGAATCAACAGAGGAAGATTCCAACACTTATGCCCAATATGCTGAGGAGTTGGCAGTTCTAGAGGAGTTCGAGCAAGCTGGAGATGTTGCCATGATTTCTTACTTTGTAGCTGATGTGCCAGAACCGAAGAATGTTGGGGAAGCTCTCAACTGTGTCCACTAGACAACAGCCATGCATGAAGAACTGAATGAGTTTCTACGCAACTGTGTATGGGAGTTGGTAGAAAGACCAAATGGTGTCAAGGTGATTGGATTGAAGTGGATTTTCAAAAACAAGAGAGACGCCATTGGATTCATAGTGAGGAATAAGGCAAGGTTGGTAGCTCAAGGATACTGCTAACAAGAAGGAATCAACTTTGAAGAATCTTTCGCGCCTGTTGCAAGATTGGAAGCCATCCGAATCTTTCTAGCTTATGCCGCACATCACAAGTTCAAAGTGTATCAGATGGATGTAAAGTGTGCATTCCTCAACGGAGATATCAAGGAAGATGTATATGTTGAACAGCCTCCTGGTTTTTAGACTGGAGATGGAAGAGTGTACAAGTTGAAGAAAGCTATCTATGGTCTAAAGCAAGCGCTAAGGGCCTGGTATGACACTCTTTGTGGTTTTCTACTGAACTCGGGATTCAAACGAGGATCAGTTGACAAAACCCTGTTCACCATCAAAGTTGGAGAAGATATACTTGTTGTGCAAATCTACGTGGATGACATCATATTCGGTTTCAAGTCAGAGGAGCTGTGCAAGAAATTCTCAGATCTCATGAAGGAGAAGTTCGAGATGTCAATGATGGGCGAGATGAATTATTTCCTTGGGTTACAAGTGAAGCAGTCACCTGAAGGGATTTTCATCAATCAATCTAAGTATACAAAGGAGCTCATCACCAAGTTCAGATTGCAAACAAGTAAAACCACAAGGATCCCGATGAATACTAACTGGAAGATCGAACCCGGAGCTGAGGGAAAGCTCGTGGATGCCAGCAAGTATAGAGGGATCATTGGTTCGCTGCTATATCTAACTGCCAGCCGGCCAGACATATCATACGCAGTTGGAGTATGTGCTCGATTCCAAGTTCAACCAAGAGAAGCACACATGTTGGCAGCAAAGAATATCATCAAGTATCTGAAGGGAACTGTCAATGTTAGGTTGTGGTATCCAACTGACGACAATATCCAGCTGACAGGATACTCAGATGCGGATCTAGCCAGAGATCGGTTGGACCGGAAGTCAACCTCTGGACACTGTCAATTCATGGGAAGCAAGCTGGTTTCATGGTTCTCCAAGAAACAAGCATGTGTTGCTACTTCTACAACCGAGTCAGAATATATGGCTGCCGGAAGCTGTTGCATGCAAGTGTTGTGGCTGAAGCAACAGCTGAGAGACTATGAAGTCGCAACTGGACAGGTTCCAATTCATTGTGATAGCTCGAGTGCCATAGCTATCTCTCTGAATCCTGTTCACCACTCTCGGACAAAGCATATTGACATTCGTCATCATTTCATCCGAGATCATATTGAGAAAAAAGATGTGTCCATGGAGAAGATCCCAACTGAGATTCAGAGAGCTGACATCTTCACCAAACCTCTTCCTGAAGCCCGGTTCAAGATGTTATGTGATCTTCTTGGACTATTGGATCCATCAGATGAAGAGTCATCCGAGCTGAAAAGGATCCATCCGAGCTGAAGAGTCATCCGAGTTGGAGAGGATCCATCCGAGCTGAAGAGTCATCCGAGCTGATGAGGATCCATCCGAGCTGAAGAGTTAGATATCCATCTGAGGGGGAAGCTCAGATGAAGGGGGAATTTCAGATGCGGATTGCCAACCGAAGACATCAAACGTCAGCTGAACAGACGAACTCGAGTCAGCTGATGGTATGCAGCAACTGAGGAACTCAACTGATGAACACATCTGACTCAGACATCAGCTGACAGGTATCATTTATGACTGAAGGTGTTATGATATTAAATGAGAATGTTTGAAATAAATTCAAACATTCCTGAACATGTCAGCTAAACTAAACAAGCCATCATATCGCATTTAATGTAAAGTCTGGCTGAACTCCTATAGCCTTACTTTATAGTGCGACTGGGCTGACACCTTAAACTATTCACCTTCTCACTCGCGCGCGTGGAGCGTCAGTCAAAATTACCCAACAGTCGCGTAATCCCAGCCGTTGATAGATTCGCGCCATTTAACCCCAGCCGTTGATCTCATCCGAGTCAAATACCTTTATAAGGCGGCAAATCAGGAAGTGATCCTTACCTTCTCTTTTCGTGCATATCTTTACTAACTATTCATCATCTTCTCCGAATTTGTCTCACCATTTTCAGTAACATAGTTCTTTCTTCTTTGCATATATATATTCGACTCTAAAATGGCACCCAAGACAAAAGCTTCAAAGAAGATGGTATCTGCCGAACCCGCTACATTCCAGGAATCCTTCGACATGATGATGTCGAAGATTCACTTCGAACAGATTCTTTCCAGAGCAGCTCTGACCTCGCCGGAACTCACTCCCGTCGCCACCATTCTTTCCGACCACAGTCTGCTCGACTGGGCAACCCTCTCTCCTTCCAAGCTGCTCAAAAAGTAGGTCGCCCTCTTCTACAGGAATCTGCAACACGATGCAGAACTCGGGCTTGTCACGACCATCCCGTGCAAGCAACGAAATAGCACTTCCCATTCGATGGAAGACACCGCAGTTGAAATCAAAGTAACCAAAGAACTGGAGAAGATCATCCCCAGAAACAGGGAGGCCATAGACGTAATGGGAAATTTCACAGACAAGGAAGCTGATGCATTCCTGCAAACAATCCTTCTTGTCCCCGAACAATTGAAGGGGAGTATGCAGAGGACCAAACTGAAGCCGGAGCACCGACTTCTGTTTGACGTCATTTCAAAGTGTGCCTTCATGTACGGAGGAGCGTTCGGTGATATCAGCAGACCAAAGCTCAAACAACAGAAGGCTTTGGAAGAACACCACAAAATCGACTGGCTGGGCTATCAAGAACCAAGCCTGCCAATCGCCAGCTGGAGGAGGTGGCTGAAGAAGAAGAAGAAGAAGAAGAAGAAGAGGTGGAACCCCTCCAGAAAAGGCCCAGAATCAGAATCATCCAGCCAGCAGCTCAACCGGCTGCAACGGACCTTGTGGTGGAGACACCGGCTGAGAAATCAACCGAATCTAGCCAGTCGGTTGATGCAGCTGTGTTCGTGCTTCAACCCCGCCTGCAGGAGGCACTGGCTGAAGAAAAGGAGATCAATGTGGAGGATTCCAGCTCGTCCTCAGATGACTCTTCTTCATCTGAGGAATCCCACGACAGTCTAACGACTGGAGCTGATGCCAGCCAGGAAATCCCACCTGCGTCTGAAGAAACAATTGAGCCTACCCAATCACCACCCAAAGAGGATCCAGTTCTCTCAACTGGTCCTCAGTCAGATATCCCGAGCCTCTCGCTCCATGCCGACGTTGAGACCATTCCTTTGGCCAACGTCGATGACACACTCGAACCCATTGCCTTCGATATAGACCCCCCACATATTGATGAAGAAGCCAACCGCCAGGCGATCTTTGCTGAGTACGAAGGCAGGCTAGACTACTGCTTTCGCAAGCTGATAGGCATGTTCCCCGAGGCCAGCTCGATGCCCATCTTCGCCATGTTCGGGACGGAACTGCTCTATCAGTTCAGCGTGATTTTCAGCTATTGGTATGTTAAGGAGGAAACCCTCAGGATCCACGGTTGGGACAGGTTGAAGGTTGAAGAATCCAACCTGAGGGTGTACTTCGACTACCAGAACCTGGAGGTAGCCTACAACCAGAAGGTGGTTGTGCTCCGTCGTCGTCTGGATAAGAGCCAACAAGAAGGGACAGACACCAGGGAGCTGTGCGACAATCCTGGAGCTATTCAATTTCTTGACCATATGTTGGCCAAAAATGCCAACCACATGGAGGATGTCGATGCAGCTGAAGAGGCGGCCAAGAGGGAAGAAGACAAGCTGAAACAATACCTGGCCAGCCGAATAGCCCTGGTTGTCATGGACCCAACAACTCAGACGCAACAGCAACAACTTCCTGTACCCTCTGATCAGCCAGCACACTCAACTGATGATATCTATGAGCTGATCACTGAAAGGGTCAACCAGCTGAGGCAAGAGTTGTTGTCCAAACTTGAGCACAACAAGGAAGAAGAAGCTGTCAAGAGGAACCAGCTGATGGAAGAAAATGCGAGCTTGAAGAATCAGCTGGAACTACTCTCCTCCTCCCTTCAACAAAAGCTGGAAGGCCTCTCCACTTCTACCAGCTCGGAGGTCAAGAATCTGAAGAAGGCGGTTCAGGGACTCAGCTCGGACTTCAATGTCTTCAAGCCCGTTGCTGAATCTGATCTGACAAAGTCCCAGCAGACACAAGACCAGGAGTGGATGTCTCAGTTCGCAAATTTCTGAGCTGAGTTCGTCACCCTTCACAAAGATGTCTCTGCGACCTTTGCAGCCTTGAAGAGAGCCGAGTAGGAACGCCAGGACCTGGAGCTGGACAAGAAGGTGGAAGAGAAGGATGTTGTGGACGAACTCTTCTCCCGAGTTCAACAAGCTGAGGCCAAGCTGACCTCCCTGGATGGCATTGTTGCCACCCTTTTGGATGATGCCAAAAAGGGGGAAGACAAGGAGCCAGCAGTTGTTGCTGGACAAGGGAAAGATGTTCTTCAGCAGGGGGAAGAAGGAGTTCAGCAGGGGGAAGAAGGAGTGCCAGCTGAAGCTGAAGGATCGCAGCTGAAGGAGTCCGAGCAGGAACTAGAAATCTCCCACGACCTCGTAGCCGAGCTTACAGCTGAGCTCGATGCCGATCTTGACGGGATCTCTGTTGAAGATTGCATCGAAGCTGCAAAAGCTATGGGGGAGTCCAAGGAGAAGTACTTGAATCCCTCTTGGATCAAGAAGTTCGCTGCGGATCAAGCCAAGAAGGTGGCCAAGTTCGAGAGGGAACTGACCAAAGTTGAGAAGAATGTTGACAGGAATAAAACCAGTCGGAGCGTACGAAGAATAAACAAGCACCAGTTGAAGGCTGAGGCTAGGAAGAAGACGCAGCAGCTGCAGAAGAATGCCCCGCTCTCGTCACGGTTCCCATACATTGACAAGTGGATGAACGCTGAATGGAACGATGATTGGGAGCAGTTCAAGCACGAGTTTATAAATGACTTTTATTACAGGAAGGTCTACTCAACTGAAGACCCAAGGCAAGCCTTCAAGAAAGCCTTGTGGGAGCTCAGATCTGGAGATCCTGGAATATTTAGTCAGTTTAAAAGGGCCATGCTGAAAGCTCAGCTCGATCCCAACACCATTCTAGTTCCGCAGAAGCTCAGATATCGCCCTCAGATGATCAAAGGCACAAGTACTCCGAACAGAAATGCGATCATGGCTAAGGCGAGACAAGTCTACAATGAACATGGTGTCAACACTGGGATTGAGTCAGCTGCAAAGAAAGAGATCGTTGACCATATCTTCAGCAAGTACGGTCAACAGTATTTTTGAGATGATGAAGTTTTAGAGCTGATATAGTTTTTGAGATGTTGTAGTTTTTGATCAACTGATGTATCTTTATCTGTTTTATACTTTTTCCTGTAATCATCAGTTGTAAAGAAAACTTCAAAGTATATATACGATTCAACTTGACGCACAATATCTCATTGTCCAAGCCTTGAATCGCAGTATTTTAAATACCATGTTATATCTGTGCTAACCCTTTGATGTTTTATCTTATAGACTGTCTAGAATTTCAGCTGAGATTTTAGATAAGTTAGTGAGTTTTAGATCAATAGTGGTTTAAAGTTGTAAATGGTTTTGGCATCATCAAAAAGGGGGAAATTGTTGGGAAATTTATTAGTATGAGTTTTGATGAATTCCAAAACCAACTGACCCCAGCCGAGTAGATGTTGCCAGTTCCTAATGTTAGCTATTAGGCTCGATGTTTGAGCAAAGTTAAGATTTTATCTTTACAGATCTTCAGCTGAAGACGGCAACATAGCAACACTCTGATACAACCCCGGATGAAAGATCGGATAAGGAACATCAGTTACAAGACTGACTGATGAGAGAGCTATGCTTTTTGATAGCTGAGAGTTCAAGTCAACTGTTCAGTTGGAACATCAGCTATAGAATGCCATCCGATAAAGATAATGTTTCAAGAATGGGGAAGTTATAAAGAAGTCTCAACATGAAGTTCAAGATCAGCTGAGAGTTCAACAGTTCAGTCAGAACACAGCTGAAAACCACTCAGATGAAGTTCAAAGTCAGCTGAGAATTCGACGAGAACATCAGCTGAAGACCACTCAGATGAAGATCAAGATTTTCAACCGTCTAACCGAGTTTGACTGTCAAAAAGGTTTGAATTTGAATTTCAAAAGGAAGTCACATGAGGGTTGGACCGTTCAGTCATTACCCCATTTGGCCCAACACAAGGCTGTCTCAGATGGAAAGCAGAAGAGCTCAGATGCCATATCGGGAAAGTCTGCAGAGATGAGAGACAAGCCATCGCTTTCATCGAATAGAGATCAACAGCTCCTCTAACGGCTAGTTGATTCTCTCCGCCTATAAATAGAGGCATTCATTCATTCGACGAGACGCAAGACACTGATAAGAGAAGACACACACGCGAGAAGAAATCTGAGAGCAAAAAGAAAAGAACAATATTCTTCACGAGCTGAACTGAATCTCTTAGAACATCACTTGTTGAGAGTTCTAGAGTTAGTTAGTTAGTTTTTGTGTCTTTAGATCGAACCTTGAGAACATCACTTAGTGAGAGTTCATAGAGAGTTAGATCATAGCTCGCTTCACGCTAGAGCTTTCAGTTGGAAACCCATTTTCTTTCACCAGAAAAGGTTTAGGATTCTACTCTTCCTATAATTGAGTAGTCAGGTTGTTAAGTACCCGTAAACTTAACTGTAAAGGTTGATAAGTACCCGCAAACTTATCCCTAACGGTTGCTCAGCCCGCGTAAGCTGAGTGGTTTATCCAGAAGAACTTGGACAGAGTTGTGTGAACTCACAACTCCCCGTGGACGTAGGAGGGTTATCTCCGAACCACGTTAAATCTCTGTGTGCTCATGTTTATCTTTATTCAGTTATTTCTTGCATTCTTAACTGTCTGACTAACCAGCATACAAACCTCATTTGCACATCTTCAACTGCATTGGTTCTTGACCAACCGAGCTTACAAGCGTGAGTTGTTTTAACGAGTTTAATTTCCACCACATTCCGCACAACCTCACTCTTCCAGCTGAGGTTGCTTACTCAGCTGTGAGATTCTAACTGAGTCTTTTTACTCGGTTGAAGTAATTTTTAAGGGTTAAGTTTTAAAATCCTAACTGGTGTATCCCTCCCCCATACACCAGTAACTCGTTTCGGGACCATCACTAGGAATCCAAGTTTTGGATTAAAATTCTAAATAACGAAGAAAACGTAAAAAGTTACTATTCATATCCGTTTCCTCAAAGAAATAAAATTCAAACTCGATTCAAACAAACTCAGAAAATTCTCAAACGTGCACCAATGGTCTTAGATAAATTCTAGAATCAAAATACACTAATTTGATGAAATTTGGAAACAGTCGGTGAATAGTGAATTCTCGTCGTCGGTTACTATTCACTGAAAAATGAATTTCCTCAAAATTTTCTGAAATTCGAACTCAAACTCAAATTCACATACTCATGCTCAATCAATTCATCTCACATTCAATTCGGATAACCGAAACAAGAGAAATCGCATAACGACTTCAAGTGTATTTTGGTAATTTGCAAGAAAATTTATTTCCTTGGAAATTTTATCATACAAGAGCGCACATTTAAGCTCATAAACTCAATTAAGACGAACTTAAAGACTCATAAAAGATCGGGGTATTATATCCTCACCCCCTTAAAATAAATTTTGTCCCGAAATTTGCTTATTGCTTGAAAATTAACTTGAGAAAAATTTATTTTTATCTTAATTCTTAAATCTCACGTCGCGTCTCAAAGATCATGGTGTCACCACTAGATCCTAACTAAAGAAATTAACTCCACACTCGACTGCTGGATTTTATAATCCAAAATCTCTTCGGGTCTCTTCTCGCGACTCGAGTCTGTCTCAAAGGCTGCGTCTTCTTGACGGTCTACTAGCTTCGGCTCGAAGATAAACTTACGCATCTAAGTTGTGTCAAAACTTTTATGCTAATTCCCACAACTTGGCGGCAATGCTAACTCATAAGAAACGATACGAATCCTCTGTTAGGATTTTGAACAGTCTAACATATATATAGGAGATAGATCATATGAGAATAAATATTATCCTAAGAAATGAGAATAGATCTCCACCATAGATCTATTGGTGATGGAGGGTCAAGATTTGGCCAAGTCAAAACGGGTCAAACCCGGTCAACCCGTTGATTTTTTTTTTCAATTTTTTTTTTTCAATTTTATTTTTAATAAACTGTCAGCTAAGATGCACAACTTCACATATTCGGATGCACCACTCTACATAACTAGATGCACCACTAAGTGCATTTAGATGCACAAGATTTTCAAGTTTTTTTTTTCAATTTTTTTTTAATAAACTGTCACCCAAGATGCAGAACTTCACATATTCGGATGCACCACTCTATATAACTAGATGCACCACTAAGTGCATTTAGATGCACAAGATTTTCAGTTTTTTTTTTCAATTTTTTTTTAAAACAGTCACCCAAGATGCACCATTTCACATATTCGGATGCACCACTATACATAATGAGATGCACCACTATGTGTAGTGAGATGCACCGAATTTGGAAAAAAAAAACTGAAAAAAAATTGGATGCACCACAATGCGTAACTAGATGCACCACACAGTGTAACTAGATGCACCACATAGTATAACTAGATGCACAATGTTTTACGAAAATAAAAAAAACGAAAACAAAACTAGTGTGGTGCATCTCATTATATAGTGTGGTGCATATGAATACATGATGTGGTGCATATGACCTAACCTTAAAAAAAACGATAAAAAAAAACATAAAAAAAAACTTAAAATCTTGTGCATCTCAATACACTTAGTTGCATCTGAATATGTGAATTTGTGCATCTGAATATGTGAAGTTGTGCATCTTGTGTGACAGTTTATAAAAAAATAAAAATAAAAAATAATCGAAAAAAAAAATCTTCAACGGGTTGACCCGGGTTTGACCCGCTTTGACCAAGCTAAATCTTGACCCGTCATGTAGATAAGATCAATGGTGGAGATTAATTCCTATTTCTCATTTTAAGGGGAGTTTGCATGGGAATCACTCCCTATATATATATATCGATTTAAACTTTCTCTTTACGCTTAAACGACGGACTTCTCTCAGAGAAAATACTTTCAGAAAACTTTTTATCTCTAAAGGCGGTTCTAACTCTAATCTTCATTCAATGATTTACGACTCTTGATCAATTCTCGACTTCTCTTATTTTCTCTCAAATCTGATAAACAGATTCTAACATCTCTTTAACTTCTTCAGGTCTTATAACTTTTCTCTCGATTACTTCACTTTTAGTAAAGCGGCGAACATCACTTCCTTCTAAATAAAGCTTCGAACGATGCTATCCCAATCGCTTTTGAATAACTCGTTGCCAAAGGCAACATAGACAAGGGGTTTATCTTTTGCTCTCATTTGTCGTTTAGTTTAGAATAGCTATTCTCGATATATCTTCTGAATCTGGGTAGTCCTATCAGACTAAACATCCGTCTCAGGGAGGTAAGTGAAAACCTTTCAGATTTATCTTCTAGCATCGCTTACTCGACTCTTTCTTGAAAATCTTTCCCAAACGCGCAGTGAATTTTGGAATCTCAATCTAACGTCGTTAAACTCAGAACTTCGCGCAACATATTACAAAAATTGAAATAATCTCATTTCTACTTTGGGATTGGAAAAAGGTTGCAACGGACCGTAAAGGTTCCTATGCAAAGACTTCACTTGCTCACTCACTAACGTCTTTCTACAAACATCGCTACTTCGCGTTTCACTCCTTCTCACTCGAACTATTACTTCAAATTCTGATTCATCATCACATTTTCTGGATTTCAGGTTAAGGAGTATTATGAGCTTTTCTCATAACTTTCTTTCTAAGCTCTTCGTCATTGGGTATGCAAATGCTACTATAAAACAATAAAGCGTTGACATTCGTTTCTCGAAAATCTTCAACTCTTTCCTTTCAAATTTTAAGCTTCACTTTCTCCAACTCATCATCATTTCTTGGCGATCTAATTCGAGATCTCATGCCTATATCACTACAAATGGGTACAATATCTTGCTCCCTCGAAAACAGAAGCTAAACAACTTCTATTCTCATTTACTCTAAGTCTTCTATAAATCTTTCCTCTTCCAAATGGATAAATCTTAGCTCGGGATTTTTTCTCTGCTTAGGGCATCGGTCACTACATCGGCTTTTCTGGGTACTAGGATTACGATTGTCATCCTTTACTTGCTCACGCCATCTTATCGGTCTCATACTTATGTTCTTCTGCTCGAAAAAATATTTCACACTTTTGTGATCCGACGAGATTCACACTTGACTTCTAAATCTCCATTTTACTCCCACTTTCATCTTTATGTGTTATGCCTCAGCCCTGGTATCATCAAAGGATCATACCTATCTTCAAAGTAAGAGGCAAAATTCTTACTCATCGGATGCGCTAGTTATATGCTTAACACATGTCGGTCATAGGGCGTTCACATATTAGTCCAGATTATAGGGCTAAAGGTCGATAGCAGTACAAGCAAACCACAATTAGCAAAGATAACGTAGGGGAAATAGCTTAGCAACCAAAGGCGGAGCTCAACAGGGCGGCTAAGGCAAAATGATTCGTATGCCTACTTGACGAAAGTGAACAAACTTTGTTTCATTTCCGTATTATGGATTGGATCCTTTTTGCCAACAAAATGAACGTGGAGCGTTTTTGGATCTCTTGTCTTTAAGACATGATCTTTCCATTGTGAACCACAAATAACAATCGAATTGCTTCGTAGTCTCAACTAAACAACCAACTGGGGAGCTTCACACAGATGATATCTTCATATCCCTAACGCATGCGCTACAACTACTAATTTTAAATTATGATTAGGGTATGTTTACTCACAAGGTTTGTGTTGCCTTCACGCAGAGGCTATAACTTTTCCATCTTGCATTAGGACACAATCTGGTCATTTCATCAATGCATATGTAGTCCTTTCAATTCTTAATAAGGGCTAACAATGGAGCGGAGGTTAGTCTCGGTGTAAGATCTTAGAAATTTTCCTCGCACTCTTTCAATTCACTAAACTTCGAATTCTTTCTTTAGTAGGCTGGTCATTAACTTTACTTCTTTGGAAGATTCTTCAATGAATCTCCTGCTGCATCATGCTACACCATTTGTAATTTCTTGGGTGAGGTTGGTGGTTTATAGTCTTAAATCGCTTGCAATTTTGCTGGATCAACTTTCATTCCTTCAGTTCCTTTGGACGGCACCTCATGTCCTAGGAATTCCATTTCCTTTTAGCCAAAATTCATACTCGCTGAATTTGACATTCAACTTCTTAGCTCTCAATTCCTTTAATGCAATCCTGGGAGGCTTCCCACACTCGGCTATACTTCTCGAATAACTAGAACATTGGCTTTGAATACGGTTTCTAACTTTTCTAAATAGTCATGGGAGATTTGATTCATTAAATCAATATATGCTACTAGAGCATTCGCCAATTCAAACAGTTGTGATGCTGTTTGCATCTTCAACTAGAATAGTATTTGGAATATCTTCTTACTTATTCTTCATTTGGTGATAACCAAATCATAATTCAATCTTGGAGAAAATATTTACTCCTTTAGGTCATTTATTCGACACAAAGGGTACTTGTTCTTAAGCAGAATCTTGATGAGTTCTGGGCAATCCGTACATATCTTCAAACTACAGTCTTTTGTCTTCATTAAAGGGTTGGCGCTTCGCACGGGGCTGCACTCAGTCGATGGAATCTAAATTCAACATCTCTTATGATGGAACCTTTCACTCTCAAAGCTCCTTTGGTGCCATAGGCCAATCCATCTCTATATCAATTATGTGCTTCTATTGCCTATCGAGTGGCATCTCGGCAGTACTTCTCAAAAAACATCTTCTTACTTTCTAACTACTGCTACATCATCGATACTTAACTCTTGCTCCTTATCTTTATTCTGATACACAAATGTATCCTCTCTCTCCATCACTCCTCTTCTTTTATAGCCGGAATAATCGGCAATCTCTTCTTCTTTCTCTTCTCAATACTATGAACCTTGGTTAACTCTTTTCTTGGAGTTATAACAAGATCTACCACTAATCACATCTAATCGTCACGAAATTTTCAATTTATTTACTAAATTCTCCATGTTCCACAATTGAATCTGATTTAAGGACTTAGCGGATAACTTATGAATTCTAAATTCAAACTCTAAATTCGAGCGAATGCGCGAAACTATTGCAGTCTTACTCAAAGGGGTCGATACTCTAAACTCCTGATTCAACTCTTCTCCAACTAGGCCAAGGGTATCTACGTAAACACTTGCTGAAAGCAAATGCGATGTACCAATATCAACTTGGCACATCTCGTCGCTTGATCGTACTCGTGAGGTTTTTCCCTGGTCCTTGTCTTTAACTTTCTGTTCCATCGTGAAACTTCTCTTTTGGCGTGGCTACTCTTGTCAAGAAGGCTGTTGCGGCTAGTGTTGTCTCGTTTCATGCCACATCCTCTTACTCTGGTGATTTCCACCACTTCTCTTTTATTTTCTCTTTATTATCTAACCGCGTGGGGAAGGTTGGGGTTGCAGCTTTCGTCTTCTATCTTTGAAATTAAGGAGGTACTAAGGAATGCAATTCTCTTCTCATCGGCATGGCCGAACTCACGTCTAGGGCTCGATCTAAAAATTTCGGCAAAAGTTAGACCACTCTGGCTTGCAAAAATTTATTCGAATATTGCATCTCAAAGTAATGCAAAACAAACGCACGTCTTCTCGTTCGTATTCACCCTTTCGGGGCAAAACAAGCTAACTTACAAATCTCACGATCATACTCGGCTACTATCATTCTTCTCTTTGACTCAGAATCGTAAATTCATTCGCTTTTCTTTCTCGATAACTCTTCGGTACGTACTTTTCGATTATTTCAGGATTTTATGATTTCGATTTTAAACTCGAGGAAACTTATGAAAAATTATCGCGGCTTTACCTTCATGGTTCATTTCTTTTAAGCTTCCAATTTACCTCCTCTGCTTTTATCTTAAAGATAATTACGCAAGCACTTATAAGCGACTCCGATACGCTCTAATTTAATCAAATTAGTTCTCAACACATCTTTAAACTATTACTTGCGAGATTTCTTTGGATTTTAGCTCTAGCGTGATTACTTCGGAGAAAATGCATTACTTCGTTTAACGTTTGGGATTTCTCCTCCTTGTTTGATCTCAACTCTATCTATTCCTTTTATACCGTAGCTTTTCTCTCAGATGGTTGCTATAAGTCTGCTTTTCCTTCTGTTGGATGGAAAAATTAAGGCGTTGCGGTCGTCGTCATCCAACTCAAGAATCAAGGAATTATGGAAAATGTGATTCCTTTTTCCCTCTCTCTATATATATATCCATTCTTACGTTGCAGACTTAATTAAGGACTTTAGCGCAATTTAATTCACTCGGATTTGCGAAAGATTAACTTATCAAACAGTTTGAATATCTTCCATCCTGATTATCCCCTTTCTATTTAAGGAAAAATAAAATATGTCTTTTATGTAGTCATACTCAACTATTAATCTCCTTCACTTATTCTTTCATCTCTTCTTTCTCAACCACACCAATATACTATTTAATCCAAACTATTTCTTTTTAAAGATTCGTAAGAATTTCTCGAGAAATTAACTTCATTAAGGAATACTAACTGAAATCAAATTATAATATTATCGACTCAAAAATTTATTGATTGCTTTCATATTTTCCAAAATTATTTTCTTGATCTGCCAAAATATCTTCTTTAATGGAATGAACGAATCTCTCATTTTTAAAACTCTGATCATTACTCTTTGCTCAAACTTATTCTCTCATTTCTCCAAAAATACTAACTAACTTTATTATAAACCTCTTCAACTTAATGCCCATACTCTTAAGTTCTTAATTAATCGGAGAAATGAAACTGATATCATTTTCATTCTTTATTTTCTTGGTTTATAACACTCAATCCCCTTCTTGTTTCTATTTAATATTTCTTCTCTAATAAAACACTTACTTATTTCCTCAAAAACTTCTTTAACTCGATTTTAATACTTCATGCTTACTTAGGCATACTTTATTTTCATATTCTCATATTCTCATATTCTCATTTTCTCATATTCTTATATTCTTATATTCTTATATTCTCATATTCCGGAATATATCCGACTGTTATCTCTTATGTTGGGAAATTCATTAATAAGAGTTTTGATGAATTCCAAAACCAACTGACCCCAACCGAGTACATGTTGCCAGAACCTAATGTTAGAATTTAGGCTCGCTGTTTGAGCAAAGTTAAGATTTTATCTTTACAGGTCTCCAGCTGAAGATGGCAACAAGGCATTACTCAGACAGAACATCAGTTACGATGAAAGACAACTGAGAGTTCATTTGTTCAGATGAAATGAGGGGGAAGTCTTCAGAACATCAGTTGTAAAGGCCAATTGAGGATTTGTCAGTTGAGAAACAGTAGAAATGAAGAGAACATCAGATGAAAAGGAAGTCATCTGAAGTTTCCAACTCAACTGACTAAATACAAGGAAGACAACTGAGGGTTCAGTTTCAGAACCTCAGTTGTAGAACTCAAACAAGAAGATCAACAGCATGAAGTTCAGAGTCAGCTGAGAGTTCAACGGTTCAGTCAGAACATCAGCTGAAGACCACTCAGATAAAGATCAAGATCTTCAACCAACTGACCAAGGTTGACTGTCAGAAAGGTTAAGTTTTGAATTTCAAAAAGGAAGTCACATGAGGGTTTGACCGTTCAGTCATTACCCCATCTGGCCCAACACAAGGCTGTCTCAGATGGAAAGCAGAAGAGCACAGATGCCATATCGGGAAAGTCTGCAGAAATGAGAGACAAGCCATCGCTTTCATAGATCAGAGATCAACAGCTCCTCCAACGGCTAGTTGATACTCTCCGCCTATAACTAGAGGCATTCTCTCATTCGAGAGGTTAACGACGACACACGCGAGACAAGAGATAGAAAAGTGCAATCACAAGAAAATCAAGCGCAAGAAAAATCTGCAAAAATCATATTCTAAGAGCATCAGGAGCTGAGAGTTCAAGAGTGATAGAACATTAGTAGCTGAGGGTTCATAGAGTTTCAATCTATCTTAGATCTTAGTTTGAGTGTTTATTCGTTCAAGCCATAGATCCAGCTCTCATTCGTAATTGAGCTGTAGTTGGAAAATCCACCCACATACACTCCTTAAAAAGTGTCTGTTAGGATCATACTCTTCCTGTAATTGAGTAGCTAGGTTGTCAAGTACCCGCAAACTTGACATAGGTTGTTAAGTACCCGCAAACTTAACTGTTAAGGTTGATAAGTACCCGTAAACTTATTGCAACGGTTGCACAGCCCGGGTAAGCTGTGTGGAACTGTCCAGAAGAACTTGGACTGAGGTGTGAGGATTCACATCTCCCTGTGGACGTAGGAGGGTTATCTCCGAACCACGTTAAATTCCGTGTGTCTGTGTTTATTTTTATTCAGTTGCTTATTGCATTCTTATCTGATAAAACTAACCAGCATACAACTGTATTTTTGCATATTCAACTGTTTTGGTTTTTGACCAACCCTGCACTAAAAAGCGTGAGTTGCTATAACGAGTTTTAATTTCCACCACATTCCGCACAGCCTCACTCTTTCAGCTGAGGTTGCTTACTCAGCTGTGAGATTCCAACTGAGTCTGTTTTACTCGGTTGAAGTAATTTTCAAGGTTAATTTTTTAAAATCCTAACTGGTGTATTCCCCCCCATACACCAGTAACTCGTTTCAGGACCATCAAGTGGTATCAGAGCAGTGGTTCAAAAGACTGCTGACTCTGTTTCACAAGGTGTGAATTCGAGAAATTTTTTTCAGTGGTCAACTGAATAGATCTTTTCACGCTAGTGCATATTTGCTTGCTTTTTTGTCCTGTTCCTTTTTGTGCAGATGGACGTCAAGGACAAGATTGTCGTCATGTTCTCAGTAGTGAATTATACATCATGGAGAACTCGAATGAAAAAGATCCTTCTGTCAAAGCATCACAGGATGCAACAAGTTCTCTCTTCCGGACCAATAGTCATTAAAGAAAGAATAGCTCGCACTCCCACAAATCCTAACGATGGAGATACAGTGGTGGAGTATGTGGAGAAACAGCCAGAAGACTACTCTCCAGAGGAGGCCAAGGTGAGCCAGTTGGATATCTGGGCTCAGAGCACAATAATGTCCACAGTTGGACAAGATTATCTGCCCTGGATAGAGGAGTGTGAGACTGCAAAAGAGATGTGGGATGTCCTGGCATCGCTCAGTGAAGGAAGTGACGAGATGAAGGAAAACAAGTTCTCACATGCATGTCAAGATTTCGACAACTTCAGTCTGCGACCTGATGAGACTATCGATCAGCTAGAGCTCCGGTTTATGGACATCATCAGAAGAATCCAGTCCATCCGGAGAGGAAAATACACACTAAGAGAAATCAACCTCAAAGTGTTGCAAGCTCTACCGGCTGAGTGGGATACTTTCACAAATATCCACGAGAGCCGAGCTGACCTTGGTGAAATGGGAACTGAAAGATTGTTCTCAATCTTGAAAGGAAATGAGTATAAGGTCAACAGGAGGAGATCGCAGACCTCTGGTCAGACAAGTAGAATTGAGGATGTTGGCTCAGCCTCAAAGTCAGTTGCTCTCCGAGCTGATTACTCAAAATCGAGATCATCAAGGCCAACCAGATCAGCTGACACGACTGCAAAGGAGCCAAGCAGAGAGGAACTGCAACAGAACATTGCAGCTTTGTCAAAGAAGCTAGCCGAAATGGACACTCGATTCGGCAAATATAAACGGTTCTATAAATCAAACCGAACTCGAGACAATTCAAAGCCAGTCACCAATGGTTGCTTTGAATGCGGAAAGGAAGGTCATTTCAAGGCTGACTGCCCAGATCTATCGAAGAAAGAGAGAGATGCTCTAAGGGCCAAACAAGCTGGAAAGAATAAGGCCATGGTTGCAGAAGAAGCAGCTGACGATATGGATATCTTCACTGACACCGAAGATGAAGATGAGCTGACTTCTACCAACAACGTCATCAGTCAGGATCAATGCCTCATGGCACTTGGAACCAACCAAGATGATATTGAGGTACAATCTAATCCTGCTCAGTTAAACTCTTCCAATACTTCTAACATGCAGGATCTCTGAACGATGAGTTGGAACCCTCCTGGAGTGATTTTCAAGAACTCAGTGAGGAGCTGCATTACCAATCGGTTGAGTTTAAGAGTCTTCAAGCTCAGTTCGCCAAACTTGAAGATTCCTTAACCGAAAAGGACGATCTGATCAAAAGCCAAACCAAGGAGATTGAGAATCTCAAGAGTCAACTGAACGAGACTAAGGCTCCAGCTGATGAGGAGTTGACAAAGCAGAACAAGGAACAACAAGATCAGTTGAAAAATCAAGATGCTCAGATCGAACAGCTGATAAAGAAGTCAGATGGACAAACCGAGCAGATAGCTGTACTCGTCAAAGAGTTGCAAACTGAGAAGGACAATCTAATTAAGCTGTATCAGTCATCCAAGATCATAGAGAATCTTATCAGTTATAGTAGACAAATGGATGACGTGTCAGGTCTCGGCTATGATGTTGTCAAGGATACTGGGATTCCTCCAGCAACCTTCATCAAAGCTGTAGAAGTCATAGCTGTCGAGCCAGACACAGCTGAGTCTCCTGAAGCTAATTCAACCTCTACCTCTCAACAAGTTCAAATGACCAATAGGATTACAACTGAGAAGGGAAAAAGAGTAGCTGATGTAGGACAGAATGTTCCATCGGTTGAGGTATCAACCGAGGGGGAATGTTCCAAAAGTCGGAAGAGGAATTAGAGGCGTCGAAGGCACAACCGCAACCGAACTCAGAATCAGAGCCGACCTCTGCATCAACCTCAAAGTCAACATCAGAAGAAATGGAACCGACCTCAGAACAGACATGAGCTCAATCATCTGAATCAACAACGGTTCCAACATCAGTTCGACCAAAGGTTCCAACCAAGTCAACCAATGAGGAACTGGTCAAACAACTGGAGATATTCATGCCATAATATGAATCATCAACAGGGCATGAACAACTACAGACAACCCTCAGGAAGTTGGAATCATAATCAGCCACAAAGATTCCAACATGGCGTCCGACCTCACAGACAAACTCAACAGGATAAGAATCGCCATCAAAACAGGGGGAAAGCCTCACCTCCTAAAGCTCAACATGGGAGAAATCCAACTCCTTCCAAGAAACAGAACATCACTACTAACAACAAGCCTAAGGATAACCGAGGTGTTGTTATAGTTGATGATGAAGGAAAAGTAATCTGGAATGATAAATCCATCCGAGTTTACAGGGAAAAGCGATGCGCAGTTCCAGCGGGAACTGGTTCTAACCCTCTAGGACCCAACTGAAATTGGGGACCTAAGCGAGTTTCTCTTTGCAGGTGCAGGAGAAACAGCTGAGGAAGAAGAAGGCGTCTGCTACAATATGGGTTATGGATAGTGGATGCTCGAAACACATGACGAATCTGATGGATTTGCTTGGAAGTTTCGTGGAGAAAGAAGGTCCATCAGTTACTTTTGGTGATAACTCAAAAGGTTATACCGGAGGTTACGGTACCCTTGAAACAAATCATGTTTCAATTTCTAATGTCTCTTATGTTGATGGATTGAAGCATAACCTGCTCTCCATCAGCCAATTCTGTGATAATGGTTTCTCTGTCAAGTTTGATGCACAGGGTTGCAGAGTTAAAGATGTCGGATCAAAGCCGGTGATATTGTTGGGAAATCAATCTCCAACAGGGAATGTTTACTACGCTGACTGGAACAGCAGCCTCCCTGACACCTGCCTGTTATCAAAGAGCAGTTCGGATGTGAGCTGGCTGTGGCACAAAAGGCTCAACCATCTGAACTTCAAAATGATGAACCGACTCGCCAGACAAGAACATGCAAGAGGCATACCAAATCGAGTGTTTTCAACAACACATATCTACAGTGCATGCCAATTGGGTAAGCTCGCTAGATCCTCCTTCCGGTTGAAGTCAACTCCTTCAACTGACCGAGTGTTACAGCTGATCCATATGGATCTCTTCGGGCCAATCACACCAAAGAGCATGAACGGGAACGAGTATACCCTGGTTGTAACTGATGACTACTCAAGATATACGTGGACCATCTTCATGCGTCACAAGAGTGAAACCCGAGATGAGCTGCCCAAGCTGATGGATCGGATATCGAATCAACAAGAGATGAAGATCATTTCTATCCGATCAGATCGTGGAACGGAGTTTCTAAATGAAACCATCATTGAGTATTGCGAGAAGAATGGAATAACTCATCAGACATCAGCCGCGCGTACTCCGCAATAGAATGGCGTAGCTGAGCGAAGATATAGAACACTGAAGGATGCTGCCACATCTATGTTAGCAAGCTCAGCTCTGCCAAAGAGATTTTGGCCTGAAGCGATCAACACAACATGCTACACTCAGAATCGATCTCTTCTCACCAAGCGGTTGGAAAAGACACCCTACGAGCTGTGGAGATACAGAAAGCCAAATATTTCTTATTTTCGCATTTTTGGTTCTAAGTGTTATACTCACAACAATGGGAAGACTCAGTTGAAAACTTTTGATGCCAAAGCTTCGAAAGGCATATTTCTTGGATATGCAGCTCGGATCAAGGCATATAGAGTTTTCAACAACAACTCTCGTGTTGTGGAAATAACACCTCATGTTAGTTTTGATGAATCTACCTTTGAGTGCAGGGAACAGGTTAAAGTACAACAAGCAGATCCAACTGTTCCACCAGTTCTCACCAAATCGCAAGCTCTAAGGGAAAAGAACCTAGCTGAACCACTGGTTTGGGCAACTGAGGATGAGGATCCATACTCCTCTGAAGATGAATGCGAAGACCCCAGCTCATCCCAAGGGGGAACTTCAGCTGATGCTCCTCCAACTGCATCAACATCTGAAGCAGAACCAAACTCAGCTCAAACTTTTGTCAATGTTGAGGATCCAGACTCAACAGCTGATCAATCACCAGCTCTGAAGACTCTAACTCAGATTTCAGAACAGCCACAGTTGGAAGAAGAAGGAAGACGCAACCGAAGATGGTATGAAGTTCATTCAACTGACAACATCATCGGCGATCCAACCGAGGGTGTGCGTACAAGGAGCCGAGTTGCAAATCCAGATTTAACTGAAGGAAACTCCAACACTTACGCCCAGTATGCTGAGGAGTTGGCAGTTCTAGAAGAGTTCGAGCAAGCTGGAGATGTTGCCATGATTTCTTGCTTTGTAGCTAATGTACCAGAACCGAAAAATGTTGGGAAAGCTCTCAACTGTGTCCACTGGACAACAGCAATGCAAGAAGAACTGAATGAGTTTCTACGCAACTGTGTATGGGAGTTGGTAGAAAGACCAAATGGTGTTAAGGTGATTGGATTGAAGTGGATTTTCAAAAACAAGAGAGACGCCATTGGATTCATTGTGAGGAATAAAGCAAGGTTGGTAGCTCAAGGATACTGCCAACAAGAAGGAATTGACTTTGAAGATTCCTTCGCACCAGTTGCAAGGCTGGAAGCCATCCGGATCTTTCTAGCTTATGCCGCACATCACAAGTTCAAAGTGTATCAGATGGATGTGAAGTGTGCATTCCTCAACGGAGATATCAAAAAGATGTATATGTTGAACAGCCTCCTGGTTTTGAGACTGGAGATGGAAGAATGTATAAGCTGAAGAAAGCTATCTATGGTCTAAAGCAAGCACCAAGGGCCTGGTATGACACTCTTTGTGGATTTCTTCTGAACTCGGGGTTCAAACGAGGCTCAGTTGATAAAAATCTGTTCACCATCAAAGTTGGAGAAGATATACTTGTTGTGCAAATTTACGTCGATGACATCATTTTCGGCTCCAAGTCGGAGGAGCTGTGCAAGAAATTCTCAGATCTCATGAAGGAGAAGTTCGAGATGTCAATGATGGGCGAGATGAATTATTTCCTTGGATTACAAGTGAATCAATCACCTGAATGGATTTTCATCAACCAGTCCAAATATACAAAGGAGCTCATCACCAAGTTCGGATTGCAGACAAGTAAGACCACGAGGATCCCAATGAATACTAACTGGAAGATTGAACCCGGAGCTGAAGGAAAGCTCGTAGATGCCAGTCAGTATAGATGGATCATCGGTTCGCTGTTCTACCTAACTGCCAGCCGACCAAATATATCATATGCAGTTGGAGTGTATGCTCGATTTCAAGTCCAACCAAGAGAAGCACACATGTTGGCAGCAAAGAATATCATTAAGTATCTGAAGGGAACTGCCAATGTTGGGTTGTGGTACCCAACTGATGACAATATCCAACTAACTGGATACTCAGATGCGGACCTAGCAGGAGATCGGTTGGACAGGAAGTCTACCTCTGGACACTGTCAATTCATGGGAAGCAAGCTGGTTTCATGGTTCTCCATGAAACAAGCATGTGTTGCCACTTCTACAACTGAGTCAGAATATATGGCTGCCGGAAGCTGTTGCATGCAAGTGTTGTGGCTGAAGCAACAGCTGAGAGATTATGAAGTTGCAACTGGACAGGTTCCCATTCATTGTGATAGCTCGAGTGCCATAGCTATCTCTCTGAATCCTGTTCACCACTCTCGAACAAAGCATATCGACATTCGTCATCATTTCATCCGAGATCATATTGAGAAGAAGGATGTGTCCATGGAGAAGATCCCAACTGAGATTCAGAGAGCTGACATCTTCACCAAACCTCTTCCTGAAGCCCGGTTCAAGATGCTGTGTGACCTTCTAGGTCTATTGGATCCGAGCTGAAGATTCATCCGAGCAGAAGAGTCATCCAAGCTGACGAGGATCCATCCGAGCTGAAGAGTCAGATATCCATCTGAGGGGGAAGCTCAGATGAAGGGGGAATCTCAGATACGAATTGCCAACTGAAGACATCAAACATCAGCTGAACAGACGAACTCGAGTCAGCTGATGGTATGCGGCAACTGAAGAACTCAACTGAGGCATACAGCTGATCTCGAAATCAGCTGACAGGTATCATTTATGACTGAAGGTGTTATGATATTAAATGAGAATGTTTGAAATAAATTCAAACATTCCTAAACATGTCATCTAAACTAAACAAGCCATCATATCGCATTTAATGTAAAGTCTGGCTGAACTTCTATAGCCTTACTTTATAGTGCGACTGGGCTGACACCTCAAACTATTCACCTTCTCACTCGTGCGCGTGGAGTATCAGTCAAAATAACCCAACAGTCGCGTAATATCAGCCGTTGATGGATTCGCGCTATTTAACCCCAGCCGTTGATGTTATCCGAGTCAAAGATTATATAATACGGGAAATCAGGAAGTGATCCTTACCTTCTTATTTCGTGCATATCTTTACTTACTATTCATCATCCTCTTCAAACCTGTTTCACCATTTTCAGTAAAGTTTATTTTACTTCTTCTTTGCATATATATCTCCTTGAGATGGCGCCCAAATCTAAAGCTTCCAAGAAGATGGTTTCCGCAGAGCCTGCTACTTTCCAAGAATCTTTCGACATGGTGATGTCGAAGATTCACTTTGAACAGATTCTATCCACAGCGGCTCTCACCTCGCCTGAACTTCCTCCCGTCAGCGCCATTCTCTCCGACCACCGTCTCCTCGACTGGGCAACCCTCTCTCCGTCCAAGTTGCTCAGGAAGCAGGTCGTACACTTCTACCGGAATCTGCAGCGAGTTGTAGATGATGGGCTTGTCACAATCATTCCATGAAGCAACGACACAGGACCTCTCGGACGATAGAAGACACCGCCGTAGAAATAAAAGTATCGAAGGAATTGGAGAAGATCATCCCCAGAAATCGCGAAGCCACAGATGTGCTGGGGAACTTCACTGATAAGGAAGCTGATGCCTTCCTTCAAACAATCCTTCTTGTTCCCGAACCATTGAAGAGGAGCATGCAAAGGACAAAGCTAAAGCCGGTGCACCGACTTCTTTTCAACGTGATCTCCAAATGCGCCTTCACATACGGAGGAGCCTTCGGCGACATTAGCAGGCCGAAGCTCAAGCAACAGAAGGCCCTGGAGGAACAGCACCAGGTCGATTGGCTGGGCTATATTGAAGGCCAGTTGTTGATGGAGAAGCAGAAAATCTCCGAGACATCAGCTGAGTCCGGAGAGCAGCTGTTGAGTGTCAAGGGGACACTCAACTTCGGGATAAAAATATCTGCCCTCATCCTCCAAGCCACACAGGGACTGCCGTTGACATGGGAAGGGAGTGAGGACACGCCGTTCAGCAAACTGACGCTGTTCCCCATAGCCAAAAAGGCCAGGGACGTTGTGGAGGCCATTTACACTTCCAAGGGTGCCCCCAAGCCAGCTGTGGAGTCAGTCTCAGCAGCTCGCCGTCCTTCGAGGTCCAAGCCAGCGAAGCGCCAGCTGGAGGAGGTGGCTGAGGAAGAGGAAGACGAAGAAGAAGAAGAGGAGGAACCTCTCCAGAAGAGGCCAAGGATTAGGATCATCCAGCCAGCGGCTCAACCATCTACAACAAGTCCAGTGGTGGTAAAAGCCAGCTGAGGAGAAGGAGTCAACCGAATCCAGTCAATCGGTTGACCCAGCTGGGTTTATTCTTCAACCTCGCTAAGAGGATGTGGCTGAGGAAGCAGCTGAAGGCGTGGAAATCCACGTGGAGGAAACCAGCTCCTTCTCCTTAGATGACTCTTCTTCATCTGAGGAGTCCCACGACAGTCCAACTGGAGCTGATGCCAGCCAGGTAATCCCACCTGTGTCTGAGGAAACACATGAGCCAACCGACTCACCACCCAAAGAGGATCCAGTTCTCTCAACTGGTCCTCAGTCAGATATTCTGAGCCTCTTGCTCGATGCCAACGTTGTGACCATTCCTTTAGCCAACGTTAATGAAACCATCGAACCCCTTACCTTCGATATTGACCCCCCTCCAATTGATGAAGAAGCCAACCGCCAGGCGATCTTGGCTGAATATGAAGGAAGGCTGAGCTACTGCTTCCGCAAGCTGATTGGAATGTTCCCCGAGGCAGCCTCGATGCCCGTATTTGCCGTACTCGGGACGGAACTGCTCTACCAGTTCAGCGTCATATTCAGCTACTGGTACGTCAAGGAGGAAACCCTCAGGATCCATGGTTGGGACAAGTTGAAGGTCGAAGAATCCAACCTGAGGGTATACATCCTCCAACCAGAAGGTGGCTGTGCTACGTCGACGTCTGGACAAGAGCATCCAAGAAGGGACAGACACCAGGGAGTTGTGCAACAATCCTGGAGCTGTTCAGTTTCTTGACGATATGCTAGCCAAGAATGCCCACTGCATGGAGGATGTCGACGCAGCTGAAGAGGCGGCCAAGAGGGAAGAAGACAAGCTCAAGGCCTACCTCGCCAGCCGATCTGCCCTGGTTGTCATGGAGCCGACTGCACAGCCACAACCACAACACCTGCCTGGACCCTCCGAACAGCCAGCGCTCTCAACCGATGCCATCTGTGAGCTGATCTCGGAGAGGGTCAACCAGTTGAGACAGGAAATGTTGTCCAAAATTCAGCTCAGCAAGGAGGAGGAAGCTGACAGGATGCAGCAGCTTATGGCAGAGAATGCCAGCTTGAAGAATCAGCTGGAACACCTTTCCTCTTCTTTGCAGCAGAAGTTCGAAGATCTCTCCACTTCTTCCAGCTCGGAGGTCACGGCTCTAAGGAAGGCAGTTCAGGGCCTCAGCTCGGACTTCAACGTTTTCAAACGGTTGCTAAAACTGATCTGGCAAAGTCCCAGCAGACCCAAGACCAGGAGTGGATGTCTCAGTTCGCCTCTTTCCGAGCTGAGTTCGTCACCCTCCACAAAGAGGTCTCTGCGACTTTTGCAGCATTGCAACGAGCTGAGCAGGAGGGCCAAGATCTGGAGTTGGCCAAGAAGGTAGAAAAGAAGGATGCTGTTGATGAACTCTTTTCCCGCGTTCAACAGGCTGAGGCCAAGCTGACCTCCCTGGATGGCACTGTTGCCACCCTTTTGGATGATGCCAAAAAGGGGGAAGACAAGGAGCCAGCAGCTGTTACTGGACAAGGGAAAGCTGTTCTTCAGGAAGGGGAAGGAGTGCCAGCTGAAGCTGAAGGATCGCAGCAAGAACTTGAAATCTTCCACGACCTCGTAGCCGAGCTTAGGGCCAAGCTCGATGCCGAACTTGACGGAGGAATATCTGTTGAAGACTGCATCGAAGCTGCCAAAGCTATGGGGGAGTCCAAGGAGAAGTACTTGAATCCCTCTTGGATCAAGAAGTTCGCTGCCGATCAAGCCAAGAAGGTGGCCAAGTTCGAGAAGGAACTGGCCAAGGTGGAGAAGAACGTCGACAGAAATAAAGCCAGCCGGAGCGTGCGAAGAATCAACAAGCACCAGATGAAGGCTGAGGCTAGGAAGTCGACCCATCAATTGCAGAAGAACGCTCCGCTCTCGTCTCGGTACCCACATGTTGACAAGTGGATGAATGCTGAGTGGAACGATGACTGAGAGCAGTTCAAACATGAATTCATCAATGACTTCTATTACAGGAAAGTCTACTCGACTGAAGACCCAAGGCAAGCCTTCAAGGAAGCCCTGTGGGAACTCAGATCTGGAGACCCTGGAATGTTTAGTCAGTTCAAGTGAGCCATGCTGAATGCTCAGCTCGATCCCAACACCGTTCCAGTTCCACAGATGTGCAGATACCGCCCTCAGATGATCAAAGGCACGAGCACGCCAAACAGAAATGCGATCATGGCTGAGGCGAGGCAAGTCTGCAAGGAACACGGCGTCAATACTGGGATTGAGTCGAATGCGAAGAAGGAGATCTTTGACCGTATCTTCAGCAAGTACGGTCAACAGTATTTTTGAGCTGTCAAAGTTTTTGAGCTAATGAAGTTTTTTTTGGATGTTGTAGTTTTTGAAGCAACTGTTGTATCTTTATCTGTTCTATGCTTAACCCTGTAACCTTCAGTTGTAACAAAAACTTCAAAGTATATATACGATTCAACTTGACGCACAATATCTCATTGTCCAAGCTATGAATCGCAGTCTTTTAAATACCATGTTATAACTGTGCTAACCCTTTGATGTTTTATCTTATAGACTGTCTATAATTTCAGCTGAGATTTTAGGTCAGTTAGTGAGGATTAGATCAATAGTGGTTTAAAGTTGTAAGTGGTTTTGGCATCATCAAAAAGGGGGAAATTGTTGGGAAATTTATTAATAAGAGTTTTGATGAATTCCAAAATCGACTGACCCCAACCGAGTACATGTTGCCAGAACCTAATGTTAGAATTTAGGCTCACTGTTTGAGCAAAGTTAAGATTTTATCTTTACAGGTCTCCAGCTGAAGATGGCAACAAGGCATTACTCAGACATAATATCAGTTATGATAAAAGACAACTGAGAGTTCATTTGTTCAGATGGAATGAGGGGGAAGTCTTCAAAACATCAAATGTAAAGGCCAACTGAGGATTCGTCAGTTGAGAAACAGTAGAAATGAAGAGAACATCAGATGAAAAGGAAGTCATCTGAAGTTTCCAACTCAACTGACTAAATACAAGGAAGACAACTGAGGGTTCAGTTTCAGAACCTCAGTTGTAGAACTCAAACAAGAAGATCAACAGCATGAAGTTCAGAGTCAGCTGAGAGTTCAACGGTTCAGTCAGAACATCAGCTGAAGACCACTCAGATAAAGATCAAGATCTTCAACCAACTGACCAAGGTTGACTGTCAGAAAGGTTAAGTTTTGAATTTCAAAAAGGAAGTCACATGAGGGTTTGACCGTTCAGTCATTACCCTATCTGGCCCAACACAAGGCTGTCTTAGATGGAAAGCAGAAGAGCACAGATGCCGTATCGGGAAAGTCTGCAGAAATGAGAGACAAGCCATCGCTTTCATAGATCAGAGATCAACAGCTCCTCCAACGGCTAGTTGATACTCTCCGCCTATAAATAGAGGCATTCTCTCATTCGAGAGGTTGACGACGACACACGCGAGACAAGAGATAGAAAAGTGCAATCACAAGAAAATCAAGCGCAAGAAAAATCTGCAAAAATCATATTCTAAGAGCATCAGCAGCTGAGAGTTCAAGAGTGATAGAACATTAGTAGCTGAGGGTTCATAGAGTTTCAATCTATCTTAGATCTTAGTTTGAGTGTTTATTCGTTCAAGCCATAGATCCAGCTCTCATTCGTGATTGAGCTATAGTTGGAAAATCCACCCACATACACTCCTTAAAAAGTGTCTGCTAGGATCATACTCTTCCTGTAATTGAGTAGCTAGGTTGTCAAGTACCCGCAAACTTGACATAGGTTGTTAAGTACCCGCAAACTTAACTGTTAAGGTTGATAAGTACCCGTAAACTTATTGCAACGGTTGCACAGCCCGGGTAAGCTGTGTGGAACTGTCCAGAAGAACTTGGACTGAGGTGTGAGGATTCACATCTCCCCGTGGACGTAGGAGGGTTATCTCCGAACCACGTTAAATTCCATGTGTCTGTGTTTATTTTTATTCAGTTGCTTATTGCATTCTTATCTGATCAAACTAACCAGCATACAACTGCATTTTTGCATATTCAACTGTTTTGGTTTTTGACCAACCCTGCACTAAAAAGCGTGAGTTGCTATAACGAGTTTTAATTTCCACCACATTCCGCACAGCCTCACTCTTCCAGCTGAGGTTGCTTACTCAGCTGTGAGATTCCAACTTAGTCTGTTTTACTCGGTTGAAGTAATTTTCAAGGTTAATTTTTTAAAATCCTAACTGGTGTATTCCCCCCCCCCCCCATACACCAGTAACTCGTTTCGGAACCATCATCTTACTTATTGTCTAATTACTTTTTATGCTTATTAATTCAAATACTTATCAAAAGACAACGTTGCTCATTTTCATTATTTTTGACGATATTAAACTCGATAAAATCATTTCTTATTAACCTTTATTTCCTAAAATATACTCTCATTTATTATCTCGAAATCTGTCGCAACTATTGTTTGGAAGCAATTTTTCAAAGGCAAAATATATTATACTTATCCTCTAATATTGATCTCGATTTGATTCTTATCTTTCCTCTCTTCTCATTTCTTGTCACACCCCGACTCCCAAGGTGCGACTTACGAACTCTCACACGACTTAACCATTCAACAATCAACTCAAATACGGGGAACATACTCAGGGAAACATCAACTAAAAAGCAGCAGCACTTGAATAAGGCGATCAAAGACATATTGAAGCAATAACCGAGCATTTCAAATCACATATCAACAAGGATATGATAAGTACTTCAAGTCAACGAGATCAAGATTCAACAAAATATTAAAACCATCGAGCACATTGCTCGGAATAAAAAACAAGTATCAAAGTGTATCAACAGACTTTCATTTCAAAAGAGGTGCAGCGGAAACTTGACTCAATTCCCAACATTCACACGTATGAAGACGTGCAAATGCCAGTCCGACATCCGACTCGACTCAACCAAAAACACCACACCACCAAGCGTCCATGCCATCACCATCCTGTCAACCTACACGTTTAGAAATACACGCAGGGCTGAGTACTTTGTACTCAGTGAACATATGCCGAAAATATTTGGAAGAAATGCTCTTAAAGCTATATCAATTGAACTTGCCTTGCCGAAACATCACAAGTACTTAAGCAACTTAAAACGATTGTACTTGTGCATGCTAAAAATATTTTCTTTTAAAGAGACTGCGCAGTAAAAAATAACATATACTCAACAGTATGCATCATCTGTCATAAATTCTCTCACTGTGCCGAAAAGTAGGCCTCCTTCTCGAACACTGTGACCGGCCCAACCGAAGCAAGGTTCACAGTCACCTCAACATTTAACATACCACACGTGAGTTTCCTGCCTTTCACAGGATAATAATAACTCAAATAAACAGATGATAACACATATCAAACTCAATAAAAATGGCAAGTCAATTGCATTTTAAAAAAAAAAATCACATAATAATACTCAATAGCATAATAACATTCATCGATAGTTTTGGTTCAGAAAAGCCCACCTGTCTTCCGACGTTCTAGCTAGGTGGCTTAAAGGCTATCTGTCCTCGCTTATCTTTCCGTCCGGCTTGATCCTTCACAGTTCGACATTGATAAAGAAGATAAGATACTACGCAAGGACGGATATTAGACGTTGGTCTCGACTGAAGGACTTCTACTTGAGTCGTTTCTTTCTATGATATTCTTTTCTAAAAGTCTCGCATTCTCGTTTTTAAGTCATTAACTCTATTCGATAATTGGTTAGTACTACTAACCAAGGTCTTAGCACTTCTCGCTTTAATTATGAAACGTCGTCTATCTAAATTCTATTACTCGAGTTTTCTTTTGTATTCTTAATCAATTCTCGATTTAATTAACAACTTAATAACTCAATTATTTTGCATACAAAACAAACTCAATAATTCTTCACGTCATCAAATAATATCATTCACTCAAGCATATTAATTCAATTGCATAATAATTTCAAATAAATCAAACACATTTCAAAACACGTTAACATCTACTTAATTTTTATTTTAGAACTTAATTCAAACATAAATTCCTTTCTATTATAGAAACTCAACAATAAAATTTATCTTTCTCGACTTATAAACGACACTTTTCCAAACTCGTTGTCTTATGAAAACATATTACAAATTTTTACTGAATTAATAAAATCTTTTTATTTTTATTAAACTCTTGTGAAATAGGAATTTCATTTCTATTTCTAACTCGATTCTTATTCTTAACTCAACTATTACTTCTTAGATTATTATCACGATATCTTGTTCGTATTTTATTCCATTATTTTCTTGATTAAACTATACGAGTATTTAAACTTAACTCGTCTAACACTTTTTCTCGACTCGATGAAATCTTCTCTTTACTTACTTATCATTTTATTCACTTGAACTTAACTCGATTTTCTCGACTCTTATTTATTTACTTAAGAAATTTCTTTTCTTCTTTATTTACTAATTCAAGACTCATTTCTTAATACATATTTTCCTTTATTCTTCAATTAATTTTTTTTTTCAAGAAATATCTAGATTATTTTATTAGTTTGATTACAAAATTTCTTTTTGATTTAATTTAATCAAAACTCAAATCTTCAAGATTTATCTTATGAACACTTAGAACACCTAAAACACCTACTAAATATATTTTTCTCTGTATTTTTCAATTCTTATGTCACAGCCCCAAATCCCGAGGGACGGCAGAAGCCGGGGTGCGACTGGGATTGGATTAAAGAAGCGGGGAAGAAGGGGACTTACTAAACATACATACATAGGAGACATCATACATTCTATGAACAAGACTTTATTTACAAAAGGAAGAGTAATTCTCGAAGGATTACTCGACAGAAGGTACTCAAAAGGCATCAAAGTACTAGAGTTTTGGAGCGGAAATGTGATTCATACTAACTATAGTCTTCCTAAGACAACTTAATTCAAGCCTCGCCGCTTCCATCGCTTCAACCTGCACATTTTGAAAACATATGCAGGGCTAAGTACAAAAGTACTTAGTGGGCACGCTGCCGAAAACATATTCATAAGTATAAATAATCAGGCATTTCATAATCGTAGCACATCGGGGTTTTATTGAAAATGGCCCGTGTCTACTAAACATTTTTCTGACTCATCTACATAAATTAGCTTGTACAAGCATTTTTCTAGTATGTTACGTTCAAATCTTGACCAATTTCTCATTCACCGTGGTTGGTTACCCCTCAACAGGATACCACATACACCATAGGTTACAAAGTGCACTAACTCTGGAAAGCACTTAATAGCTAACTCAGAGCCGATCGTTAGTTAACCTATTTTGATTAACTCATAAATCTGGGAAACACGAATGTTAACTCAGATAGGTACAAGAGAACTCACATAAAATATTTAAACAGTTTATGCCATGATTATCACTTAGAAAACACGATTATCAAAGCGATAAAGAAATACTTTCGGGTTGTGGAAAAAACCCACATTTTATTTGTTATAGAATAAAAGCCCACCTCGATGATACAGAACTTATTACTCGTACTTTCGTCTTCTCATCTTCCGTCCTTTCCTTACTGCTGACTTCCTCCTTCATCGTACATAATTCATAATTTAATAAATCGGTCGAAAAAGATTAAAGAGAACGGAGATTGGAATTAGGTTTTAGTTTCCGTTTTTTTAGTTCCTTAGGCATTTGCACACTACTAATTCTTTTTGATTAACCGGGAATGAGACTTGAATAAATCTCGTTTAGAACTCGAAAGGTTCTTACTCGACTCTTAGGTCAGTATAAAGATAGTCGATAACTCATTACGACTTAAAAGATCAAAAGGAACTAAGTTGGAAAGGAATTAACTTAGGAAATTAAGTTTTAGTTCTTTAGACGATTTAGGCATTTGCACGCTCAACTAAATTTCTTTACTTAAACGGGCTCTATACTTGACACTGAGGTCAGTAGGAAGAAGGCATTCGTTAACTCATAGCGACCTCAAAGATTGAAAGAAGCTAAGTTGAGAAGAAAACAACTTAGGAAATTACAATTTGAACATACACTGCACGAAATCAGTGAGTCTGTCCAGAATAGGGGATTGCGAAACATGGGTCGTGCCCTGTACCAAAAGATAGCCTCGGGTGTCTAGTTTACTCTCCAATTCGCGGATCTCGATTCCGATAAACGAGCTAAAAGATATTGCAGTTTCCGTGGAACGTCGCAGAAACTGCCGAGTGAATCCCTAATGCTCGATAAAATCGACGCACGTTCTTCTAGGTTCGTTCTATGTTATCGAACTTAAATTCTCATGAATTTTACACAACAAGGCAGTCAACACGTATTTCCATACGTGATAAACTCCTTTCCATTTCTCGTCTATAACCACGGCGATCAAAACCTCATCGTTTCAACTAAACAATTACTAAACCAAACAAGTTATCAATTCTCGTCCTAACTTCTCGATTATAACATAAACTCAATATTTTATAGCTCGGATCAATACAACGTCAACTACAATTTCATTCCCTCAACATTAATGATCATTAAAATCCAATTATCAATCTTACTCGACTTTCCTATCATTAATTACATACATTTGTTCGTCTCTTACGGATTTTCCAAAGTTAACGGAATTCATCCAAATTTCATGACAACGATTATTATCTAACAAGCATTCCTAACATGCAAATCATATTATCAAAACATTATCGAGCCTCAACTTATCACTACATCTTCGTCTCTTACACTTTTTGTTTTATTTTTAGAAAAAAAAATCTCAATTTAATATATATTCATCCTCATGCATCATATAATTCATTTCCATTAAACAATCGAGCATATCTCAACATTTACTAACCTAAATCGAGCCTTGTTCATCTCTTAGGTTTTGGATTTTATTTTTAGAAAAATCTAAAACAATTTGTTGGAAAATTTATTAGTAAGAGTTTTGATGAATTCCAAAACCGACTGACCCCAACCGAGTAGATGTTGCCAGAACCTAATGTTAGAAATTAGGCTCGCTGTTTGAGCAAAGTTAAGATTTTATCTTTACAGGTCTCCAGCTGAAGATGGCAACAAGGCATCACCCAGACAGAACATCAGTTGTCATAAAATACAACTGAGAGCTTAGTGTTCCGATGCAAAGAGGGGGAAGTCTTCAGAACATCAGTGTTGAAGGAAACCAACTGAGGGTTCATCAGATGAGAAGCAGTAGAGAGGAAGAGAACATCAGATGAAAAGGAAGTCATCTGAAGGTTCAAACCCAACTGTCTAAATACAAGGAAGACAACTAAGTGTTCAGTTTCAGAACCTCAGTTGTAGAACTCAACCAAGAAGATCAACAGCTTGAAGTTCAAAGTCAGCTAAGAGTTCAACAGTTCAGAACATCAGCTGAAGACCACTCAGATGAAGATCAAGATTTTCAACCGACTAACTGAGGTTGACTGTCAGAAAGGTTAAGATTTGAATTTCAAAAAGAAGTCACATGAGGGTTTGACCGTTCAGTCATTACCCCATCTGGCCCAACACAAGGCTGTCTCAGATGAAAAGCAGAAGAGCACAGATGCCATATCAGGAAAGTCTGCAGAGATGAGAGACAAGCCATCGCTTTCAACGATCAGAGATCAACAGCTCTTCCAACGGCTAGTTGATTCTCTCCGCCTATATATAGAGGCATTCATTCATTCGAAGATATAAGAGATAGAGAAGTGTAATCACAAGAGAAACAAGCGCAAGAAAAATCTGCAAAAATCATATTCTAAGAGCATCAGCAGCTGAGAGTTCAAGAGTGATAGAACATTAGTAGCTGAGGGTTCATAGAGTTATAATCTGTCTTAGATCTTAGTTTGAGTGTTCATTCGTTCAAGCCATAGATCCAGCTCTCATTCGTGATCGAGCTGTAGTTGGAAAACCCACTCACATACACACCCTAAAAAGTGTTTGTTAGGATCATACTCTTTCTGTAATTGAGTAGTTAGGTTGTCAAGTACCCGCAAACTTGACATAGGTTGTTAAGTACCCGTAAACTTATTGCCACGGTTGCACAGCCCGGGTAAGCTGTGTGGAACTGTCCAGAAGAACTTGGACTGAGGTGTGAGGATTCACATCTCCCCGTGGACGTAGGAGTTATCTCCGAACCACGTTAAATCCTGTGTGTCTGTGTTTTATTCAGTTTCTTATTGCATTTTCAACTGACCAAACTAACCAGCATACAAACTGCATATTTGCATACTCAACTGTTTTGGTTTTTGACCAACCCTGCACTAAAAGCGTGAGTTGTGTTAACGAGTTTAATTTCCACCACATTCTGCACAACACCACTCTCACAACTGAGTTCTCTTACTCAGTTGTGATTTCAGCTGAGCCTTTCTTTACTCAGCTGAAGTTTTTGGGGGTTAAGTTTTCAAAAGTTGAGAAATCCTAACTGGTGTATTCCCCCCCCCCCCCCCATACACCAGTAACTCGTTTCGGGACCATCAAGTGGTATCAGAGCAGTGGTTCAAAAGACTGCTGACTCTGTTTCACAAGGTGTGAATTCGAGAAATTTTCTTCAGTGGTCAACTGAACAGATCTTTTCACACTAGTGCATATTTGCTCGCATATTTGTCCTGTTTATTGTTTGCAGATGGACGTCAAGGACAAGATCGTCGTCATGTTCTCAGTAGTCAATTATACATCATGAAGAACTCGAATGAAGAAGATCCTTCTATCAAAGCATCATAGGATGCAACAAGTTCTCACTTCCGGACCAATCGTCATCAAAGATAAAATAGTACGCACCCCTACAAATCCCAACGATGGGGATACAGTTGTGGAGTTCATAGAGAAACAGCCGGAAGACTACACTCCAGAGGAGGCCAAGGTTAGCCAGTTGGATATCTGGGCTCAGAGCACAATAATGTCCACAGTTGGACAAGATTATCTACCTTGGATAGAGGAGTGTGAGACTGCAAAAGCAATGTGGGACATCCTGGCATCGCTGAGTGAAGGAAGCGACGAGACGAAGGAAAACAAGTTCTCACATGCATGTCAAGATTTCGACAACTTCAGTCTGCGACCTGATGAGACCATCGATCAGCTAGAGCTCCATTTTATGGACATCATCAGAAGAATCCAGTCTATCCGAAGAGGAAAATACACACTAAGAGAAATTAATCTCAAAGTGTTGCAAGCTCTACCGGCTGAGTGGGATACTTTCACCAATATCCAGGAGAGCCGAGCTGACCTTGGTGAAATGGGAACTGAAAGATTGTTCTCAATCTTAAAAGGAAATGAGTATAAGGTCAACAGGAGGAGATCGCAGTCCTCAGGTCAGACAAGTAGAATTGAGGATGTTGGCTCAACCTCAAAGTCAGTTGCTCTCCGAGCTGATTACTCAAAATCGAGATCGTCAAGGCCAACCAGATCGGCTGACACGACTGCAAAGGAGCCAAGCAGAGAAGAACTGCAACAGAACATTACAGCTCTGTCAAAGAAGCTAGCCGACATGGACACTCGGTTCGGCAAATACAAACGTTTCTACAAATCAAACCGAACTCGAGACAGTTCGAAGCCTGTCACCAATGGTTGCTTTGAATGCGGCAAGGAAGGACACTTCAAAGCTGACTGTCCAGACCTCTCAAAGAAAGAAAGAGAAGCGTTGAGGGCCAAGCAAACTGCAAAGAACAAAGCCATGGTAGCAGAAGAAGCAGCTAACGACATGGACATCTTCACTGACACTGAAGATGAGGATGAACTGACTTCTACCAACAACGCCATCAGTCAAGATCAATGTCTCATGGCCTTTAGAACCGACCAAGATGATATTGAGGTACAATCTAATCCTACTCAGTTGAACTCTTCCAATACTTCTAACATGCAGGAATCTCTGGACGAAGAGTTGGAACCCTCATGGAGTGATTTTCAAGAACTCAGTGAGGAACTGCTGCAGCAGTCGGTTGAGTTTAAGAGTCTTCAAGCTCAGTTCGCTAAGCTTGAAGATTCTTTAACCAAAAAGGACAATCTGATCTCTAGCCAAACCAAGGAAATTGAAAATCTCAAGAGTCAACTGAATGAGGCTAAGACTCCAACAGATGAAGAGTTGACGAAACAAATCAAGGAGCAGCAAGATCAGCTGAACAATCAAGAGGCTCAGATCAACCAGCTCATGAAGAAGTCAGATGGAAAAACCGAGCAGATAACCGTCCTCGTCAAACAGCTGCAAACTGAGAAGGACAATCTAATCAAGCTGTATCATTCTTCCAAAATCATCGAAAACCTTAAAAGTTACAGTAGACAGATGGATGACGTGTCAGGACTCGGTTATGATATTGTCAAGGATACTGGATTCTAAGCATCCTAGAACATGTATCGATTAAGAGATCACATACTAAACCATTCCAGATTTCGAAAAAATGAAAGAGAGAGGAAAAGAGATTTGTTCGGATCAAACTAGAGATGAAGTTCTTACCTTTCGATATATGAAATCGGATTGGAAATTGATCGGTAGACGGAAAAGTTATCGACCTTGGAAGAGCTTGAGCTTGAGCTTCAATGAAGGTGATTGGAGAAGAAAATGAGAGAGAGAGAGAGTGAAGAAGTGGTGGACAAGAGGGAAGAAGAAGAAGAGTGATGAGTCACAATGGTGACTCATAAAGTAGAAGAAAATATCTAACAAAGTAAGGTGAGTCGTTAGGGTCATGTTTGGCGAGGGAAAAATTAACGAAAATTCTCGTTTCCGGCTCTTAAACGCTGTTTTAAAAGTCGAGAAATACTTTTCTAGTTAACTACGGAATTGACAAAATCTAATTCGTCCGTTAGATTGGAAATAATTAACATACTTAAAAAGTATAATTAAATTTCTAAATTCTGACAAAAACTCGGGACATCATAGTCCGAGTTTCGTCCGGAAAATCATAAAAATAAACTTTCTCGGGCGAATTCATATCACGATTTCGTGAATGTAAAAATCTGACAGAATTCGATTCCGAGTTTGCGGGGGAAAAACTTAACAGACGCGAAAACCCTAAATACAGTAGTCGTTCGTCTGATATCTGGAAATTATTTTTGGAAACGGATTTCACCGTAAATCTTAGAATTCAAATTCATGAACTTAGGTGTGCAAAGCCATTTTTATTATTAACTTTTATTTTTAAAGACTGTAGAAAAAGTCTGGGGTATTACATCCTACCCCTCTTACGAAAAATTTCGTCCCGAAATTTGCTTATCTTCTTAAACTATTCGGGGTACTCTTTTCTCGACTCTTCTTTGAACTCTTAGGTGGCTTCCTCTTGCCCGTGATGATCTTATAACACTTTTACTAATTGTATTGACTCACTTCTTAACTTTCACGCTTTTCGATCCAAAATTGATTGCGGTCTTTCTTAATATCTTAAGTTGATTTCAAGATCAACGTCTTGCTGACCAACTATGTGTGTAGAATCGAACGTACATACTTCTTCTCAAAATGAGATATACATAAAATAAGTATTTCATAATCTTGGCGATAGAGCCATAACTATTCGTATTGGAAATTATCTTTTCCAAGTTATTTGCTAATTATATAAATCTTTATCGAAGTCTGAACTTGACACGAAACTAATGTTTCTCATTAACGGAGAAATCTTAAGGAGCTTTTATTTTCCTTTTCGATTATTAAGTTCGAATTGTCGTATATACTTGAGACTTTTTTCTTCTTTAAACTCGTTTTATTCTGACTCGAATCTATCGAATGATCTCGATCATTTCATTGACCGCGTCTGGTCCTAAATTCTTGCTTTCACCTACCTTATAATAATAAGGCAACTATGTAAATCTTCTCCTCCTACAAGGTCTTGTAAGTCGTAATACTTATCGTAGCTTAATAATTATTGTTATAACAATTTGGTTGTTGGCTACGTGTTCTTCAATTCGCTCTTCGGCTAATATTATCGTTCTTAGCATATCAACGAGTATCTAAATTGTTTCCTCGGACTGTCCCTCCAACTGGAGGTGAGAAACGGTACTAAAGTTAAGTTTGTTATCTAACTTTTCTGCCTTATGGCCTACAAACATCTCGTTGTCATAAAATCGTAACCATATCCTTCCATTTCCATTCCGGAATACCTTAACGGTTATCACAACTCGTATAGTTGTCAGTGAAAAGCTTTCTCCTACTTATAAACTAAACATCTTTCTATCAACGAAACAATGTCTCGTTTCACTCTATTCCACTGAAAATCCTTTCTTAAATCTTAAATTCGTTGTCATCGGAAATACTAAGTCCACTCTTCAATTTCTATCATAATACTCATTGCTTCAGAGTCACTGTCTGGTTTATCCATTCTTTTCCTTAGTCGAAGCTTATTCACTGGCTCGTCCTTTCTCTAGATACTTATAATCTTTCTCGCAATTTGGTATAGCTACTTGTGTCGTTATTTGTCTTACAATCAATGCTGATGTATCTTGCATTTCTATACCCATCATCTCGAATTCTCGTATAAGCATTTCTTCTCCGATGAAAAGATACCTAAACTTAGTTGGAGTCTTACGACTCAGCGTGTCTATTCTTACACTTAGTTTTTTTTCCTAGCTGGTAATTTAATTTCATATTCATAATATTTTTACTAGTTCGAGCCATCTCCTTTGTCTTATGTTATATCCTTTGCTCGAATACACACTCCAAATCTTTAGTGAGCTGTGAAGATCTCAATTCTTACACCATATGATGGCGTGTCCAAATTTCATTGCATGTACTACGACTGCAAGCTCTAAGTCGTGGGTTGGATACTCAATCTCCTGAGGTTAATGTGTCATGAAGTATATGCTATCACTCTCTTATCTTGCATTATCACTCATCTTAACCCGTTCTTCGTAGCATTGGTATCTACCTCGTATTCCTTGTCATTTTTGGGAGGGCTAAATCTGGGGTGATGATCAACTTTTTCTTGAACGTCTGCGTACCTATCTCACACTTGTCTGTACATCTATACTTCTTTTCCTTCTATGTAGTTGTGTCATAAGTCTTAGTAATCACCAAAAATTCTTAAGTGTCCATTCACATTTCTTTTCTATGATGTCTGTCCAAAACTAAGAAACTCATTATATCGTTCAGACTGGTAGACAATTTCCATTAAAGTACTGCCTCCTCCTTGTCAGGATTTATCTTAACATCTTCTGTCGACACTATATATCCAAGAAACATTACTTCTTCATTCGAGCTTGCTCTTACTGAATTTGGCATCTAACTCCTGACTCTAGGCGTTCTAGCACTATTCGCAAAAGTTCTTCGTGCTCCTCCTCATTCTTGGGGTAACTGAAATTATCGTCGAAGAATACTAAAACAAATTTTTCTAAGTATAGGTGAAATCGTTATTCATGAGGTTCATGAATACTAAGGGAGCGTTTGTCAACCAAATGGCATAACTAAGCATTCGTAATGGTCATATCTGGTTTGGAAGAAAATTTTGGGTATCTCACCAGTTTATCCTTTAACTAGTGATGCTTAGTCCTTAAGTCTATCCTCGCATTTGCACTTGTTTCTTTTAAGCTTATCAAGGGGTCTTCCATTCTCACAAAAGGGATACTTATGCTTAAAGGTTATCTTTATTTAACTTTTGACAGCCTATATACATTCTCGCAGAATCATCCTTCTTCGATGATGAACATCTCAAATGTTTTCTATGGTGAAAACATTTGTCTAATGAAATCGTCATCTAACAACTCTTGCAGTTAGATCTTAAGCTCCTCTAACTCCTTCGATACCATTATACATAAGGCCTTTGATTTGGGAGCTGCTCGTAGTTCTAAGTCGATCGTGAAACCTACACGACAATCTGGTGATAAACCAGATAATATTTCTGAAAAGTCATTTTCATATTCGTTCACAACGCTCACGTTTGAATGATCTTCTTGGCTCCTAGATCTCCAACTAGGTATACGAGATAAGCTGTCGTATCTTTCTTCTTTATCAACATCTTGGCTTATAGGGCGGACATTATCAGTATCCTCCTGCCTGTTGAAATTTCCATAGAATTCTGTAGGTTCTCTACTCGGGGTTGAAAAGAGATTTTTCTCTCGTTGCAGAAAATCGTGACGAAATTCTCATGCAACTAGTCTATTCCTAAAATTATATATATGTCGTACATTTTATTACTTCCCAATCGATTGCTATAATCTAACAAAAGACCCTAAATTAAACGCTATGCTCAGCGAAACTAAGGGAATAACACTATGAGATTATCGTCACTCCCTGAAGCGTAATTGTTCCTATTTCACAATTAGAGCGTCCTAGTTCTACTCCTAAAGGTTAACAGGTACTAATTATAACCGAATATAAGGCTCTAAAATGAAGCAAAAATTATGGCAGGGTAATCTTTAAGGTTCGTCCAATACCTGCCAGATCTCAATTTCCTTCATTATGCCCAACCTGCCTAATCATGTATGCGCTTGCATTCTGTTGTGATTGTATCAGCTGTGGCTGTGACTGGACTTGAGTTGTATTTGATGGTTGAAGTTGGCCGTACTGATTTGGTTTTGCCGTCCGAAGCAGCGTTGGACAACTCCTCCTTATATGCCCCGTCTACCCACAATTAAAACATTTATCCGTGTTTGCTAGACACACACCCTCATGCTTCCTATCACATCTAGAACAAGTAGGAATTTCTCGTTTTTGTTCTACTGCTTGCCACGGCTCGGGACAATCCCTCTTAACGTGCCCCTTGCGTCCACAGTTGAAGCAAACACCAGTTTTTGCTAAACAAACACCGGAGTGTTTCCTTATTATACTTAGGGGTAATCTGGATTAGTGATTTTTCCTTGGTTACTGTTCCTTGGCTGCCCTTGCAGCTGTCCTAGTAGATTGTTTCTCTTGCCCTGCCCTGACTGTTCATTTCTCTGTGGATTATTCCTTTGCCCTGCTTTCTTTCCATAGTTACTTCCTTTTCCTAACTGCTGGAAACTCTGTCGAGTCCTATTCTGTTTCTCTTGATTGTTGTGGCGCTGGTAACACTCTCTGCTACTCCTTTCCCATTTCCTCTTTCCCTTATGGATAATATTATTGTTAGAAGGGTTTTGAGTTGAAGTCTGATTTCGTGCTGGTGTGGGCATTACCATCTTTCCTTTATTAGTCACTAATGCCTCTATTTCACGGACTCGCCCTAGTAGTTCTACATAACTCAGTCCCTCCTGTCTGGTTACTGCTTTTCCCAGTTCATACTTAAGTTCTCCCTGAAGCTTCCTGGCTATTTCCTTCTCAGTTTCGACTTGATCGGATACATACTTTTCATAATATGCCTCCTTAAAATCATTCCAAGTGGTTAGAGCCGCTTGCTCTGCCGGCATAATTCTCTGTCTAGTCTTCCACCAATATTTAGCTGGACCAGTTAGCTGATACCCATCACATGCTAGATGCTCCTCATCACTAAGTCTAATCGGCTCAAAGATTCTCTTCATAGAACGTATCCATTGCTCGGCCTCACTCGGATTACCAGATCCATCGAAATATGGTGGTTTATTTCCGAAGAATAAATCCTCAATGCTATGACGTTGCGGAGATAGGGGAAATGAAAAGGTTGCTGGGTGTTTTTGCGTTTCCTCGTTTATACGTTGTTCTTGACCTCTATCAGACTCTCTAGGACTATCAAGTCCTCTTCGATCGTTAACAGCTCTCAGCAACATTTTTAAAACTATAAGATAAAAAATTTTTCTCATTAGTACTTGCTTTTAAGCCTTCATTTTCTCACTAACCCCTTTCTTTTCCCACTTAATACTTTCACGTAAACGAGATTAACAAATTAACTTCGACTCTATTTCTTTCAACTTTTAACCTCCAAGGTTAAATTAAACTCTCGTTACACGAGTTCGTTTGATATTCTTGTTTAGTAATATGGTTCATAAGAAACCTTTTGTGACTAAAACCCTCTCATGGGTCATGTATATTATATATATACATCAAAAAGAATATGTTAGTTTTGCCTTTAACAAGGACTTATACAAAACTAGACTACAACGTGTCTAAGCTAGGCTAACTGCCTACGTGCACAGGATGCACTAACATATTGCATTACTGTACTACTGGAAGTACTAGAACGGAAACGATTCATAAAATTTCGTATCCGTTGGAGTACTACAAAACTATCTAGTTACTGATCCGACTATGTACATAACAAAAGGCTACTATACTACTATACATCCCTGACGCCTTGCTCAACAATCTGCGGTCAAGTCACCACTGCCCTCTATGGCCTAATCCTCCTCGGGGTCCTTGTCCGGGTCCTCGTCCGGATCCTCATCCTCTGACTCTGAACCGAAAGTAAACTGGAGTGCCTCATCAACCCTCAAAGTGGTGTCGTCTACAAGTGTAATTGGTGGCGGTGCAGGCACATCTGAAACTGTCGTCTCGGTATCTGAAACTAGGTAGTCCCAGCAGGTTACTAAAGCCCACTTCTTCGGAGGCAGCAGGTGGTCAGGAAGGGAACTCGTCTCGTACTCCTCCCTGGAACGGACCCTGGATGGTCCTGCCTCAAACTCAGCCCAAACTTTGGCTAACTCCGTGCAAATCTCATCAAGGGATCTGTAAGAGGATGGTAACTGTAACAGGGCGGTAAGCTCTGCGTTCGTATCTAAGTACTTTGATCTTGTCTCAAATGGTCCCTGAACTCTCGCAGAAGGCTCGGGTAGGATAGGAGCAGGTACCCCAAATCCATCAACTGTCTTTGCAACTAACTCCCATGTGCCCTCACTGGGTACCATCACTGAAGGGATCTCCAACCGTGCAATCATCTCTAGACTTATCTCGTCATGCTCTGACCCTGAATCTACCGGGAAGTGAGTGTAGGGAGGATGTGCGTGAACAGGATATGCTGCTATGTGTCTGCTCTGAAAGAACCGCCTGTGTATCTCTAAAGTAAATCCCTTGTAATCCCCTGTCGGCTCTGTATCGTCGCCAAACATCCCAAGATAGTACCGTGCCGTATCGTGTGCCCAACCACGCCATTCCTCTGGTAGTCGTCTAACCAAGTCAAGTATAGCCTGACCCTCTGTAATAGAACGCTGGACTGGATGATAAACTAACGAAAAGTAACTAATCCTCTGTCCTACGTCGTGTCTCGGGTTTACCTCATAATCTCTATACCTATCCAATAACTGATCTGCCCAAGTACGCTGTGGCGGGGACTGACTCTCCAAAGCTGTGTCACTACTGGAAGCCATCCTACAAAGTTTTTAAGAAACACGGATCAGTAACGGTAAGATGATATCTTATCTTACGGAAAATCTTAAATTACAAAATGAATATTCCTTGTTCAATTGTAATATCACCACACTTAATCTAACAAACTTATCTTAAATATCTAGCAATTTTACAGAAAATTGCTCTCGTACTCATAATATATAGAAATAAAATTTCAAGATTTTTCTCCCATTCCTTATCTCATTCTTTTAATTTCTTACTTAAATTTCTTATTATTTTCTTTCCTTAATCCCTATCTCTTTCTCAAGAAAAAAAAAATTCTTATTGATTCTCTTTTATTAAAACAAAGCACGCCTACTTTGTTCACGTCACTTATGCAAAAGTAACATTCATTTACAAAAGACTTTGTCGTTTACAACTCTTAATACTCATACGTGTCGTATTCTTCGCTCAAGGACGAAGTATAAAAATTTAAATTCCAAAAGAGAAATGGAATATATCCCAAGAATAACTTTTTAGAACATAAGTTCTAGTCATCGTCGCTAAAAACGAGCGATCATTGGAAAAATTTAATCAAGCTTCGTGCTTGACTCCTAATAGTAAAAACAATTCTCTTCGCAAGGTTCGAACAAGGCAAACTCTACCGAAAAATGAAACGAAATGAAAAGGAACGACGTCGTTACATGTTACTTATACGCAAGTAACATTCGTCTCTTTAAACCACTTATACCATACTAAAAAGGTTTTGCTAGCGGGGCATAAGACCCATATTACTGAGTTTCTTATTATGTGGGTTGATCAAGTCCACATAACAGTCTCTCAATCACATGGAACTTCTGTCTCGTTCTATCGCTCACCTCATACAGAATTTACTTTCCTAAATCGAGTAGCAATTTCTCGAATTGCGCACACAACTACTTCTAAAAAGAAACTTTCGGAAACTTTCCAATTTAGCTCGGAATACCCCAATCTTCTCGAGGAAGATACAAATTTTAAGCTAATCGAATACTTGAACGGCTCCTAATAAGTAAAACAAAGTCATCTCCAAGAGACTTTGTTCATGCCACTTACAACAAAGGTAACATTCGGCTCTTCCGTTTATTTCAATTTATCCTCCTCGTTTTAACCTTTTCTCGATTAATTTGGAGTCGCGTTTTTCTCACACGTCTATTTGTTTCTTTCGTTCACTTCTATTTACCCTATTTTATCAATATTTCTTTCGTTCACACGTTTTTCTCACACGTCTATTTACCCTATTTTATCAATATTTATTTCATTTCCCTCGAAGGAAATTCTTATCGGTTTTAAAACAAAGATCGACTTCTCCGGGTCTTTATTCATGTCACTTTACGCACGTGACATCCATCAATAGAAGTCCTTCTCGTGTTGTGGATCTCCTTTCGAAATCATTTGGAATAACGTTTCTTAAAAACGTCTAAGTTCTCGAGGTATCGGAAAAGACCTTAGATTTCAAGTCTACATTCTTATTGAACCGGGAAAAATCCCTAGATTCTTTCTAGGTTCTCGTGCCATGTATTTTTTTGAAATAAAGGAAATTATTACGCAAATACTTTCACATAAGATAGTACTCATACTATCACAAAATCACATAGTCAAAACAAAGTATAAATTAAATTATACTTTCATATAATTCTTATTTTTGGCACACAACTCATTCTCATTCTCATTTTCATTGAATACTTGCTCATAAAATTTCTTACTAAAAAAATTATGTTACTGAAATTCTTTCCTCGTTGAGTCGACGTAGCGGGAGGTTGAGTTGTCGTCTATATTCTGAATCTTAATGTTATAACTTAACTCTTAATTTTACTTGAAAGAAGACTCTGATCTAGAGTATAAACAAATTATTTTATCTTATAACTCGAAAGAAGACTCGATATAGAGTACGAACGAATATTCTATACTACTACTCGAAGGAAGACTCATATCCAGAGCAGAAACGATGGCTCTGATACCACTCTGTCACAGCCCCAAATCCCGAGGGACGGCAGAAGCCGGGGTGCGACTGGGATTGGATTAAAGAAGTGGGGAAGAAGGGGACTGACTAAACATACATACATAGGAGGCATCATACATTCTATGAACAAGACTTTATTTACAAAAGGAAGAGTAATTCTCGAAGGATTACTCAACAGAAGGTACTCAAAAGGCATCTAAGTTCAAGTTTACAGACATAAATTACAAAGTTTTACGTAATGTACATTACATCAAAGTACTAGAGTTTTGCAGCGGAAATGTGATTCATACTAACTAAAGTCTTCATAAGACAACTTAATTCAAGCCTCGCCGCTTCCATCGCTTCAACCTGCACATTTAGAAAACATATGCAGGGCTAAGTACAAAAGTACTTAGTGGGCATGCTGCCGAAAACATATTCATAAGTATAAATAATCAGGCATTTCATAATCGTAGCACATCGGGGTTTTATTGAAAATGGCCCGTGTCTACTAAATATTTTTCTGACTCATTTACATAAATTAGCTTGTACAAACATTTTTCTAGTATGTTACGTTCAAATCTTGACCAATTTCTCATTCACCGTGGCTGGTAACCCCTCAACAGGATACCACATACACCACAGGTTACAAAGTGCACTAACTCTGGAAAGCACTTAATAGCTAACTCAGAGCCGATCGTTAGTTAACCTATTTTGATTAACTCATAAATCTGGGAAACAAGAATGTTAACTCAGATAGGTATAAGAGAACTCACATAAAATATTTAAACAGTTTATGCCATGATTATCACTTTGAAAACACGATTATCAAAGTGATAAAGAAATACTTTCGGGTTGTGGAAAAAACCCACATTTTATTTGTTATAGAATAAAAGCCCACTTCGATGATACATAACTTATTACTCATGCTTTTGTCTTCTCGTCTTCCGTCCTTTCCTTACTGCTGACTTCCTCCTTCATCGTACACAATTCATAATTTAATAAATCGGTCGAAAAAGATTAAAGAGAACGGAGATTGGAATTAGGTTTTAGTTTCCGTCTTTTTAGTTCCTTAGGCATTTGCACGCTACTAATTCTTTTTGATTAACCGGGAACGAGACTTGAACAAATCTCGTTTAGAACTCGAAAGGTTCCTTACTCGACTCTTAGGTCAGTAGAAAGATAGTCGATAACTCATTACGACTTAAAAGATCAAAAGGAACTAAGTTGGAAAGGAATCAACTTAGGAAATTAGGTTTTAGTTCTTTAGACGATTTAGGCATTTGCACGCTCAACTAAATTTCTTTACTTAAATGGATACAAGATACTAACTCCTCTCGTTTAGCACTCAAGGCTCTATAATTGACACTGAGGTCAGTAGGAAGAAGGCATTCGTTAACTCATAGCGACCTCAAAGATTGAAAGAATCTAAGTTGAGAAGAAAACAACTTAGGAAATTACAATTTGAACATACACTGCACGAAATCAGTGAGTCTTTCCAGAACAGGGGATTGCGAAACAGGGGTCGTACCCTGTACCAAAAGATAGCCTCGGGTGTCTAGTTTACTCTCCAATTCGCGGATCTCGATTCGGATAAATGAGCTAAAAGATATTGCAGTTTCCGTGGAACGTCGCAGAAACTGCCGAGTGAATCCCTAATGCTCGATAAAATCGACGCACGTTCTTCTAGGTTCGTTCTATGTTATCGAACTTAAATTCTCATGAATTTTACACAACAAGGCAGTCAACACGTATTTCCATACGTGATAAACTCCTTTCCATTTCTCGTCTATAACCACGACAATCAAAACCTCGTCGTTTCAACTAATTAATTACTAAACCAAAAAAGTTATCAATTCTCGTCCTAACTTCTCGATTATAACATAAACTCAATATTTTATAGCTCGGATCAACACGACGTCAACTACAATTTTGTTCCCTCAACATTAATGATCATTAAAATCCAATTATCAATCTTACTTGACTTTCCTATCATTAATTACATACATTTGTTCGTCTCTTACGGATTTTCCAAAGTTAACGGAATTCATCCAAATTTCAAGACAACGATTATTATCTAACGAGCATTCCTAACATGCAAATCATATTATCAAAATATTATCGAGCCTCGACTTATCACTACATGTTCGTCTCTTACATTTTTCGTTTTATTTTTAGAAAAATCTTAATTTAATATATATTCATCCTCGTGCATCGTATAATTCATTTCCATTAAACAATCGAGCATATCTCAACATTTACTAACCTAAATCGAGCCTTGTTCGTCTCTTAGGTTTTGGATTTTATTTTTAGAAAAATCTAAAACAATTCATACTATCAATTAACGACATGAGAAACATTAATCTATCATCAATTCAACGAAGAAATCGAGTATGAAACGAAAGCCCCAAAACAGAAAAATTTCGGTAATTATAGGGGTTGGGGTTCTTGATTTTTCCTTTATGATTCGATCGTAGAACTCGATTCTAAGCATCCTAGAACGTGTATCGATTAAGAGATCACATACTAAACCATTCCCTAATTTTCAAAAAAATGAAAGAGAGGGGAAAAGAGATTTGTTCACATCAAACTAGAGATGAAGTTCTTACATTTCGATATATGAAATCGGATTGGAAATTGATCGGTAGACGGAAAAGTTATCGACCTTGGAAGAGCTTGAGCTTGAGCTTCAATGGAGGTGATTGGAGAAGAAAATGAGAGAGAGAGAGAGTGAAGAAGTGGCGGACAAGAGGGAAGAAGAAGAAGAGTGATGAGTCACAATGGTGACTCATAAAGTAGAAGAAAATATCTAACAAAGTAAGGTGAGTCGTTAGGGTCATGTTTGGCGAGGGAAAAATTAACGAAAATTCTCGTTTCCGGCTCTTAAACGCCGTTTTAAAAGTCGAGAAATACTTTTCTAGTTAACTACTGAATTGACGAAATCTAATTCGTCCGTTAGATTGGAAATAATTAACGTACTTAAAAAGTATAATTAAATTTCTAAATTCTGACAAAAACTCGGGACATCACAGTCCGAGTTTTGTCCGGAAAATCATAAAAATAAACTTTCTCGGGCGAATTCGTATCGCGATTTCGTGAATGTAAAAATCTGAAGGAATTCGATTTCGAGTTTCCAGGCGAAAAATTTAACGGACGCGAAAACCCTAAATACAGTAGTCGTTCGTCCGATATCTGGAAATTATTTTTGGAAACGGATTTAACCGTAGATCTTAGAATTCAAATTCATGAACTTAGGCGTGCAAAGCTTTTTTTATTATTAACTTTTATTTTTAAAGACTGTAAAAAAAGTCTGGGGTATTACATCTTAACATTTTTAAAGCTTTAAAACTTCATTCTTTTATCACAATAAATCTCATTTTCATCTAGGATTCAAATTAACATTTTAGTACACATCAACAACATTATAACATCAAGATCATTAAATCTTCTAAATCATCACCAAATTATTTTCTTCAAAAACTTCATGCATATGTCAATTTTTCTCATACTTAACAACATAAAAGATTAAATAATCACATCTCATAATAATCTCATGCTCAAAACATCAATTAAATCATCAACAAAATCAACAAAATAATTTCTCTCATACTTAACAACATAAAAGATTAAATAATCACATCTCATAATAATCTCATGCTCAAAACATCAATTAAATCATCAACAAAATCAACAAAATAATTTCTCCTTTTTGCTTCAAAACTCACGGCATTTACCTCATTTTTAGGGCAATCGGTTTTTCAATTTTTCAAGCATATAATTCCATCCTAAACATGATAAAAATCATAAATCAAGCATCAAAGTAACAAAAACTCAAGAAACTCATATTTTCTCATTTTCCTACTATTTTTTTCGGTATTAACCATATTTTAGGGTTTTTAATTTCTTTTTTCTCTCTTAATTCATCGATTAAATTCTAGAGTTCGATTCTCCTATCGATTTATTCTCACTCGATCTTCACATCGATAACCTAGGTTTGCCTAAACATAAAATAAATGCCATGCATGCATGTTTTCTTTCTTTTAGGGCTTATAGAGATACATATATACAAGAAATCAAATGAATATCATACTTTAGAAAATAAATTGGATTTCTCCTCCTTGATTCCTTCTTTCGCCGAAAATGGTTGAGAAATAGGGCTCAAACTTCTAGCTTGGATTCACCATGGAAGAAATCATCTTGAATCCTCAAGAAAATATGAAACAACAATTAATCATCCATTTTAAGGGCTTAAGAGCCGAAAATAATGAAGAATGGGGGATGATTATTGGATTTCAACTCAAGAACTTGAAGAATTATTACCTTTCAACTTAGGACTTGAAAGAATTAGGATGATGGTGATGATCTTCTCTTGATCTTTATGAGATTTGAGCTTAAATGCTAGGCTTCAATGGAAGAAATTCCAACCATGTGTGTGTGTGTATAGGTCACGGCAATGGGGAGAGGAAAGAGAGATTTTTCTTTCTTGTTTCCTTAGAAATTTTCGAGAGAGAGAGGGACATAGGTAGAATGAAAGAATTCTTCCCTTTTGAATAGAGAGAGATCGAAAGAGAGAGAGATGGGTTTGCATAAAATTTGTGTACACTTGATTACCAACACATAAAATAAAAATGATGGTGTTTGTATTGGAACTTGGTTTGAGAGAATGATAAGGGTTTGATGTGATAGATGTTTGCATGCAATCTTTTCATCACAATTTACTAAGATTTTGTTCATTGCTAAAGAATCTTCATGATGAATGCTACTTAATAGGTTTGGAGAGAGATTAGGGAGAGAGATAGAGAGAGATGGCGGTAGAGAGGGAGAGAGATGAGTGGAATTTTGCTCAATATTTTATTACGGGTATTATTTACCCGGCCGTAAAAAGTTTTCCGGATAAAAAGTCCGTATTATTCCATTTATGCTAAAAACGGGTCTAATCTCTCCTCGTCTCGTTTCCGACATTAAAAATATCTCAAACCTAATTCACATCTCATTAAATAAATTAAGGATCCCGATCATCTAATTTTTAAGTCTAATTTCCATATAACGAAGAAAACTTACAAATTAGTCGGCTTATTAATCCGTTTATTAAATTCTCATAACTCTTCTCAAATTATCTCGGATAAGCTTCTATCTTATCTTAATGACCTTAGAATTAATTATAAGTTCAAAGATTGTAATTAAAATCTATTCTAAGTTCATCGGCGTATAGCGATTTCTCGGTTATCAACATTATTCAATTCAAACAAAAATCTTCGGAAATTTTCTGCAAATTATACTCGTGCAAATAAGCTCAACATATGCATCACACTATCATTTCAAGAAATAGAACAGATAATCTCACGTAAAAACACATAAGGCTTTTCAGTCATTTTACTCATTTATACTTATTTAGAAAAAAAAATTATTCTTCAAATCTCGTCATTTAAACTTATAAGGTTATTTAATACGCTCTCTAATGGAATAGAAGTTCGGGGTATTACATCCTCACCCTCTAAAAAAAAATTTCGTCATGAAATTTACTAACCTTGAGAAAATAGCTCGGGATATTTTGCCCTCATCTTTTCTTCGAGTTCCCACGTGGCTTCTTCGAGATCATGATGACACCACTTGACTTTTACTAAGGGAATCGATTTTATTCTAAGCTGCTGAACTTTATGATCTAAAATTCTCTCAGGTTTCTCCTCGTAGCTTAGATCGGGCTTCATCTCTACATCCTCTTGACGTATCATGTGCTTCGGATCGAAGACGTACTTTCTCAATTGCGATACGTGAAAAACGTTATGCGAGTTTTCAAAACTGGGAGGTAACGCTAAACGATATGATACGGATCCAATCCTCTCAATGATTTTGTACGGTCCTATAAAACGAGGTTTAAGCTTTCCTTTAACTCCAAAACGATACACTCCTCTCGAAGGGGACACTTTCAAGAATACTTTATCTCCTACTTCAAACTCCAACTTGGATCTTCGGTTATCAGCATACGACTTTTGTCGACTCTGAGCTTCCTTAATCTTCTCGCGAATTTGGCGCACAGATTCTATCATTTCCTCAATCGCTTCTGGCTCTATCACCTTCCTTTCGCCCACTTCATTCCAATAAAGCAGCGATCTACATTTCCTTCCGTAAAGAGTTTTGTAAGGGGCCATTCCTATCGTATTCTGATAGCTATTGTTGTAAGCAAATTCAACAAGAGGTAAGATTTTCTCCCATTTAACTCCTTTATCTAGCAAAACAGCTCTCAACATATCCTCGAGGATTTGAATCGTTCGCTCGGACTGACCATCGGTCTGGGGATGATAAGCAGTACTGAATTGCAACTGAGTTCCCAACTCCTTGTGGAAGCTTTCCCAAAAACGGGCTGTGAACTTCGAATCTCTATCAGAAGTAATCGTCCTTGGCACTCCGTGCAACTTTACAATTTCCTTAATGTAGATCTGAGCTAATTTGGCTGATCCATAGGTGTGTGGAATAGGTATGAAATGAGCAGACTTTGTCAATCTATCCACTATCACCCATACTACTGTGTTTTCTTTCCTTGATCTTGGCAATCTCGTCACAAAATCCATCATGATTCCATCCTTCTTCCATTCTAGGACTGGTAATGGCTGCAGAGGTCCATACGGTCTTTGATGCAAAGACTTTACTTGCTGACAAGCTAGGCATCTCTCAACGAACAATGCCACATCCATTTTCATTCCATTCCACCAAAACTGTTTCTTTAAGTCTTGATACATCTTCGTTGCTGCCGGGATGGGCGGTATACGGGGTTTCATGAGCTTCACTCATTATTTCATTTCTCAACTTGTCGTTATTAGGCACACAAATTCTTCCTTGGTACAACAAGGCATTATCGCTTTACTCAGAGAATTCCTTAACTTCTTCACTTCTCACCTTCACTCGTAGCTTCTCCAACTCTTCATCTCTTCTCTGGCCTTCTATGATGTGGGTTCTCAAATCAGGCATTACTACTAAAGTAGCAATCATTTGATCTACCATCGCTGGAGGTACAATCACTTCAATTCTCATCTTCCCAAACTCTTCGATCAATTTAACTTCATCAGTTAGAAGGAATCCTAATTCGGTCTCTTCAGAACTTTCCTTCTTTCTCTTTCGACTTAGCGCGTCAGCTACTACATTAGCTTTACCGGGATGGTAAGATATCTTGCAATCGTAATCTTTCACTAACTCGAGCCATCTTCTTTGTCTCATGTTTAACTCCTTCTGTTTGAAGAAGTATTTCAAACTCTTATGATCTGAAAATATTTCACACTTGGCTCTGTAAACACAAATTTTATGTATTTATAACAAACACAATAAATCGTGTACAAATAAGTATTTGAAGATTTGAAGTAAAATTTGGGTTCAATCTCTAGCTTTTATCCTCTGATTCGTCTTTTCCACTTGTTCTTGAACGATCTTCAAGCAGCCTCCGGGATCCTTGGAGATTTAACCTCCTTGATCTTGATCGGTTTTGATACTTGACTTGATAACGTTAATCCGGAGGGCCGACGCCTTGTTTCTGGATCAAACGCTAGATTTGAGACGCTTTTGGTGAAGAACTCCTTGAACTCCACGAAGAACGCCTTGAATGCTGCGAAGAACGCTTTGAATGTTGTAGAGAATTTTCCTACAACTCTTGAGCTCTTCAATATGATTTGTGGTCTCCTTTGACCTCTCCAATCACCCCTATAAGTGAAAACGTAGTGGACTTGGTGGGCTTTTGGACTCCAAGACGGGCTTTAGGGCTGAGGTGGCACAATTCTATTGGCTCCTCAATTTTGGTAGTAATCTCCATCAAATCCTTGACTTAATGACCAAGAAATGACACTTGTCATTTTCTGATTCGTCGAGAATCTCCATCTTTTAAATATCAATTTATATTTATTTAATTTAGGATTTATCTTTAATAAAATTCCTAAAATATAAATAAAATATAAAATTAATATTTATCTATTAATTTTGTGCGTCTACAAATGCCCCCTTGAGACTTGTTTGTGGACAACTTGTCTTGGAAACGAATAAGTCTCAAGATTTTGAAATTTATTAGATAGTTTAAACTCGTATCAAGGAGTTCTTGAATTTTGAAGTGCGAAAATTTAGACTCTTTTTATAGAGTTCTTGAATTTAAGTTTTGAATTTATAAATAGTTTAGACTCGTATTTAGGAGTTCTTCTTCTTGAGATTTGAATTTATAAATAGTTTATACTCATATTTAGGAGTTCTTGAATTTGATTTAGACTTTAATTTGAGCTTATTCCTTCACCTTAGGCGCCGATCATCATCAAGTATTTAAAACCAAATTCACTTATATTAATAAACCTAACCCCAAACATTTGCAACTGGACGTCATTACCAAAAATACAATTGCATAAACTAATAAGTCACCTACCCAAATTCTATTTATTTATCATTTGTCTTCTCTTCTCCCTTTAATATGTATACGGCCCAACCCAAAATAGCTAATAAGCTAATTAAGACCAAAAGAGAATTAATTTATTTATGAAGATTTTCCTACTTGTACGTGGGTAGCTCTTTCCAAAACTTGGGTGGCACGAAGCCCTTTTCAATGGTTCGCAGCGCCAGACTCCTTCCCGTTTCTTACCAGGGCTGTAATAACAAGGCAATATTTTCCTTTTTCCACACGTTTCCCTTGTGAACCAAAATCCTTTTCAAGGTAAAATTCTTTTCCTTCTTGAATTCACGTATAGCTCTTATAAATATGTGCCTCCTTCTCTTACTTGGTTCACACAAATACAAAGCTTTTACGAGCAATCAAATCCCAAGCTTCCTTTCTGCTGGTTTCATCGATTTTTCCTGGTAACCTTTCATCGTCCATGTTTCAGATTCGCTCTTCTAAAATTCTGCACACCAAGTATTTGATCATTCGTCCGAGTGCAAAGAAGCAGCCTTTCTCTCTCGTTTTTTTTAGTCTAAACCGATTATTTCATGCAGAGAAGTTCCAGCAGCAGATAAATCACATTCACCCTGCATTTATTTGGATCCTTTGGGTTAAGTTTCATCCTTGTGTTAACCAAACTCCATCCTTTATACTCTATACGCCAACCGTTTGATTAAAAGCCTCCTGAACAAAGAAAACAGATTTTCTGTCCTTGTTTTGCCTAATTCTCAACTGATTCCTTCTCCTTTTTTATTCTCGCAGAGATCAGTAGCAGAGAGATTCTTGTTTCATATCCTGCTGCATTGATTTAATTTGTTTTTTTTTTTTTGGTAAGTTTCAATCTTTTAGTTCATCAAATTTCATCCTTCTACATGGTGCACACTACGTGTTCGACAAAATGCCTGAACGAAAAGTACCAGATTTTTCCTTCTTTTGATAATTTGAACTGACACCCGTTTTATGACTTTTGCAAGGAAGTAGTGGCAAGAAGAAACCGGAAGATCATAAAGCGAATTCCTCAATCTTGTTTGCACTTCATCCCTCTATTCTTCTTTGTAAATATACTTGAGCACCACTTGTTTGATAAAATTTCTGAATGAAAAATTTTTCCCTTCTTTTCCTTGCATATATTTGTGCACACCAGCTGTTTGATTATTGTGCAGATCATCATGGTTTACTTCATGGACGTTGCCGATAATAAAAGGACTTATCTACTCACTTTGGATGACAAACGTCAACTCTTGGAGAAGGCAACGCGTTTGAGGACGCACAAATCTAGCACCCATGATCAATGGCCGAAATATTCAATTTCACTCCATACCAACGGATGATGCCAAAGCCACGAAGTGGGAAGATCTCTATCTATTGTTTACTCTCTTTGCTCCACTCATCACCATTCTGTGGGCAACTCGGAACCACTATTGACCTTGGGAAGACGCATGATGGCCGAAAATGCTGCATGTGGAGAGCGCACGGGACCCTTGATGGCCGAAAAGGCTGCATGGGGAGAGCACACGGGACCATTGATAGCTGAAAAGGCTGCACGGGGAGAGCGCATGGGACCCTGATGGCCGAAAAGGTTGCATGGAGAGAGCGCACGGGACCCTTAATGGCCGAAAAGGGTGCATGGGGAGAGCGCACGGGACCCTTGATGGCCGAAAAGGTTGCATGGGGAGAGCGCACGGAGTTTCCTGGAGAAGCACACTTCATAAAAGGCTTTTGGGAGTGGACGGAAGACGTACTTTGCCGCTGCAAAGATGACCTTCGAGCGAGCGGACTCTACGATGTTTATGCCTCCCTTTTCACTTATGATCGCAATGTAGAAGTTATTAAAGCCTTTTGCGAGTCCTCTGCCCGTCCACCAACACCTTACTCACTTTGACCAGGGAGCTTTCAATTTCACTTTGGGATCTGCATTACCTGTCCGGACTTTCTATAGATGGCATGCTTTATGACGAGGTTGTTCCATCCGCGGAGGAGATGTTCGAGAGAGAATCTGCTATACGTCTGAGTTGTAAGCACTTGCTTCATGGCTACCACATACTTCGGAGGAAGGCGAGAGCTCCCACCGCTTCAGTTTCTGTTGATGAATGGATCAGATTTTGGTTCAAGGACAGCTTCAGACATCGAAGGCCTCCAACCCGAAAAGAGTCCAAGGGGAAGATGCGTCCTAAGGTAACTCACAATCCAAATGGGAAGCTTGAAGGGCATGCGGCGTGGACTTCTACTCACAAGGCCCCATTCATGGACGTAGGCGCTAGAGATCACCAAATGGAGGAAGCTTATTTGGCGGCATACCTTGCTTGTTGGTTGAGTACTTTCGCTCTTCCCGAAGATGATGCAAACGTAATTCGGCCGAGTACTTTCAAGATGGCGAGCATCATGGCGAATAGGAACAAGGTTTCACTAGCTGTCCCTGTCTTGACGAGCATCTATAGGGGTCTTAACAAGATCTCAAAACTTCATGACCTTACTAAAATCGATGCAGTCTTTCCCATTCACTTCGTATATGGTTGGTTGGCGTTTTACTTCAAGACTCACTTCCCTCTTGATGATAAGGTGCGTGTGCCTCGAATGGTTCAATTCTCGGGCGAAGGAGGGGCAAGGAACTACAATATGGAAGATGCACGAAAGCGGATCTACAAGTATGATCAAATTGCTTGGAACTCCACCATGATCGAGAACAAAGAAGTTACTCCATACAAAGATGACAAGAAAGTAAACGAAGTTGATCGTCGCTTCTTCATGGCCATCTGCTCCAACTACTTGACTTGGCGACTTGGTGAAGAATTTATTGTTGAGCCTTATAGCCCGCATCGTTTTGGCCGTCAGTTTGGATATTATCAGCTTCCTCCCGGCATTCTCAAGAAAGATATTCGTAGAGCTAACTTGGATGATGGCATTCAATTTTGGCGGGCTTGTGTGCTTGAAGACTCCCAAGCTAGGGCCATGATCCCGAGCTCGCTTCAAAATCCTAAGAAGTTCACTTCGCCTGGATACAAGAATTGGTGGCTCGAAGTGTATGGAGAGTTTGTTGAGAAGAAATTTAAGACCTCGGCCCAATTTCAAGAACATGATGCTTCCAAAGAATGTGGAAAAGATGTACAAGTTGTGTTACAAGTGAGCGAGGAGAAAACAACTTCAATTCCGTTGAAAGATTCAAGAAAAAGAAAAGCATCTTTGGAAGAATCTTCTAATGGAAAACGGAAATCATCAAATCACTTGGATGGTTCTCTTAACAACAATGCAAATCCTCGTCGGCAAAGTCATGTTAGTCCGCCTAAGGAAGCTTCTTGTGAAGATAGTGTCAATCGTAGACGCAAAGCTACTCTTGAGGTTTCACTTCTCCATTTTTTACTTTCCTCCTTTTCATGTAAGTAGTTATTTCTAACAAACTTTTGTTTTATCTGTTTTGTAGTTAGAGAAAGTCCTTGGCATTGATAATCTTGAAGACTCTCAAAGCTGCCATCCATCTTGCGGGTCAAGTCAGTCACTTGGGACGCACCATTCCAACAGGCAAATTCCACCAGTCGGAACTAAGTCTGAGTTCAATAGTACCGCTCTCTTTGCCGATCGATGTAAGAGACTTTTGCAAGAGTTTTGGGGCAATCTTCAAGCCAAGATAGCAAGAACTTCGGTTGATGACTTGTCATCCATAGAGGATGAAATTCGCAAGGGAATGTCATGCATGCAGAAGTATTCTTATGGCTTTAATATATCTCATCTTGAAGAGAGCTTGAACACACTTTTTGATAAGGCTGGTGACTATGACAAAGCCCGATCGACCTCTCATGACTTTGAAGGATCTGCTGCACAACGCTTGAAAGAAGTCCAAAAGAAGTTCCATGATGCAAGTGAAGAGGCAAAGGAACAAGCTGCTCAAGTCGATTCCATGAAGGTAAAGGTTGCGAAGCTATCATCGAAGATGAAGCAACTCCAAGGCACACTCCAAATTACCCAAAACAAAGTGCTTGGATTCAAAGAAGAATTTGACAAACTTATAGATGCACCTTTAGTGAATGATGAAGTGTTGAAGATTTTGAAGGACTCGAAGGAACTTTTGGAGGCCGCTCAACAATCATTGAAGGACCAAAAGCCCTTTGCTTAGACATAGTTTTCCTTTTTGTTTCATACTTTGTTTTACTTCTTTTCTCTTTTTGCTGCATTTTTATGAACACTTTTATGCAATGAAGTATTTGTTTATTTTTTTTTCTCTTGCTTCTCGTCGTTCATGGATGTCGTTTTTTTATCTTGAATACTTGCTTCAATTTTGAATTTCAATTACTTGCATCCATCCAATTTAAAGGAAGACACTTAAAAGCATGATTGAACTTAGAATCTATCCAAGCTGCCTACGTACCACTTTATATAAAAATGATCAAGTCAAAACGTAGTTCAAGAAGTAAAACTAACTTGAGTTTTAAGAGGGGGGAGCCGTACACAGTTTATACTCATGCGGGCCAGGAGTGACTATTTATTTAACCACTATATAGACAAAGTGGAGTAAATAACAGTTTAACCACATAACTTTACCTTTTGGTGGGATAATTAAGTTTAGCCACATTAACTTAACTCTTGGTGGAGAAGTTAGCAGTTTAACCACGTACACTTTCATTGGTGGGTGCCTTTACACAGTTTATACTCATGCAGGCCAGGAGTAACATGCAGTTTAAGCTCGTGCGTCATGAAGCGGACTTCTTTCTCTTTCTTGTTTTCTCCTTTTCGATTTTTTTTTTTACACAGGTAACACTCCAATCTTCAAGGATAGTAGCACTATAAGAACTTCAATTCTAACCATCAACTCAAAATACGGGGAACATGCTCGAGGAAAACATTAATGAAAGCAACAGCACTCGAATAAGACTATCAAAGACATAATGAAGCAATAACCGAGTATTTCAAAATCACATATCAACAAGGATACGATAAGTATTTCAGGTCAACGAAATTAAGAATTTAACAAACATTTAAACCATCGAGCACATCGCTCGGAATCAAAAACATATATCAAAGTATATATCAACAGACATTCATTTCAAAAGAGTTGTAGCGGAAACTTGACTCAAATCCCAACATTCACACGTATGAAGATGTGCAAATGCCAGTCCGATATCCGACTCGACTCAACCAAAAACACCACACCACCAAGCGTTCATGCCATCACCATCCTGTCAACCTGCACGTTTAGAAATACACACAGGGCTGAGTACTTCGTACTCAGTGAACACATTCCGAAAGATATTTGGGAAAAAGATGTTCTTTAAAGCTATATCAATTGAACTTGCCTTGCCGAAACATCACAAGTACTTAAGTAACTTAAAATGATTTTACTTGTGCATGCTAAAACATTTTCTTTCGAATAGACTGCGCAGTCAAAACATAACATATATCAATAGTATGCATCATCTGTCACAAATAATCTCACTGTGCCGAGAAGTAGGCCTCCTTCCCGAACACTGTGACTGGCCCAACCGAAGCAAGGCTCACAGTCACCTCAACATTTAACATACCACACGTGGGTTTCCTGCCTTTCACAGGATGATAATATCTCAAATAAACAGATGATAACACATACCAAACTCAATAAAAACGGCAAGTCAATCGCATTTACAAATCACATAATAATACTCAACAGCATAATAACTTTCATCGATAGTTTTGGTTCAGAAAAGCCCACCTGACTTCCGAAGATTCTAGCTAGGCAGTTTAAGCACTATTCGTCCTCGCTTATCTTTCCGACCGGCTTGATCCTTCACAGTTCGACATCGATAAAGAGGAATAAGATACTACGCAAAGACGGATAAAAGGCGTTGGTCTCGACTAAAGGACTTCTACTTGAGTCGTTTCTCTCAAAGCTATTCTTTTCTAAAAGATCTCGCATTCTCGTCTTTAAGCCATTAACTCTACTCAATGATTGGTTAATACTACTAACCAATGTCTTAGCACTTCTCGCTTTAATTAAGAAACGTCGTCTATCTAAATTCTATTACTCGGGTTTTCTTTTATAAACTTAATCAATTCTTGATTTAATTAACAACTCAATAACTCAATTATTTTGCATACAAATAAACTCAGTAATTCTTCACGTCAACAAATAATATCATTTACTCAAACATATTAATCCAATTGCATAATAATTTCAAATAAATCAAACACATTGTTTCAACTTCAATCACAATTCAAGACACATTAACATTTACTCAATTTTTATTTTAGAACTTAACTCAAATAAGAATTCTTTTATAAAACTCAAACAATATAATTCATCTTTTTTCGACTTATAAACAACGCTTTTCCAAATTCGTTGTCTTATGAAAACATACTATGAACTTTACTCAATTAATAAAAATTCTTTTTAATTTTTATTAAACTTTTATGAAATAGGAATTTCATTTCTATTTCTAACTCGATTCTCTAACTCAACTATTATTTTTCTAATTATTATCTCGACAATCCTTCTCGGTTTATTATCAATCTACACGGTTTGAAACACAACTTATTTAATTAATTTTAATTAATTACTTTCAAAATCATTACTCGCATTTTATTATTTTCTTGATTAACCTATACGAGTATATAAACTTAACTCGTCTAACATCTTTTTCTCGACTCGATTAGATCTTCTTTTCATTTTCTCATTATTTTATTCTCTTTATTTTAACTCAATTTTCTCGACTCTTATTTATTTAATTAATAAATTTCTTTTCTTCTCTATTCTTCACTTAATTTTTATTTTAACAAAAATTAGTTTATCTTATTAATTTATAAATTTCTTTTTGATTTAATTTAATCAAAACTCAAATCTTGAAGTCTTATTTCAAGAACACTTAGAACACTTTATTTACTAGATATGTTCTTTTATGCATTTTTTTCAAATCTTCACACTTTTAAAACTTCTAAAACTTTATTCTTTTATCACAATAAATCCTATTGTCATCTAGGATGCAAATTAACACTTTAACATATATCAACAACATTATAACATCAAGATCATCAAATCTTTTAAATCATCATAAATTATTTTCTTTAAAAACTTCACATGCAATTCGATTTTCTCATAGTTAACAACATCAAAGATTAAATCATCATATCACATAATAATTTCATGATCAAAACATCAACTAAATCATCAACAAAATCAACAAAATAATTTCTCCTTTTCTCACAAAAACTCACGGCATTTATCTCATTTTTAGAGCAATTTATTTCTTGATTTTTCATGCACATATACTCATTCACAACATGATAACAATCATAAATCAAGCTTCAAGATAACAATAACTCAAGAAATTCAAATTCTCCTATTTTTCTCTAAATTTTTGGTATTAACCAATTTTTTTAGGGTTTTTAATTTCTTTTTCTTCTCTTAATTCATCGATTAAATCCTAGTGTTCAATTCTCCTATCGATTTCTCCTCATTCGATCTTCACATCGATAACCTAAGTTTGCCTAAACATAAAATAAATGCCATGCATGCATGTTTTCTTTCTTTTAGAGCTTATAGAGATACATATATACAAGAAATCAAATGAATTATCATACTTTTGAAAATAAATTGGATCTTCTCCTCTTGATCCTCTTGAAATCGAAATTGATGGGAAAGATAGGCTCAACTTCTAGCTTGGATTCCTTTTGGAAGAACTTGTCTTGAATCCTCAAGAAAAAAAAAAATATAAAACAACAATCAATCATCCATTTTTAGGGCTTAGGAGCCGAAATTATGAAGAAATAAGGATGATCATTGGATTTCAAACTCAAGAACTTGGAGAATTATTACCTTTCAACTTGGAGTTTTGAAGAACTAAGATGATGGTGATGATCTTCTCTTGATTTGCATGAGATTGGAGCTTGAATACAAGGCTTTAATGGAAGAAATTCCAAGTATGAGTGTGTGTGTATAAGTCACGGAAATGGGGAGAGAGGGGAGAGAGTTTTTCTTCTTTGTTCTTCTTGAGAGAATTTTTGAAAGAGAGAGAGAGATGGTTGTGAATGAAAAAATTCTTCTCTTGTATGGAGAGAGATAGGTAAGATGCATGCACTTGAATTCCAATATAGAGAATAAAAATGATGACAATTAGTGTTGGAACTTGGTTTGATTAAGAGTGATAGATGGTTTGATGTGATGGCATTTGCATGCAATCTTTTACACAATTTACTAAGATCTTGTAGGAATAATCATGATTAAAGCTATATAGTATGCTTGGAGAGAGATTAGGGAGAGAGATAGAGAGATATGGCGGTAGAGAGGGAGAGAGATGAGTGGAATTTATTTCGTTATTTTATTACGGGTATTACTTACCCGGTCGTAAAGAGTTTTTCGGATCAAAGGTCCGTATTATTCCATTTATGCTAAAAACAGGTCTAATCTCTCTTCGTCTCGTTTCTGACATTAAAAACATCTCAAACCTAATTCACGTCTCAATAAATAAATTAAGGATTCCAATTATCTAATTTTTAGGTCTTGAAAGAAATTAATCGGCTTATTAATCCTTTAATAATTCGATTCTTATAACTCTCTAAAATTATCTCGGATAAGCTTCTATCTTATCTCAATGATCTTAGAATTAATTCTAGGTTCAAAGATTTTAATTCAAATCTATTCTAAGTTCTTCGGCGCATAGCGATTTCTCGGTTATCAACATTATTCTCTTTCAATCAAAAAATCTTCGGAGTTTTTCTGAAAATCATACTCGTACTCATTCTCATATAAGCAACTCAATATATACATCACATTATCACTTCAAGAGATACATACAGATAATCTCACGCAAAAACACATAAGGGCATTCCAGTCGTTTTACTCATTTCTATTTGTTTAGAAAATTTTTATTCCTCAAATCTCGTCATTTAAACTTACTCGGTTAATTTATACGATCTCTAATGTTATAGAAGTTCGGCGTATTACATCCTCACCCTCTTAAAAAAAATTTCGTCCCGAAATTTACTAACCTTGAGAAAATAGCTCGGGATATTTTGCCCTCATCTTTTCTTCGAGTTCCCACGTGGCTTCTTCGAGATCATGATGACACCACTTGACTTTCACTAAGGGAATCGATTTCGTTCTAAGCTGCTGAACTTTATGATCTAAAATCCTCTCAGGTTTCTCCTCGTAGCTTAGATCGGGCTTCATCTCGACATCTTCTTGGCGTATTACGTGCTTCGGATCGAAGACGTACTTTCTCAATTGCGATACGTGAAAAACGTTACGCGAGTTTCCGAAACTGGGAGGTAACGCTAAACGATAAGATACGGATCCAATCCTCTCAAGGATTTCGTACGGTCCTATAAAACGAGGTTTAAGCTTTCCTTTGACTCCAAAATGATACACTCCTCTCGAAGGGGATACTTTCAAAAATACTTTATCTCCTACTTCAAATTTTAACTTGGATCTTCGATTATCAGCGTACAACTTTTGTCGACTCTGAGCTTCCTTAATCTTCTTGCGAATTTGGTGCACAGATTCTATCATTTCATCAATCGCTTCTGGCCCTATCACCTTCCTTTCGCCCACTTCATTCCAATAAAGCGGCGATCTACATTTCCTTCCGTAAAGAGCTTCGTAAGGGGCCATTCCTATCGTATTCTGATAGCTATTGTTGTACGCAAATTCAACAAGAGGTAAGATTTTCTCCCATTCAACTCCTTTATCTAGCAAAACAGCTCTCAATATATCCTCAAGGATTTGAATCGTTCGCTCGAACTGACCATCGGCCTGGGGATGATAAGCAGTGTTGACCATCCTTGAGCAGATGCGTCGGTATATATGATGTAATCTTTGTCTGGCTCGGGTAAGGCTAATACTGGAGTTGTAGTCAATCTCGTCTTGAGCTCTTGAAAACTTCTTTCACATTCTTCCGTCCTCGAACTTTGTCTCTTTCTTCAATAGGCTCGTCATTGGCTTCGCGATCTTGGAGAATCCTTCTATAAATCTCCGGTAGTATCCTGCTAAACCGAGGAAACTACGGATTTCATGCACTAATGTCGGGGATTTCCATTCTTGCACAGCTTTTACCTTCTCCATATCCACCTTAATTCCTTCGGACGAAACAACATGTCCTAAGAAATTTACCTCCTTCAACCAAAATTCACATTTACTGAATTTGGCGTACAACTTTTCAGTTCTAAGCGTTTCCAATACAATTCTCAAATGCTTTTCATGCTCGGCTTCATTTCTTGAATACACCAAAATATCGTCTATAAAGACAATCACGAATTTATCCAAATACTCGTGAAAAACTCTGTTCATCATATCCATAAATACTGCTGGAGCATTTGTTAATCCAAATGGCATTACTATGAATTCGTAATGTCCATATCTCGTCCTGAAAGCAGTCTTTGGAATATCTTCTTGCTTGATCTTCAGTTGATGGTATGAAGATCTTAAATCAATCTTGGAGAAAACACCGGCTCCTTTTAGCAGATCAAACAAATCATCTATCCTTGGTAAAGGATACTTGTTCTTAAGCGTAATCTTGTTTAGCTCTCGGTAGTCTATACACATCCTTAAACTACCGTCCTTCTTCTTCACAAACAAAATTGGAGCACCCCATGGCGATACACTTGGTCGAATATAGCCTAAGTCCAACAATTCTTGCAGTTGGATCTTCAACTCTTGAAGTTCTTTTGGAGCCATTCTATACGGGGTGTAATGCCCCGTAAATTCCTTACGTTCTTAAAATTTTAAAGTTAATTAAATAAATGGCTTTGCACGCCTAAGTTTATAATTTTGAATTCTAAGGCTAACGGTCGAATCCGTTATTAAAAATAAATCACAGAAGTCAGCTAGATGACTACTGTATTTAGGGTTAGCACGTACGAAAAGTTTTTAGTTCGTAATCTCAGAACGGAAAACCGTCTAATTTTTACGTTTACGAAATTGCGATACGAACACGCCTGAGAAAGTTCGTTTTTATATTTTCCGGACGAAACTCGGACTGTGTCGTCCCGAGTTTTTGTCAAAATAATTTTTGTAAATTTATTTTTCCAATTAAGTTCATACGTTAGAATTTTTAAGTCAAATCGAATCGCGACGATTTTGTACCGAGCAATGTTTTTTGTCGCTCGTTTTTCCGTAACGTCGGATCGCGCCGGAAAAGCCCGTAACCCTCCTAAATATATACATGCAGCCGACACATCACCTCTTTAGTGGGGGACATGCATGTTAATGTTGTGTAATTAAGTGACACCAAATCCTACACTTTCCATATTTTCAACAAGTTCATCATATCACACAATTGAACAAAACCATTTCATCTCTCTCTCTATCACTCTCTCGGCAGCTCTCTCTCATCTCTTCATCATCTTCATCTTCTTCACTTCTCCATTCTCCATTGAAGACACCTCCAAGAACAAGAAGAAATCACACAAATCACAATCCTTCCATTCATACCTCTTAAGTTCTTCATTAATTCTTAAGGTAATGATCTCCTCTTCAATTCTATCCAATTAGATTTCTTTTCTTCTTGATCGAATTTTTAGAGTTTTGGAATGGATGTTTTGATCTTAGAATAATGAAAGTGGATGTATTAGATATGATAATTAGGGAATAAAATGGAACAAAAACAAGAACCCTAAATCCTATGTTAATGCCGAAAATTATGCATGTTTGTAGGATTTTTTATTTTCTTCTTTTGATGGTTGATTCTTGTTTAATAGAGGTTTAATTAGTGTTTGAAATGAAAAGAAATCAAAAGCCCTATGTGTTTGTGAAATTTTCAATTAGGGTTTTGAATTGAATTTTGGGGTTTATGCATGTTAGTTGATAATTGATTTGCAATTGATTAATTGATAATAAAAGAGGTTGATTAGTAAATAAATGTAGTTAACTGGGGAAGAAAATCACCCCCTTAATATCTTCATAAAACCAGAAATTTATAGGATAATTAGGAGTTTCTACATGTTTGATACAAGTGATGAATTGTTAGTTAAATTATGTTGCAAATCATGTTAGTTGATTATAGAATTTAATTGAGAATTTTCTAAAAATGTTTAATGAAACATAAGAGATAAAGATCACCTTATAAGCTGAGTTATAATGATGTAATGATATGTTTGCATGCATGAAAATGATTCACATTAGACGTAGTTTAACGTCGTAAAATTTAAACGGAATCCGACAACTTTGAAAAATCGCGTAAGAGACGAACATTTAGTTATAACTAATAATTGAGAAGTTGGATGAAAATTCTAATTTGATATTATTGTTTATGATGAAATTTAGAACAACTTTCTAGTTGACATCATAAGCTTTCGAGTTGATATAATATGGGCTATAGTTATAGTCGAGAACTAGAACGCGTTTGAAATTTTTGTTGGTTTAGTACTTGTTAGTTGAAATCCGACGTATAGAACGTCGTGCTTTTGAGCGAGTTTTGAGAAGGAGTTTGTCACGTACGGGAGTACATGATGACTGCCTTAAGAGTCCAGTTTCTAAAAAAATTGAGTACGAGAGCTTAGAACGAACCTAAAACGTTATACGTCGAACCTATCAAGCAATTAGGGTTTTCACAGCAGTTTTGCGACCCTCGCCGGAAACTGAAATAACTTCCAGCTCGTTTATCGGATTTGTGATCCGTAAATTGGAGCGAAATCTAGACTTCCTAAGCTTTCTAATGATACAGGGCTCACCCCCTGTTTCCAAGTTCTCTGTTCTGGACAGCCTCCAGAGTTACTGGACTGCGCAGTGAAAATTTCAGTTTCTTGTTTTCTAAGTTGTTTAGTTCACAACTTAGTTTCTTTCGATCGTTTTAGCCGTTTTATCTAACGAATATCTTCCTACTGACCCTAGAGTCAAGTATAGGACCTTGAGTGATGAAAACCAGTCGAGATCTTATCTTTTATCCTTTCATTAAAGAAGTAATAAACGAGAAATTTCATGAATCGTTCAATGATCTAAAACGTAAATCGCCTAAGTTGATTTCTTTCCAACTTAGCTTCTTAATCTTTAAAGTCGTATTAAGTTATCGACTACCCTCTCTACTGACCCGAGAGTCGAGTATGAGATCTTCCGAGTTCTAAACGAGATTGGTACGAGTCTCGTTTCCCGTTTAAGTAAAACGAATCTAGTAAGCGTGCAAATGCCTAAAGAATGAAACAACTAAAACTTCTTCGATTCCCTTTTGATCGATTATCCTTTACAACCCGTTCTTAAGTATGTTTATTTTACGATGAAGGAGGAAGCCAACTGTAAAGAAAGGACGGAAGATCCAAAGTTGGAAGCTTTTGCTTTAAGTTCTATAAATCAAGGTGGGCTTTTATATACAAATAAAACGAGCAATGCTCGGAAAATCTTTCTTTATCGCTTTGATATCTGTTTTTTCAAAGTGATATTATGGCATGAACTGTTTTATGTTTTATGTGAGTTCTCTTGTACCTATCTGAGTCAACATTCGTGTTTTCCAGATTTAGAGTTAATCTATCTAGGTTAACTAACGATCGGCTCTGAGTTAGCTGCTAAGTGCTTTCCAGAGTTAGTGCACTTGGTAACCTGTGGTGTATGTGATATCCTGTTGAGGGGTACCAGCCACGGTGAATTAGAATTGGTCAAGATTGAACGTAACATTAGTCAGAAAATGCTCGCGCGAGTGATTTATGAGAAAAAGTCAGAAAATGTTTAGTAGACACGGATTCTTTCAATAAAACTCCGATGTGCTACGCTTATGAAATGCCATATTTATCTATATTTATGATTATGTTTTCGGCATCGTGCCCACTAAGTACGTTTGTACTTAGCCCTGCATTGTTTTCTAAATGTGCAGGTTGAAGCGACGGTGAGCGGCGACGGTTGATGTTGAGTTAAAAGATAGGATGCTTAGTTAGAACCCTTCCGCTGCCAATCTCTGTATTTCTTTTTGGAGATGTACTTTTTGAACTATACTCAATAGTCTAAGTCTGTAAATATGAACTTAGCTTCTTTATTGTACTTTTGTCGAGTAATCCTTAGGGATTAACTCTTTCTTATTTATATTCAAGTCTTGTTCATGGTTTATCGATGTTTATCATGTATGTTTAGTCAGTTAACCCCCTTCTTCCCCGCTTCTTTAATCCAACCCCAGTCGCACCCCGGCTTCTGCCGTCCCTCGGGATTTGGGGCTGTGACACGGGGCCTTAGATATCGGGGCTGATCCGGGTTCGAAATCAATCATAAACTCCAATTGTCGATTAGGGGGTAAGCCTGGTAACACTTCTGGAAACACGTCCTTGAATTCTCTCACAATCGGAACATCATCGAGACTCAACTCTTGATTCTCGTCTTTATTCAGATAAACTAGATACATTTGTGTATCTTTCTTCCGCATCAATCTCTGTGCTTTCATAGCCGAAACTATTGGTACGCTCTTCCTCATTCTCTTCTCAACTCCGAAAACTACGGTTGACTCTTCTCCAGGGGGTTTAAACGATATTTACCTCAAGTCGCATCGAATCGTCGCAAAGTTCTCGGTTAACCAATCCATTCCTAGGATTATATCTACGTCCCACATCTAGATTAGATTCAGGGATTTCGCGATCAACTTATGATTTCCGACCTCCAATTCTATATTCGAGCAAACACGCGAAACTATCGCAGACTTTCCTAAAGGGGTTGCGACACTAAGCACCTGGTTTGATTCTTCTACCTTCAATTCTAGGTTCTCTATGCAAATGCTAGATATAAACGAATGCAAAGCTCCCGTATCGAACAAAACAATAACAGGTACGCCATTAAGCTTTCCCATACCTGCCAAATTTCCTTTATCTTTCTCTAGCGGCTTCTGCTCAATTGCGTAGGCTCTTTGGAAATGCGAGGGCTCTTGCTGAAGAGGTTGCTGCTTTGGCTGCGGCGGCTTACGTTGATGCTGGACAAATTTTTGCAGAGGAGTTGCCTCAATGGCTTTCATCTGCGAAGGCTGGAACTGATTCGGTCTTCCGCCTCTCAATCCTTGTTGCTACTCGGGCACTGGTTCGAGAAATGACCAGGTTGACCACAAGTATAGCAAACATTACTCCCGCTCTTGCAGACGCCTTGATGCATTTTGCCACACTTCGAACAAGGAGGGAATCCTAAGGGTCCTATAGGTAGGTTACTTCGATTGACCTGCGGAGCTTTTCCCTTCTGGGGTTGCTGTTGGCTTTTCCCTTGCCACTGTTTCTTGTTCGGGTGGTTTCCACCACTCCATTTTCCCTTCCTCTTTCCATGCTGGCCAAATTGGGATTGTTGGGTAGATACAGTCGTGGTTGTCTGGCTTTGAAATTGAGGATTCACTGAAGGATGCGATCATTTCTCTGGTTGCATGGCCAACTCCATATCTAGGGCTCGGTTCAAGGCTTCAGCATAAGTCAAACCACTCTGACTAGCAAAAACTACTCGGATATCTTGCCTCAGTCCTGCTCGAAACAACTCACACATTTTCTCATCAGTGTCCACCATGTCAGGTGCAAAACGTGCTAATTCACAGAACTCTCGATCATACTCGGCCACAGACTTCTTTCCTTGTTTCAGATTGGTGAATTCGTTTGCTTTCTGCTTGCGATAACTCCTCGGCACATACTTTTCATACAAAGCTTCCTTAAACTGATCCAACGTCAAGTTCTCGCTCTCTTCGGGTGTATACATTCTTTGCTTCGCCTCCCACCAGTAGTCAGCAGTTCCTTTCAATTGATACGTCATACACTCCAGACGTTCACGATCAGAGCAACGAAGAAAACGGAAAATTCACTCAAGAGAACGAATCCAGTCCTCAGCATCAGCTAGACTGCCTTTACCATCGAAGGTTGGGGGATTCTGTCGGAGAAAAAGTTCTTCGACTCATCTCTCATTCGGAGGGGGCGGAGTAGGATCACGCTGTCCCTCAGGGTTATCTTCAGGGATTCTGACATTTTCTACGCCTTGGCGGCATTCTAAAAATTACAACAAGAAAACTTTAGCCACTCCAATTCTTTAGTTCACTAGGAACCTTTCTCGATTCTGAAAATATTTCTCTTTTGGGAGGAATACGATTCTCGATCGGTACTTAAATAAATAAAAAAGCAAATCAAGGACTTTCTCAAATAACTTCTTTATTTCAAATTCTCACATATACATACATCTTATTCAATTTCCAATAACCATCAAACATTCACATCATCATCACATATTCTCAAGACAATCATTTTTCTTAAGCAATCAATCACAATCATAGAATAAAATATCATCACTTTCATATTCACATACTCAATTCAAATTGATAACTCAAGAGACTCATAGTTAATTTTAATAGCCTAAAGGCTCATTTTTATATCGCCCGACGGCGGTCTCTTCTAAGGACTTATAAACAATAGGGATTCAATTGAAAATTCCCTTTCTTCTACTCAAATTATGCAAGTTCTCAAACCATAAATTACATCACTGTTGAAAATTTAAAAGAGTTTGTCTCTCAAACACACACGATAAAAATACTTAAATTTCCACGGCTTTCTTGAATCACTTCTACATGCACGAATCGTCTTCGCTCGGCCCATTGTCATCATATTGCTCCGCATCGGAGTCTACTTCAAAGTGCTCTATGGGATCTTCCTCCTCCTCAGGGTCCTCTTCCTCTTCTTCCTCTTCTTCCTCAAGCATGTTGTCTACAAGCTAGCCTTCTTCATCGACGTTATCATCCTCAATGGCGAAACACTCACGTTCAGCTTCCCTCAAAGCTTCCTCACAGTCTTCCAAGGTGTAGTTCAGTGCAGCTAACTCAGATTCAACCCAGGGCGGGGTGTTGGGGTTTTCTTCTTGACGAAGGTAAGAAGCTACATCAGTTGAGGTACCGAATTGGGATTTGTGCTCGTCTTCTGACCTTGCTAGGGAGGTAGATGCACAAGCAAAAGGGGCAGGAAAGACATTGCTGGGTGAGACTTGAAGATATCCTTTTCCTACTGTTGCTGCATCAGTTGGCTCATTTTTGTTCTCATTGCCGTTGCTTGAACGGGCTGGCCTAGAAGATTACGCTTCGGGATGAATTGAAAAAGTTACTTGGTGACGATGCATATAAGCGGCAAACTGATCTTCATTCGATGACGGATTTCCATTGCATCCGCTCGGCTGCAATGTTGGCAAGTTAGACAAAGCAAATGGATCAAAAGATTGAATTGAAAGAACACCACTTACAAATGAATAATCTGAGTGGGAATTTCGAGGTTCAAGCTCAGTTCGTGGCGGCGAATTAATTTGGAGGAAAATGGGGTCATCTTGAGGAATCGGTGGAGGAGCATGGACAATTTCATTTAGCAAGTTTGGAGAGTCATCATCATACGGTTCTGGCGGAAGAGCACCATAGGTCATGAAACGGGTTGAGATAGTGGAGATAAACGCATTCACATCACCGTACAAGGTTCGGTCGAAGTAGCGATAACCTAAAAATTGAGGAACATGGGATGCTGCCCAATCTTTCCATTCCTGAGGTAGAGCTTGGATTAAATGCGTCATGCCTTCCAACGGTCCTATGTCCATATACTGGACTCTTCCCCATATCGAATGATAACGCGCTAGAAATTCAGCTAGTGACTCAGTACTCATCTTTCTCACGTGCAAGTACTCCTGCATCCAGTCATTATCGTCCATCCTATACGAATTTTAAACGCATAAGCACACTTAAACAATTAATCGAGCATACTAGAATTTCCACTACATACTTATTTTTGCGTTCCAAAGGGGGATTTTCGTTCATGGTTTCGGGCAATTCCAAATCACGTAACCATTTGCACATGCGTTTCATCCTTTCTGATTTTTCCATACGAACACGCATTGGGGAGGACATTCTAAAGCAATCTAGTTATCAATCAACTTAACAGCTTTCATCTCTAAACATCATAACTCAAAAATAACTCAAAAGAAATTCTCAATATCTTGATAATTCAAACATCACTTTAGCTTGGAAACTTTTAGAAAATAAGACATACCTGGTTGCCGGATGAGATAGAGGATAGCTTGGTGTGGTTTACTGACTCAAATAAGTCTAGGAATTAAATCTAGACTCGACTAATCAAAGAATATCAGACTTCAGAGCAATCAAAGCCTTGCTCTGATACCAACCTGTCACACCCCAACTCTCGAGGTGCGACTTACGAACAACAACACAACCTAATCAACTAACCATCAACTCAAATACGGGGAACATGCTCAGGGAAAACATTAATGAAAGCAATAGCACTCGAATAAGACTATCAAAGACATAATGAAGCAATAACCGAGCATTTCAAAATCACATATCAACAAGGATACGATAAGTATTTCAGGTCAACGAAATTAAGGATTCAACAAACATTTAAACCATCGAGCACATCGCTCGGAATCAAAAACATGTATCAAAGTATATATCAACAGACATTCATTTCAAAAGAGTTGCAGCGGAAACTTGACTCAAATCCCAACATTCACACGTATGAAGACGTGCAAATGCCAGTCCGCTATCCGACTCGACTCAACCAAAAACACCACACCACCAAGCGTCCATGCCATCACCATCCTGTCAACCTGCATGTTTAGAAATACACGCAGGGCTGAGTACTTCGTACTCAGTGAACACATGCCGAAAGATATTTGGGAAAAAGATGCTCTTTAAAGCTATATCAATTGAACTTGCCTTGCCGAAACATCACAAGTACTTAAGTAACTTAAAATGATTTTACTTGTGCATGTTAAAATATTTTCTTTCGAATAGACTGCGCAGTCAAAACATAACATATATCAATAGTATGCATCATCTGTCACAAATAATCTCACTGTGCCGAGAAGTAGGCCTCCTTCCCGAACACTGTGACTGGCCTAACCGAAGCAAGGCTCACAGTCACCTCAACATTTAACATACCACACGTGGGTTTCCTGCCTTTCACAAGATGATAATATCTCAAATAAACAGATGATAACACATACCAAACTCAATAAAAACGGCAAGTCAATCGCATTTACAAATCACATAATAATACTCAACAGCATAATAACTTTCATCGATAGTTTTGGTTCAGAAAAGCCCACCTGACTTCCGAAGATTCTAGCTAGGCGGTTTAAGGGCTATTCGTCCTCGCTTATCTTTCCGTCCGGCTTGATCCTTCACAGTTCGACATCGATAAAGAGGAATAAGATACTACGCAAAGGCGGATAAAAGGCGTTGGTCTCGACTGAAGGACTTCTACTTGAGTCGTTTCTCTCAAAGCTATTCTTTTCTAAAAGACCTCGCATTCTCGTATTTAAGCCATTAACTCTACTCGGTGATTGGTTAATACTACTAACCAATGTCTTAGCACTTCTCGCTTTAATTAAGAAACGTCGTCTATCTAAATTCTATTACTCGGGTTTTCTTTTATGAACTTAATCAATTCTTGATTTAATTAACAACTCAATAACTCAATTATTTTGCATACAAATAAACTCAGTAATTCTTCACGTCATCAAATAATATCATTTACTCAAACATATTAATTCAATTGCATAATAATTCCAAATAAATCAAACACATTGTTTCAACTTCAATCACAATTCAAGACACATTAACATTTACTCAATTCTCAATTTTTATTTTAGAACTTAATTCAAATAAGAATTCTTTTTATAAAACTCAAACAATATAATTCATCTTTTTTCTACTTATAAACAACGCTTTTCCAAATTCGTTGTCTTATGAAAACATACTATAAATTTTACTCAATTAATAAAAATTCTTTTTAATTTTTATTAAACTTTTATGAAATAGGAATTTAATTTCTATTTCTAACTCGATTCTCTAACTCAACTATTATGTTTCTAATTATTATCTCGGCAATCCTTCTCGGTTTATTCTCAATCTACACGGTTTGAAACACAACTTATTTAATTAATTTTAATTAATTACTTTCAAAATCATTACTCGCATTTTATTATTTTCTTGATTAACTTATACGAGTATTTAAACTTAACTCGTCTAACATCTTTTTCTCGACTTGATTAAATCTTCTTTTCATTTTCTCATTATTTTATTCTCTTTATTTTAACTCTATTTTCTCGACTCTTATTTATTTAATTAATAAATTTATTTTCTTCTCTATTTTTCACTTAATTTTTATTTTAACAAAAACTAGTTTATCTTATTAATTTATAAAATTTCTTTTTGATTTAATTTAATCAAAACTCAAATCTTCAAGTCTTATTTCAAGAACACTTATAACACTTAAAACATTTACTAGATATGTTCTTTTATGCAATTTTTTCAAATCTTCACACTTTTAAAACTTTTAAAACTTTATTCTTTTATCACAATAAATCCTATTTTCATCTAGGATTCAAATTAACACTTTAACATATATCAACAACATTATAACATCAAGATCATCATGTAATACCCCGACTTTTTCTACAGTCTTTAAAAATAAAAGTTAATAATAATTATGACTTTGCACGCCTAAGATCATGAAATTAAATTCTAAGATTTACGGTGAAATCCGTTTCCGAAAATAATTTCCAGAAATCGGACGAACGACTACTGTATTAGGGTTTTCACGTCCGTTAAGTTTTTCGCCCGGAAACTCGGAACCGAATTCCGTCAGAATTTACATTCACTTTTTCTTCGAGACGAGTTCACCGGAGAAAATTAATTTTTATAATTTTCCGGACAAATTTTGGACTGTGATGTCCTGACTTTTTTTCGGATTTTGAAAAACGAATTAGGTTTTCCGAGTACATAAATTATTTCCAATCTAAAGGACCAATTAAATTTCGTCAATTCCGTAACTAACTAGGAAAGTATTTCTCCACTTTTCAAACGACGTTTAAGAGCCGGAAACGAGTTATTTCGTTAATTTTTCCCTCGCCAAACATGTCCCTAACGAGTCATTTTACTTTGTTGGATATTTCCATTAGCTTTATGACTCACCAAAAATGAGTCATCATCTTCTCTTCATCACCCCAATGCCGCCACCCCATCTCCTATTCCCTCTCTCTTTTTCTTCTTCATTTCTCCTCCATTGAAGCACCTCTCAAGCTTTCTTCAAGAGCAATACTCTTCCATCTACCGATCAAATCCATATCCAAGTTCATAATACGAAAGGTAAGCGCTTGATTGATTGTTAGATTAGTGTTTCTTATGATGTTAACTGATCGTATGAATTGTTTTAGATTTTTCTAAAAATAAAATCCAAAACTTAAGAGACGAAAAAGGCTCGATTTAGGTTAGTAAATGTTATGATATGCTCGATTGGTTGATGGAAAAGAGATATACGATGCATGAGGATGAATATATATTAAATTGAGATTTTTCTAAAAATAAAACGAGAAATGTAAGAGACGAAGATGTGTTGATAAGTCGAGGCTTGATAATACTTTGATAATATGATTTGCATGTTAGTAATGCTCGTTAGATGATAATCGTTGTCGTAAAATTTGAATGAAAACGGAGAATGTAAAATTTTACGTAAGAGACGAACGACGGTCGATAAGTCGAGAATAGATGATGATATGAGGATGTGAATTGCGTATTTATGATCCTTGATAGATGATGAATAAGTTTGTAAATTTTGAACGAATTCTAATAACGTTGGATTTCTCTTAAGAGACGAACAAATGAGAATAAGTATTGATAGAAAAGACGATTAAGGATTTTTAATTGGATATTGATGATTATTAATGATTAATGAACGAGTTTGTAGTTGACGACATGTTCATCCGAGTACTAAAATGATGAGTTGTATTTATAAACAAGAAGTAGAGATAAGAAGTTGAACTTGATGTGGTATAGTAATTGCTTAGTCGGTAATGACGATATTTTAAACGTCGAGCTTATAAATGAGAAATGAAAAGGGGTTCAACACGTATGAGGATACGTGTAGACTGCTTTGAGTCAGGAATTTCGTGGAAAATGAAGTGGAATAACATAAGTCGAACCTAGGAAGTCGTGCGTCGAGTTATCGAGCCTTAGGGTTAAACTCGGACTGTTTTGTGACGTCTCACGGAAACTGTCATATCTTTTAGCTCGTTTATCGGAATTGAGATCCGTAAATTGGAGAGTAAACTAGACACCCGTACCTTTCTTTTGGTATAAGATTCGTACCCTGTTTCGCAATACCCTGTTCTGTACAAACCTACTGATCTGAACAGTAATTTCCAAAAACATAGATTCTTAAGTTGAATTCATTTCAAGTTGTTTCCTTTTGATCTTATAAGTCGTTGTAAACTATCGACTTTAGTTTTGCCGAAATAAGCATCGAGTAAGGAACCAATTGTGGTTTAAACGAGATGTGCTCGAGTCTCGTTCCCGTCTAACTAAAAGAATCTAGTTTAGCGTGCAAATGCCTAAAAAGCTTAAAAGACTAAATTGTTTTCGATTTCGATTTCCGTTTTCTTTTGTCGTCTCAAGGACTTATCGAGGATATATTTTATGTACGATGAAGGAGGAAGTCAGCATAAGGAAAGAACGGAAGATTGAAGAACGGAAGCACGTTTAATAGTTCTGTAATCTATAAGGTGGGCTTTTCTTTTATATATATGAAACAAAACGAGCAATGCTCGAAAACCTTTTCTTTATCGCTTTGATATCCGTGTTTTCAAAGTGATGATTATGGCATGAACTGTTTTGTGTTTTATGTGAGTTCTCTTGTACCTTATGAGTTAATCAAAAGGGGTTAACTAACGATCGGCTTTGAGTTAGTCAAAAGGGGCTTTCAAGAGTTAGTGCACTTGTAGCCTGTGGTGTATGTGGTATCCTGTTGAGGGGTAGCCAGCCACGATGAATTATGACTGGTCAAGATTTGAACGTAACATCTATGAAAAATGCTCTGCAGAGCTAACCTTTATGAAAATGAGAACGAAAATGTTTAGTAGACACGGGCCTTTAATGAAAAACCCCGATGTGCTACAGAAATGAAATGCCTGATTATCTATACTTATGATTATGATTTCGGCAACGTTCCCACTAAGTACTTTTGTACTTAGCCCTGCATATGTTTTCTAAATGTGCAGGTTGAAGCGACGGGAGCGGTGACAGTTGAGTTAAGAGTTGTCGATAGGGAAGACTGTAGTATGTAGATTACGATTCCGCTGCCAAGCTCTAGACTCATGTATGTAAAGATGAATATCACTTTTGGGTATAAGTTCTGTACTTATAACTAAGAATCTTTTAAGATCTTGTTCGAGTGATCCTTCGAGATCAACTCTTTCCTTTCGTTAATAAAGTCTCGTACATAGAAGTTATGATGTCTTTTATGTATGTCTATTCTTTCATCCCCTTTCTTCCCCGCTTCTTTAATCCAATCCCAGTCGCACCCCGGCTTCTGCCGTCCCTCGGGATTTGGGGCTGTGACAGTGTGGTATCAGAGCAATCGTTTCTGCTCTGTATACAAGTTTTTTTTCAAAGTAGTCAGATAGAGTATTCGTTCATACTCTATACCCAAGTCTTCTTCCAAGTAGTAAGATAGAGTACTTGTGTATACTCTATAGCGAGTTTTCTTTCAAGTAAGATAAGGTCGTAACACTAAGTTTAAGAGTGTAAACGACAACTCAACCTCCCGCTACGTCAACTCAACGAAGAAAGAAAGAAAGAAAGAAAGAAAGAAAGAAAGAAAGAAAGAAAGAAAAAAAAGAATTTCAGAAACGTGTTTTCTTTTAAAGAAAGTTTTTGAATAAATATTCAAAAAGTTAAGAATGATAATGGTGCCAAGGAATGAAATTTTTAAAGTATGAGAATCATACTTGTTTTCTGCTATGTGAATTACGTGAGATTATTTGTGCAATGATTTCTTCTATTTGAAAGTATGATGGAACGAGAATCTAGATTGATTCTAGGGATTTTTCCCAGTTCGTTAAGAACATAGACTTGAAACCTAAGATCTTTCCGATTCCTCGAGAACTTAGACGTTTTAAGAATGTTAGTTCAAATGATTTCGAAAGGAGATCGTGAAACGGGAAGAACTTCAGTAGACGAATGTCACGTGCATATGGTGACATGAATAACGACTCGGCATAGTCGATTTTTGTTTTTATAATCAGGAGCCGATAAGAATTTCCTTCGAGGAAATAAGATAAATAATGATAAGGTACGTTAATTATGTACCAAGTAAACGAAAGAAATGATTAGACGTTTGAGAAGCATTGGCTTCAAAATAAGAAAGAAATGATCAGGTCAAGAAGGACAGAATAAAGGGGATCAAAGTAAATGAAAGAAATGAATATTACTTCCGTAAAAGTAGCATGAACGAATTCGTTTTCAGTTGGAGTTCACCTCGCTCGAACTTTAAGAAAAGATTGATTATAATTACCAAGAATCAAGTATGAACTTTAGTTAATTTCCAACGATCGCTCGATCCGATGATTAGAACTTTGGTTCTAAAGTCATTTTCCAGTTATATTTCCTTTTCTTGGGAATTTATTTTATTTCATACTTCGTAATTGAATGAAGAATACTACGAGTAAGAGATCTAAGTGTCGAGAAGGACAAAATCTTTGTAAAAACGGATGTTACTTTTGAATAAGTAACATGAATAAAGTAGACGTACTTTGTTTTAATGAAGTAAGAATCGTTAAAAAATTTTCCTTAAGGAAGAAATAATGAAAGGAAGTAATAAAGAATAAAGAAAGAAAGTTTATGAGGAAATAAAGTAAGAAATGTAAATGAACAATAAGATAAAGGATGGAAATAAAATCTTAAAATTTTATTTCTATATATTGTTTAAGAGCAATTCTTTGTGAATTGTTAAATGTTTAAGATAAGTGATTGTTTAAGTGGAGACATTACAATTGAATAAGGAATATTCATTTTGTAATTTAAGTATTTATGTAAGATAAGTTATTTTTTCCAACCTGTTACTGATCCGTGTTTCTTAAAAGTTTCGTAGGATGGCTTCTAGTAGTGACATGGCTCAGGAGAGTCAATCCCCACCACAACGTACTTGGGCAGATCAGATATTGGATAAGTATCAAGATTTCGAGGTAGACTCGAGACACGACGTAGGACAAATAATTAGTAACTTTTCGGCAGTTTATCATTCAGCCCGACATTCTATTTCAGAGGGTCAGGCTATTTTCGACTTGATTAGACGACTACCAGAGGAATAGCATGGTTGGGCGCATGATACGGCATGGTATTATTTTGGGATGTTTGGCGATGATGTAGAGCCGACAGATGATTACTATGGATTCGCTTTAGAAGTACACGAGCGTTTCTTTCAGAGCAGGAACATAGTAGCATATCCCATTCAGGCGCATCCTCCCTACACTCACTTCCCGGCAGATTCAGACTCAGGACATGATGGGATAGGTCTAAAGATGGCTGCACAGTTAGAGATCCTTCCAGTGATTGGACCTAGCGAGAACACGGAGGAGTTAGTTTCAGAGGCAGAGTACCCGGTGATTGACGCAGAGACAGCTGATAGGTTAGGGTTACCTACTCCTTTTCTATCCGAGCCTTCTGTGAGAATTCGGGGACCATTCGAGACAGAACCAGAGTACTTAGAGACAAACGCAGAGCTTACCGCCCTGTTACAATTACCATATCCATACAGACCCCTTGACGAGATTTGCTCAGAGTTGGCTAGAGTCAGAGCAGAGTATGAGGCAGGACCGTCCAAGGTCCATTCTAGGGACGAGTACGAGTCCGGTTCCATTCCAGAGCACCTTCTTCCTTTGAAGAAGCGTAAAGTAGTGTGTGATGACGATTGTTTGGATTCAGACTTAGAGGAGATTGGTTCAGAGGCACCATCACCACCCCCACTTACACTTCTTGACGGCTCTACTTTGAGGATTGACGAGGCACTCCAGCTCGTCTTAGGTTCAGAGTCGGAGGACGAGGATCCGGAGAAGGATCCGAAGGAGGATTCTGAGGAGAATCCTGAGAAGGACCCGGAGGAGGACTCTGAGAGTTTATAGGCCGTAAAGGGCAGTTCAGACTAGACCGCAGTTAGTTGAGCGGAGCGTCAGGGATGCGTAATAGTAGTAGTGGTAGTCCTTTTGTTTTGTACATAGTCGGATCAGTAACTAGTTAGTTTTGTAGTACTCCAACGGATGCGGAGTTTTGGATCGTTTCCGTTCTAGTACTTCCAGTAGTACAGTAATGCAATATGTTAGTGCATCCTGTACAGGTAGGCAGTCAGCCTAGCTTAGACTCGTTATAGTCTAGTTTTTCTATAAGTCCTTGTTAAAGGCAAAACTAATATTATTTTTGAGGTATATATATATATACATGACCCGTGAGAGGGTTTTGATCACAAGAAAGTTTCTTATGAATCGTATAACTAAACCAGAATGTTAAATGAACTCGTGTAACGAGAGTTTAATCTAACCTTGAAGGTTAAAAGTTGAAAGAACTAGAATCGAAGTTAATATTTATTCTCTTTTACGTGAAATTGTTAAGTTGGGAAAAGGGATTAGTGAGTAAATGAAGGCATAAAAACGAATGCTAATGAGAAATTATTTTTGTATCTTATAGTTCCAAAATGTCGATGAGAGTTGTTAACAACCAAAGAGAACCTGATAGTCCTAGAGGATCTGATAGAGGTCAAGAACAACGTATAGGCGAAGAAAAGCAAAAACATCGAGTAACCCTTCTACTTTCCCCACCTCCACAACAACGTAACATTGAAGATTTATTCTTCAGAAGAAATCCACCAGTTTTCAATGGGTCTAGTAACCCAACTGATGCTGAGCATTGGGTAAGCTCTATAGAAAGAATTTTTGAGCTTCTTAGATTTAGTGATAAGGAGCGCCTAGTATGTGAAAGACCGCAATCGATTTTGGAAGTCAGGGTCCAGTTATGAAGAAAGACCGCAATCGATTTTGGATCGAAAAACGTGAAAGTTAGGAAGCGAGTCGATACGATTAGTAATAGTGTTATAAGATCATCACGGGCAAGAGTAAGCCACCTGAGAGTTCAAAGAAGAGTCGAGAAAGGAGTACCCCGAAAAGTTTAAGAAGATAAGCAAATTTCGGAACGAAATTTTTTGTAAGGGGGGTAGGATGTAATACCCCGACTTTTTCTACAGTCTTTAAAAATAAAAGTTAATAATAATTATGGCTTTGCACGCCTAAGATCATGAAATTAAATTCTAAGATTTACGGTGAAATCCGTTTCTGAAAATAATTTCCAAAAATCGGACGAACGACTACTGTATTAGGGTTTTCGCGTCCGTTAAGTTTTTCGCCCGAAAACTCGGAATCGAATTCCGTCAGAATTTACATTCACTTTTTCTTCGAGACAAGTTCACTGGAGAAAGTTAATTTTTATGATTTTCCTGACGAATTTTAGACTGTGATGTCCCGACTTTTTTTCGGATTTTGAAAAACGAATTAGGTTTTCCGAGTACGTAAATTATTCCAAATCTAACGAACGAATTAGATTTCGTCAATTCCGTAACTAACTAGGAAAGTATTTCTCGACCCTTAAAACGACATTTAAGAGCCGGAAACGAGTAATTTCGTTAATTTTTCCCTCGCCAAACATGTCCCTAACGAGTCATTTCACTTTGTGGGATATTTCCATTAGCTTTATGACTCACCAAAAATGAGTCATCATCTTCTCTTCATCACCCCAATGCCGCCACCCCATCTCCCATTCCCTCTCTCTTTTTCTTCTTCATTTCTCCTCCATTGAAGCACCTCTCAAGCTTTCTTCAAGAGCAATACTCTTCCATCTACCGATCAAATCTATATCCGAGTTCATAATATGAAAGGTAAGAGCTTCATCTTCCATTTGAACCGAACAAACTTTGTTTCCCCCAATTTCTTTTTTTTTCGAAAATAAGGAGAATGAAATAGCATGTTGTCTTTGATCGAATCTTGTTCTAGGATGTTTAGAATCGAGTTCTACGGATCAAATCATGAACAAAAACCAAGAACCCTAACACCTAATTATTACCGAAAATTTTCAGATTTTGGGGCATTGATTCGTGCTCGATTTCTTTGTCGATTGATTGTTAGATTAGTGTTTCTTATGATGTTAATTGATCGTATGAATTGTTTTAGATTTTTCTAAAAATAAAATCCAAAACCTAAGAGACTAAGAAGGCTCGATTTAGGTTAGTAAATGTTATGATATGCTCGATTGGTTGATGGAAAAGAGATATACGATGCATGAGGATGAATATATATTAAATTGAGATTTTTCTAAAAATAAAACAAGAAATGTAAGAGACGAAGATGTGTTGATAAGTCGAGGCTTGATAATACTTTGATAATATGATTTGCATGTTAGTAATGCTCGTTAGATGATAATCGTTGTCGTAAAATTTGAATGAAAACAGAGAATGTAAAATTTTACGTAAGAGACGAACGACGGTCGATAAGTCGAGAATAGATGATGATATGAGGATGTGAATTGCGTATTTATGATCCTTGATAGATAATTGATGGTCCCGATACGAGTTCTGGTGTATGGGGGGGGGGGGGAAGAATACACCAGATAAAACTTTTTAAAACAACCCCCTAAAAATTAACACAACCGAGTAATGCAACTCAGTTGGAATCACAACCGAGTAAGAAACACTCAGTTGAAAGTGAAGTGCTGTGTGGAATGTGGTGGAAATTAACTCGTATAAAATCAACTCACGCTTAAGTGCAAGGTTGGTCAAAAACCAAGACAGTGGATATGGAAGAATGCAGTTTTTATGCAGGTTAGTTAGACAGTTGAATATGCAATAAGTAACTGAAAAATAAACATAACACACAAGATTTAACGTGGTTCGGAGAGAGCTCCTACGTCCACGGGGAGTTGTGAGTCCACACAACTCAGTCCAAGTTCTTCTGGACAAACCACAAAGCTTACGCGGGCTTTGCAACCGTTGAGATAAGTTTACGGGTACTTATCAACCTTACAGATTAGTTTACGGGTACTAATCAACCTATCTACTCAGTTACGGGAAGAGTAGGGTCCTAAAAACCATTTCAGGTGTAAGAAAGGGTGGGGTTCCAACTAATAGCTCGAACAAGAAGTGAGCTATGATCTAACACTCTACGAACTCTCAACAAATGATGTTCTCAAGGTTGGATCAAAAGACACTAAGACAGAATCTATTACTCTAGAACTCTCAACTTATGATGTTCTAAGAGATTGAATGCAGCTCAGCTCGTGTGAAGTATTTGGTACTTTCTTTCGCTCTTTGATTTCTTCTTGCTCTTGTCTGTCTTGTATTTTTGTTGAATGAATGAATGCCTCTATATATAGGCGGAGAGAATAAACTGGCCGTTGGAAGAGCTGTTGATCTCTGTTATTTGAAAGCGATGGCTTGTCTCTCATCTCTGCAGACTTTCCGGATTTGGCAACTGCATACTTCTGCTTTCCATCTGAGACAGCCTTGTGTTGGGCGAAATGAGGTAATGACAGTGAGTCAAACCTCCACGTGACTTCCTTGTTTGAAATTCAAATCTTAACCTTTGACCTCCAACACTTGATAGTCGATTGAGTCGTCTGATCTTCATCTGATTGGTCTTCAGCTGATGTTCTATCTGAATGCTTTTGTCTGAGTAGGAGCATTTGAACTCTCAGCTGACTTTGAACTTCAAGCTGTTGATCTAACTGATTAAGTCTACAACTGATGTTCCATCTTGAACGCTCAGTTGTTCTTCTTGAATCTGACTCTGACCAGTTGGCTTCGAACGCTCAGTTGTCTTTCTTACAACTGATGTTCTCTTGTATCTTCCTCCTTTGAGCTTAGCTGATGTTCTGAAACTTGAACGCTCAGTTGTCTTTCATCTTGTATCTTTGAATCGCTCAACTGATGTTCTATCTTGTGAATGTAACTTCCCCTTTTTAAACACTCAGTTGTCTTTAATTACATCTGATGTTCTCTCTGAGTGATGCCTTGTTGCCATCCTCAGCTGGAGACCTGTAAAGATAAAATCTCAACATTGCTCAAACAGCGAGCCTAACTACTAACATTAGAATCTGGAAACATCTACTCGGTTGGGGTCAGTTGCTTTTGGAATCAATCAAAACTTTAATAAATTTCCCAACAATGATGAATAAGTTTGTAAATTTTGAAGGAATTCTAATAACATTGGATTTCTCTTAAGAGACGAACAAATAAGAATAAGTATTGATAGAAAAGACGATTAAGGACAACTGAATCGTATAACTGAATAGTTTTTATTACAACTTATGATTACAAAGGTAAGCATAAAAAGACAAAAGTTACATCAGTTGCTCAAAAACTAACTGAGGTAATACTTGAGCCCATACTAACATTCTAACAAAAATCTCTCTCTTTTCAGCTGACTCCTTCGAAATGTCAACCCCGTGCTCTTTGCAGATTTGCCTTGCCTCAGCTGCAATCTTTGTTCTGTTGGGGTTACTCAAAAGGGAGGCTTATATGTAATCTTCTAAGGGACGGGGACAGTGTTCAAATCCAGCTTTGCTTCTATCATCGCACGCCTGAACTGGCTGAACATCCCCGGATCCCCAGTGTGCAGCTCGGTTAGCACTTCCTTGAAAGCTCTCCTCGGATCGTCGGTTGAGAAGACTTTTATGTAATAGAAGTTGTTCACAAACTCTTGCTTGAACGACTCCCAATCCTCGTTCCATTCGGCTGGCATCCACTTATCTACATGCCTAAACCGACTTTGGACCTTCACCTTCCCTGGCAACCTCTGCTGTCTCAGCCGAGCTTCAGCCTTAACCTGATGTTTGTCAATGCGGCGACGGCTACAGGAGGCGATGTTCCGGTCCAAGTTCTTTGTTATCTTGTTCAGCTCCTCCTCGAACTGGTTGACTCTTCGAGCTTGGCTGGCAGCAAACTTCTTGATCCAGCTCAGATTCATATAATCTTTCTCAGCAACATCCATAGCCTTGGCAGCTGCAATACACTCTTCGGTTGTGATACTGTCGAGTTCCGAATCAAGCTCGGCTGCGATCTCGGCTATGGAGTTGTAAGAAACTCCAAACTTCTCCGCCTGCTCCAAGTCTTTCGTCATTTCAGCTCCACCGACTTCGGTTGACTTGGGAGCGGACTTCTTCTTCTGAGTCTTCTTCTTCAGCTGGGATTTTGCAGCAGCTGGCATCACTTCCTCGGTCTGGGTCTCTTCTTCCTCCTGCATCTCAACATCCGCCTCTTTATCTTCCCTCTTTTTGGCATCAGCAACAAGGCTTGCTACTAATCCATCCAAAGAGGTGAGCTGTTGTTCGACTTGTTGAATGCGGTTGAAGAGTTCATCGACCGCGCACTCTATTCCCACCTTCTTCGCCAGTTCGGAGTCATGGCGCTCTTGTTCGGCTTTCCTCATTCCAGTGAATGTTTTAGTTACCTCGGTCTGGAAAGCAACGAACTCAGCCTATCTTGACTCGAACCGAGACTCCCATTCTTCATCCTGAGTCTGTTGGGATTTCGCGAGGTTGGAATCAGACAAGGATTGGAAGACGTTCAACTCAGACTTAATTCCCAGAACATTTGACTTCAGATCCGTCACGTCTTGGCTGGTGGAGGAGAAGAATTCATCCAGCTTTATCTTCAGTGAAACATTCTCCTCCACCAGCTGCTTGTTCTTCTCTTCTTGTGCTTCCAACATCCTCAGTTGATCGTCTTTGTGTTGCTGGAAGTTGGCAAGCATCTCAGTTCTCAGCTGGTTTACCCTCTCAGCTATCAGCTCACATATTTCTTCAGATGATGGAGCTGGCTGATCAGCTGGAGCAGCTTGTTCAATCAGAGCTGGCTGTTTAACTGTAACTATGGCTTGACGATTGGCCAGGTATAGTTGCAGCTCCTCTTCTTCATTCTTTGCTGCGGCGGCGGCTGCGTCCAGATCATTAAGGATGTCAGCTGACTTGACGAGCATGTTGTTGAGGAATTCAATGCAGTCTTGTCCAGCTTTCTCCCTTGTATCTGTGCCTTCTGCCTCGCTGAGGTCCAGACGACGTGTCAGCAGGGCCACCTTGTTGTTGTAGGCGACTTCCAGGTTGGCATAGTTGAAATAGTCTCGGATGCAAGACTCGTCCACCTTCAGTCGGTCCCAGCTGTGTACCTTGATTCTCATAAGGCAATGGTTCAAGGGTTTCATCAATGTTGGCCAAAGAAGTGGTCTCAACATTGGCATCGAGCTGGGAGCTCGGAATATCTGATTCAGTGGGGAGGGGGGTATCAATAGGTTCCTCAACATTGGTCGAAGAAACGGTCTCAATGTTGGCATCGAGCAATGAGCTCGGAACATTTGGCTGTGATTCGGTTGAGAGAGCAAGAGGCTTTTGGGGCGGTACGACATCAACTCCTGCCGTGAGGGAGGTTGGACGTCTTCAATTTTCTCTGAGGAGGAAGAAGCATCCGATGTCACGTCCGTCTCCATTCCTTTCGCCTCATCAGTTCCAGCAACACGAGGGACGATCTTGAAGGCAGCTGCCTTAGCTGAGTGGCTTGACTCGGATGGCTCCTCAGCTGGTGCCATCTCAACTGGCGCCTCCTCCTCAGTTGGTGCATCAACAGCTGGTTCCTCAGCTGGCTCCTTAGCGGGCACCTCAGCTGGCTCCTCAGCTGGCTTCTCAGCTGGCTCTTCAGCTGGCTCCTCGGCATGCTCCTCAGCCAGTATGTCCTCAGCTGGCACAACAACCGTCTTCTTGAACCTCACCCTCAGCTTCTTCTGGGCAGGTTCCTCATCCTTCTCTTTCTCCGACTCAGCTCCGCATCGGCGTGCAGCTTTTGATTTTGTGGGGCGACTGACAGCTGGTACCTCCTCAGCTGTGTCCTTGGGTTCAAAAGTCTTCCCAACATCCTTCTTCTCCTTAGGAGTATATACACTCATAATCACCTCCTGTGCGTTCTTTGCTGTTGGAAACAACATCAATTTCTTCACTGGGGTCTCCTTGCAGTCCTCCCATACCATGTTCTGACCCTTGGTTGCGAGCAGGATCAGAGCAGATATTTTGCAACCGAAGTTGAGCGTCCCCTTGACACTCAACAGTCTCTCCCCTGAGTCGGTTGTGGTCTCGGAGATCTTCTGCTTCTCCAGGAATAGCTGGTTCAGAAAATATTGGAACCAGTTGATCTCGTGTTTGTGCTCCAATGCCATCAACTGCTTAAGCTTTGGTCGGCTGATGTCGCCGAAGGCTCCGCTGTAGCCGAACACGACCTTGGACACAACATCGAACAGGAGTCGATGTTCTGGCTTTAATTTTGTCCTCTGCATATTGCTCTTCAACCTCTCCGGAGTGATCGGAGCATTTTCCAGAAACTCATCGGCTTGATCGTCGGTTATGTTTTCAACAAATTCCGTGGCGGTGTGGTTTACTGGAATGACGTGGCGAAGTACGTCGGACACTGCAATGGGGACAGAAACACGGCGAATGGTTCTGGCCGGAACATCGCGTTGCCGACAAGAGACCTCTATTGTGACTCCTTCTCTGTTGTCGATGGACGGCTGCAGATTCACATAGAATTCTCCGACCTGGCGCCTGAGCAGGTGGGAGGGGAAGAGATTTGCCCGAACCCAGGAGGCCGTTCTCCCTGAGTGTATTTGCAAGGGGAGCCAACACCGGCGACTCCAATTCATCGTCGGATAGGATCTGCTCAAAGTAAATCTTCAAAACCAGCAGGTCGAACGATTCTTCATACGAGGTGGGGACTAGAGAGGGTCCGGAAGAAGCCATTTTCTTTCCTTTGGGTGCCATTTAATATCACTGAGAAGATATATATAAGAAGGAAGGAAAATCTTGCAGAAAAGGGTTAGACAGAATCTGAGAAGATGATGAATAGTAACTGCAGATAAACACGAATGAGGAAGGTAAGAGATCACTTCATAATTTTCCGCCTTTTATAGGTTTTTGACTCGGTTGAAATTGACGGCTAGGGTTGAAAGGCGCGAATCCATCAACGGCTGAGATCACGCGACTGTTGACTAGCTTTGACTTGACGTCATGAACCAAGTTCCAACCAGTGCGTGAGAAGGTGTACAGTTTTTCATGTCAGCCCAGTCGCACTATAAAGTAGGCTATTGAAGTTCAGCCGTACTTTACATTAAATGCGGCATGATGGCTATTTTAATGTAACTGACATGCTCAGGAATGTTTGAATTTATTTCAAACATTCTTATTTAAGATCATAACACCTTCAGCTATAAATGTTACCTGCCAGCTGATGTCGGAATCAGCTGTGTTCACCTGTCAGCTGATGTTGGAATCAGCTGTGTTCTAATGTTGCGGCATACCATCAGCTGACTCGAGTTCGTCTGTTCAGCTGACGTCTGATCCTACGTTGTAGCATACCATCAGCTAACTCAAGTTCATCTATTCAGCTGACGTTTGATGTCTTCGGTTGGCAATCCGCATCTGAGATTCCCCCTTTATCTGAGCTTCCCACTCAGATGGATATCTATCTCTTCACCTCAGCTGGTTCCTCATCTGATGGATCCAACAATCCAAGTAGATCACATAACATCTTGAACCGTGCTTCGGCTAGAGGTTTGGTGAAGATATCTGCTCTCTGAATCTCAGTTGGAATTTTCTCCATGGATACGTCCTTCTTCTCAATATTATCTCGGATGAAATGATGTCGGATGTTGATGTCCTTCGTCCGAGAGTGGTGAACAGGATTCAAAGAGATAGCAATGGCACTTGAGCTATCACAATGAATGGGAACTTGTCCAGTTGCAACTTCATAGTCTCTCAGCTGTTGCTTGAGCCACAACACTTGCATGCAACAGCTACCGGCAGCCATATACTCTGACTCGGTTGTAGAAGTGGCAACACATGCTTGTTTCTTGGAGAACCACGAAACTAGCTTGCTTCCCATGAACTGACAGTGTCCAGATGTGGACTTCCTGTCCAACTGATCTCCGGCTAGATCTGCATCTGAGTATCCGGTCAGTTGGATGTTGTCGTCGGTTGGATACCACAACCCAACATTTACAGTTCCCTTCAGATACTTGATGATGTTCTTTAATGCCAACATGTGAGCTTCCCTCGGTTGAACTTGGAACCGAGCACACACTCCAACCGTGTAAGATATGTCTGGCCGACTGGCGGTTAGATATAGCAAAGAACCGATGATCCCTCTATACTTACTGGCATCCACGAGCTTTCCCTCAGTTCCAGGTTCAATCTTCCAGTTAGTATTCATCGGGATCCTTGTGGTCTTACTTGTCTGCAATCCGAACTTGGTGATGAGCTCCTTTGTATACTTGGACTGATTGATAAAAATTCCTTTTGATGACTGCTTCACCTGAAGTCCAAGAAAATTCATCTCGCCCATCATCGACATCTCGAACTTCTCCTTCGTGAGATTTGAGAATTTTTTACACAGCTTCTCTGACTTGGAACCGAATATGATGTCGTCGACGTAGATTTGTACAACAAGTATATATTCTCCAACTTTGATGGTGAATAGTGTTTTGTCAACTGACCCTCGTTTGAAAACCGAGTTCAGAAGAAAACCACCTCGTTTGTCATACCAAGCCCTGGGTGCTTGTTTTAATCCATAGATTGCTTTCTTCAACTTATACACTCTTCCATCTCCAGTTTCAAAACCGAGAGGCTATTCAACATATAAATCTTCCTTGATATCACCGTTGAGGAAGACACACTTCACATCCATCTGATAGACCTTGAACTTGTGAAATGCAGCATAGGCTAGAAAGATTCGGATGGCTTCCAACCTTGCAACTGGCACGAAGGAGTCCTCAATATCAATTCCTTCTTGTTGACAATATCCCTGAGCTACCAACCTTGCTTTATTCCTCACGATGAATCCAATGGCGTCTCTCTTGTTCTTGAAAATCCATTTTAATCCAATGACTTTGACACCATTTGGTCTTTCTACAAACTCCCATACACAGTTGCGTAGAAATTCATTCAGTTCTTCTTGCATGGCTGTTGTCCAGTGAACACAGTTGAGAGCTTCCACAATATTCTTCGGTTCTGGTACATCAGCTACGAAGCAAGAAATCATGGCAACATCTCTAGCTTGCTCGAACTCCTCAAGAACTGCCAACTCCTCAGCATATTGGGCATAAGTGTTGGAATCTTCCTCGGTTGAATCTGGAATTGCAACTCTGCTCCTTGTACGTACACCTTCGGTTGGATCTCCGATGATGTTGTCAGTGGAATGATCTTCATACCATCTTCTGTTGCGTCTTCCTTCTTCTTCAAACTGTGGCTGTTCCGTGATCTGAGCTGTGAGAGATGTTGGACTCTTCTGAGCTGGTGATTTATCAGTTGTTGATAACATTTTGAACCGGGCTCGGTTGGGCTTCGGATGCTGACGCAGTTGGAGAGGCATCAGCTGGAGTTCCCCCTTGAGATGAGCTGGGGTCTTCACATTCATCTTCAGAGGAATATGGATCATCATCCTCAGTTGCCCATACCAATGGTTCAGCTAGATTCTTTTGCCTTAGAATCTGAGATCTTGTGAGAGCTGTGGAACATGTGGATCAGCATGTTGTCCTTTAGCCTGTTCCCTGCACTCAAAAGTAGATTCATCAAAACTAACATGTGGTGTTATCTCCACAACATGAGAGTTGTTGTTGAAAACTCTATAAGCCTTGATCCGAGCAGCATATCCAAGAAATATGCCTTTCGAAGCCTTAACATCAAAAGTTTTCAACTGAGTCTTCCCATTGTTGTGAATATAACACTTAGAACCAAAAACGCAAAAATATGAAATATCTGGCTTCCTGCGTCTCCATAGCTCGTATGGTGTCTTTCCCAACCGCTTGGTTAGAAGAGACCGGTTCTGGGTGTAGCATGCTGTGTTGATGGCCTCAGCCCAAAATCTCTTTGGCAGAGCTGAGCTTGTCAACATGGATGTAGCTGCATCCTTCAGCGTTCGGTTCCTTCGCTCAGCTACTCCATTTTGTTGCGGAGTACGCCCAGCTGATGTTTGATGAGTAATTCCATGCTTCTCGCAGTACTTGATGATGGTTTCATTTAGAAACTTGGTTCCACGATCTGATCAGATGGAAATGATTTTCATCTCTTGTTGGTTTGATATCCGATCCATCAACTTGGGTAGCTCATCTCGGATTTCACTCTTGTGACGCATGAAATGGTCCACGTGTATCTGGAATAATCATCAGTTACAACAAGTGTATACTCGTTACCATTCATGCTTTTTGGTGTAACTGGCCCGAAGAGATCCATGTGGATCAGCTGTAACACTCGGTTGGTTGAGGGAGTTGTCTTCGACCGGAAGAAGGATCTAGTGAGCTTTCCCAACTGGCATGCACTGCAGATATGTGTTGTTGAAAACACTCGGTTTGGTATGCCTTTTGCATGTTCTTGTCTGGCAAGTCGGTTCATAGTCTTGAAGTTCAGATGGTTGAGCCTTTTGTGCTACAGCCAGCTCACATCTGAACTGCTCTTTGATAACAGGCAGGTGTCATGAGTACTATTGTTCCAGTCAGCATAGTAGACATTCCCGGTTGGGGATCGATTTCCCAACAATATGACCTGCTTTGATCCGATATTTTTAACCCTGCAACCCTGTGCATCAAACTTGACAAAGAAACCATTATCACAGAATTGGCTAATGTAGAGCAAGTTATGCTTCAATCCATCAACATAAGAAACATTAGAAATTGACACGTGATTGGTTTCAAGGGTACCGTAACCTCTGGTGTGACCTTTTGAGTTGTCACCAAAGGTAACTGATGGTCCTTCTTTCTCCACGAAACTCCCAAGCAAATCCTTCAGATTTGTCATGTGTTTCGAACATCCACTATCCATCGCCCACATAGTTCGTGAAGCTTTATTCTTCTTCAGCTGTTTCTCCTGTTCCTGCACAGAGAAACTCACTTAGGTCCCCAATTTTAGTTGGGTCCTGGAGGGTTAGAACCAGTTCTCCCTTGAACTGTGGGTCATTTTTCCCTGTATACTCGGATAGATTTATCATTCCAGATCACTTTTCCTTCATCATCAACTATAACAACACCTCGGTTATCCTTAGGCTTGTTGTTAGTAGTGATGTTCTGTTTCTTGGGAGGAGATGGATTTCTCCCATTTTGAGCTTTCGGAGGAGAGGCGTTCCCCCTGTTTTGATGGCGGTTTTTATCCTGTTGGATTCGTTGTTGAGGTTGGACGCCATGTTGGAATCTTTGTGGCTGATTCGGATACCAACTCCCTAAATGTTGTCTATAGCTGTTCATGCCCTATTGGTGGTTCATGTTGTGGCATGAATATCTCCAGCTGTTCGACTTGTTCCTTATCGGTTGACTCGGTTGGAACCTCTGGTTGAACTGATGATGGAATCGCTGTTGATTCAGATGGTTAGATCCTTGTCGGTTCTGCGGTCGGTTCCATTCTTTCTGATGTTGACTCTGAGGTTGATTCAGAGGTCGGTTCTGAGTTCAGTTTTGATTGTGTCTCCGACGCCTCTGATTCCTCTTCTGACTCTTGGAACATTCCCCTCGGTTGATGTCCCAACCGATGGAACGTTCTGTCCTCCATCTACTGCTCCTTTTCCCTTCTCAGTTGTGGTTCTCCTGGTCGGTTGAGCTTGCTGAGAGGTGGAGGTTGGATTACTTTGGGGAGATTCAAGTTCAACTGTGTTAGGTTCGACAACCTTGACTTCCACAGCTTTAATGAAGATCGCTGGAGGGATTCCAGTATCCTTAATCACATCATAACCGAGTCCTGACACGTCATCTATCTGTCGGCTGTAACTGATGAGATTCTCGATGATCTTGGATGACTGATATAGCTTTATTAAGTTGTCCTTCTTAGTTTGCAACTCCTTGAGGAGGACAGCTATATGCTCGGTTTGTCCATCTGACTTCTTTATCAGCTGGTCGATCTAAGTCTCTTGCTTTTTCAACTGATCTTGCTTCTCCTTGATTTGCTTTGTCAACTCCTCATCGGTTGGAGCATTAGTTCAGTTGACTGCATTCAGTTAACTTTTGAGATTATCTATCTCTTTAATTTGACTTTTGATCAGATTGTCCTTTTCGGTTAAAGATTCTTCAAGTTTGGAGAACTGTTCTTGAAGACTCTTAAACTCAACCGATTATTGATGCAGTTCCTCACTGAGTTCTTGAAAGTCACTCCAGGAGGGTTCCAACTCTTCATCCAGTGTTTCATGTATGTTAGAAATATTGGAAGAATTTAAATTAGCAGGACTAGAGTGTACCTCAGTATCATCCTGGTCGGTTCCAAGTGCCATGAGGTATTGATCCTGACCGATAGCGTTGTTGGTGGAAGTCAACTCATCCTCATCTTCAGTGTCAGTGAAGATGTCCATGTCGTCAGCTGCTTCTTCTGCAACCATGGCCTTGTTCTTTCCAGTTTGCTTGGCTCTCAACGCTTCTCTCTCTTTCTTTGAGAGGTCTGGACAATCTGCTTTGAAATGTCCCTCCTTGCCGCATTCAAAGCAACCGTTGTTCATAGGCTTTGAGTTGTCTCGAGTTCGGTTAGATTTGTAGAACCTCTTGTATTTTCCGAACTGAGTGTCCATGTCAGCTAGCTTCTTTGACAGGGCGGCTATGTTCTGTTGCAGCTCTTCTCTGCTTGGCTCCTTCATAGCTGTGTCCGCTGATCTTGTTGGCCTTGATATTCGCGGCTTTGAATAGTCAGCTCGGAGTGCTACTGACTTGGTGGCTGAACCAACATCCTCATGTCGACTCGTCTGAACCGAGGACTGAGTTGACCTTCGTCGGTTCACCTTGTACTCATTTCCCTTCAGAATTGAGAACAATCTTTCAGTTCCCATCTCACCAAGGTCAGCTCGGCTCTCATGGATGTTGGTGAAGGTATCCCACTCAGCTGGTAGAGCTTGTAATACTTTGAGGTTGATTTCTCTCAAAGTATATTTTCCTCTTCAGATGGACTGGATCCTTCTGATGATGTCCATGAATCGGAGCTCTAACTGATCAATGGTTTCATCAGTTCTCAGGCACAAGTTATCGAAATCTTGGCAGGCATGTGAGAACTTGTTCTCCTTTGTTTCGTCGCTTCCTTCACTTAGAGATGCCAAGATATCCCACATCTCTTTAGCGGTTTCGCACTCTTCTATCCAAGGCAGATAGTCTTGTCCAACTGTGGACATGATCGTGCTCTGAGCCCAGATGTCCAACTGGCTCACTTTGGCTTCTTCTAGAGTGAAGTCTTCAGGCTTCTTCTCCACTAACTCCACAGTTGCATCCCCATCGTTGGGATTTGTAGGAGTGCGAGTGATTCTCTCTCTGATGATGATTGGTCCGGATGTGAGTACTTGTTGCATTCGATGATGCTTTGACAGTAGGATTTTCTTCATTTGAGTTCTCCAAGATGTATAGTTCACAACCGAGAACATGACCACGATCTTGTCTTTAACATCCATCTGCACACAACAACAGAAGAAAAATGCAAGCAGATATGCACTAGCGTGATAAAGAGATCTGTTCAATTGACCACTGAAGAAAACACCTCGAATTCACACCTTGTGAAACAGAGTCAGTAGTCGATTGAACCACTGCTCTGATACCACTTGATGGTCCCAATACGAGTTCTGGTGTATGGAGGGGAGGGGGGAATACACCAGATAAAACTTTTTAAAACAACCCCCTAAAAATTAACACAGCCGAGTAATGCAACTCAGTTGGAATCACAACCGAGTAAGAAACACTCAGTTGGAAGTGAAGTGCTGTGCGGAATGTGGTGGAAATTAACTCGTATAAAATCAACTCACGCTTAAGTGCAAGGTTGGTCAAAAACCAAGATAGTGGATATGGATGAATGCAGTTTGTATGCAGGTTAGTTAGACAGTTGAATATGCAATAAGTAACTGAAAAATAAACACAACCCACAAGATTTAACGTGGTTCGGAGAGAGCTCCTATGTCGATAGGGAGTTGTGAGTCCACACAATTCAGTCCAAGTTCTTCTAGACAAACTACAAAGCTTACGCGGGCTTTGCAACCGTTGAGATAAGTTTACGGGTACTTATCAACCTTACAGATTAGTTTACGGGTACTAATCAACCTATCTACTCAGTTACGGGAAGAGTAGGGTCCTAAAAACCTTTTCAGGTGTAAGAAAGGGTGGGGTTCCAACTAATAGCTTGAACAAGAAGTGAGTTATGATCTAACACTCTACGAACTTTCAACAAATGATGTTCTCAAGGTTGGATCAAAAGACACTAAGACATAATCTATTACTCTAGAACTCTCAACTTATGATGTTCTAAGAGATTGAATGCAGCTCAGCTCTTGTGAAGTATTTGGTTCTTTCTTTCGCTCTTTGATTTCTTCTTGCTCTTGTCTGTCTTGTATTTTTGTTGAATGAATGAAGGCCTCTATATATAGGCGGAGAGAATCAACTAGCCGTTGGAAGAGCTGTTGATCTCTGTTCTTTGAAAGTGATGGCTTGTCTCTCATCTCTGCAGACTTTCCGGATTTGGCAACTGCATGCTTCTGCTTTCCATCTGAGACAGCCTTGTGTTGGGCCAAATTAGGTAATGATAGTGAGTCAAACCTTCACGTGACTTCCTTGTTTGAAATTCAAATCTTAACCTTTGACCTCCAACACTTGATAGTCGGTTGAGTCGTCTGATCTTCATCTGATTGGTCTTCAACTGATGTTCTATCTTAATGCTTTTGTCTGAGTATGAGCATTTGAACTCTCAGCTGACTTTGAACTTCAAGCTGTTGATCTAACTGATTGAGTCTACAACTGATGTTCCATCTTGAACGCTAAGTTGTTCTTCTTGAATCTGACTCTGACCAGTTGGCTTCGAACGCTCAGTTGTCTTTCTTACAACTGATGTTCTCTTGTTTCTTCCTCCTTTGAGCTTAGCTGATGTTCTGAAACTTGAACGCTCAGTTGTCTTTCATCTTGTATCTTTGAATCGCTCAACTGATGTTCTATCTTGTGAACGTAACTTCCTCTTTTTAAACACTCAGTTGTCTTTAATTACATCTGATGTTCTCTCTGAGTGATGCCTTGTTGCCGTCCTCAGCTGGAGACCTGTAAAGATAAAATCCCAACATTGCTCAAACAACGAGCCTAACTACTAACATTACGATCTGGCAACATCTACTCGGTTGGGGTCAGTTGGTTTTGGAATCAATCAAAACTTTAATAAATTTCCCAACAATGATGAATAAGTTTGTAAATTTTGAACGAATTCTAATAACGTTGGATTTCTCTTAAGAGACGAACAAATGAGAATAAGTATTGATAGAAAAGACGATTAAGGATTTTTAATTGGATATTGATGATTATTAATGATTAATGAACGAGTTTGTAGTTGACGACATGTTCGTCCGAGTATTAAAATAATGAGTTATATTTATAAACGAGAAGTAGAGATAAGAAGTAGAACATGATTTGGTATAGTAATTGCTTAGTCGGTAATGACGATATTTTAAACGTCGAGCTTATGAATGAGAAATGAAAAGGGGTTCAACACGTATGAGGATACGTGTAGACTGCTTTGAGTCAGGAATTTCGTGGAAAATGAAGTGGAATAACATAAGTCGAACCTAGGAAGTCGTGCGTCGAGTTATCGAGCCTTAGGGTTAAACTCGGACTGTTTTGCGACGTCTCACGGAAACTGTCATATCTTTTAGCTCGTTTATCGGAATTGAGATCCGTAAATTGAAGAGTAAACTAGACACCCGTAACTTTCTCTTGGTATAAGATTCGTCCCCTGTTTCGCAAACCCCTGTTCTGTACAAACCTACTGATCTGAACAGTAATTTCTAAAAACAAAGATTCTTAAGTTGAATTCATTTCAACTTGTTTCCTTTTGATCTTATAAGTCGTTGTAAACTATCGACTTTAGTTTTGCCGATATAAGCGTCGAGTAAGGAACCAATTGAGGTTTAAACGAGATGTGCTCGAGTCTCGTTCCCGTCTAACTAAAAGAATCTCGTTTAGCGTGCAAATGCCTAAAAAGCTTAAAAGACTAAATCATTTCCGATTTCGATTTCCGTTATCTTTTGTCGTCTCAATGACTTATCGAGGATATATTTTATGTACGATGAAGGAGGAAGTCAGCATAAGGAAAGGACGGAAGATTGAAGAACGGAAGCACGTTTAATAGTTCTGTAATCTATAAGGTGGGCTTTTCTTTTATATATATGAAACAAAACGAGCAATGCTCGAAAACCTTTTCTTTATCGCTTTGATATCCGTGTTTTCAAAGTGATGATTATGGCATGAACTGTTTTGTGTTTTATGTGAGTTCTCTTGTACCTTATGAGTTAATCAAAAGGGGTTAACTAATGATCGGCTTTGAGTTAGTCAAAAGGGGCTTTCCAGAGTTAGTGCACTTGTAGCCTGTGGTGTATGTGGTATCCTGTTGAGGGGTACCCAGCCAAGGTGAATTATGACTGGTCAAGATTTGAACGTAACATCTATGTAAAATGCTCTGCAGAGCTAACCTTTATGAAAATGAGAACGAAAATGTTTAGTAGACACGGGCCTTTAATGAAAAACCCCAATGTGCTACAGAAATGAAATGCCTGATTATCTATACTTATGATTATGATTTCGGCAACGTGCCCACTAAGTACTTATGTACTTAGCCCTGCATATGTTTTCTAAATGTGCAGGTTGAAGCGACGGGAGCGGTGACGGTTGAGATAAGAGTTGTCGATAGGGAAGACTGTAGTATGTTCCGCTGCCAAACTCTAGATTCATTTATGTAAAGATGAATATCACTTTTGGGTTTAAGTTCTGTACTTATAACTTAGAATCTTTTAAGATCTTGTTCGAGTGATCCTTCGAGATCAACTCTTTCCTTTCGTTAATAAAATCTTGTACATAGAAATTATGATGTCTTTTATGTATGTCTATTCTTTCATCCCCTTTCTTCCCCGCTTCTTTAATCCAATCCCAGTCACACCCCGGCTTCTGCCGTCCCTCGCGATTTGGGGCTGTGACACATCAAATCTTCTAAATCATCATAAATTATTTTCTTTAAAAACTTCACATGCAATTCGATTTTCTCATACCTAACGACATCAAAGATTAAATCATCATATCACATAATAATTTCATGATAAAAACATCAACTAAATCATCAACAAAATCAACAAAATAATTTCTCCTTTTCTCACAAAAACTCATGGCATTTATCTCATTTTTAGAGCAATTTATTTCTCGATTTTTCATGCACATATACTCATTCACAACTTGATAACAATCATAAATCAAGCATCAAGATAACAATAACTCAAGAAATTCAAATTCTCCTATTTTTCTCTAAATTTTTGGTATTAACCATTTTTTTAAGGTTTTTAATTTCTTTTTCTTCTCTTAATTCATCGATTAAATCCTAGTGTTCGATTCTCCTATCGATTTCTCCTCACTCGATCTTCACATCGATAACCTAAGTTTGCCTAAACATAAAATAAATGCCATGCATGCATGTTTTCTTTCTTTTAGAGCTTATAGAGATACATATATACAAGAAATCAAATGAATTATCATACTTTTGAAAATAAATTGGATCTTCTCCTCTTGATCCTCTTGAAATCGAAATTGATGGGAAAGATAGGCTCAACTTCTAGCTTGGATTCCTTTTGGAAGAACTTGTCTTGAATCCTCAAGAAAAAAAATATAAAACAACAATCAATCATCCATTTTTAGGGCTTAAGAGCCGAAATTATGAAGAAATAAGGATGATTATTGGATTTCAAACTCAAGAACTTGGAGAATTATTACCTTTTAACTTGGGGTTTGGAAGAACTAAGATGATGGTGATGATCTTCTCTTGATTTGCATGAGATTGGAGCTTGAATACAAGGCTTTAATGGAAGAAATTCCAAGTATGAGTGTGTGTGTGTATAAGTCACGGCAATGGGGAGAGAGGGGAGAGAGTTTTTCTTCTTTGTTCTTCCTGAGAGAATTTTTGAAAGAGAGAGAGAGATGGTTGTGAATGAAAGAATTCTTCTCTTGTATGGAGAGAGATAGGTAAGATGCATGCACTTGAATTCCAACATAGAGAATAAAAATGATGACAATTAGTGTTGGAACTTGGTTTGATTAAGAGTGATAGATGGTTTGATGTGATGGCATTTGCATGCAATCTTTTACACAATTTACTAAGATCTTGTAGGAATAATCATGATTAAAGCTATATAGTAGGCTTGGAGAGAGATTAGGGAGAGAGATAGAGAGATATGGCGGTAGAGAGGGAGAGAGATGAGTGGAATTCATTTCGTTATTTTATTACGTGTAATGCCCCGTAAATTCCTTACGTTCTTAAAATATTAAAGTTAATTAAATAAATGGCTTTGCACGCCTAAGTTTACAATTTTGAATTCTAAGACTAACGGCCGAATCCGTTATTGAAAATAAATTACAGAAGTCAGCTAGACGACTACTGTATTTAGGGTTAGCGCGTACGAAAAGTTTTTAGTTCGTAAACTCAGAACGGAAAACCGTCTAATTTTTACGTTTACGAAATCGCGATACGAACACGCCCGAGAAAGTTCGTTTTTATGTTTTCCCGGACGAAACTCGGACGGTGTCGTCCCGAGTTTTTGTCAAAATAAATTTTGTAAATTTATTTTCCAATTAAGTTCATACGTTAGAATTTTAGGTCAAATCGAATCGCGACGATTTTGTACCGAGCAATATTTTTCGTCGTTCGATTTCCGTAATGTCGGATCGCGCCGGAAAAACCCGTAACCCTCCTAATTTCATCAAGGCAGCCGACATCCCTTAATTAGTGGGGAACATGCATGTAGTTAGTGTCTAATTAAATGACACCTTGTCTTCACTTTTCTTATTTTCAAACCTTTCATCATATCAAAACTCTTAAACAATCAAAACAACCTCAAACTCTCTCATCCTCACCATCTCTCTCTCGGCATCTCTCTCCCCTCTCTCTTCAAGAATTTCTTCAATCACCATTGTTGTTCTTCAAGAACTGCAACAAGAAAATCCTCCTAGATCATCATTCATCCATCTTTTCATCTAATTCCTTCACAAGAACTCAAGGTAATGATCTCCTCTTTAATTCTATCCAATTGGATTTCTTTTCTTTTCTTTTTTCTTTCTTGATCGAAAATTTAAGGTATTTGAATAGATGATTTGATCTTGGAGTAATGAAATTGGATGTGTTAGATTGATTAAATAGGGTTTAAAATTTATCAAAACCAAGAACCTTATATCTTATGTTAATACCGAAATTTTTAGGTATTTTATAGGATTTTTAATTTTCTTCTTTTGATGATTGATTCTTGTTTAATAGATGTTTAATTAGTGATTGGAATGAAAAGGAATCAAAAGCCCCATGTGTGTTTGTGAAATTTCAATAAAAATTTGAGTTGAATTTAGGGGTTTATGCATGTTAGTTGATAATTGTTTTGCAATTGATTAATAGATGATATAAGAGGTTGATTAGTAAATAAATGTAGTTAATTGGGGAAGAAAATCACCCCCTTAACATCCTTATAAAAACAGAAATTTATAGAATAATTAGGGGTTTCCACATGTTTGTTTAAAGTGATGAATTGTTGGTTGAATTATGTTGCAAATAATGTTAATTGATTATAGAATTTAATTGAGAATTTTCTAAAAATGTTTAATGAAACATAAGAGATAAAGATCACCTTATAAGTTGAGTTATAATGATGTTATGATATGTTTGCATGCATGAAAGTGATTCACGTTAGACGTAGTTTAACGTCGTAAAATTTGAACGAAATCCGACAACTTTGAAAAATCGCGTAAGAGACGAACATTTAGTTGTAACTAATAATTGAGAAGTCGGATGAAAATTCTAATTTGATATTATTGTTTATGATGAAATTTAGAACAACTTTCTAGTTGACATCATAAGCTTTCGAGTTGATATAATATGGGCTATAGTTATAGTCGAGAACTAGAACGCGTTTGAAATTTTTGTTGGTTTAGTACTTGTTAGTTGAAATCCGACGTATAAAACGTCGTGCTTTTGAGCGAGTTTTGAGAGGAAGTTTGTCACGTACGGAAGTACGTGATGACTGCCTTGAGAGTCAAGTTTCTAAAAAAATTGAATACGAGAGCTTTAAACGAACCTAAAACGTTATACGTCGAACCTATCAAGCAATTAGGGTTTTCACGGCAGTTTTGCGACCCTCGCCGGAAACTGTAATAACTTCCAGCTCGTTTATCGGATTTGTGATCAGTAAATTGGAGCACGAACTAGACATCCCAATCTTTCCAGTGGTACAGGGCTCATTCCCTGTTTCCAAATCCTCTGTTCTGGACAGCCTCCAGAGTTACTGGATTGCGCAGTGAAAATTCAGTTTCTTGTTTTCTAAGTTGTTTAATTCACAACTTAGTTTCTTTCGATTGTTTAAGCCGTTTTATCTAACGAATATCTCCCTACTGACCCTAGAGTCAAGTACAGGACCTTGAGTGATGAAAACCAGTCGAGATCTTATCTCTTATCCTTTCATTAAAGAAGTAATAAACGAGAAATTTCATAAATCGTTCAATGAACTAAAGCGTAAATCGCCTAAGTTGATTCTTTCAAACTTAGTTTCTTATAATCTTTAAAGTCGTATTAAGATATCGACTACCTTCTCTACTGACCCGAGAGTCGAGTATGAGATCTTCCGAGTTCTAAACGAGATTGGTACGAGTCTCGTTTCCCGTTTAAGTAAAACAAATCTAGTAAGCGTGCAAATGCCTAAAGAATGAAACAACAAAAACTTGCTTCGATTCTCTTTAATCGATTATCTTTTACAACCCATTTTTAAGTATGTTTATTTTACGATGAAGGAGGAAGCCAACTGTAGAGAAAAGACAGAAGATCCGAAGTTGGAAGTTTTGCTTTAAGTTCTGTAAATCAAGGTGGGCTTTTATATACAAATAAAACGAGCAATGCTCGGAAAATCTTTCTTTATCGCTTTGATATCTGTGTTTTCAAAGTGATATTATGGCATGAACTGTTTTATGTTTTTATGTGAGTTCTCTTGTACCTATCTGAGTCAACATTCATGTTTTCCAGATTTAGAGTTCTAACTAGATTAACTAACGATCGGCTCTGAGTTAGCTGCTAAGTGCTTTCCAGAGTTAGTGCACTTTGTAACCTGTGGTGTATGTGATATCCTGTTGAGGGGTACCAGCCACGGTGAATTAGAATTGGTCAAGATTGAACGTAACATTAGTCAGAAAATGCTCGCGCGAGTGATTTATGAGAAAAAGTCAGAAAATGTTTAGTAGACACGGATTCTTTCAATAAAACTCCGATGTGCTACGCTTATGAAATGCCATATTTATCTATATTTATGATTATGATTTCGGCATCGTGCCCACTAGGTACGTTTGTACTTAGCCCTGCATTATTTTCTAAATGTGCAGGTTGAAGCGACGGTGAGCGGCAACGGTTGGTGTTGAGTTAAAAGATAGGATGCTTAGTTAGAACCCTTCCGCTGCTAAACTCTGAATGTCTTTTGAGATGTATTTTTGAACAACTCTGTAGTCTAAGTCTGTATATATGAACTTAGCTTCTTTTTGAACTTTTGTTGAGTAATCCTTAGGGATTAACTCTTTCTTATTTGTATTTAAGTCTTATTCATGATTTATCGATGTGTTTCATGTATGTTTAGTCAGTTAGCCCACTTCTTCCCCGCTTCTTTAATCCAACCCCAGTCGCACCCCGGCTTCTGCCGTCCCTCGGGATTTGGGGCTGTGACATTACGGGTATTACTTACCCGGTCGTAAAGAGTTTTTCGGATCAAAGGTCCGTATTATTCCATTTATGCTAAAAACGGATCTTATCTCTCTTCGTCTTGTTTCCGACATTAAAAACATCTCAAACCTAATTCACATCTCAATAAATAAATTAAGGATTCCGATTATCTAATTTTTAGGTCTTGAAAGAAATTAGTCGGCTTATTAATCCTTTAATAATTCGATTCTTATAACTCTCTCAAATTATCTCGGATAAGCTTCTATCTTATCTCAATGATCTTAGAATTAATTCTAGGTTCAAAGATTTTAATTCAAATCTATTCTAAGTTCTTCGGCGCATAGCGATTTCTCGGTTATCAACATTATTCTCTTTAAATGAAAAAATCTTCGGAGTTTTTCTGAAAATCATACTGATGGTCCCGATACGAGTTACTGGTGTATGGGGGGGGGGAATACACCAGTTAGGATTTTTCAACTTTTGAAAAACTTAACACTTGAAATCAACTTCAACTGAGTAAAAGGACTCAGTTGGGATCTCACAGCTGAGTAAGCAACCACAGCTGAAAGAGTGGTGCTGTGCGGAATGTGGTGGAAAATGTACTCGTAAAAACAAACTCACGCTTTTATGCAAGGTTGGTCACAACCAAAACTGTTGATGTGAAAGTATGGAGATTGTATGCGGTTAGTTTGTCAGTTGAGATTTGCTAATAAAGACAGAACACAAATAAACACGACACACAAGATTTACGTGGTTCGGAGAGAACTCCTACGTCCACGGGGAGATGTGAGTCCACACACCTCAGTCCAAGTTCTTCTGGACAGTTCCACTCAGCTTACGCGGGCTGAGCAACTGTTACAATTTAGTTTCCGGGCACTAAACAGCCTAAGTCAAGTTTGCGGGTACTTGACGACCTGACTACTCAATTACAGGAAGAGTAATGTCCTAACACACTTTTTAGGGTGTGAGAATGGGTAGGATTTCCAACTACAGCTCGATCACTAATGAGAGCTGGATCTAAGGCTTGAACGAATAAACACTCAACCTAATATCAAAAACAGTTTCGATCTCTAGGAACCCTCAGCTGCTAATGTTCTCTCAAATTGGAACTCTCAGCTGCTGATGCTCTTAGATGATGATTTTGCTGAATTGCTTTTTGCTTTGATTTCTCTCGTGAAAGCTCTTGAATTTTCGTCGCGTCTCTTCTGTTTTTTTTTTCTCGAATGAGAGAATACCTCTATTTATAGGCGGAGAGAATCAACTAGCCATTGGAGGAGCAGTTGATCTCTGATCGGTTGAAAGCGATGGCTTGTCTCTCATCTCTGCAGACTTTCCCGATATGGCATCTGTGCTCTTCTGCTTTCCATCTGAGACAGCCTTGTGTTGGGCCAGATGGGGTAATGACTGAACGGTCAAACCCTCATGTGACTTCCTTTTGAATTTCAAATCTTTGACAGTCAACTTCGGTTTGTCGGTTGAAAGTCTTGGCCTTCATCTGAGTGATCTTCAGTTGATGTTCCGATCTGTCGAGCTCTCAGCTGACTTTGAACTTCAAATAGTTGAACTCCTTGTTCGGTTTCTATAACTGAGGTTCTGAAACTGAACACTCAGTTGTCTTCCTTGTATTTACTCAGTTGGGTTTGAACCCTCAGATGATTTCCTTTTCATCTGATGTTCTCTTCCTTTCAACTGTTTCTCATCTGATGAATGCTCAGTTGGTTTCCTTCTCAACTGATGTTCTGAAGATTTTCCCTTGTTTGCATCTGAACAAATGAACTCTCAGTTGTCTTTCTTCACAACTGATGTTCTGTCTGAGTGACGCCTTGTTTCCATCTTCAGCTGGAGACCTGTAAAGATAAAATCTTAACTTTGCTCAAACAGCGAGCCTAAATTATAACATTAGGTTCTGACAACATCTACTCGGTTGGGGTCAGCCGGTTTTGGAATTCATCAAAACTTATACTAATAAATTTCCCAACAATTTTCCCCCTTTTTGATGATGCCAAAACCTCTTACAACTTTAAACCACTATTGATCTAATCCTCTCTAACTGACCTAAAATCTCAGCTGAAATTCTAGACAGTCTATAAGATAAAACATCAACGGGTTAGTACAGTTATAACATGGTATTTAAAAGACTTTGTGATTCAGAGCTTGGACAATGAGGAATTGTTCATCAAGGTGAATCGTATTATTTACTTTGAAGTTTTTGTTACAACTGAAGGTTACAAGGTTAAGCGCAAAACATAGAAAGATACAACAGTTGCTCGAAAAACTACAACATCCAAAAACATTATCAGCTCAAAAACTTTGACAACTCAGAAATACTGTTGACCGTACTTGCTGAAGATACGGTTGAAGATCTCCTTCTTCGCTTCCGACTCAATCCCAGTGTTGACGCCGTGTTCCTTGCAGACTTGCCTCGCCTCAGCAAAGATCGCATTTCTATTTGGCGTGCTCGTGCCTTTGATCATTGGAGGGCGGTATATGCACTTCTTTGGAACTGGAACAGTGTTGGGATCAAGCTAAGCATTCAGCATAGCTCGCTTGAACTGACTAAACATTCCAGGGTCTCCAGATCTGAGTTCCCACAGGGCTTCCTTGAATGCTAACCTTGGGTCTTCAGTCGAGTAGACTTTCCTGTAATAGAAGTCATTGACGAACTCATGCTTGAACCGTTCCCAGTCATCGTTCCACTCAGCATTCATCCACTTGTCAACATGTGGGTACCGAGACGGGAGTAGAGCGTTCTTCTGTAGCTGATGCGTCGACTTTCTAGCCTCAGCCTTCATCTGGTGCTTGTTGATTCTTCGCACACTCCGGCTGGCTTTGTTTCTGTCGACGTTCTTCTCTACCTTGGCGAGCTCCTTCTCGAACTTGGCCACCTTTTTGGCCTGATCGGCAGCGAACTTCTTGATCCAAGAGGGATTCAAGTACTTCTCCTTTGACTCCCCCATAGCTTTGGCAGCTTCAATGCAGTCTTCAACAGATATCCCGTCAAGTTCTGCATCAAGCTCGGCTGTGAGCTCGGCTACGAGGTCGTGGGAGACTTCAAGTTCGGGCTGCGACCCTTCAGCTTCAGCTGGCACTCCTTCTTCTTGCTGGAGAGAAGCTTTCCCTCGTCCATCCCCAGCTGCTGGCTCCTTGTCTTCCCCAGCTGCTGGCTCCTTGTCTTCCCCCTTTTTGGCATCATCCAAAAGGGTGGCAACAGTGCCATCCAGAGAGGTCAACTTGGCTTCAACTTGTTGAATGCGGGAAAACAGCTCTTCAACAGCGTCCTTCTCTTCCACCTTCTTCGCCAATTCCAGATCTTGGCGCTCCTGTTCAGCTCGCTGCACAGCTGCAAAAGTCGCAGAGACCTCTTTGTGGAGGGAGACGAACTCAGCTCGGAAAGAAGCGAACTGAGCCATCCACTCCTGGTCCTGAGTCTGCTGGGACTTTGCGAGGTCAGATTCAGCAACGGTCTTGAACACGTTGAAATCCGAGCTGAGGCTCTGAACAGCCTTCCTTAGAGCCGAGACCTCTGAGCTGGAAGACGTGGAGAAATCTTCGAACTTGTGCTGCAGAGAAGAGGAGAGGTGTTCTAGCTGATTCTTCAGGCTGACATTTTCTGCCATCAGCTGCTGCATCCTGTCAGCTTCTTCCTCCTTGCCCAGCTGGATCTTGGACAGCATCTCCGTCCTCAGCTGGTTGACCCTCTCCGAGATCAGCTCGCAAATGGCGTCGGTTGAGAGAGCTGGCTGATCGGAGGGTCCGGGCAGAAGCGGTGGTTGTGGCTGGGCAGCAGACTCCGCGACAACCATGGCAGATCGGCTGGCGAGGTAGGCCTTGAGTTTGTCTTCTTCTCTCTTGGCCGCCTCATCAGCTGCGTCGACGTCGTCCATGCAGGAGGCATTTTTGGCGAGCATGTCATCAAGAAAGTGAACAGCTTCAGGGTTGTTGCACAGCTCCCTGGTGTCTGTCCCTTCTTGGATGCTTTTGTCCAGACGTCGTCGGAGCACAGCCACCTTTTGATTGTAAGCCACCTCCAGGCTCTGGTAGTCGAAGTACTCCCTCAGGTTGGACTCTTCGACCTTTAACTTGTCCTAACCATGAATCCTGAGGGTCTCCTCCTTTACGTACCAATAGCTGAATATGACACTGAACTGGTATAGAAGTTCCGTCCCGAGAACAGAGAAAATGGGCATCGATGTTGCCTCGGGGAACATACCAATCAGCTTGCGGAAGCAGTAGCTGAGTCTTCCTTCATACTCAGCCAGGATCGCCTGGCGGTTGGCTTCTTCATCGATCTGAGGGGGGTCGATATCGAAGGTTAAGGGTTCGATGGTTTCATCAACGTTGGCCGAAGAAGTGGTCACAACGTTGGCATCGAGCGAGAGGCTCGGAATATCTGACTGAGGACCAGTTGAGAGAACCGGATCCTCTTTGGATGGAGAGTTGGCTGGCTGGAAAATTTCTTCAGTCACAGGTGGGTTAACCTGGCTGGCATCAGCTCTAGATCGACTGTCGTGGGACTCCTCAGATGAAGAAGAGTCATCTGAAGAGGAGCTGGCATCCACCACTTGGATCTCCACGTCTCCACCTGCCTCCTCAGCCATGTCCTCCTGGCGAGGTTGAAGAATAAACCCAGCTGGGTCAACCGATTGACTGGATTCGGTTGACTCCTTTGCCTCAGCCGGCTTGACCACCACTGGACTTGTTGTGGATGGTTGAGCCGCTGGCTGGATGATCCTTATCCTTGGCCTCTTCTGCAGAGGTTCCTCCTCTTCCTCCTCTTCGTCTTCTTCCTCCTCAGCTACCTCTTCCAGTTGGCGCTTCGCCAGCTTGGTCCTTGAAGGGCGGCGAGCAGCTGGCTCCACAGCTGGCTTGGGGACACCCTTGGGGGTGTAGACAGCTTCTACAACATCCCTAGCCTTCTTGGCTGAGGGGAACAGCGACAGCTTGCTGACTGGAGTGTCCTCACTTCCTTCCCATGTCAGCGGCAGACCCTTTGTAGCTTGGAGGATGAGGGCTGATATCTTTGTCCCGAAGTTGAGAGTCCCCTTGACACTCAACAGAAGTTCTCCGGACTCAGCTGTCGTCTCGGATATCTTCTGCTTCTCTGACAACATCTGGCTCTCTGTATATCCTAACCAGTCGACCTGGTGCATCTCTTCCAGGGCCTTCTGCTGCTTGAGCTTAGGACGGCTTATGTCCCCGAAGGCTCCACCATATGCGAAGATGCATTTGAAAATTACATCGAAAAGAAGTCGGTGCTCCGGCTTCAACTTTGTCCTTTGCATGCTCCCCTTCAATGGTTCGGGAACAAGAAGAATGCTTTGAAGGAAGGCATCAGCTTCCTTGTCAGAAAAGTTCCCACCACATCTGTGGCTTCACGGTTTCTGGGGATGAGCTTCTCCAGCTCCTTTGACACCTTTATCTCCACAACAGAGTCTTCTACTGTCCGGGAGGTTCTGTGGCGTTGCTTGCACGGGATGATCGTGACAAGCCCGTCATTTGCAACTCGTTGCAGATTCCGGTAGAAATGTACTATCTGCTTCCTGAGCAACAGGGCCGGAGAGAGGGTGGCCCAATCAAGCAGATGGTGGTCGGAGAGGATGGCGGCGATTGGAGCGAGCTCAGGCGATAAGAGAGCCGCTCTGGATAATATCTGTTCGAAATGAATCTTCGACATCACCATGTCGAATGATTCCTGGAACGTTGCAGGCTCTGAGGAAACCATCTTCTTAGAAGTTTTTGACTTGGGCGCCATCTCGAGAAGATATATATGCAGAGAAAGAGCGAAAGATTTTACTGGAAATGGCGAAACAAGATTTGAGAAGATGATGAATAGTGAGTAAAGATATGCCTGAAAAGAGAAGGTAAGGATCACTTCCTGATTTGCCGTATTATATAATCTTTGACTCGGATAAAATCAACGGCTGGGGTTAAATCGCGCGTATTTATCAACGGCTGTGATTTCGCGACTGTTGAGTAATTTTGACTGATATGCCACGCGCGCGAGTGAGAAGGTGAATAGTTTGAGGTGTCAGCCCAGTCGCACTATAAAGTAAGGCTATAGATGTTCAGCCAGACTTTACATTAAATGCGATATGATGGCTTGTTTAGTCTAGCTGACATGTTCAAGAATGTTTGAATTTATTTCAAACATTCTCATTTAATATCATAACAGCTTCAGTCATAAATGATACCTGCCAGCTGATGTCTGAATCAGCTGTGTTCATTAGTTGAATTCCTCAGTTGCCGCATACCATCAGCTGACTTGAGTTCGTCTGTTCAGCTGACGTCTGTTCCATTGTTGCAGCATACCATCAGCTGACTCAAGTTCATCTGTTCAGCTGACGTTTGATGTCTTCAGTTGGCAATTCGTATCTGAGATTCCCCCTTCATCTGAGCTTCCCCCTTAATTCGATATCCGATTCGTAAGCTCGGATGAATCCTTATCAGCTCGGATGACTTTTTAGCTCGGATGAGTTTTTAGCTCGGATCCAAAAGTCCTAGAAGATCACACAGCATCTTGAACCGGGCTTCAGGAAGAGGTTTGGTGAAGATGTCAGCTCTCTGAATCTCAGTTGGGATCTTCTCCATGGACACATCCTTCTTCTCAATATGGTCTCGGATGAAATGATGACGAATATCGATATGCTTAGTCCGAGAGTGGTGAACAAGGTTTAGAGAGATAGCTATGGCACTCGAGCTATGACAATGAATGGGAACCTGTCCAGTTGAGACTTCATAATCTCTCAGCTGTTGCTTCAGCCATAATACTTGCATGCAACAGCTTCCGGCAGCCATGTACTCTGACTCGGTTGTCGAAGTAGCCACACACGCTTGTTTCTTGGAGAACCATGAAACTAGCTTGCTTCCCATGAATTGACAGTGTCCAGAAGTAGACTTCCTATCCAACCGATCTCCTGGTAGGTCGGCATCTGAGTATCCAGTCAGCTGGATAGTGTCATCAGTTGGGTACCACAACCCAACATTGACAGTTCCCTTCAGATATTTAATGATGTTCTTAGCTGCCAACATGTGTGCTTCTCTTGGTTGGACTTGAAAACGAGCACACACTCCAACTGCGTATGAAATGTCAGGTCGGCTGGCAGTTAGATAGAGCAGCGAACCGATGATCCCTCTATACTGGCTGGCATCAATGAGTTTTCCCTCAGCTCCTGGTTCGATCTTCTAGTTCGTGTTCATAGGGATCTTCGTTGTCTTACTTGTCTGCAATCCGAACTTGGTGATGAGCTTCTTTGTATATTTGGACTGGTTGATGAAAATCCCTTCAGGTGACTGCTTCACTTGCAATCCAAGGAAATAATTCATATCGCCCATCATTGACATCTCGAACTTTTCCTTCATAAGATCGGAGAATTTCTTGCACAACTCCTCCGACTTGGACCCGAAAATGATGTCATCGACATAAATTTGTACGACAAGTATATGTTCTCCAACTTTGATGGTGAACAGTGTTTTATCAACTGAACCTCGTTTGAACCCCGAGTCCAGAAGAAATCCACAAAGAGTGTCGTACCATGCTCTTGGTGCTTGCTTTAGACCATAGATAGCTTTCTTCAGTTTGTACACTCTTCCATCTCCAGTCTCAAAACCAGGACGCTGTTCAACATATACATCTTCTTTGATATCTCCATTGAGGAATGCACATTTCACATCCATCTGATATACTTTGAACTTGTGATGTGCGGCATAAGCTAGAAAGATCCGGATGGCTTCCAGCCTTGCAACTGGTGCAAAGGAATCTTCAAAGTCAATTCCTCAACAATATCCTTGAGCTACCAACCTTGCTTTATTCCTCACAATGAATCCAATGGCGTCTCTCTTGTTTTTGAAAATCCACTTTAATCCAATCACCTTGACACCAGTTGGTCTTTCTACCAACTCCCATACACAGTTGCATAGAAACTCATTCAATTCTTCTTGCATAGCTGTTGTCCAGTGGACACAGTTGAGAGCTTCCCCAACATTCTTCGGTTCTGGAACATCAGCTACAAAGCAAGAGATCATGGCAACATCTCCAGCTTGCTCGAACTCTTCTAGAACTGCCAATTCCTCAGCATATTGGGCATAAGTGTTGGATTCTTCCTCGGTTGATTCTGGATTTGCAACTCTGCTCCGTGTGCGCACACCCTTGGTTGGATCTCCAATGATGTCGTCAGTGGAATGAACTTCATACCATCTTCGGTTGCGTCTTCCTTCTTCTTCCAACGGTGGCTGTTCTTCTGAGTTGGAGTCTTCAGAGATGGTGATTGATCAGCTGTTGAGTCTGGATCCTCAACATTTACAATAGTTTGAACTGAGCTCGGTTGGGCATCGGATGCTGATGCAGTAGGAGGGGCATCAGCTGAAGTTCCCCCTTGGCACGAGCTGAGGTCTTCGCATTCATCTTCAGAGGAGTATGGATCCTCATCCTCAGTTGCCCATATTAGAGGTTCAGCTTGGTTCTTTTCCCGAAGTGCTTGCGATCTGGTGAGAACTGGTAGAACAGCTGGATCCGCGTGTTGTTCCTTTACCTGTTCCCTGCACTCATAGATAGATTCATCAAAACTAACATGAGGTGTTATTTCCACAACACGAGAGCTGTTGTTGAAAACTCTATATGCCTTGATCCGAGCTGCATATCCAAGAAATATGCCCTTCGAAGCTTTGGCATCAAAAGTTTTCAACTGAGTCTTCCCATTATTGTGAATATAACACTTAGATCCAAAAACACGAAAATAAGAAATATCTGGCTTTCTGCGTCTCCACAGCTCGTAGGGCGTCTTTCCCAACCGCTTGGTGAGAAGAGATCGATTCTGTGTGTAGCATGCTGTGTTGATCGCTTCAGCCCAAAATCTCTTAGGCAGTGTTGAGCTCGCTAACATGGATGTGGCTGCATCCTTCAGAGTTCTATTTCTTCGCTCAGCTACGCCATTCTGTTGTGGAGTACGTGCGGCTGATGTCTGATGGGTTATGCCATTCTTTTCGCAATACTCAATGATGGTTTCTTTTAGAAACTCCGTTCCACGATCTGATCGGATAGATATGATCTTCATCTCTTGTTGGTTCGATATCCGATCCATCAGCTTGGGCAGCTCATCTCGGGTTTCACTCTTGTGGCGCATGAAGATGGTCCATGTATATCTTGAGTAGTCATCAGTTACAACCAAAGTATATTCGTTTCCATTAATGCTTTTTGGTGTAACTGGCCTGAAGAGATCCATGTGGATCAGCTGTAACACTCGGTCAGTTGAGGGAGTTGTCTTCAACCGGAAGGAGGACCTAGCGAGCTTTCCCAGCTGGCATGCACTGCATATATGTGTTGTTGAAAACACCCGGTTAGGTATGCCTCTTGCATGTTCTTGTCTGGCGAGTCGGTTCATCGTCTTGAAATTCAGATGGTTGAGCCTTTTGTGCCACAGCCAGCTCACATCCGAACTGCTCTTTGATAACAGGCAAGTGTCAGGGAGGCTGCTGTTCCAATCAGCGTAGTATACATTCCCTGTTGGAGATCGATTTCCCAACAATATCACCTGCTTTGATAGGACATCTTTAACTCTGCAACCCTGTGCATCAAACTTGACAGAGAAACCATTATCACAGAATTGGCTGATGGAGAGCAGGTTATGCTTCAATCCATCAACATAAGATACATTAGAAATTGAAACATGATGAGTTTCAAGGGTACCGTAACCTTTGGTATAACCTTTTGAGTTATCACCAAAAGTAACTGATGGACCTTCTTTCTTTACGAAACTTCCAAGCAAATCCTTCAGATTTGTCATGTGTTTCGAGCATCCACTATCCATCACCCACATTGTTGTAGACGTCTTCTTCTTCCTCAGCTGTTTCTCCTGTACCTACAAGGAGAAACTCGCTTAGGTCCCCAATTTCAGTTGGGTCCTGGAGGGTTAGAACCAGTTCCCCCTGGAACTGTGCGTCGCTTTTCTCTGTAAACTCGGATGGATTTATCATTCCAAATTACTTTTCCTTCATCATCAACTATAACAACACCTCGGTTATCCTTAGGCTTGTTGTTAGTAGTGATGTTCTGTTTCTTGGGAGGAGTTGGATTTCTCCCATGTTGGGCTTTAGGAGGTGAGGCTTTCCCCCTGTTTTGATGGCGATTCTTATCCTGTTGAGTTTGTCTATGAGATCGGATGCCATTGTGGAATCTTCTTGCCTGATTCTGATTCCATTGCCCTGGCTGTTGACGATAGTTGTTCATGGCCGGATGTTGATTCATGTTGTGGCATGAGTAACCATAGCTGTCGTAACTGTTCCACATAGGTTGACTCTGTTGAAACCTCTGGTTGTTTTGGTGATGGAACCGTTGTTGATTATGTCGGTTGAAGCTCGGTCGGTTCTGTTGGTTCCATCTCTGCTGTGGTTTGTTTGTTGGTCGGTTATCACGTCGGTTCTGGGCTTGGTTATGTTGTCGATTTTGAACTCGGTTTTGATTGCGACTCCGACGTCTCCGATTCCTCTGTTGAGTCTTGGAACATTCCCCCTCGGTTGTAGACTTAACCGACTGTTTCATTGGTGCTCCATCTGCAGCTCCTTTGCCTTTCTCAGCCGCAGTTGTCTTTGTCGGTTGTGAGGGTGTTCGTTCAGTTGCAGACTCAACTGTGTTAGGTTTGGCGACCATGACTTCCTCAGCCTTGGTGAAAGTAGCTTGTGGAATTCCAGTGTCCTTTGCCACGTCGTATCCGAGTCCAGACACATCATCCGTTTGCCGTCTGTATCTGATGAGATTCTCGATGATCTCGGATGACTGATATAGCTTTGTCAGGTTGTCCTTCTCAGTTTGAAGATCCTTGAGAAGATCGGCTATATGCTCTGTCTGGGCATCTGATGTCTTCATCAGCTGGTCGATCTGAGCCTCTTGCTTGTTCAACTGTTCGTTTTGTGCCTTGATCTGTTCCTTCAACTGTTCATCGGTTGAAGCCTCAGTTTGGTTGGCTGTACTCAGTTGACTTTTCAGCTGGTCAATTTCTTCAGCTTGTCTCTTGATCAGATCGTCCTTTTCGGTTAAGGAATCTTCAAGCTTGGCGAACTGGGCTTGAAGACTCTTAAACTCAACCGACTGCTGATGTAGTTCCTCACTGAGTTCTTGAAAATCATTCCATGAGGGTTCCAACTCATAGCTCAGAGATTCCTGCAGGTTAGAAGAATTGGAAGATTTTACCTCAATATCATCTTGGTCGGTTCCAAGTGCCATGAGGCATTGATCCGGACTGATGATTTTGTTGGTAGAGGTCAGATCATCCTCATCTTCAGTGTCTGTGAAGATGTCCATATCATCAGCTGCCTCTTCAGCTACCATGGCCTTATTCTTTGCAGTTTGCTTGGCCCTTAGTGCTTCTCTTTCCTTCTTTGAGAGGTCTGGGCAGTCAGCTTTGAAGTGTCCTTCCTTGCCGCATTCGAAGCAACCATTGGTGACTGGCTTCGAACTGTCTCGAGTTCGGTTTGATTTATAGAAACGTTTATATTTGCCGAACCGAGTATCCATTTCGGCTAACTTCTTTGACAACGTTGCAATGTTCTGTTGCAGTTCCTCTCTGCTCGGCTCCTTTGCAGTCGTGTCAGCCGATCTGGTTGGCCTTGACGATCTCGACTTTGAGTAGTCAGCTCGGAGGGCCACTGACTTTGATGCTGAGCCGACATCCTCAATTCTATTTGTCTGACTTGAGGGCTGCGACCTCCTTCTGTTGACTTTATACTCATTCCCTTTCAAGATTGAGAACAATCTTTCAGTTCCCATTTCACCAAGGTCAGCTCGGCTCTCGTGGATATTTGTGAAAGTATCCCACTCGGCCGGTAGAGCTTGCAACACTTTGAGATTTATTTCTCTTAGAGTGTATTTTCCTTTCCGGATGGACTGGATTCTTCTGATGATGTCCATAAACCGGAGCTCTAGCTGATCGATAGTCTCATCAGGTCGCAGACTGAAATTGTCGAAATCTTGACATGCATGCGAGAACTTGTTTTCCTTTGTCTCGTCGCTTCCTTCACTTAGCGAGGCCAGGATGTCCCACATCTCTTTTGCAGTCTCACAGTCCTCTATCTATGGCAGATAATCTTGTCCAACCGTGGACATTATTGTGCTCTGAGCCCAGATATCCAGCTGGCTCACTTTGGCCTCCTCCGAAGTGTAGTCTTCTGGCTGTTTCTCCACATACTCTACCACTGCATCTCCATCGTTGGGATTTGTGGGAGTGCGAAGTATTCTGTCTCGTATGACGATTGGTCCAGATGTGAGAACTTGTTGCATCCTATGATGCTTTGACAGAAGTATCTTCTTCATTCGAGTGCTCCATGATGTATAGTTGACAACAGAGAACATGACTACGATCTTGTCCTTGATGTCCATCTGCACAAACAGGACAAAAAATGCGAGCAGGAATGCACTAGCGTGAAAAGATCTGTTCAGTTGACCACTGAAGAAAAATTCTCGAATTCACACCTCGTGAAACAGAGTCAGCAGTCTTTTGAACCACTGCTCTGATACCACTTGATGGTCCCGATACGAGTTACTGGTGTATGGGGGGGGGGGGAATACACCAGTTAGGATTTTTCAACTTTTGAAAAACTTAACACTTGAAATCAACTTCAACTGAGTAAAAGGACTCAGTTGGGATCTCACAGCTGAGTAAGCAACCACAGCTGAAAGAGTGGTGTTGTGCGGAATGTGGTGGAAAATGTACTCGTAAAAACAAACTCACGCTTTTATGCAAGGTTGGTCACAACCAAAACTGTTGATGTGAAAGTATGGAGATTGTATGCGGTTAGTTTGTCAGTTGAGATTTGCTAATAAAGACAGAACACAAATAAACACGACACACAAGATTTACGTGGTTCGGAGAGAACTCCTACGTCCACGGGGAGATGTGAGTCCACACACCTCAGTCCAAGTTCTTCTGGACAGTTCCACTCAGCTTACGCGGGCTGAGCAACTGTTACAATTTAGTTTCCGGGCACTAAACAGCCTAAGTCAAGTTTGCGGGTACTTGACGACCTGACTACTCAATTACAGGAAGAGTAATGTCCTAACACACTTTTTAGGGTGTGAGAATGGGTAGGATTTCCAACTACAGCTCGATCACTAATGAGAGCTGGATCTAAGGCTTGAACGAATAAACACTCAATCTAATATCAAAAACAGTTTCGATCTCTAGGAACCCTCAGCTGCTAATGTTCTCTCAAATTGGAACTCTCAGCTGCTGATGCTCTTAGATGATGATTTTGCTGAATTGCTTTTTGCTTTGATTTCTCTCGTGAAAGCTCTTGAATTTTCGTCGCATCTCTTCTGTTTTTTTTTTCTCGAATGAGAGAATGCCTCTATTTATAGGCGGAGAGAATCAACTAGCCGTTGGAGGAGCAGTTGATCTCTGATCGGTTGAAAGCGATGGCTTGTCTCTCATCTCTGCAGACTTTCCCGATATGGCATCTGTGCTCTTCTGCTTTCCATCTGAGACAGCCTTGTGTTGGGCCAGATGGGGTAATGACTGAACGGTCAAACCCTCATGTACTTCCTTTTGAATTTCAAATCTTTGACAGTCAACTTCGGTTTGTCGGTTGAAAGTCTTGGCCTTCATCTGAGTGATCTTCAGCTGATGTTCCGATCTGTCGAGCTCTCAGCTGACTTTGAACTTCAAACAGTTGAACTCCTTGTTCGGTTTCTATAACTGAGGTTCTGAAACTGAACACTCAGTTGTCTTCCTTGTATTTACTCAGTTGGGTTTGAACCCTCAGATGATTTCCTTTTCATCTGATGTTCTCTTCCTTTCAACTGTTTCTCATCTGATGAATGCTCAGTTGGTCTTTCTTCACAACTGATGTTCTGTCTGAGTGACGCCTTGTTGCCATCTTCAGCTGGAGACCTGTAAAGATAAAATCTTAACTTTGCTCAAACAGCGAGCCTAAATTATAACATTAGGTTCTGGCAACATCTACTCGGTTGGGGTCAGTCGGTTTTGGAATTCATCAAAACTTATACTAATAAATTTCCCAACACATACTCGTACTCATTCTCATACAAGCAACTCAAGATATACATCACATTATCACTTCAAGAAATAGACACAGATAATCTCACGCAAAAACACATAAGGGCATTCCAGTTGTTTTACTCATTTCTATTTGTTTAGAAAATTTTTATTCCTCAAATCTCATCATTTAAACTTACTCGGTTAATTTATACACTCTCTAATGTTATAGAAGTTCGGGGTATTACAGCGGCTTACTTTTGACGGTCCTCGCTACTTGTCTGTCCCGCTCGGTCCTTCATAGTTTGACATCGATAAAAGAAATAAGACTCGACGCGTAAAGACGTAAAGTAGATGTTTGATTTCGGCTAGAGGACTTCTACTTGACTCGTCTCTCTCTATTCTTATTTTATCTTTTCTAGGTCGATCTCCTTCTCGACTTTCTCGTTTTCGGTTCTCGATTACTAAATATTTCATCTCGTACTCTCATTATGAGTCATTAATCGTTAATTGATAATGTTAATTGCTAATTCTAGGGCATTTCTCACTAATTAAGAAAATATCATTTATCTCAACTTCATTACTCGAATTCTTACTTGCATCCTTAACTAACGTCATATCAAATCAATCTCGTTGCACATAATAGCATTCTCAACAATTTGAGCAAATCATAACATCATAAATAGAATATAAACGTCTTATTCAACATAGGCTCATTTAAGCAGAATCATTATTTTTAATCTCATAAGCTCACTCAACATAATAACTCAACATACAATTTAATCAAACATACAATCTCAACATGATTCTTATTTCAAGTTCAATTAGTAATTATTAAACATTTCAAGCATATCGATTAAATCAGCATCATAACTCAATTTGGAATTTAAACAAACATATCATCTCAAACTTGGTTCACACTTCAAGTAACATTAACAATTACCCGTCATTACTCGACTCTAGTTTTGGAAAAGTCATTAACTTTGATCTCATAAAATATATAAATTCAATTAATAAGAATTCTTTTGAATTAATAACTCAAATAATTATTTAATATTTCTCGACTCAATATACGACATTATTTTCAAAATACGTCGTCTTTTCTCAACTTCATATACGTATACGAGTACGTACTATTATCTTGTTTACTTATTCTATTACTATAAATTCTCTTTTATTATTCTTTTTCTATTTATAACTCGACTTTTAGAACTTCGTTTACCAAAATTCTCTTAATTTTTATAACTCGATAACTTCGTCAACTTATTTCTAATTAAAACGATTTAGAAAGCAACTCAAATAATTTTATTCAAGCATCATCAATTATTCTATACTCGAAATAATACTCATAAATGAATACTTAAACACTCATCATTTAATAGACTTGATTCTCAATTTAAAAAAAAAACAACTCTTATAAATTTTCTTCTTGTTTTTCTAATATTTTTCATTTAATTTAATAATTAACTATTAAACTATTTTATCTCAATTTCATTATTTTAATGAACAACACTTACTCAACTCTATACTCATAAGCTTTTCTTACTCGACTTATCTCCTCATAAATTATTATTCGATTATCTAAGCTCGACTCGATTTATTACTCTTATATTTTATTATTTCATATTCAATTAAGAAATTTTCTCTTTAATTAATTAACTCTAATTTTATTATTTTTATTTCAAAATTCCTCAAATAATTTATGATCAAATGAGTAAACGAACTCGACTCAATTAAACTTCTCACTAAGTTTCTTATGCTCGACTCCTCTAATCTTTTCTCTTTTAGGAGAGAATTTATTTAATTTAAAATTTAACTATTATTATTATTTCTCATTATTTCTCGTTCAATTGAACGACTCGACCTCGACTACTCTTCTCAATTTCTATACTCTATTCTCTTGGCTCTAATTCATCTTTTATTTCTCAATTATTAGCTCTCTTACTCTCTATTATTTATTTAACTCAATTTGCTCCTTTAAACTCTATTTATTTAATAAAGAACTATTACTATATTATATTTTTTCTCAAGTAATGACTCATCATTAACTTTTCTCTCTAATTTCTATTTAATTTTATTCTCATTACTTTTGGATTATTTTATTAATTAAATAATTAATTTCTTTTAGAATTAATTTTAATGATATTCAAATCTTCAAATAAACCAAGAACACATATTCAAAAACTCATATTTTTCACCAAGAACACCTAGAACACATACCAGGCATTCATCTCATTTTTTTCGATTTCTTCTCATTTTCATACATAGAAATTTATCTTCTTCATCTCAAAAATACTCATCTAACATCTAATACATCCAATCTAACATAAACATGCTCATATCTTCATATCATCAAAAATCATCTTAAAATCATCAAATTATCATCAAAAATATTTTTCTCCTATATCATGCATATATCGACTTTCTCCTCATTTTAAACATAGGGAATTAAATCATCATACTCTCATAATAATATCATCAAGAAACACATATCATCAAGAAATCATCAAAAACTCATAAAAATTATTTTTCTTTCTTCTTTATACTCATTTTCGGTTTTTAATAAATTTTTGGGGGTTTTGATTTTCTTTTCTCTTTTAATTCATGGATTAATTCCTAGGCTTGATTTTCCTAACGATTTCCTCACTCAAATCTCACCTCGAATCCTAGTTTGCCTAAGCATAATTTAAAACATGCATGCATCTTTCTTTTAGGAATTAGAGATTACATAATATACAATTAATCAAACGAATTTAAACCTACTTTTGAAGAAACAAATCCAAGCTCTCCTCTTGGTGATGATGGATCGAAGATGGTAGGTTTGGAGGCTCAAGTCTCTAGCTTGGAATTTCCATGGTAGATTCACCTTAATCCTCAAGAAAAATAATATAAAAATTAATCATCTCTCCAAAGGCATAGATGCCGAAAATTTTGAAGAAAATTAAGATGATTTGGGATTTGATTATGATCTCAAGAATTGATGAATTAATTACCTCTTCAATTGGTGTATGAAAGATTGAAAAGGGATGATGATCTCTTGAACTTGGAAGCTTGAAGCTTGAAGGTTTGAGCTTCAATGGAAGATTTCTCCAACTTTGAATGTGTATGTGTGTGTCACGGCAAAGAGGGAAGAAAGATGAAGAGAAATTTTCTTTCTTCCTTCTTTGATAAGGCACGAGAGAGAGAGAGAGAGAGAGAGAGAGAGAGAGAGAGAGAGAGAGAGATATGATGAAATGAAATGATGAAGATGAAATGATGAAGTTGGATTTAGCTTAGGAATATCATTATGATTATTCCTTATAGGTTTTGACAAATAGGTAGTCTATGGAGAGATTTAGGGAGAGAGAGAGAGGGAGGTCGGTTGAGAGAGGGAGAGAGATGGGAGAGATATTCCATTTTACAGATAAAATTTTACCCGGATAAGAAAGTTTTCCGGTATAATATGTCCGTGTTATTTCATTTATACTGAAAACGGCTCTAAACTCTCCTCGTCTCATTTTCGACATTGAAAATGCCTCAACTCTATCTCATATCTCACGAAATAATTCAAGGATTCCAAATATCAAATTTTTAGGTTAAAATTCCAAGTAACGAAGAAAACCTAAAAATTAATCGGCTAATTAATCCATTAAGAACTAAATTCTTAGAATTCTCTCATATGATCTCGGATGAGCTTCTAACATATCTCAGGGGTCTTAGAATTAATTCTAGATTCAAAAGACACTAATTAGGTTAAATTCTGAGTTCGTCGGTGAATAGTGTTTTCTCGGTTCGCGTTACTATTCACTGAAAAGTAAAAGTTCTCGGATTTTTCTGAAAATCATACTCATGCTCAAATCCATACAAATATACTCAATCAATGCATCACATACTCAATCGAATAATCAAAACGAGAAAAACTCCGATCAAAGCACACAGGGGCATTTCAGTTATTTTCAAATACATATCTTTTCTTGAAGATTCTCTTCACTCAAAACTCATTAATTAAGCGTTTAAACATATTTAAGGCATACTTAAGGGCTCTTGAAAGTTCGGGGTATTACATCCTCACCCCCTTAAAAAAATTTCGTCCTCGAAGTTACTAACCTCTAGAAAATAGTTCGGGGTATCTCGCTCTCATCTTTTCCTCGAGTTCCCATGTAGCTTCTTCGATAATATGCTAACACTCTTAATCTTAGTTAGGGGAATCTACTTCGTTCTAAGCTTCTGGACCTTACGATCTAAAATTTTTTCTCGGTTTTCTCCTCGTAGCTTAAGTAGGATTTCAACGCTACATTCTCTTAGCATATCACGCGCTTTGGATTGAACACGTATTTCCTTAGTTTGGATACGTGAAAGACGTTATGCGAATTCCCAAAACTGGGCGGTAACGCTAATCTATACGATACGGCTCCAATCTTCTCAAGGATTTCAAATGGTCCTATAAATCGAGGTTTTAACTTTCCCTTGACACTGAAACGGTGCACTCTTCTCGAAGGGGATACTTTCAAAAAGACGTTACTTCATACATCGAACTCTAACTCGGATCTTCGGTTTTCGGCATATGATTTTTTTGTCGACTTTGGGCTTCCTTAATCTTCTCGCGAATCTGACGAACAGATTCTATCATCTTCTCGATCTCATCGGGCCCTATCATTTTTCTCTCGCCTACTTCGTCCCAATAAAGCGGCGATCTACACTTCTTTCCGTAAAGGCTTCGTAAGGGGCCATTCCAATCGTATTTTAGTAGCTATTATTATACGCAAACTCAATAAGGGGTAAAATTTTCTCCCACTCATCTCCTTGGTCTAATAAAATAGCTCTCAACACATCCTCGAGGATTTGAGTCGTTCGCTCTGATTGTCCAAATCTTTTAAGGGTTGTAACGTGGCTTAAGGCATAGGTAAGAATATATGGATCGAGGCTAAGGTCAATTGAACTCATGATTGGGCAATTGTTTGTCCATCTCTCTTTGAACTTATGATTGGGCGATACGTTGCCCATATCTTCAGATTTCCTTGCCTTTGCTTACGGGCCTTAGCACGAAATTCAACCGAGGACCTTTTTTCAGTTTTTTTTTTTTTTTAGTCTGTTTTGTTTAAACCCTTTTTGCTTACCCACTTTGCCCAAAGCAAAGTGTGTGGGTGGAAGGGGGTGTCTTTTTCGTATAAGCCTTGGCTTCGACTCCTTCTTATTCATAAGGTATCTCAGCGCTGCATGGTCAGTGTAAACAATTGTCTTGCCTCCGAGTAGATAAGACCTGAATTTTTCAAAGGCAAACACAACCGCCAAAAGCACGATGCCTTCTAGTACCATAAAGTGACACTTTTCATGGTTCAACACCAAGCTCTTTTCCACGCATCTGCTCAAAACCAACTCTAAATGCCCAAGACAAGCCTCAAATGACTTCCCATAGACGGTGAAATCATCCATGAAAACCTCGATGCAATTTTCCAATAAGTCTGAACATATACTCATCATGTACCTTTGGAACATGCCCGGGGCGTTGCATAAACCAAATGGCATGCGGCGATACGCAAACGTCCCGAATGGGCAAGTAAAAGTTGTATTGTCCTGGTCCTCTTGGGCAACCCATATCTACATATATCCAGAGCATCCATCCAAGAAGCAAAAGTACTTGTTCCCTACCAACCTTTCCAGCATCTCGTCAATGAATGGTAAAGGAAAGTGATCCTTCCTCGTTGCCTTGTTAAGCTTCCTGTAGTCAATACACATCTGCCAACTGATTTGGAGCCTTGTAGGCACAAGCTCATTCTTCTCGTTCTTGATCACTTGTATTCCTGACTTTTTGGGCACCATGTGTACCGGACTTACCCATTTGCGATCTGGAACTGAGTAGATAATGCCCAAGTCTAGCAGCTTGAGTAACTCCTTCATAACCACTTCCTTCATGGCTGGGTTTAACTTCCGTTGTGGACCTCTAGTTGGTTTAGCATCATCTTCCATCAAGATATGGTGAGTGCAAAGAGATGGACTAATGCCTTTGATGTCGGAAAAGGTCCAGCCAATTGCATCTTTGTAGCGCATAAGGACATCTAGAACTCCATCTTCTTCTTTCTTGTTCAACTCTAAACTTATAATCACTGGAAATGTGTCATTTTCTCCCAAAAAAATGTACTTTAAATGAGCGAGGAGAGATTTAAGTTCCAACTTAGGTGCTCGAATAAGTGAAGGCACCAATCTGTCTTCATCTCTGATCTTGGGCAAGGCATATGGTGACAGTCGGGGTCCATCTACTCCTTCCGCTCCTAAGTACTCCAAAGCTTGACTAACCTGGAAAGAATTATCCGGGCTCTCTTCAACTCCTCCTTGGATGACTGTGTCCAAGGGATCTTGACTTCCAAGAAGAGAGACTGCCTCTTCCACAGCTTGATCAACATGGTCAATATACTCGACCATCTCCGTGTCTTGGGGATGTTCCATTGCCTTATATAGACTGAAAGTAACTGATTCCCCATCAAATTCACATGTTAGCTGCCCTGAGTTGCAATCAATTCTAGTCTTGGCAGTCTTCATGAATGGCCTCCCCAATAGCATAACTGGTGCTTTAGCTCCTTTCTTGCCCATGTCGAGGACATAGAAATATGCTGGGAAAATTAAGTCCTGCACATTGACAAGCACATCTTCAAGTATGCCCTTAGGGTACACATTAGATCTATCCGCCAATTGAATAACCACTCTGGTAGACTTGAGTGGTCCCATAACATCTTTATCATACATGGCCAATGGCATCACATTGATTGACGCACCCAGGTCAAGCATGGCACGCTCAATCTTCATATCTCCTATTACGTAGGGAATGGCAAACATCCCTGGATCTCCGCACTTCTTGGGCAAGTCTCGCTTCAGAACTGCTGAAACACTTTCTCCCAAGAGAACTTTAGCTTCGTCTGCACTTTTCACCTTCTTTGAGCAAAGCTTCTTCAGAAATCTGGCACACTTGGGCATGTTGCGAAGTGCTACGAGGAGGGGCAGGTTGATTTTCACTTTTTGAAAAATCTTGAACATCTCGGACAACTCTTCATCCTTCTTGTTTCTTTTCAACTTGGTAGGAAAAGGAGCTTTAACAACAGGGTTAGGTTTGACATAAACAGATTTTGGAACTTCTACTTCTTCTTCCTTCTCCTCATCTACTTCCTCTTCATTCTCCTCGTCTACTTCCTTATCTTTGCCCTTTACTTCTCTTTCTTCTTCCTTGGGTAGCACAGTATCGACACCAAGCATTTGATCTCTATCGGGCAACGTCTTTCCTCCTCTTAGCGTGACTGCATTGACTTGGGCCTGAGAAGGCATTTCTGGTTGGGCAGGTAGCTCTCCTTGTCTCTTCTCGAATCTGGTCATAGCGTTAACCAAGTTAGTCCAGTTGTTGGTCATGCTTTGAATGGCTCCTCTTGTCTCCATCCTAAACTTCTCAAGCTCCTGCTACACTATGATATTATCCTTGGCCAAGGAAGTCACTTGGTCCGTTAAGCTTGGCTTATTCTAATCTCTAGGAGGATACTGCTGCTGTTGTTGTGGTTGTGCCTGTTGCTGTTGCCCAAACCCTTGGTAGTTGTTGTTTCCATACCTTAGGTTTTCATGATTCCTCCATCCTGGGTTGTAGAATTGCGAGTTCGGATCATATGGCCTCCCTTGGTTATTATTGTTGTATCCAATTGCATTGACCTCTTCCTCCAAGCTTGGGCATTGATCCGTTGCATGCGAGATTGCCATACAAATTCCACAAGCTCTCACCGCCTTCTTATTGTTACCTGATAAAACGGTTACCAGGGCATCTATCTTGTTAAACATCTGGTCCAGCTTATCCTCCATTCCAGTTGAGGTCGGTGGTGCTTTGGCTGCAGTTGTTGATAACTTGGGCAATTCTCCCCCGTCATCCCTTAGCTCTTCTGCCATCTCAGCAATCATCTTGAACACAACACTTGGCTGCTTTCTCATAACCGACCCTCCACAAGCTGCGTTGACCAGTGCCCTTTCACTCGTTCTTAGTCCAGCCACAAAACATTGGATCAAGTCATGATCTGCAATTTGATGGTGTGGGCACTTTGCTAGCATCTGCTTGAATCTGTGGAAGTACGAGTAGAAATCCTCTCCAATACCCATCTTAATGCTTGTAATCATCTTCCTCATCTTCTGAATTCGGGTGGCTGGAAAGTATTTCTCCAGGAATTTATGCTGCAGCTCTTGCCAAGTGGTAACACATCCTGTGGGCAATGAATAAAGCCACTCCCTTGCGTTCTCTTGCAAAGAGAATGCAAAGGCAATGAGCCTTACATATTCGCTCAGATTTCCAACAGTATGGATGGTTCCACAGGCCATCTCGAAATCTTGCAAGTGTCTTTGTGGATCTTTGCCTGGGTGATCACTGAACTTGGGCAGGATCTGTATAAAATGGGACTTTAGCTCCCATGCACGCGTGGGTGTAGGCAAAGTTATACCTGAAGGCCTCAGGTTCATGGTGTTAGGGAACACCATCTCCCTTAAGGTTTTCTCCTCCTCCACTGGGTTCTGCATTGATGCTTCGCTTCGATTATCTTCCTCTTCTTCTTCTGCTTCACTTGACAAGGACAATTCTTCCTCGTCAAAGAATTCCTCTGGAATTTCTTCTAATGTTTCTTCCGTCCTCCTCTTCTCTGCTCGAATCCTCCTCAAGGTCAGGTTGATGTTATCGTCGTACCACGTTTCTTTTCCTGTGAGGTTAGTTTCTTGCATAAAATCAGATTAAAGAAAATAGCAAAATAGAAATTACCACTGTAATCAACTCCCCGGCAACGGCGCCAATTTTGATGCAGCCGTCGTTTAAGCTGCGACAAAATACAATTTGTATTTCACTCTTATGTCTACCCCTAGGAACAACTAGTTGGCAAGTACAGGGTCGATCCCACAGGGAGTTGCTCGTGATAATCTCTGGTTGGATCACAAAAGGTTGTGTTGAGTATCTATCTACTCTGGCCTTGGGTAACTGTCACTATCACCTTTGGCAAACTGCTGAAAGTAAATAACTGTAACTTGACAAGCAAAAAGATCAGTAATAAAAACAATCCAGATTTAGGTTTCGAATCAATGAGTATAACTTCATCTCGATCATCTGTTCAAAGATATTTGTTGAACATGTATGTCAGTGGTTATAGGCTAAAACTATGCAGGGTCCCCACTGTCATGTCACCACGTACGCTACATAATCCGCCTAGCTCCATCCTTATGTTTAAGTCTTGACAGGCATACCCTAGCCAATCCTCTTGCTTGCCCAAAAGTCCCCAGGCATTCCACCTTTATAAGGCGCATGTTGGTCAAGCAGCATTTGGTTCTAGATGGGCCCACTTCGGTAACGGGTGAGATACGAGGACCTCTCTTCCGAATTTCTCTTGCATTGACACATCTTTGCAGGTCTAGGCCAAGACTACAAACCGCTCTTTCCGCTCTCAAGGAACATAAGGCAATTGCGACGTGCACTTGATAACCCTCCTGCGATGTAGGAATCCATATATGCCCAGGGCTCGTTGGCCTTCCGAGTTACCTGTGACCACCGAACTTCTTTGGAATCGTTGCCCAATGCGTCGGGAACACACTTATGCAACTATAAAGAATACTTAGACCTCACAAGATTTACATGTTATACATCATATCATCTGTCCTAAACCTGGATTTAAAGGCTTAGCTAGACATAAAATAAATAATGAAAGCTAAAGAGTTAAAGAAAAACATACTTGAATTAATAACGATAAGCAAAAGATGTTCGCCCTATTGGGACTTAAACATAAACGTAAATTGTATCTAAGAACAAAAGCATAAATTGTTTGCTGAGAATATTAAAGAAATAAAAGTTGTCCCGATTGTTTTTGCGCCTCGCATGCATGCATGTATTTATAGAGTACAAAAACTAGGGTAAACCCACAAACGAGCCTTCTAGAGAACGGGCCGGCTGCTTCCATGTAAAGCTCGATGGATAAGGTTGGAAAGATCTCCTCCTTTATTACTAAGATAGTATTGTAGCTGTAGAAGGAAACTCTGATCGTAATCTTGTATCGCAAGGAATTTGTTTCCTTGTAGGACTCTATCAGCTGCAATCTGCACGAGCCAGCACCGTTGCCCAAGCTCTGCACTCTGCCTTCCTCAGTCTTTCTGCCATCTCTTGCCCACGGTAGTCTGCACCTTGCCTTATGGAGTGAAACATGCAAACGTCTAGATTGACCATACCACTGAAAGTGGAGCAGCTCTTCATCTTGATTTAGACTTATGCCCTCGGTAGCTTGAGCCACAAGCACGGCTACTATGGTCATTGCCTCATATTTTCAGTTCCTTCTCTTTTTGCATGTTTTAACTCTAGTCTTGCCCAATACCTGCGTTTCCTTGCCCTACCAACTCAAGTGTCCTCCCAGACACAAAACAGACACTAAAACAAGACTCGATCTAGACCTAAAATACACATGACAAGAGCACAAAATATGGGCTCATCAGATGGGCTGTGTACGGAGTCTCATGAGCTTCACTCATGATCTCGTTTCTCAACTTCTCGTCGTTTAGCACACAACTTCTTCCTTGGAACAACAAAGCATTATCTCTCGACTCGAAGAAATCTTTGCCTCCTTCTCTTCTAGTCTTCATCTTTAACTCTTCCAAATCTTCACCTCTTCTCTGACCTTCGATAATACGTGACCTTAAATCTAGCATTACTACTAATGTAGCAATCACTTGCTCTACTATCACTGGGGGGTATGATTACTTCGATTCTCCTGTTCTCAAACTCCTCGATCAATCTTACTTCTTTAGTTAGCAAAAAGCCTAACTCGTTTTCTCCCGAATTCTCCTTCTTTCTCTTTCGGCTCAATGCGTCGGTTATGACATTAGCTTTACCGGGGTGATACGATATCTTGCAATCGTAATCCTTCACCATCTCGAGCCATTTCCTCTGTCTCATATTTAGCTCCTTCTACTCGAAGAAATTTTTCAAACTCTTGTGATCTGAAAAGATTTCACACTTGGTTTCATAGGGATAGTGTTGCCAAATTTCCAAAGCATGCACTACGGCTGCTAACTCCAAATCTTGAGTTGGACAATTATCTTCATGGGGTTGAGTTGCCTGGAAGCATACGCTATCACTCTTCCATCTTGCATTAAGACACATCCTAAGCCTTGAGGTGATGCGTTGACATAAATTGTATAATTTTTTTCCTGGTTCAGGAAGAGCTAACACTGGAGCTGAGGTCAATCTTGTCTTGAGCTCTTGGAAACTTCTTTTGCATTTCTCTGTCCACTCAAACTTCGATTCTTCCTTCAACAAACTTGTCATCGGCTTTGCGACCTTGAAAAATCCTCCTATGAATCTCCGATAGTAATCTGCTTAACCGAGGAAACTACGAACTTCATGTACTTACGTTGGTGATTTCTAATCTTGCACAACTTTTACCTTTATCCATGTCGACTTTAATTTCTTCGGACGAAATCACGTGTCCTAAGAAGTTCACTTCTTTTAACCAAAATTCACACTTGCTGAATTTGGCATACAACTTCGCGAATCTTAACTTTTCCAACACGATTCGAAAATGCTTCTCGTGTTCGGCCTTATCTCTTGAATACACCAAAATATCGTCTCGTCCTAAAAGCAGTCTTTGGAGTATCTTCTTGCTTTATCTTCAGTTGTTGGTATCCAGATTTTAAATCGATCTTGGAGAAAACACCGGCTCCTTTTAGCTAATCAAACAAATCATCTATCCTTGGCAAAGGATACTTGTTCTTGAGTGAAATCTTATTAAGCTCTCAGTATTCTATGCACGTCCTTAAACTATCGTCCTTCTTCTTTATAATAAAATCGGGGCTTCCCAAGGCGAAACGCTTGGTCGGACATAATTCAAATATAATAGTTCTTGCATTTGAATTTTCAATTCTTGGAGTTCCTTTGGGGCCATTCTGTACGGGCTTTTAATATCGGGGCTGATCCGGGTTCTAGGTCAATCATAAACTCTAACTGTCTATCAGGAGGTAATCCTGGTAGCACTTCTGAGAATACGTCTTTAAATCTTCTCACGATAGGTACGTCATCGACACTCAACTCTTGGTTCTCATCTTTATTCAAATAAACTAGATACCCTTGTATATCTCTTCTCCTCATTAACCTTTGCGCTTTCATAGCCGAGATTATCGATATACTCTTTCTCACTCTCTTCTCGACTCCAAAAACTATAGCCGACTCTTCTCCCGGTGCTGGAATGAAATCTGTCTTTGGTCACATCGAATCGTCGCAAAATTCTCGGTTAACCAATCCATTCGTAGGATTTTATCTACGTCCCACATTTGAATCAGGTTTAAGGTTTTCGCTAACAACTTGCGATTTTCGAATTTGAATTCTAAGTTCGAGCAAACACGCGACAATAATGCTGACTTACCTAAAGGGGTAGTCACTCTAAACACCTGGTTCGATTCTTCTACGTTCAAGCCTAAGTTTTCTACACACGCGATAGATATAAATGAATACAAAATGTCGATATAAAACAATATCAGGTATGCCGTTAAGCTTCCCATACCTGCTAGATTTCCTTGGTCTTTAGCTGACGGTTTCTGCTCAATTGCAAGGGCTCTTTGGAAAAGCGGGGATTCCTCCTGGGAAGGTTGATGTCTTGGCGGTTGCGATTTACGCTGATGCTAGAAAAACTTTTGTTGTCGGGTCGCCTCAACTGCTTTCATCTGCTGAAACTGATTTGGTCTTCCGTCACTCATTCCTTGTTGCTTACTTGGGCACTGGTTCGAAAAATGACCAGGCTGTCCACAAGTATAACAAACATTACTTCCAGCTTTGCAGATGCCTTGATGCATCCTGCCACATTTCAAACAAGGAGGGAATCTTTGGGATCCTACAAATTTGTTGCTTCTCTTTGACTGCGGAGCTCTCGCTTTCTGAGGTTGCTGAGGTTGTTGTTGACCTTTTTCTTGCCACGGTCTTTTGCTTGGGTGGCCTCCACCACCCCACTTTCCTTGTTTCTTTGCATGCTGCCCGAACTAAGCCTGATTCTCTCAAAGTTATTCTTTTCTAAAATTCTCGCATTCTCGTTTTTAAGCCATTAACTCTACTCGATGATTGGTTAATATTACTAACCAATGTCTTAGCACTTCTCGCTTTAATTATGAAATGGCGTCTATCTAAATTCCATTACTCGAGCTTTCTTTTATAAGCTTAATCCATTCTTGATTTAATTAACAACTCAACAGCTTAATTATTTTGCATACAAATAAACTCAGTAATTCTTCACGTCATCAAATAATATTATTTACTCAAATATATTAATTCAATTGCATAATAATTCCAAATAAATCAAACACATTGTTTTAACTTTAATCACAATTCTAGACACATTAACAATTACTCAATTTTTATTTTAGAACTTAACTCAAATAAGAATTCCTTTTTATAAAACTCAAACAATATAATTTATCTTTTCTCGACTTATAAACAACACTTTTCCAAATTCGTTGTCTTATGAGACATATTATAATTTTTACTCAATTAATAAAAATTCTTTTTAATCTTTATTAAACTCTTATGAAATAGGAATTTCATTTTTATTTCTAACTCGATTCTCATTTCTTAACTCAACTATTATTTTTCTAATTATTATCTCGGTAATTCTTCTCGGTTTATTCTCAATCTACACGGTTTGAAAAACAACTTATTTAATTAACTTTAATTAATTTCTTTCAAAATCATTACTCGATATCTTATTCCATTATTTTCTTGATTAAACTATACGAGTATTTAAACTTAACACGTCTAACATCTTTTCTTCGACTCGATTAAAACTTCTTTTTACTTTCTTATCATTTTATTCCATTTATTTTAACTCGATTTTCTCGACTCTTATTTATTTAATTAATTCATTTTCTTCTTTATTCTTAAATTAAGACTAATTTCTTAATTAGTATTTTCCTTTATTCTTCAATTAATTTCAATAAAAACTAGTTTATCTTATTAATTTATAAAATTTCTTTTTGATTTAATTTAATCAAAACTCAAATCTTCAAGTCTTATTTCAAGAACACTTAGAACACTTAAAACACTTACTAGATATATCTTTCTATGTATTTTTCAACTCTTAACATTTTTAAAGCTTTTAAAACTTAATTCTTTTATCACAAAAAATCCTATTTTCATCTAGGATTCAAACTAACACTTTAACACACATTAACAACATTATAACATCAAAATCATCAAATCTTCTAAATCATCATAAATTATTTTCTTTAAAAACTTCACATGCAATTCGATTTTCTTCACACTTAACAACATACAAGATTAAATCATCATATCATATAATAATTTCATGATCAAAACATCAACTAAATCATCAACAAAATCAACAAAATAATTCCTTCTTTTCTTCCCAAAACTCACGGCAATTTCATAGATTTTTAGGGCATTTTATTTCTCAATTTTTCATGCATATAATTCCATTCTCAACATGATAATAATCATAAATCAAGCATCAAGATAATAATAACTCAAGAAATTCAATTTCTCCTATTTTTCTTCCTATTTTTCAGTATTAGCAATATTTTAGGGTTTTTAATTTCTTTATTTCTTCTCTTAATTCATCGATTAAATCCTAGTGTTTGTTTCTCCTATCGATTTCTCCTCACTCGATCTTCACATCGATAACCTAAGTTTGCCTAAACATAAAATAAATGCCATGCATGCATGTTTTCTTTTTTTTAGGGCTTATAGAGATACATATATACAATAAATCAAATGAATTATCATACGTTTCAAAATAAATTGGATCTTCTCCTCTTGATCCTCTTGAAATCGAAATGGTGGGGAAAAATGGGCTCAACTTCAAGCTTGGATTCCTTTTGGAAGAACTTGTCTTGAATCCTCAAGAAAAATATATAAAACAACAATCAATCATCCATTTTTAGGGCTTAAGAGCCGAAAATGAAGAAGAATTTGGATGATTTTGGAAGTTTAATACTCAAAAATTAGGACTGCATAGCCAATTCCACATCTAGGGCTCGATTAAGGGCTTTCGCATAAGTCAAACAACTCTGACTGGCAAGAGCTACTCGAATATCTTGTCTTAGTCCTGCTCGCAATAACTCACACATCTTCTCGTCGGTATCCACCTTATTAGGAGCAAAACGAGCTAACTTACAAAATTCGCGGTCATACTCAGCTACAGTCTTCTTTCCTTGTTTCAGATTTACAAATTCGTTTGTTTTCTGCTCACGATAACTCTTCGGCACGAAATTCTAGTATAGCGCTTCCTTGAATTTTTCCCACGTCAAGTTATTACGCTCTTCAAGCGTATACGTTCTCTGTCTCGCTTTCCACCAATAGTTGGCAGCTCCTTTCAATTGATACGTCATGCACTTGAGACGTTCGCAATCGGTGCATCGAAGAAATCTAAAAATTCGCTCAAGTGAACGAATCCAGTCCTCGGCTTATGCAGGACTGCATTTACCGTCAAAGGTGGGGGGATTTTGGCGAAGAAAAAGTTCTTCTACTCGACGTTCATTTCGAGGGGGTGGGGTAGGATTTCGCTGTCCCTCTTTCTCATCTCTAATATTTCTAACGTTTTTTCGTCTTGGCGGCATTCTTAAAGAAATACAAAAGAAAACTTTAAGCCACTCAAAAGGAACAATTATCTCTCTCGGAACCTTTCTCGATTCTGAAAACAGTACCCTTTTGAAGGGAATATGATTCTCGATCGGTACTTATCAAAGCATCAAAAGAAAATCTATTTAATAAGTATTGCAAATAAAGCAATCATCTCAAATCCTCATATATCTCAATCAATTCATGCAGTCATATCATCATTCATATGCACACATATATACATTCTTAAACAATATTTCTCACACATCATCACATCATGACTCACATATTCTCAAGTTAAATCTTTCTCAATACTCAAACAATCATGCACTGAAATATATTATTATTTCGACTTATAATCATCTCATTCTACTTCACTCGAATTTTATTATTTTATTTGCTAAAGAATAGCTTACTTGATTTACTCAACTCTTATCTTGATACTCTTTCTCATCTCAATCATAATTTAAGGATCTCGAATACTCGGATTAATTTAGTTACTTGGGAGACTCAAAGTTGATTTTAACGGACTAACGGCTGCTTTTTCATTTCACTCGACAGTGGCCTCTTTTGAGGACATACTACACGATAAGGAATTAAACATTTACACTGGAAAAATATTCCTCACGTCGACATGATGATCTACTGCTCAAATTGAACTACATGATCTCACACGTCGCGTTCGATTCTTACTAGCTAACTAACCCTCAAGTCTTAAATATTTACATCACTGCGATAAGGTAAAGAGTTCAACTCTTAGACATAAAGGTAAATATTGCTCGATACTTCTCCACAACTTGCATGAACTAATTCTAAACATTAGAATCATCCTCACTCGGACCGCAATCATCATACTGCTCCTCCTCGGGATACTCCTCGACATTCTCCTCTCCTTGGTCCTCTTCCTCGGGATCCACTTCGGGATTTTCCTCCTCTTCTTCTGTGTCATTGTTTATAATGTTAAAGCACTCACGCTCAGCTGCCCTCAATTCTTCTTCACAGTCGCGGAGAGTATAATTGACAGCTTCCCAAGTATTGGTCGTATTTCCTGTATCCTTGTCTTCAGAATTAGCATTGACATTCTCTAGTTCTGACTAGACCCATGGGGGTATCTCGGGATTACTCTCATCACATCGGAGGTAAGATGCCATATCGGCCAAAGCGCCAAACTCTAACTCACGTCCATCATTAGGCCTCACAACTAGGGTCGGAACGAACGTATGCAGAGTTGAAAAGTAGTCATTTGGCAGAGCTTGGAGGTAACCGCTTCCCACGGTAGCTTTAGCTGTCGAATCCTCGTCATACTCACCGTCATTATCGTCACCGAAACGGACTAGCCTAGAAGGCTCGGCTACGGGCTGAACCGGAGAAGAAACTTGGTTACGATACATATATTCCGCATGATGGTCATCCAAAGGTGACGAAATTTCGTTAAGATCATGATAACCATTTGGTTGAAGAGCTAGCGAGCTAGATGTAGAAGAAGGATCATAGGCTCGAATGGGAAGTACACTACTCGAATATGGGTAGTCTTGGTAAGCAGTTCGAGATTCTGGCTCAACATGGGGAGGTGTAGGATTACGGGGAGGAACAGGGCCATCTTGAAGAATAGGCGGAGAACTATGAACAAAACCACTTGGCTCGGCAGGGAGGTCATCATCATAAGGCTCTGGTGGAGGCACGCCATACTGCATATACCGTCCGAAAATAGTTGAGATAAACGCGTTACAGTCACGGTAAAGGTATCCCTCATGATAACGGTGTCCAAGAAATTGGGGAACAAGAGACGTTGCCCACTCTCGCCACTCTCGGGGTAAAGCTTGAATCGGATGATTCATTCCATCTAACGGTCTGACGTCCATGTACTGGACCTTCTCCCAGATTTTGTGATATCTCGCTAGGAATTCCGCAAGAGACTCACGATTCATCTTTCTCACATCCAGGTATTCCTGCATCCACTCACGGTCGTCCATCCTATACGCATTTTAAACAAGTTAAGCACACTAAAACAGCTAATCACACATGCTAGAATTTCCAACCACCACATACTCATTCTCGCTTTCCATAGGGGCACTATCGTTCATGGTACTGGGCAATTGCGTAATACCCCGAACTTCTATAACATTAGAGAGCGTATTAATTAACCGAGTAAGTTTAAATGATGAGATTTGAGGAATAAAAATTTTCTAAATAAAGATAAATGAGTAAAACGACTGAAATGCCCTTATGTGTTTTTACGTGAGATTATCTGTTCTATTTCTTGAAATGATAATGTGATGTATTTATTGAGTTTACTTATATAAGAATGAGTCCGAGTATGATTTTCAGAAAAACTCCGAAGATTTTTGATTGGAAGTGAACAATGTTGATCACCGAGAAATAGCTATGCGCCGATGAACTTAGAATAGATTTTAATTAAAATCTTTGAACCTAGAATTTCTTCTAAGGTCATTGAGATAAGATAGAAGCTTATCCGAGATAATTTGAGAAGATTACGATGATTTAATCTTTAATGGATTAATAACCCGAGTTTTCTTCGTTATATGAAATGAAGACCTAAAAATTAGATGATGGGAATCATTAATCTTTTTAATGAGATGTGAATTAGGTTTGAGATGTTTTAGTGTCGGAAACGAAACGAAGAGAGATTAGACCCGTTTTTAGCATCAATGGAATAATATGGACCGTTTTATCCGGAAAATTTTTTACGACCGGATGATTAATGCCCGTAATAAAATAATGGAACAAGTGTCACTGTCACAGCCCTAAATCCCGAGGGACGGCAGAAGCCGGGGTGCGACTGGGGTTGGATTAAAGAAGCGTTAACTAAGGATTAAAGAAGGGGGCTAACTGACTAAACATACATGAAAGGCATCGATAAAACATAAACAAGACTTGAATATAATAAGGAAGAGTTAATCGCTAAGGATTACTCGACAGAAGTTCATAGAAGAAACTAAGTTCATAATTACAGACTTAACTACAGTGTTGTTCAAAAAGTACATCTCAAAAGATATTCAGAGTTTAGCAGCGGAAGGGTTCTAACTAAGCATCCTATCCTTTAACTCAACATCAACCGTCGCCGCTCACCGTCGCTTCAACCTGCACATTTAGAAAACAATGCAGGGCTAAGTACAAACGTACTTAGTGGGCACGATGCCGAAATCATAATCATAAGTATAGATAAATATGGCATTTCATAAATCGTAGCACGACGGGGTTTTATTAAAACGGGCCCGCGTCTACTAAACATTTTCTGACTCTTTTCTCAAATTAGCTTGCAAGCATTTTTCTGATATGTTACGTTCAATCTTGACCAATTCTAATTCACCGTGGCTGGTACCCCTCAACAGGATATCACATAGACCATAGGTTACAAAGTGCACTAACTCTGGAAAGCACTTAGCAGCTAACTCAGAGCCGATCGTTAGTTAATCTAGTTAGATTAACTCTAAATCTGGAAAGCACGAATGTTGACTCAGATAGGTACAAGAGAACTCACATAAAACATAAAATAGTTCATGCCATAATATCACTTTGAAAACACAGATATCAAAGCGATAAAGGAAGATTTTCCGAGCATTGCTCGTTTTATTTGTATATAAAAGCCCACCTCGATATACAGAACTAAAAAGCAAAAGCTTCCAAACTTTGGATCTTCCGTCCTTTCTTCACAGTTGGCTTCCTCCTTCATCGTAAAACAGTAATACTTAAAAACGGATCGTAAAAGATAAACAATCAAAGAGAATCGAAATAAGTTTTAGTCATTTCATTCTTTAGGCATTTGCACGCTTACTAGATTCGTTTTACTTAAACGGGAACGAGACTCGTACTAATCTCGTTTAGAACTCGGAAGATCTCATACTCGACTCTCGGGTCAGTAGAGAGGGTAGTCGGTAACTTAATACGACTTTAAAGATTATAAGGAGCTAAGTTGGAAAGAATCAACTTAGGCAATTTACGTTTTAGTTCATTTCACGACTTATGAAATTCTCACTTAACTACTTCTTTACTTGAACGAATAAGAGATAAGATCTCGATTGGTTTTCATCACTCAAGGTCCTGTACTTGACTCTAGGGTCAGTAGGGAGATATTCGTTAACTAATACGGCTTAAACGATCGAAAGAAACTAAGTTGCGAACAAAACAACTTAGAAGGATTGAAACTGAAATTTCACTGCGCAAACCAGTAACTCTGGAGGCTGTCCAGAACAGAGGATTTGGAAAAAGGGGATGAGCTCTGTACCACTGGAAAGATTGGGATTTCTAGCTTACGCTCCAATTTACGGATCGCAAATCCGATAAACGAGCTAAAAGTTATTACAGTTTCCGGCGAGGGTCGCAAAACTGCCGCGAAAACCCTAATTGCTCGATAGGTTCGACGTATAACGTCTTAGGTTCGTTCTAAGTTCTCGAATTCAAATTCTTTGGAAACTGGGCCCTTAAGGCAGTCATCACGTACTTCCGTACGTGACGAACTCCTTCTCAAAACTCGTCCATAAGCACGACGTTCTAAACGTCGGCTCTTAACTAACATTTACTAAACCAACAATTATTCCAAACGCGTTCTAGTTCTCGACTATAACTATAGCTCATATTATATCAACTCGAAAGCTTATGACATCAACTAGAAAGTTGTTCTCAAGTCCATCATAGACAATAATATCAAATTAGAATTCTCATGCGACTTCTCGATTATTAGTTACGACTAAATGTTCGTCTCTTACGCGATTTTCAAAGTTGTCGGATTTCGTTCAAATTTTACGACGTCAATCTACATTTAACGAGAATCACTTCTATTCATGCAATCATGTCATAACATCATTATATTTCAACTTATAACATGATCTTCGTCTCTTACGTTACGACGAATATTTTTAGAAAAATCTAAATTTAATTCTATTATCAATTCACATAAATTGCAACTATATTCCATTAATAATTCATCAATTAACATCAACATGTGGAAACCCCCAATTTCTCAAACAAATTCGGTTTTCATACATATATTAAGTGGGTGTTTTTCTTCTCCAATTAACTACATTTATTCACTAATCAACCTCTTATATCATCAATTAATCAAATGCAAATCAAATTCCAACTAACATGCATCAAACCCCTAAATTCAACTCAAACCCTAATTGAATTTCACAAAAACATAGGGCTTTCGATTCCTCTTCGTTCTAATCACTAATTAAACATCTATTAAGCATGAATCAATCATCAATTGAAGAAAACTATAAATCCTACCTAAGTCCTAGAATTTTCGGTATTAAGGATAGAATTAGGGTTCTTGGTTTTGTCCAATTTTAAACCCTAATTAACCTATCTAATACATCTAATTTCATTAATCCTAGATCAATTCATCTATTCCAATACCTTAATTTTCGATCCAAAAGAAGAAATGAAAAGAAGAAGATTGATTGGATAGAAGATAAGAGGAGATAATTACCTTGAGAATTAATGAATGAAGTATGAGGTTTGAATGGAAGGATTGAGACTTGTGTGTTTTCTTCTTGTTCTTGGAGCTTGTCTTCAATGGAGGATGATGAGATGAAGAAGAGAGAATTAAGAGAGGAGGCTGCCGAAATTAAGGGTGTTGGGAGGGAAGAAAAGAAGTTTTAATTGTTAAAGAAAGATATAAGGTGAAAGGTGTAAAGTTAGAATAGTAACTAACATAGGTGTAAAGTTTCAAATAGTTCTACCCTTAGGTGTCACTTATAAACTAATTAAAAACACCAAAAATCTAACACTAAAGGAGAAGATGTCGGTCATAGGTGAGAAAATAAGAAAACTACGCGCTTCTCCGGCGCGATCCGACGTTACGGAAAACGAACGACGAAAAATGTCGCTCGGCACAAAATCGTCGCGATCCGATTTGATCGTAAATTCTAACGTACAAAACTTAATCGGAAAAATAAATTTACAAAATTTATTTTGAGAAAAAAACTCGGGACGACACAGTCCGAGTTTCGTCCGGAAAAACATAAAAACGAACTTTCTCGGGCTAGTTCGTATCGCGATTTCGTGAATGTAAAAATCAGACGGTTTTCCGTTCTGAGTTCACGAACTAAAAACTTTTCGTACGCGCTAACCCTAAATACAGTAGTCGTCTAGCTGACTTCCGTAATTTATTTTCAGAAACGGATTCGACCGTTAGTCTTAGAATTCAAAATCGTAAGCTTAGGCGTGCAAAGCCATTTATTTAATTAACTTTAAAATTTTAAGAACGTAAGGAAATTACGGGGCATTACATCCTACCCCCCATACGAAAAATTTCATCCCGAAATTTGCATACCTTTTGCAAAAAGATGAGGATATCGCTCCTTCATCTTCTCCTCGAGTTCCCATGTGGCTTCTTCCTGCCTGTGGTGGTTCCAAAGCACTTTAACAATTGGTATCGACTTGGTTCTTACTTCTTGGACTTTTCTATCCAAAATTGATATCGGCTTCTCTTCATAGCTTAGGTCAGATTCAAGAACTACGTCTTGCTGACTAATGACGTGCTTAGGATCATAAACATATTTTCTCAACTGAGAAACGTGGAAAACGTTGTGAACACTTCCTAGACTTGGCGGTAAGGCCAATCTATAAGCGACGGGTCCTATTCTCTCGAGGATTTCATAAGGTCCTATAAACCTGGGTCTTAGCTTACCCTTAACTCCGAACCTAAGTATTCCTTTGGTCGGTGATATCTTAAGAAAAACCTTATCTCCTATTTCAAACTCAAGATTGGTTCGACGATCATCGGCGTACGACTTCTGTCGGCTCTGGGCTTCTTTCATTCTATCTCGAATCTGCCAAACTATCTCAATCATCTCATTAATCGCATCTGGGCCTAGGTTCTTTCTCTCACCTACTTCGTCCCAATAAAGTGGCGATCTACACTTCCTTCCATACAAAGCCTCAAACAGCGCCATTCCTATCGTGGCCTGATAGCTGTTGTTGTAAGCGAATTCGACTAAGTGTAGAATTTCTTCCCAATTCGCGCCTCGGTCCAAAACCACTATTCTTAACATATCGACTAAAATCTGAATCGGTCTCTCTGACTGCCCATCCGTCTGTGGGTGAAACGCTGTACTGAAATTAAGCTCTGTTCCCAATTCTTTTGTCACGCCCCGACTCTCGAGGTGCGACTTACGAACAACAACAAACCTAAACAACTAACAACTAACTCAAATAAAGGGAACATGCTCGGGGAAACAAAGATGGAATATAAGGCAATCGAATTTGGTTTTCAAAAGCATAATGAAATAATAACTGAGCATCTTAACTTCACTTTTAACAGGAATTCAAACAAGTAATTCATGCTGATGCGGAAGGGATTCCAAAAAAAAGAGAATTCATACGAATATATACATCAAGGTAAGGGATCATGTTCAACAACAAATCAAGTTACGAGCCCATCGCTCGGGATTACAAGTTAAAGGGGTTATGAATTCAACAAACATTCAAAGTCTTCGAGCACAACGCTCGGAATCAAAAACATGAATATTAGAGTATTAACATCAACAGACATTAGATCAAAAGGATTGCAGCGGAAACTAGCATCAATACCCAACACTTGCACGTATGAAGACGTACAAATGCCAGTCCGAAATTCTACTAAACCCAACCAACAAAACCAAACCACACCACCAAGTATCCACGCCATCGCCATCCAGTCAACCTGCATGTTTAGAAACACACGCAGGGCTGAGTACTTCGTACTCAGTGAACACAAGCCAAAACATTTGAATAAAGATGCTTCTTAAAGCTATATTAATTGAACTTGCCTTGCCGAACATCACAAGTATATAAGCAGTTTTAAAAACGGTTTTACTTGTGCATGTCAAAACATTTTTATTTAAAACAGACTACGCAGTCAAATAACATAATATAATAGCATGTATCATCTATCACAAATAACTTCACTGTGCCGAGAAGTAGGCCTCCTTCTCAAACACTGTGACCGGCCCAACCGAAGCAAGGCTCACAGTCACCTCAACATATACCACACGTGGGTTCCTGCTTTCACAGGAATAATCACATCTTCATATAAATAGATGATAACACATACTAACTTCAATAAAATGGCAAGTCAATCACATTTGAAAACATAACATAATATTCAATAGCATAACTAATTTTCATCGGTAGTTTTGGTTCAGAAAAGTCCACCTGACTTCCGAAGAACTAGCTAGGTGGTCGGCTATTTGTCCTCACTTAACGATTCGTCCGGCTCGATCCTTCATAGTTCGACATCGATAGGTAAGATATATGAAAGACGGACACAAAGGCATTGGACTTAACTGACGGACTTCTATTTGAGTCGTCTCTCTCTTCGCTCTAGCTTTTCTAAAAGATCTCACGTTCTCGTCCTTATTTTATTAACTCTATTCGAATTTGTTTACTTTACTACTCAACATCGTACACTTTTCTCGTTCTAATTAATAACTTCATTGTTACTATTCTATTACTTGAGCTTTCTTTCAAAGACTTTAGTTCATTCTCAATTTAACAATCAATCATCTAGCATACAAATTCAATCATCTTTCACATTATAATTCTATCATGCATTTAAACACTTATTCAAACATATAATGAATTCAAATCAATCAAGTATACTTCAAGACACATTAACATGCATTCAATTTGGACCTTAAAATCTAACTCAATTATGCATTTCTTTTTATGAAGGCTCAAACTATTCATTCTATTTTTCTTACTTATATAGACAATGCTTTGTTTTACATGCGTTATCTTACAAGATATTTTATAACTTTTATTCAATTAACAAAATTTCTCTTTAATTATTATTAATTCTTATAAAATTAGAATTTTCTTATTCTTCTTTAATTCAATCCTCATTTCTTATCTCGGTTTATCTTTTTATTCGCTTGGCTAGAAATGACGTATTCAATTAATTATTCAATTAATCTTCTTTCTATTTAATTCTTGACGTCTTATTTTATTCTCATTTTCTCGATCAACTTATACGAGTATCTATCTTAACTCGTCTAGCATCTTTTCTTTACTCGATTTAATTTTCTTTTTACTTCTTATCGATTAATTCTTCTTAAACTCGGTTTTCTCTATTTTGTTTATTTTTTTAATAATTTCTTTTTTTATTTGTCTTTAACTTAAGCTATTTCTTACTAAATAATTTCTTTATCTTTTGATACATATTAACTCACTTTATTAATCACATTATAAAAGATCTTTTTGTTGTATTTTTAGTAAAATTTCAAGTCCTTAAATTTTAATGTAAGATATTTAATTAATAAATCTTTTTATACATCTTTTATCTTTTATTTAATTAAAAGCTTTTCAATTTTAAGCCTTTTTATCAATACTTCTATCTCTATTCCATATTCAAATTAATCACTAATAAATACTTAAACATTCAATTCTTTTTTTTATTATTATTTTTACAATTAATTTCTTTTAAAACTTCAACATGCAAACTTATTTCCTTAATTTACACACATGTATAATCATATTAACATAACATGCAATCCTTCCATTGATCAAAACAACACTCAATTCAACAACAAAATCAACAAAATAAATTCTCCATTTTTGTTTAAAACACACGGCACACACATGCACAACCTTGTGCATTTTATTTCTCAAATTTTCATGTATAAAATCTCATTCTCAACATGATAAAAATAACAAATCAAGCATTAAAATAACAATAACTCAAAGATTCACATTTTTCCTATTTTTCTTATAATTTTCGGCATTTATTAAATTTTTAGGGTTTTAGTTTCTTTTTCTTCTCTTAATTCACCGATTAATATCTAATGCTCGATTCTCCTAACGAATTTTTCTCACTCGATTAGCACATGCATATCCTAAGTTTGCCTAAACATAAGTTAAATAACATGCATGCATAGATCTTTCCTTTAGGACTTATAGACATACATATTTTTACAACTAATCAAATGAATTCATACTTAATTAAATGGGAATCCTTCTCTTGGCTCTTGGGATTGAAATGGATGGAAATGGTAGCTTCAAAGCTTGAACTTGAAAGGAAGAAGGATGTCTTCTTGAATCCTCAAAGAAAAAGTAAATAATATGGGATTAATCATCCATAGGGTTTGAGAATTAAAATAAAGAAAAGTGTTGGATAATTCTTGAATTCAACTTCAAGAACTTGGAAGATTCTTACCTTTCTTTGAAAATATGGATGAAATGGATGGAGATTGATAACTTCTACTTCATTTTCATGGATGGAGATCTTGAATCCATGATTGCATGTGAAGAAAAATCAAAGTGTGTGTGGGAGAGGGAGAGTGCCGAGAGTGAGAGAGATTGGAGAGGTTGAGAGAGTTTCTTTTCTTGTTGTCTTGAGAGAGAGATTTCGATGGAGAGAGAGAGATGGAATTTGATAAATGAATTGTGGTCTTTCCTACTTGTCTTAGATGAATAAAATTCAAATCCAACAAAGAGAAAAAGGTATACTTGTTGGAAATTGTAAAAGACAAGATTTGATAGTTGATGTGAACTTAACTTGTATGCACACTTTAAGCAATCCATGCATAAGACATCATCATGGTGTGTTGGTCTTGGAAATTGAGGGATGATGGGAGAGGAGTTGTGAGGTGGCGAGAGAGGGAGAGAGGTGGATGACACGTGTCGTCGTCGTGTCGTTACGGGTATTAATTATCCGGTCGTAAAGGTTTTCCGGGTAAAACGATTCGTATTAATTCCGTTTTGTTCTATTAACGGGTCTAACCTCTTCTCGTTTCACTTTTGACACTAACTCATCCCAATCCTATTTCACGTCTCAAATTAAAAATTAAAGGCTTCGATCATTTTAGTCCTTTAATTCTTAAAAGAATTTAATCAGCTTATTAATCCGTTTATTAATCCTTTTAAAGACTAATGCCTCATTTCTCTTCTCAATTCTTGGATAAGCTCTTACCCTATCTCAGTGATCTTAAAAGAAATTCTAGGTTCGAAGGTTCTAATTTAATTCTATTCTAGGTTCATCGGCGTAAACATATTTCTCGGCGATTAACGTTATGTTTTCTCAATTAAACAAACTTCTCGGGATTTTTCCGGAATTTAAATTCAAAACAACTCACAAGCATATCACATCATCATCATCTCAGATAAATAGAACATATAAATTCACACAAGATTCACAAGGCAAAATAAACATTTTATTCAAAACTCATCGATTAGAAAAGAAAAATTTTACTCCTAAATTATCATCTTTTAACTCACTCGGTTAATTAGACGCTCTCTAAAGATATAAAAACTCGGGGTATCACATCTTTCTGCATCGTAATCCAAAATCTTGAGGTGAATTTGGCGTCTCTATCTGATATTATGACCTTCGGTACTCCATGCAGACGTACAATCTCTCTGACATATAATTGAGCTAGTTTCTCTGATCCGTAGGTAATCTTAATCGGTAAGAAGTGTGCTGACTTCGTAAGCCTATCTATTATCACCCAAATTGTTGTGTTTCCTCTTCTCGACTTAGGCAAGCCTGTGACAAAGTCCATAGCTATGCCTTCCCATTTCCATTCTGGGACATCCAATGGTTGTAGCAATCCATATGGTCGTCGGTGTAAAGCCTTGACTTGCTGACATGCCAAACATCTTTCTACAAACGAGGCAACGTCTCGTTTCATTCCATTCCACCAAAAGTTTCTTCTCAAATCTTGGTACATTTTCGTACTTCCTGGATGTGCTGTGTAAGGCGTATCGTGAGCCTCACTCAAGATCTCGTTCTTCAGTTCGCTGTCGTCATCAGGAATACAAATCCTGCCTTCAAAAAGTATCGCATTGTCAGGAGCTTCAAAATATCCTTCTGGCTTATCTGTTCTTATCCTCACTCGTAACTTTTCCATTGACTCGTTATTCCACTGAGCATTGATGATTCTTTCTCTCAAATCTGGCGTAGCTTCTAATGATGCTATCTGACTTGTTATCGTAGCTGGTGTGTCGAGCACTCTGATATCCATCTTCTCGAATTCTCGCACTAAAGTCCCTTCCTCTATAAAGAGGCATCCTAGCTTCGTTGGAGCCTTGCGACTCAATGCGTCTGCTACCACATTAGCCTTTTCTGGGTGGTAGTTAATTCGGCAGTCATAATCCTTGACTAATTCGAGCCATCTCCTTTGTCTCATATTCAGTTCTTTCTGCTCGAAAAAGTACTTCAGGCTCTTGTGATCGGTGAATATCTCAACTCTTACACCATAGAGATGGTGTCTCCAAATTTTTAATGCATGCACCACGGCTGCGAGTTCTAAATCGTGGGTTGGGTACTCAACTTCGTGAGGTCGAAGTTGTCGTTAAGCATAAGCTATCACTCGACCATCTTGCATTAAGACACAACCTAATCCATTTTTCGACGCGTCAGTGTAAACCACATACTCTTTATTTGTGTCAGGAAGTGCTAGTACGGCGCTGTGGTTAGCTTCTCCTTAAGCGTTTGGAAACTCTTCTCACACTCGTCCATCCATTTAAACTTGGTATCCTTCCTGAGTAGCTGCATCATCGGGCGAGCGATCGTAGAGAATCCCTCAATAAACCTTCTGTAATAACCGGCTAAACCCAAGAAAATTCTGATCTCGTTCTGACTCGTTGGTGACTTCCAGTTGTGCACTGCTTCTACCTTGGCTGGATCCACCTTGATTCCTTCCGCCGATACTATGTGCCCAAGGAACATTACTTCCTTCAGCCAAAATTCGCATTTACTAAATTTGGCGTAGAGTTTCTCGGCTCTTAGTGTCTCCAACACTATCCGTAGATGTTCCTCGTGCTCTATCTCATTTTTAGTGTAAACGAGAATGTCGTCAATGAATACCAAAACGAATTTGTCCAAGTAGGGGTGGAAGACTCTATTCATAAGATCCATGAATACAGTTGGAGCGTTGGTTAAACCAAATGGCATCACTAGAAATTCGTAATGGCCATATCGGGTTCTAAAAGCGGTCTTTGGTACATCTTCAGGTTTGATCTTGAGTTGATGATACCTTGACCTCAAATCTATCTTGGAGAAGACTCCTGCACCCTTGAGCTGATCGAACAGATCCTCGATCCTTGGCAAATGATATTTGTTCTTGAGCGTGATCTTGTTCAGTTCTCGGTAATCGATGCACATTCTCATCGATCCGTCCTTTTTCCTAACAAAAAGCATGGGTGCTCCCCAAGGTGAGACGCTTGCCCTGATAAAACCAAGGTCTAGTAATTCTTGTAACTGGATTTTGAGCTCTTCCAGTTCCTTCGGTGCCATCCTGTATGGGGCTTTAGACTTAGGAGTCGCTCCTGGTTCTAAGTCGATCGTGAAGTCCACATGATGATCTGGTGGCAATCCTGGTAGCACTTCCGGAAAGACATCTTCGTATTCATTCACAACTTTTACGTCTTGGATGGTCTTTTCGGCTCCTGGCTCTCCGACTAAGTACACCAGATAGGCTGTGGTACCTTTCTTCTTCATAAGTTTCGTGGCTTGAAGGGCTGATATAATTGGTACGCCTCTACCCATTGAAATTCCGTGGAATTCGGTTGGTTCTTTACCCGGAGGTTTAAAAGAGATTTTTCTCTCGTTGCAGAGAATTGTAGCGTAATTCTCTGACAACCAATCCATCCCTAGGATTATATCTTCGTCCCACATTATCATAACATTTAAGTTGTCTGCTTTAACCTTAAGAGTTCCGATTTCTAATTCTAGGTTAGAGCAAACATGAGTGGAAGTAGTGATCTCTCCTGAAGGGGTAGTTACTCTCATAGGGTGTTCAACTCTTAAAGGTATGATGTCTAAGTTATCGGCACACGAGCCAACAATGAAAGAATGCGATGCGCCAGTATCAAACAGTATCTTAATGGGGATGTTGTGGAGTTTTCCCATACCTGCGAGATTGCCTTTTCCTTTGTGCTGGCCACCCTGTTTGATAGCGCATGCCCTCGCATTCTGTTGCTGCTGTGCATGCTGCTGGAATTGTTGTTGATTCATCGGCTGCTGCTGCTGCTGTGCTTGGATGGCTCGGAGAGGTACGGCTTGAAGCGGCTTCGGGCAATCCTTTTTTATGTGCCCCTTCTGTCCACAGTTGAAACAGTTAGGGGTGCCTATCTGGCAGACTCCGGGATGGGCTCTGTTGCACTTCGGGCAGACAGGAATGGTAACCCTCCCTGGGTTGTTTGCTCCCTGGTTGAAATTTCTCTGTTGCCCTTGTGGCTGGTTCTATTGATTGTTGCCCTTCCACGGTGAGTTCTGCTTATTCCCTTGAATAAACAACCCCGATTGGTTGTTTCCCTGCCATGGCCTCTTGTTGTTGTTGTTGTTGTTGTTGCTGCTCTGGTCAGGCTGCTGATGGCCCTGCTGATTTCCCTTTCTCTGACCTCCCTGGTTGTTGAAATTCTGATTGTAGCCTCCGCTACCTCCTCCGTTCCATTTCCTCTTACCCTGATAGTTGCTACTATTTCTGTTATAGTAACCTCGATTCTGGTTCTGCACTGGTGCTGACGCAGTTGGTACAATCTTCTTCTCATCAGGCACGACGGCCTCCATTTCCAGTGCTCTTCCCAAAATATCCGTATAGCCTAGTCCTCCATGACTAGCTAAAGCGATTCCTAGCTCATGTCGTAAACCCCCTTGAAATTTCTTGGATAACTTCTCCTCAGTATCGACCAATGCCGGCGTATACCTTGACAGTTCGCAAAACTTGGCATCATATTAAGTCACGGTCAGCTTTCCTTGCTTCAGATTATAAAACTCGGCTTCCTTCTGCGCCCTATACGTCTTGGGGACGTACTTATCAAACAAGATCTCCTTGAACTCTTCCCATGTAAAACGAGCCAGATGCTCTGCGAGTATCACCTTTTGTCTCGCTTCCCACCAGTAATCTGCCGATCCAGTCAGTTGGAATGCGACACAAAGCATTCTCTCCTCATCAGTGCATCTGAGGAGCTTGAAAATCTTCTCGGTAGATCTCACCCATAGCTTAGCATCGCTAGGGCTACCCGTTCCATTGAACATCGGAGGGTTCCTCTTGAGGAAGAGATCCTCTATATCCCTACGGGGTGGTGGTAGAGGTGGTGGTGACGGGGGTGGTGATGGGGATGGAGATGGGGATGGGGTAGCATTCTGCTCATACTCCTGTTCTCTGTTGTTTTCTGGTTGACGTCTACCACGTCCTCTCGGCCTTCCAGGTCCTCGACCTCTCCTGTTGTTAACGTTTCTTGGCGGCATTTTCTTTGGTCTAAGGAAAAATTGAAATTAGTTCTTTTCTGTTAATCACTCTTAGCACTTACTAGCTCGTTCTCAACTTAATCAAGTTCATGGAACAACATATCGAACATAGCTCCGATATTATTTCATTAATCTTTTAACTTTCGAGTTAAACTCAATTCCTCGTTACACGAGTTCATTTGACATTCTGATTTTAATTACACAATTCATAAGAAATTTTGCTTGTGATTAAAAACCCTCTTCATGGGTCATGTATATATATATACATCAAAAAGAATATTAATTTTGCCTCCAACGAGGACTTATAATGAAGGTTAGACTACTATTAGTCTAAACTAGACTAACTGCCTACTATTTACCGGGTGCACTAACAAGCTGCAACTCCGTAACTACTAAAGTACTAGAACGGAAACGATTCATAAAATTTCATATCCGCTAGAGTACTACAAAGCTAACTAGTTACTGATCCGACTCTATATAGGACAGGAGCTACTACTACTACTATTAACACACGTCTACAACGCCCTGCTCAACTAAACTGCAGTCAAGTCCAAAACTACCCCCTATGGTCTGCAAAAAACCCTAACAACCCTCCTCTAGGTCCTCCTCTGGATCCTCGTCCGGGTCCTCCTCCGGATCCTCCTCCGGATCTTCCTCAGGGTCCTCGTCCGGGTCCTCCTCCTCAGACTCAGAACCACAAACAAGCGGGAGTGCCTCGTCCACCCTCAAAGTAGAACCGTCATAAAGTGCAAGTAGGGTGGACGACGGTGCCTCCAAAGCTGTCTCCTCAAGGTCGGAAACCAAGTAGTCCTTGCTGACCTCTACAGCACGCTTCTTCAGGGGAAGAAGGTGCTCGGGAACTGAACCTGAACCTGACTCGAACTTCTCTCTAGAACGGACCCTGGACAGTCCTGCCTCCATCTCCCACTTCGCGCAGATCTCCTTGAGCAGCGTAAGTGGAGAAGGTAACTCTAACAAGGTGGCAAGCTCCGCGTCGGTCTCTCGGTAGTCTGGCTCCTCCCTGTACAGTCTCGTCTCTAACGGTTCCCTGACTCTAACACAAACATCCGGTACGAACCGTGAAGGCAACCCTAACAACTCAGCAGTCTCGGAGTCAATCTCCACGAATCCCGGCCCTGGGATCAACTCCTCGATTTGCTGACCAACTGGTGGTGACTCAGGTGTAACTATGGTCTCCTCGTCCTCCTCTAGCTGCTCTAACTCAGCGTCAGACTCCTCAACCAGTACACCGTCTGGTGGCAACTCCAACAGGGCGGAGTACTCAGGGTCTAAGTCAAGGTGCTCAAGCTCCGTCTCAGCGGGAAAGTGACTGTAGGGAAGGTGTGGCTCAAAAGGGACAGGGAACATAAACCTGCTGTCGAAGAACCTCCTGTTTACAAATAGGGCAAATCCGGCGTAGTTGCCGGTCGGCTCTGTGTCATCGTCGAGAATCCCTAGAAAGTACCACGCTACACGGTGCGCCCATCCGCGCCACTCCTCCGGTAAGTGTACGATCAGGTCTGAGATTGTCTGACTCTCCCGGATCAAGTGCCGCACTGGGTAGTAAGCTGAAGAAAAGTTACTAACAATCTGTCCTACGTCCTCCTCTCCGTAGTCTACCTCGAACTCGTAGTACTCATCCTGCAGCATGTCTACTATAGTGCGCTCGCACGAGGCCAAAGGCTGGCTCTTCCGAGCCGTAACGCGAGTCCTAGCCATCCTACAAAAGTTTTAAGGAAACACGGATCAGTAACAGGTAGGGAAAAATAACTTATCTCAACGAAATTCTTAAATTACAAAATGAACATTCCTTATTCAATTGTAACATCACCACTTAAGACAACCACTTAACAAGACTTCTAGCAATTCAAGAAATTGCACTTAAACAACATACATAATTAAAAGAAAATCAAGATTTTATTTCCATTCTTTATTTTACCAAATTTTTACTCATTTTAATTCTTTATTTCTTTCTCAACACATTAATTCTTAACGACTTTCACTTATTAAAACAAAGTACATTTACTTCGTCCATGTTACTTATTCAAAAGTAACATCCATTTACAAGAAATTTTATCGTTTACGACTCTTAGTATTCGTACTAGTTGTAGTCGTCGCTCAAAGACGAAATACGGAATTAAATTCCAAAAGAAAATGGAATATAACTTAAGAATAACTTTCTGGAAAACTAAGTTCTAGTTATCGTCGCTAGAATCGGGCGATCGATGGAAAAATTTAATCAAGCTTCGTGCTCGACTCCTAATAATCTATACGATTCTTCTTTGTAGAGTTCGATCGAGGCGAACCCTACTGAAACATGAAACGAGAAGAAAAAGGAATGACGTGACACGAAATGACGTCATTTACATTACTTACGAGTAAGTAACGTTCACTTATTTTGTTTAGCTTTGATTCCATTTACTCAATCTTCGTCGTCTCGTTCATATCTTTCTTAACTCGAAGCCAAAAGCTTCTCAAACGTCTAATCGTTCCCTTCGTTTACTAACACGATTTATCGGATCATTTTTATTTCCTTTTCCTCGCAGAAAATTCTTAGAAAACAAGTTCGACTTTGCCGAATCTTTATTCATGTCACTTAACACACGTGACATTCATCAGTAGAAGTCCTTCTCGCGTTGGGGATCTCCTTTCGAAATCATTTCAAAACAACGTTTCTTAAAAACGTCTAAGTTCTCGAAGAACCGGAAAGTTCTTAAGTTTCAAGTCTACGTTCTCATTGAACCGGGAAAAATCCCTAAAATCCGACTATATTCTTGTGTTCGCATAATTTTTCATAAAAAGGAAATTATCGCGCAAATAATTTCACTTAAGATAGTACTTGTACTATCGCATAATCACATAGAGTATGAAGTATAATTTTTATACTTTATGTAAAATTCTTATTTTTAAAACACAACTAATTCTCATTCTCAATTATTTTTATTGAATACTTGCTCATAAAATTTCTTATTTGAAAGAAATCACATCATAAAATTCTTTCTTTTTTCCTCGTTGAGTTGACGTAGCGGGCGGTTGAGTTGACATCTATGTTTTCAATCTTAGTATTAGAGTCTAACTCTTATCTTATACTTGGAAAGACGACTCTGATCTAGAGTATATACAAATATTCTATCCTATGACTCGAAAGAAGACTCGATATAGAGTACAAACGAATACTCTATATTATTACTCGAAGGAAGACTTGTATACGAATACCACTTGGTAATATTACTAGAAGGAATGACTCATACTAGAAAAGAATGACTCATACTACTCTGTGGTATCACTAAAAGAATAACTCGTACTAGAAGATTGACTAAGAAGCAGAGCAGAAAACGAGCACTGCTCTGATACCACTCTGTCACAGCCCCAAATCCCGAGGGACGGCAGAAGCCGGGGTGCGACTGGGGTTGGATTAAAGAAGCGGGGAAAAAGGGAGCTAACTGACTAACATACATAAAAGACATCAAACAATCAATGAACAAGACTTGAATATAATAAAGAAAGAGTTAATCACGAGTGATTACTCGACAAAAGTACAGGATAGTAACTAAGTTCAAGTTCACAGACTTATACTACAGAGTTTTGTTCAATAAACAGATTCTCAAAAGACTTAGAGTTTGGCAGCGGAAGAGTCCTAACTAAAGCATCCTATCTTTTCAACTCAACTTCAACCGTTGCTGCTCACGTCGCTTCAACCTGCACATTTAGAAAACAATGCAGGGCTAAGTATAAAAGTACTTAGTGGGCACGATGCCGAAATCATAATCATAAGTATAGACAAATATGACAATTCATAATTGTAGCACATCGGGGTTTTATTGAAAGGAACCCGTGTCTACTAAACATTTTCTGACTCTTTTCTCAATTTAGCTTGCAAGCATTTTTCTGGTATGTTACGTTCAATCTTGACCAAATCTCATTCACCGTGGCTGGTACCCCTCAACAGGATATCACATACACCACAGGTTACAAAGTGCACTAACTCTGGAAAGCACTTAGCAGCTAACTCAAAGCCGATCGTTAGTTAACCTAGTTAGATTAACTCTAAATCTGGAAAACACGAATGTTGACTCAGATAGGTACAAAAGAACTCACATAAAACGTAAAACAGTTCATGCCATAATATCACTTTGAAAACACAGATATCAAAGCGATAAAGAAAGATTTTCCGAGCATTGCTCGTTTTATTTTATATATAAAAGCCCACCTTGTAATATAGAACTAAGATGTACTAGCTTTCGATCTTCGGATCTTCCATCCTTTCTTTACTGCTGGCTTCCTCCTTCATCGTAAAATAATAATACTTAAAATCGATTCGTAAAAGATAATCGATCAAAGAAACTCGAAAAAAGTTTTAGTCATTTCATTCTTTAGGCATTTGCACGCTTACTAGATTCATTTTACTTAAACGGGAATGAGACTCGAACAAATCCCGTTTAGAACCCGAAAAGTCTCATACTCGACTCTTAGATCAGTAGAGAGGGTAGTCGATAGCTCAATACGACTTAAAAGATCATAAGAAACTAAGTTGGAAAGAATCAACTTAGGAAAAATTACGTTTTAGTTCATTATGACTTATGCAATTTCTCGCTTAACTAAACTTCTTTACTTGAACGGATAAAAGGTACCAACTCGTCTCGGTTAGCACTCAAGGCTCCTTACCTGACTCTAGGGTCAGTAGGAAGATAGTCGTTAGTTAATACGGCTTAGACGATCGAAAGAAACTAAGTTGCGAACGAAACAACTTAGAAGAATGAAAACTGAAATTTCACTGCGCATTACAGTAACTCTGGGGACTGCCCAGAACAGGGAATCTGGAAATAGAGGATGAACCCTGTACCGTTTGAAAGTTTGGGATGTCTAGTTTACGCTCCAATTTACGGATCGCAAATCCGATAAACGAGCTAAAAGTTATTACAGTTTCCGGAGAGGGTCGCAAAACTGCCGCGCTAACCCTAGATGCTCGATAGAATCGACGTATAACGTCTTAGGTTCGTTCTAAGTTCTCGAATTCGATTTCTCATGATACTTGACCCTCAAGGCAGTCAACACGTACCCCTGTACATGATGAACTCCTTCTCAAACCTCGTCCAATAGCACGACGTTCTAAACGTCGGCTTTCAACTAACAAGTACTAAACCAAAACAAGTTATGAAATTCTCGTTCTAGTTCTCGACTATCACTATAACTCATATTATATTAGCTCGAAAGCTCATGACATCAACTACAAAGTTATTCCCAAGTCCATCATAAACGATATTATCAAGTTAGAATTCTCATTCGACTTCTCGGTTATTAATTACGTCTAATTGTTCGTCTCTTACACAATTTTCAAAGTTGTCGGATTTCGTTCAAATTTTACGTCATTAAACAACATCTAACGAGAATCACTTTCATGCATATAATCATTTCATATCAACACTATATTTCAACTTACGACGAGTTCTTCGTCTCTTACATCCCACAAAATATTTTTAGAAAAATCTAAATAAATTCCTATCAACAAGTAATACCAATTACAACCTTATTCCATCAACCAAACATCATCTAAATCAAACACATGAAAACCCCTAATTTTCTCAAGATTTTCGGTATTAATACATGGATTAAGAGAGTGATTTTCTTCATCAATTAACATCATTTAACTCTTAATCATCCTATTATAACATCAATTGATCAAATGAAATCCAATTACACATTAACATGCAAAATCCCCAATTTCAAACCCTAAACCCTAGAATTCGGTTTCCACATAACAAAGGGCTTTCGATTTCTCTTGGTTTTAATCACTAATTAAACTCTTCCTAAGCATGTATATAACATCAATTGAAGAATTCAAAAACCCTACCTATTTTCCCTAAATTTTCGGTATTGATTAGGATATTAAGGCTCTTGATTTCTTTCAATTCTAATCCTAGAATTCACATCTAATCACAACTAATTTCACTAATCCAAAATCAAAACATCTAGTTCATCATTCCCTAATTTTGATCCAAGAAGAAAATAAAAAGAAGGGGAATCCAATTGGATAGAAACATGGAGGAGATGAATACCTTGAGATTTAACAAAGGGGAGGAAAATGGAAGAACAAGAGGGAGAGAGGGGAGGCTGCCGATGGGTTTGGGGAGGGAGGGAGAGTGAGGATTTAATTTGTGTATTAGATGAGTTATAAGGTAACATGTGTAAAGTATGAATAGTTAGCATTAAGTGTAAAGTTTAACTATATAAAAAATCAAATATCTTGCTAATGTGAGAGGGGGAAGTCGGTCATGAGGGTAAGGGGAGGAAAAATACACGCTTTTCCGGCGCGATACGACGTTACGGAAATCGAACGATGAAAAACGTAGCTCGGCACAAAGTCGTCACGATCCGATTCGACCAAAAATTCTAACGTACTAAACTTAATCAGAAAATAAAATTTATAAAATTAATTCCGACAAAAACTCGGGACGACACAGTCCGAGTTTCGTCCGAAAAATCATAAAAATGAACTTTCTCGGGCTAGTTCGTATCGCGATTTCGTGAATGTAAAAATCAGACGGTTTTCCGTTCTGAGTTCACGAACTAAAAACTTTTCGTACGCGCTAACCCTAAATACAGTAGTCGCTTAGCTGACTTCCGTAATTTATTTTCGGAAACGGATTCGACCGTTAGTCTTAGAATTCAAAATCGTAAACTTAGGCGTGCAAAGCCATTTATTTTATTAACTTTAAAATTTTGAGATCGTAAGGAATTTCCGGGGCATTACAACTTAATTCAATTATGCATTTCTTTTAATAAGAACTCAAACAATATAATTTGTCTTTTCTCAGCTTATAAACAACGTTTTTTCAAATTCGTTATCTTATGAAGCATTTTATAAAATTTTACTCATTTAATAAAAATTCTCTTTAATTTATACTGGTTTCTTATGAAGTTGGAATTTCCTTTCCATTTCTAACTCGATTCTCATTTCTTAACTCAACTACTATTTTCTAATTATTAACTCGACATTTCTTCTTGATTTTTTTTTGCATGATTTGAAAACAATTTACTTAATTAATTAACTTTAATTAATTTCTTTCAAAACCATTATTCGAACTTTATTCCCTTATCCTTTTGATTAAACTTAACTCGTCTAATATCTTTTCATGGACTCGATTAAAACTTCTTATTAATTAATTCTTTTTAACTCGATTTTTCTCAATTGTTGTTTATTTACTTAATATATTCTTCTTCTTCTTTGTTCTTATCTTAAAACCAATTTTTAATTAACAATCTTCCTTTATTTTTCAATTAGTTTTTATAAAAACTAGATTACCTTATTAATTCAATTACAAAATTTCCTTTTGATTTAGATTATTTAAAATTTTAAATCTTCAAGTTTTATTACAAGAACACCTATTAGACATATCTTTTTATGCATTTTTCAATTCTTAATAATTTAAAAGCTTTTAAACTTCATTCTTTTTGTTAAAAAAATTTCTCTTTTCATCTATGATTCCAACTAACACTTTAGCACACATTATAACATCAAAACATCAAATCTTCTATATTATCACAAATTATTTTCTTTAATAACTTCACATGCAATTCCATTTTCTTAAACTTAACATTATACAAGATTCCATCAACATATCATATAATTATTTCATGATCAAAACATCACTTAAATCATCAACAAAATCAACAAAATAAATTCCTTCTTTTTCTTCCAAAACACACGGCATTCATACATAATTTGGGGCAATTTATTTCTCAAATTTTCATGCATATATATTCATTCACAACATGAATAAAAACCATAAATCAAGCATCAAGATATCAATAACTCAAGAAATTCACATTTTCCTATTTTTCCTCTATATTTTCGGCATTAATCATTTTTTTAGGGATTTAATTTCTTTTTCTTCTCTTAATTCACCGATTAAATCCTAGTGTTCGATTTTTCCATCGATTTCTCCTCACTTAAATCTCACATTAACAATCTAAGTTTGCCTAAACATAAAATAAATACCATGCATGCATGTTTTCTTTCTTTTAAGGCTTAGAGATATACATATATACAATTAATCAAATGAATCATCATACTTTGAAAATTAAAATTGGATCTCTTCTCCTTGGCTTCTTGGGATCGAATTGAAGGGGGAAAAGAGCTTCAAACTTTAGCTTGGATGTATGGAAGAACTCCTCTTGAATCCTAAAAAATATAAGGAATAATTAATCATCCATCTAGGGCCTTATAGCCGAAAAATACAAGAAAATAAGGATGATTATTTGAATTTAATACTCAAGAACTTGATGAATTTTTACCTTTTTTTTTTGAAGGTATGAAGGAAATAGATGAAAGATGATGATCTTTACTTCATTTCCATGGATTTTGAGCTTGAAAGCTAAGCTTGCATGGAAGAAAATCAAATGTATGTGTGTGGTGTCTGTGTTTGCCGAGAGGGAGGGTAGGGAGAGAGAGAGAGTTTTTCTTTTCTTCAATGTTAGATAGTAGATGAATGAATGAAGTGAAATTCTTTCTCTTTGAACATAGAGAGAAATCGAGAGAGAGAGAGAGAGATAGATACATGTATTTGTGTCCAACAAAGGGAATAAACATGATTGCAATTAATATTGAAAATTGGTATGCTAAAGTGTAATGGAGAATTGATGTGATTGCTATTGCATGCAATCTTTTGTTAAGATTGCGGTGAGACATAATATGAAAATTGCATAGGAAATTGGAGAGAGATGAGAGAGAGATGGTGTGAGGTGGCGGTGAGAGGGAGAGAGAGAGTGACACTTGTCCTCGTCGTGTCGTTACGGGTATTAATTACCAGGTCGTAAAGATTTTTAGGATAAAACGATCCGTATTAATCCATTTATGATATAAACGGGTCTAATCTCTTCTTGTCTCGTTTCCAACACTAAAACATCTCAATCCTAATTCACATTTCATTTAAAAGATTAACGATTCCGATCATCTAGTCTTTTAAATCTTAAAAGAAATTAGTCGGCTTATTAATCCGCTTACTAATCCTTTAAAGATTAATTCCTCATTACTCTTCTCAAATTATCTTGGATAAGCTCTTACCCTATCTCAATGACCTTAGAAGAAATTCTAGGTTCCAAGATTTTAATTCTACTCTATTCTAAATTCTTCGGCGCATAGAATTTTCTCGGTAATCAACATTATTCTTTTTCAATTAAACAAACTCTTCGGGGTTCTTCTAAGAATTAAACTCATACTCATTCTCATATAAATAACTCAATAAATACATCATATTATCAATTCAAGAAATAGAACAGATAATTTCACACAAAAACACATAAGGTATTCCAGTCGTTTCACTCATTTCTGTTTATTTAGAAAAGAAAATTTTTATTCCTCAAATCTCGTCATTTAAACTTACTCGGTTAATTAAAACTCTCTCTAAAGGTTTAGAAATTCGGGGTATTACAGTTTTTATTGAGTTTGGTATGTGTTATCATCTGTTTGCTTGAGATTATTATTATCCTGTGAAAGGTAGGAAACCCACGTGTGGTATGTTAAATATTGAGGTGACTGTGAGCCTTGCTTCGATTGGGCTGGTCACAGTATTCGAGAAGGAGGCCTACTTCTCGGCACAGTGAGATTATTTGTGACAGATGATGCATACTGTTGATATATGTTATATTTTGACTGCGCAGTCTATTTAAAAGAAAATGTTTTAACATGCACAAGTAAAATCGTTTTAAGTTGCTTAAGTACTTGTGATGTTTCGGCAAGGCAAGTTCAATTGATATAGCTTTTAAGAGCATATTTTTCCAAATGTTTTTGGCATGTGTTCACTGAGTACAAAGTACTCAGCCCTGCGTATATTTCTAAACGTGCAGGTTGACAGGATGGTGATGGCATGGACGCTTGGTGGTGTGGTGTTTTTGGTTAAGTCGAGTCGGATGTCGGACTGGCATTTGCACGTCTCCATACGTGTGAATGTTGGGTTTTGAGTCAAGTTTCCGCTGCAACTCTTTGAAATGATGTCTGTTGAGATATACTCTGATACTTGTTGTTTTTTATTCCGAGCAATGTGCTCGATGGTTTTTAAATGCTTGTTGAATTCTTAATTGTAATACCCCAGAAATTCCGTACAGTCTTAAAATTTTTAAGTTAATAATAAAAATGGCTTTGCACGCCTAAGCTTACGATTTTGAATTCTAAAGCTAACGGTGAAATTCATTTCCGAAAATAAATTACGGAAGTCAGTCAGATGACTACTGTATTTAGGGTTATCGCATACGAAAAAATTTTAGTTCTTGAACTTAGAACGGAAAACCGTCTGATTTTTACATTCACGAAATCGCGACACGAACTCGCCCGAGAAAGTTCATTTTTATGATTTTCCGGACGAAACTCGGACTGTGTCATCCCGAGTTTTTGTCAGAATTAAGTTTTTAAATATTATTTTCTGATTAAGTTTAATACGTTAGAATTTTTGGTCGAATCGGATTTTGACGATTTTGTGCCGAGCTACATTTTTCGTCTTTCGATTTCTGTAACGTCGTACCGCGCCGGAAATCGCGTAATTTCTTTTCTCTTCCTTCTCTTGGCCGACCTCACTTCCCTCTCTAAGCTTGATATTTTCATTTTATATAGTATTAAACCTATGACTCACTCTTAGATATTTCTAATTAAACTTTACACCTATTATCTTTATTAGATACATGATATAACAAATTAAGTCATCATCCTCACACTCTCTCCCTCCCAACTCGGCTGCCCTCACACACCTCTCTCCCATTTTCTTCTTTTCACCATTGTTGGAGAACTTCAAGTTCTTGGAGCAAGAATTTCACACAAGTCATCATCCAACCATCGAATTCTATAACTTCCTTCATTAAACTTCAAGGTATTCATCTCCTCTCTAATTCTATCCAATTGGATTCCTTTTCTTTTTATTTTCAAGATGGATCAATTTTTATGGATGATGAATTAGATGTTTTGATCTTTAATTAGTGTAATAGGATGGATTAGATATGATATCTATGTTTAAAATTGAAAGAAAATCAAGAACCCTATTTTCTTATTAATACCGAAAATTAGGGGTTTGGAGTAGGATGATTGAATTCTTCAATTAGTTGGATAAACATGCTTAGGAGGTGTTAGATTGATGATTAAAACAAAAAGAAATCGAAACCCCTATGAATTTGATGATGACCGATTTTATGCTAGGGTTTAAGTTAGGGGTTTTCAAATTAATAGTGTAATTAGACTTGTAATTGTTTAATTGATGATATAGTAGCACGATAAATGGATTAATGAGGTTAATCGATGAAGAAAATGACCCCCTTTAATTTTATGTTATTACCGAAAATTATAAGAAATTTAGGAGTTTTCATGTAGTTGATTTAGTTGATGTTTTGTTGATGAATTAATGTTGCTAATGATAATAGTTGATGATAGGAATTTAATTGGAATTTTCTAAATTTATTTTGTGGATCGTAAGAGACAAAGAACTCGATTTAAGTTGAGATTAAGTAATGATATGAAGTGATGATGTATATGATAATGAATCTAATTAGATAATGATTGATGACGTAGAATTTGAGCGAAATCCGATAACTTTTGAAATCTCGTAAGAGACGAACAAGTGGACGTAATTAATAATCGAGAAGTCGAGTAAGAGTTCTAACTTGATAATAATGTTTATGATGGACTAAGGCACGACTTTGTAGTTGACAACATGAGCTTTCGAGTTATTATAAAATGAGTTGTAGTTATAATCGAGAACTAGAAACGAGAAATGTTAACTTGATTTTGGTTTCGTAATTGGTAGTTGAAACGACGAGGTGTGATCGTCGTGGTTATAAACGGGTTTTGAAAAGGAGTTCTTCACGTACGGGAGTACGTGTTGACTGCCTTGAGAGTGAAGTTTCATGAGAAATCGAGTACGAGAACTTAGAACGAACTTAGGAAGTTATACGTCGATTCTATCGAGCAACTAGGGTTAGCCGCGGCAGTTTTGCGACCCTTCCCGGAAACTGTAATATCTCTTAGCTCGTTTATCGGATTTGAGATCCGTAAATTGGAGCATAAACTAGACTCTTCAAGTTTTCTAATGGTATAGGGCTCATCCCCTGTTTCCAGTTCCTCTGTTCTGGGCAGTCCCCAGAACTACTGCTTTGCGCAGTGATTTTTCAGAAGTTGATTTCCTAAGTTGTTTTCTCCGCAACTTAGTTCCTTTCGATCGTTTAAGCTGTAATAAGTTGACGACTATCTTCTCTACTGACCTAAGAGTCGAGTATGAAACCTTTCGAGTTCTAAACGAGATTTGTTCAAGTCTCGTTCCTATTTAATTAAAATGAAACTAGTAGCGTGCAAATGCTTAAAGAAACAAAACGACTAAAAACCTAATTCGAATTTCCATGTTCGATTATCTTATACGACCGAATTTAAAGTGTGATTATTTCCATCGCTTTAATAATCGTGTTTTCAAAGTGATAATCATGGCATAAACTGTTTAAATATTTTATGTGAGTTCTCTTGTACCTATCTGAGTTAACCTTCATATTTTCCAGATTTATTAGTTAACTAACGATCGGCTCTGAGTTAGCTATTAAGCGCTTTCCAGAGTTAGTGCACTTTGTAACCTATGGTGTATGTGGTAGCCTGTTGAGGGGTAACCAGCCACGGTGAATGAGAATTGGTCAAGATTTGAACGTAACATACCAGAAAAATGCTTGTACAAGCTAATTTACATAAATGAGTCAGAAAATGTTTAGTAGACACGGGCCATTTTAAATAAAACCCCGATGTGCTACGATTATGAAATGCCTGATTATTTATACTTATGAATATGTTTTCGGCAACGTGCCCACTAAGTACTTTTGTACTTAGCCCTACATATGTTTTCTAAATGTGCAGGTTGAAGCGATGGAAGCGGTGAGGCTTGAATTAAGTTGTCTTAGGAAGACTTTAGTTAGTATGAATCATTTCCGCTACAAAACTCTAGTACTTTGATGTTATGTACATTACGTAAAACTCTGTAGTTTATGTCTGTAAACTTTAACATAGATGCCTTTTGAGTACCTTCTGTCGAGTAATCCTTGAGATTAACTCTTCTTTTTGTAAATAAAGTCATGTTCATAGAATGTATGGTGTCTCCTATGTATGTTTAGTTCAGTTAGTCCCCTTCTTCCCCGCTTCTTTAATCCAAACCCTAGTCGCACCCCGGCTTCTGCCGTCCCTCGGGATTTGGGGCTGTGACATTAATCTCGTTGACTTGAAACATTTATCGTATCCCCGTTGATATGTGATTTTGAAATGCTCGGTTATTGCTTCATTATGTCTTTGATAGTTTTATTCAAGTGCTGTTGCTTTCATTAATGTTTTCCCCGAGCATTTTCCCCATAGTTGAGTTGATGGTTAGTTGATTAGGTTGTGTTGTTGTTCGTAAATCACACCTCGAGAGTCGGGGTGTAACAGATTGGTATCAGAGTGTCACAGCCCCAAATCCCGAGGGACGGCAGAAGCCGGGGTGCAACTGGGGTTGGATTAAAGAAGCACGGAAGAAGGGGACTGACTAACTAAACATACATAAAAGACATTAAATATTCAACGAACAAGACTGGAATATAATAAAGAAAAAGTTAATCGCGAAGGATTACTCGACAAAAGTACACGATAGTAACTAAGTTCAAGTTTACAGACTTATACTACAGTGGTTTGTTCAAAAAGTACATATTCTCAAAAGACTTAGAGTATTGTAGCGGAAGTAAGTCATAAGCTAAAGCATCCTATCTTTTCAACTCAACTTCAACCACTGCCGCTCATGTCGCTTCAACCTGCACATTTAGAAAACAATGCAGGGCTAAGTACAAAAGTACTTAGTGGGCACGATGCCGAAATCATAATTATAAGTATAGATAAATATGGCATTTCATAATTTGTAGCACATTGGGGGTTTTATTAAAAAGGAGCCCGTGTCTACTAAACATTTTCTGACTCTTTTCTCAATTTAGCTTGCAAGCATTTTTCTGGTATGTTACGTTCAATCTTGACCAATTCTCATTCACCGTGGCTGGTACCCCTCAACAAGGTATCACATACACCACAGGTTACAAAGTGCACTAACTCTGGAAAGCACTTAGCAGCTAACTCAGAGTCGATCGTTAGTTAACCTATTTAGATTAACTCTAAATCTGGAAAACACAAATGTTAACTCAGATAGGTACAAGAGAACTCACATAAAACATAAAATAGTTCATGCCATAATTATCACTTTGAAAACACAGATATCAAAGCGATAAAGAAAGATTTTCCGAGTATTGCTCGTTTTATTTTATATATAAAAGCCCACCTTGTGATACAGAACTAATAAGTACTAGCTTCCGATCTTTTGATCTTCCGTCCTTTCTTTACTGCGGCTTCCTCCTTCATCGTAAAATAGTAATACTTAAAATTGGATCGTAAAAGATAATCGATCATTGAAACTCGAAAAAGGTTTTTGGTCGTTTCATTCTTTAGGCATTTGCACGCTTACTAGATTCATTTTAGTTAAACGGGAACGAGACTCGAATAAATCTCGTTTAGAACTCGAAAGGTCTCATACTCGAATCTTAGGTCAGTAGAGAGGGTAGTCGATAGCTTAATACGACTTAAAAGATCAAAAGGAACTAAGTTGGAAAAGAAATCAACTTAGGAAATTAAGTTTTAGTTCATTATACGATTTAGACATTTTCACGCTTAACTAAATTTCTTTACTATAACGAATACGAGATGAGATCTCGTCTTGTTTAGCACTCAAGGCTCCTTTCTTGACACTGGGGTCAGTAGGAAAATAGTCGTCAAGTTATTACGGCTTAGAGGATTGAAAGAAACTAAGTTGCGAACGAAACAACTAAGAAGAATGAATTCTGAAAATTCACTGCGCAAGGCAGTAACTCTGGGGACTTCCCAGAACAGGGGAACTGGAAACAGGGGATGAGCCCTGTACCACTAGAAAGCTTGGGATGTCTAGTTTACGCTCCAATTTACGGATTGCAAATCCGATAAACGAGTTAAAAGTTATTACAGTTTCCGGCAAGGGTCGCAAAACTGCCGCGCTAACCCTAGTTGCTCGATAGAATCGACGTATAACTTCCTAAGTTCGTTCTAAGTTCTCGTATTCGATTCCTCATGAAACTTTACTCTTAAGGCAGTCAACACGCACTCCTGTACGTGACGAACTCATTCTCAAAACTCGTCCAATAGCACGACGTTCTATACATCGGCTTTCAACTATCAAGTACTAAACCAAAGTCAAGTTAACAATTTCTCGTTCTAGTTCTCGACTATCACTATAACTCATACTATACTAGCTCGAAAGCTCATGACGTCAACTACAAAGTTATACCTTAGTCTATCATAAACAATATTATCAAGTTAGAATTCTTATTCGACTTCTCGGTTATTAATTACGACTAATTGATCGTCTCTTACGCGATTTTAAAAGTTATCGGCTTTCGTTCATTTTCTACGTCATCAAACAACATCTAACGAGATTCATTTTCATGCATATCATCATTTCATATCATTACTATTTCTCAACTTAAATCGAGCTCTTCGTCTCTTACATTCCACAAAATAATTTTAGAATATTCTCAAATAATTCCTATTATCAACTAACATCATTAGGAACATTATTTCATCAACAAATCAACAACTAAAATCAACTACATGAAAAGCCCTAAATTTCTCAAAATTTTCGGTATTAACCCACAATTAAAGAGGGTGTTTTTCTTCATCAATTAACACCATTTGTCTTTTAATCATACTATTATAACATCCTTTAAACAATTGAAGTCCAATTGCAACATGAAATTGAAAAACCCCAATTTCAAACCCTAAACCCTAAATCGATTTTCATCTACTCAAAGGGCTTTCGATTTCTTTTTGTTTTAATCCCTAATCGAACACTTCCTAAGCATGATTATATCATCAATTGAAAGATTCAAAAATCCTACCATAATCCCTAAAATTTCGGTATTCATGTAAAAGTTAGGGCTCTTGATTTCTTTCAATTTCAATCCCTAATTATCCTATCTAACACATCTAATTTCACTAATCCAAGATCAAACATCTAGTTCCATCATTCCTCAATTTCGATCCAAAGAAGAAATTAAAAAGAAAAGGATTTTGGATGGATAGAAACATAGAGGAGAGGATTACCTTGACAATTAATGAAGGAAGACTTAGGTTTTGATGGAGGATGAAGAACTTGTGTGATTTCTTGCTCAAGAACTTGAAGCTTTCTTCAACAATGGAGGAAAATGAAAGATGGGAGACAGGGAGAGAGAGGCTGCCGATTTTGGGAGGGAGAGAGAGAAGAGATGATTTAATTTGTGTATTAGATATTACTTTAGGGTAATATGTGTAAAGTAGGAATAGTAATAGCATTAGGTGTCCAATTAATAATATATAAGATGAAAAATATCCAAGCTTGTGTGTGTGTGTGACCATGTCGGTCATGAGGGAGAGAAAGAGAGGAATTACGTGCTTTTCCGGCACGATACGACGTTACGGAAATCGAACAACGAAATATGTAGCTCGGCACAAAATCGTCACAATCCGATTCGTCCAAAAATTCTAACGTATTAAACTTAATCGGAAAATAATATTTATAAAATTAATTTCGACAAAAACTCGGGACGACACAGTCCGAGTTTCGTCCGGAAAATCATAAAAACGAACTTTCTCGGGCGAGTTCGTATCACGATTTTGTGAATGTAAAAATCAGACGGTTTTCCGTTCTGAGTTCACGAACTAAAAACTTTTCGTACGCGATAACCCTAAATACAGTAGTCGTCTAGCTGACTTCCGTAATTTATTTTCGGAAACGGATTTCACCGTTAGTCTTAGAATTCAAAATCGTAAACTTAGGCGTGCAAAGCCATTTATATTATTAACTTTAAAATTTTGAGATCGTAAGGAATTTTCGGGGTATTACACAGAGCAAGGTTTTGATTGCTCTGAAGTCTGATATTCTTTGATGAACCGAGTCTAGATTTAATTCCTAGACTTATTTGAGTCAGTAAACCACACCAAGCTATCCTCCATCTCATCCGGCAACTAGGTATGTCTTATTTTTCTAAAAGTTTTTCAAGCTAAAATGATGTTTGAATTATCAAGTATTGAGAATTTCTTTTGAGTTATTTTTGAGTTATGATGTTTAGAGATGAAATCTATTAAGTTGATTGATAACTAGATTGCTTTAGAATGCTCTCCCCAATGCGTGCTCGTGTGGGAAAATCAGAAAGGATGAAACGCGTTTGCAAATGGTTACGTGATTTGGAATTTGCCCGAATCCATGAACGAAAATCCCCCTTTGGAACACAAAAATGAGTATGTGGTGGAAATTCTAGTATGCTCGATTAATTGTTTAAGTGTGCTTATGCGTTTAAAAATTCGTATAGGATGGACGATAACGACTGGATGCAGGAGTACTTGCACGTGAGAAAGATGAGTACTGTGTCACTAGCTGAATTTCTAGCGCGTTATCATTCGATATGGGGAAGAGTCAGTATATGGACATAGGACCACTCGAAGGCATGACGCATCTAATCCAAGCTCTACCTCAGGAATGGAAAGATTGGGCAGCATCCCTTGTTCCTCGATTTTTAGGTTATCGCTACTTCAACTGAACCTTGTACGGCGATATGAATGCGTTTATCTCCACTATCTTAGCCCGTTTCATGACCTATGGTGCTCCTCCGCCAGAGCCGTATAATGATGACTCTCCAAGTTTGCTAAATGAAATTGTCCATACCCCTCCACCAATTCCTCAAGATGACCCTATCTTCCTCCGAATTAATTCGCCGCCACGAACTGAGCTTGAACCTCGAAATTCCTACTCAGATTGTTCATTTGTAAGTGGTGTGCTTTCAATTCAATCTTTTGATCCCTTTGCTTTGTCTAACTTGCCAACATTGCAGCCGAGTGGATGCAATGGAAATCCGTCATCGAATGAAGATCAGTTTGCCGCGTATATGCATCGTCATCAAGCAACTTTTTTAATTCATTCCGAAGCAGAATCTTCTAGGCCAGCCCGTTCAAGAAACGACAATGAGAACGAAAATGAGCCAACTGATGCAGCAACAGTAGGAAAACGATATCTTCAAGCCTTACCCAGCAATGTCTTTCCTGCCACTTTTGCTTGTGCATCTACCTCCTTAGCAAGGCCAGAAGATGAGCACAACTTCCAATTTGGTGTCTCAGCTGATGTAGCTTCTTACCTTCGACAAGAAGAAAACCCCAACACCCCGCCATGGGTTGAATTTGAGCTAGCCGCGCTGAACTACACTTTGGAAAACTGTGAAGAAGCTTTGAGGGAAGCTGAACGCGAGTGTTTCGCCATTAAAGATGACAACGTTGAGGAAGATGAACAGTTTGTAGACCACATGCTTGAGGAAGAGGAAGAAGAAGAAGAAGAAGACCCTGAGGAGGAAGAAGATCCTATAGAGCACTTTGAAGTAGACTCTAATGTGGAGCAATATGATGACAATGGGCCGAGCGAAGATGATTCCTGCATGTAGAAGTGATTCAAGGAAGCCGTGGAAATTTAAATATTTTATCGTGTGTGTTTGAGAGACGATGTGTGTTTGAGAGACGAACTCTTTTATTTGTCAGCAGTAATGTAATTTATGGTTTAAGAACTTGCTTAATTTGAGTAGAGGAAAGGGAATTTTCAATTGAATCCCTATTCTTTATAAGTCCTTAAAAGAGGCCGCCGTCGGGTGATATAAAATGAGCCTTTAGGCTATTAAAATTAGTTATAAGTCTCTTGAGTTATTAATTCGAATTGAGTATGTGAATATGAAAGTAATGATATTTTATTCTATGATTGTGATTGATTGCTTGAGAAAAATGATTGTCTTGAGAATAATGTGAATTTATGATGATGATGTGAATGTTTGATGGTTATTGGAAATTGAATGAGATGTATGTATATATGAAAATTTGAAATAATGAAGTTATTTGAGAAGACCCTTGATTGCTTTTTAATTATTTAAGTACCGATCGAGAATCGTATTCCTCCCAAAAGGGAAATGTTTTCAGAATCGAGAAAGGTTCCTAGTAAACTAAAGATTTGGAGTGGCTAAAATTTTCTTGTTGTATTTTTAGAATGCCGCCGAGACGTAGAAATGTTAGAAACCCTTAAGAGAACCCTGAGGGACAGCGTGATCCTACTCCGCCCCCTCCGAATGAGAGACGAGTCGAAGAACTTTTTCTTCGTCAAAATCCCCCAACCTTCGATGGTAAAGACAGTCCGGCTGATGCTGAGGACTGGATTCATTCTCTTGAGCGAATTTTTCATTTTCTTCGTTGCTCCGATCGTGAACGTCTGGAGTGTATGACGTATCAATTGAAAGGAACGTCTGGAGTGTATACACCCGAAGAGCGCGAGGACTTGACGTGGGATCAATTTAAGGAAGCTTTATATGAAAAGTATGTGCCGAGGAGTTATCGCAAGCAGAAAGCAAAGGAATTCACCAATCTGAAGCAAGGGAAGAAGTCTGTGGCCGAGTATGATCGAGAGTTCTGTGAATTAGCACGTTTCGCTCCTGACATGGTGGATACTGATGAGAAAATGTGTGAGTCATTTCGAGCAGGACTGAGGCAAGATATCCGAGTAGTTCTTGCTAGTCAGAATGGTTTGACTTACGCTGAAGCCTTGAACCGAGCCCTAGATATGGAGTTGGCAATGCAACCAGAGAAAGGATCGCATCCTCCAGCTAATCCTCAATTTCAAAGCCAGACAACGACGACTGTATCTACCCAACAATCCCAATTTGGCCAGCATGGAAAGAAGAAGGGAAAATGGAGTGGTGAAAACCACCCGAACAAGAAACAGTGGCAAGGAAAAAGCCAACAGCAACCCCAGAAGGGAAGAGCTCCGCAAGTCAATCGAAGTAACCTACCTGTAGGACCCTTAGGATTCCCTCCTTGTGCGAAATGTGGCAAAATGCATCAAGGCGTCTGCAAGAGCGGGAGTAATGTTTGCTATACTTGTGGTCAACCTGGTCATTTCTCGAACCAGTGCCCGAGTAAGCAACAAGGATTGAGAGGCGGAAGACCGAATCAGTTCCAGCTTTCGTAGATGAAAGCCATTGAGGCAACTCCTCTGCAAAAGTTTGTCCAACATCAACGTAAGCCGCCGCAGCCAAAGCAGCAACCTCTTCAGCAAGAGCCTCCGCATTTCCAAAGAGCCTACGCAATTGAGCAGAAGCCGCTAGAGAAAGATAAAGGAAATTTGGCAGGTATGGGAAAGCTTAATGGCATACCTGTTATTCTTTTGTTCGATACGGGAGATTCACATTCGTTTATATCTAGCATTTGCATAGAGAACCTAGAATTGAAGGTAGAAGAATCAAACCAGGTGCTTAGTGTCGCAACCCCGTTAGGAAAGTCTGCGATAGTTTTGCGTGTTTGCTCGAATCTAAAATTTGAAGTCGGAAATAGTAAGTTGATCGCAAAATCCCTGAATGTAATCCAGATGTGGGACGTAGATATAATCCTAGGAATGGATTGGTTAACCGAGAACTTTGCGACGATTCGATGCGACTTGAGGCAAATATCGTTTAAACCCCCTGGAGAAGAGTCAACCGTAGTTTTCGGAGTTGAGAAGAGAATGAAGAAGAGCGTACCAATAATTTTGGCTATGAAAGCACAGAGATTGATGAGGAAGAAAGATACACAAGTGTATCTAGTTTATCTGAATAAAGATGAGAATCAAGAGCTGAGTATCGATGTTGTTCCAATCGTAAAAGAATTCAAAGACGTGTTTCCAGAAGTGTTACCAGGCTTACCCCCTGATCGACAATTGGAGTTTACGATCGATCTAGAACTCGGATCAGCCCCGATATCTAAGGCCCCGTATAGAATGGCTCCAAAAGAACTTCAAGAGTTGAAGATCCAAGTGCAAGAATTGTTGGACTTAGGCTATATTCGACCAAGTGTATCGTCGTGGGGTGCTCCAATTTTGTTTGTGAAGAAGAAGGATGGTAGTTTAAGGATGTGTATAGACTACCGGGAGCTAAACAAGATTACGCTCAAGAACAAATATCCTTTGCCAAGGATAGATGATTTGTTCGACCAGCTAAAAGGAGCCGATGTTTTCTCCAAGATTGATTTAAGGTCTGGATACCATCAACTGAAGATCAAGCAATAAGATATTCCAAAGACTGCTTTCAGAACGAGATATGGACATTACGAATTCATAGTAATGCCATTCGGGTTAACAAATGCTCCAGCAGTATTTATGGATATGATGAACAGAGTTTTTCACGAATATTTGGATAAGTTCGTGATTGTCTTTATAGACGATATTTTGGTGTATTCAAGAGATGAAGCCGAGCACGAGAAGCATTTGAGAATTGTGTTGGAAACGCTTAGAACTGAAAAGCTGTATGCCAAATTCAGCAAATGTGAATTTTGGTTAAAGGAAGTGAATTTCCTAGGACATGTTGTTTCGTCTGAAGGAATCAAAGTGGATATGGAAAAGGTGAAAGCTGTGCAAGAGTGGAAATCCCCGACAACAGTGCATGAAATCCGTAGTTTCCTCGGTTTAGCAGGATACTATCGGAGATTCATAGAAGGATTTTCCAAGATCGCGAAGCCAATGACGAGCCTATTGAAAAAAGAAACGAAGTTCGAATGGACGGAAGAATGTGTAAGAAGTTTCCAAGAGCTTAAGACTAGATTGACTACAGCTCCAGTATTAGCCCTACCCGAGCCAGACAAAGACTACATCATATATACCGATGCATCTGCTCAAGGATTAGGATGTGTTCTAATGCAAGATGGGAAAGTGATTGCGTATGCTTCAAGACAACTCAAACCTCATGAAGAGAAGTATCCAACTCACGACATGGAATTAGCAGCTGTCGTACATGCTTTGAAGATTTGGCGACATTATCTCTATGGAGCCAAGTGTGAAATATTTTCAGATCACAAGAGTTTGAAGTACTTCTTCTAATAGAAGGAGTTGAACACGAGACAAAGAAGATGGCTCGAGTTAGTAAAAGATTACGATTGCAAGATATCTTACCATCCCGGTAAAGCGAATGTAGTAGCTGACGCGCTAAGTCGAAAGAGAAAGAAGGAAAATTCGGAAGAGACCGAATTAGGATTCCTTCTAACTGATGAAGTCGAGTTGATCGAAGAATTTGGGAAGATGAGAATTGAAGTGATTGTACCTCCAGCGACGGTAGATCAAATGATTGCTACTTTAGTAGTAATGCCTGACTTGAGAACCCGCATCATAGAAGGCCAGAGAAGAGATGAAGAGTTGGAGAAGTTAAGAATGAAAGTGAGAAGTGAAGAAGTTAAAGATTTCTCTAAGTCAAGTGATAATGCCTTGTTGTACCAAGAAAGAATTTGTGTGCCTAATGACGACAAGTTAAGAAAGAAAATAATGAGTGAAGCTCATGAAACCCCGTATACAGCTCATCCCGGCAGCACGAAGATGTACCAAGACTTAAAGAAACAGTTTTGGTGGAATGGAATGAAAATGGATGTGGCATTGTTCGTTGAGAGATGCCTAGCTTGCCAGCAAGTGAAGTCTTTGCATCAAAGACCGTATGGACCTCTGCAATCCTTACCAGTCCCAGAGTGGAAGTGGGATGGAATCACAATGGATTTTGTGACAGGATTGCCAAGATCAAGGAAAGGAAACACAGTAGTATGGGTGATAGTGGATAGATTGACAAAGTCTGCTCATTTCATACCTATTCTACACACCTATGGATCAGCCAAGTTAGCTCAAATCTACATCAAAGAAATAGTAAAGTTGCACGGAGTGCCAAAGACGATTACTTCTGATAGAGATTCGAAGTTCACAGCCCGTTTTTGGGAAAGCTTCCACAAAGAGTTGGGAATTCAGTTGCAATTCAGCACTGCTTATCATCCCCACACCGATGGTCAGTCCGAGCGAACGATTCAAATCCTCGAAGATATGTTGAGATCTGTTTTGTTAGATAATGGAGTTCAATGGGAGAAAATCTTACCTCTTGTCGAATTCGCGTACAATAATAGCTATCAGAATACGATAGGAATGGTCCCTTATGAAGCTCTTTACGGAAGAAAATGTAGATCGCCGCTTTATTGGAATGAAGTGGGCGAAAGAAAGGTGATAGGGCCAGAAGCGATTGAGAAAATGATAGAATCTGTGCACCAAATCCGTGAGAAGATTAAGGAAGCTCAGAGTCGACAAAAGTCGTATGCTGATAATCGAAGATCCAAGTTGGAATTTGAAGTAGGAGATAAAGTATTTTTGAAAGTATCCCCTTCGAGAGGAGTGTATCGTTTTGGAGTCAAAGGAAAGCTTAAACCTCGTTTTATAGGACCGTACGAGATCCTTGAGAGGATTGGATCCGTATCTTATCGTTTAGCATTACCACCCAGTTTCGGAAACTCGCATAACGTTTTTCACGTATCGCAATTGAGAAAGTGCATCTTCGATCCAAAGCACGTAATACGCCAAGAGGATGTCGAGATGAAGCCCGATCTAAGCTACGAGGAGAAACCCGAAAGAATTTTAGATCATAAAGTTCAGCAGCTTAGAACGAAATCGATTCCCTTAGTGAAACTCAAGTGGTGTCATCATGATCTCGAAGAAGCCACGTGGGAACTCGAAGAAAAGATAAGGGTAAAATATCCCGAGCTATTTTCTCAAGGTTAGTAAATTTCGGGACGAAATTTTTTTTAAGAAGGAGAGGATGTAATACCCCGAACTTCTGTAACATTAGAGAGCGTATTAATTGACCGAGTAAGTTTAAATGACGAGATTTGAGGAATAAAAATTTTCTAAATAAAAAGAAATGAGTAAAATGACTGGAATGCCCTTATGTGTTTTTACATGAGATTATCTGTTCTATTTCTTGAAATGATAATGTGATGTATTTATTGAGTTTACTTATATGAGAATGAGTCCGAGTATGATTTTCAGAAAAACTCCAAAGATTTTTTATTGGAAGTGAACAATGTTGATCACCGAGAAATAGCTATGCGCCGATGAACTTAGAATAGATTATAATTAAAATCTTTGAACCTAGAATTTCTTCTAAGGTCATTGAGATAAGATAGAAGCTTATCCGAGATAATTTGAGAAGATTACGAGGATTTAATCTTGTAATACCCCGAACTTCTATATCATTAGTGAGCGTGTTAATTAACCAAGTAAGTTTAAATGACGAGATTTGAGGGATAAAAATTTTCTTTTCTAAATAAATAGAACTGAGTAAAACGACAGGAATGCCTTATGTGTTTTTGTGTGCAATTATCTGTTCTTTTTTTTTTAAATGATAATGTGACGTATATATTGAGTTTGTTTATATGAGAATGAGTACGAGTATGATTTTCCGAACAACCCCGAATATTTTTGATTGAAAAAGAATAATGTTGATCACCGAGAAATTTCTATACGCCGATGAACTTAGAATAGATGTGAATTAAAATCTTTGAACCTAGAATTAATTCTAAGATCATTGAGATAAGATAAGAGCTTATCCGAGATAATTCGAGAAGAGTTACGAGAATTTAATCATTAGAGGATTAATAAGCCGACTAATTTCTTTTAAGACCTAAAAACTAGATGATCGGAATCGTTAATCTTTTTAATGAAATGTGAATTAGGTTTGAGATGTTTTAGTGTCAGAAACGAGATGAGGAGAGATTAGACCCGTTTATAGCATAAATGAAATAATACGGATCGTTTTATCCGGAAAACCTTTACGACCGGGTAATTAATACCCGTAATGGAACAACGAGACAAGTGTCACTCATCTCTCTCCCCTCTCCACCGCCACCTCCCACTGTCTCTCTCCCTAATCTCTCTCTCTCCACACCTATCTACAAGACTACTACATAGAGCTCATTATGATGTTCTTACCAAAATCTTAGCAAAAGATTGCATGCAAATGCCATCACATCAATCTCCTAATCACACCAAGTTCCAATACAAACATCATTATGTTTATTCCATGTGTTGGAAAAATAAGAAATCAAGTGCATGCATCCATCTCTCTCTCTCAATATCTCTCTATGTACAAAAAGAAGAAATTTCATTTCATTCATCTAACACTCTCTAAACTCTCCATCCAACACCAAAGAAAGAAAAACTCTCTCCCTCTCTCTCCCCCATTGCCGAGAGCAACACACACCCACACACACTTGAGTTTTCTTCCATGCAAGCTTAGCATCCAAGCTCAAAATCCATGGAGATTAAGTGAAGATCATCATCCTTCATCTAGTTCATCTATACCTTCAAGAAAAAGGTATAAATTTATCAAGTTCTCGAGTATTAAAATTCAATAATCATCCTTATTTTTCCTTGTATTTTTCGGCTATGAAGCCCTAGATGGATGATTAATTATTCTTTATATTTTTCTTGAGGATTCAAGAGGAGTTCTTCCATAAATCCAAGCTAGAGTCTGAAGCCCTAATCCCCCTTCATTTCGGTCCCAAGAAGCCAAGAAGAGGAGATCAAATTTTAATTTTCAAAGTATGATAATTCATTTGATTTATTGTATATATGTATCTCCCTAAGCCCTAAAAGAAAGAAAACATGCATGCATGGTATTTATTTTATGTTTAGGCAAACTTAGGTTATCAATGTGAAGATCGAGTGAGGAGAAATCGTTAGAAGAATCGAACACTAGGATTTAATCGATGAATTAAGAGAAGAAAATGAAATTAAAAACCCTAAATTTTTGTTAATACCGAAAAAGAATAGAGGAACATAGGAGTACTTGAATTTCTTGAGTTATTGTTATTTTGATGCTTGATTTATAATTTTTATCATGTTTAGAATGGTGTTATATGCTTGAAAAATTGAAAAACCAATTGCCCTAAAAAGTATATAAATGCCGTGAGTTTTTAAGGAAAAAGAAGAAATTATTTTGTTGATTTTGTTGATGATTTAAGTGATGTTTTGATCATGAAATTATTATATGATATGTTGATTTAATCTTGTATGTTGTTAAATATAAGAAAAATGAATTGCATGTAAAGTTTTTGAAGAAAATAATTGTCACAGCCCCAAATCCCGAGGGACGGCAGAAGCCGGGGTGCGACTGGGGTTGGATTAAAGAAGCGGGGAAGAAGGGGGCTAACTGACTAAACATACATGAAAGGCATCGATAAACCATGAACAAGACTTGAATATAAATAAGAAAGAGTTAATCGTTAAGGATTACTCGACAAAAGTACAAAGTAGATACTAAGTTCATATTTACAAACTTAAACTACAGTGTATTGTTCATAAGATACATCTCAAAAAGATATTCAGAGTTTGGCAGCGGAAGGGTTCTAACTAAGCATCCTATCCTTTAACTCAACATCAACCGTCGCCGCTCACCGTCGCTTCAACCTGCACATTTAGAAAACAATGCAGGGCTAAGTACAAACGTACTTAGTGAGCACGATGCCGAAATCATAATCATAAGTATAGATAAATATGGCATCTCATAATTGTAGCACATCGGGGTTTTATTGAAAAGGGGCCCGTGTCTACTAAACATTTTCTGACTGATTTTCACAATTTACTCGACCGAGTATTTTCAGGTATGCTATGTTCACTCTTGACCAATTCTAATTCACCGTGGCTGGTACCCCTCAACAGGATATCACATACACCACAGGTTACAAAGTGCACTAACTCTGGAAAGCACTTAGCAGCTAACTCTGAGCCGATCGTTAGTTAATCTAGTTAGATTAACTCTAAATCTGGAAAACACGAATGTTGACTCAGATAGGTACAAGAGAACTCACATAAAACATAAAACAGTTCATGCCATAATATCACTTTGAAAACACAGATATCAAAGCGATAAGGAAAGATTTTCCGAGCATTGCTCGTTTTATTTTGTATATAAAAGCCCACCTCGATTTACAGAACTTAAAAGCACTAGCTTCCAAACTTCAGATCTTCCGTCCTGTCTCTACTGCTGGCTTCCTCCTTCATCGTAAAAAAATAATGATACTTTAACATGGGTCGTAAAAGATAATCGATCAAAGATAATCAAAATAAGTTTTAGTTGTTTTATTCTTTAGGCATTTGCACGCTTACTAGATTCGTTTTACTTAAACGGGAACGAGACTCGTACAAATCTCGTTAGAACTCGGAAGATCTCATACTCGACTCTTAGGTCAGTAGAGAGGGTAGTCGATAACTTAATACGACTTTAAAGATTATAAGGAGCTAAGTTGGAAAGGATCAACTTAGGCGATTTACGGTTTAGTTTCTTAAACGACTTATGAAAATTTCTCGCTTAATACTTCTGTAGTGAAAGGATAAGAGATAGGATCTCGACTGGTTTTCATCACTCAAGGTCCTGTACTTGACTCTAGGGTCATTAGGAAAATATTCGTTAGATAATACGGCTTAAACGATCGAAAGAAACTAAGTTGTGAACTGAACAACTTAGAAAACAAGAAACTGGAATTTTACTGCGCAATCCAGTAACTCTGGAGGCTGTCCAGAACAGAGGATTTGGAAACAGGGGATGAGCCCTATACCACTGGAAAGATTGGGATTTCTAGTTTACGCTCCAATTTACGGATCGCAAATCCGATAAATGAGCTAAAAGTTATTACAGTTTCCGGCGAGGGTCGCAAAACTGCCGCGAAAACCCTAATTGTTTGATAGATTCGACGTATAACGTCTTAGGTTCGTTCTAAGCTCTCGAATTCAATTTCTTTGGAAACTGGGCCCTCAAGGCAGTCATCACGTAATTCCGTACGTGATGAACTTCTTCTCAAAACTCGCTCAAAAGCACGACGTTCTAAACGTCGGATTTCACTAAACCAACAATTTATGCAATTCGCGTTCTAGTTCTCGACTATAACTATAGCTCATATTATAATAACTCGAAAGCTTATGACATCAACTAGAAAGTTGTTCTCAAGTCCATCATAGACAATAATATGAAATTAGAATTCTCATTCGACTTCTCGGTTATTAGTTACGAGTAAATGTTCGTCTCTTACGTGATTTTCAAAGTTGTCGGATTCCGTTCAAATTTTACGTCATTAAATTACGTCTAACGTGAATCATTTTCATGCATGCAATCATGTCATAACATCATTATATTTCAACTTATAAGGTGTTCTTCGTCTCTTAAATTACGTTAAATATTTTTAGAAAAATCTAAATAAATTCCTATAATCACTTGACATCAAATGCAACTATATTCCATTAACAATTCATCAATTAACATCAACACATGGAAACCCCTAATTTCTCAAATAATTTCGGTTTTCATATATATATTGAGGGGGTGTTTTTCTTCTCCAATTAACAACATTTATCAACTAAACATCCTATCATAACAACAATTCATCAATTGCAAAAACAATTTCAACTAACATGCATAAACCCCTAAATTCAAACTCAAACCCTAATTGAATTTCACAAAAACATGGGCCTTTCGATTCCTCTTTATTCTAATCACTAATTAAACATATATTAAGCATGAATCCATCATCAATTGAAGAAATCCCAAAATTCTACTATAACCCTAAAATTTTCGGTATTACCTAGAGGATTAGGGTTCTTGGTTTTGATCAATTTTAATCCCTAATTAATCCATCTAACACATCCAATTTCATTATTCCAAGATCAAATCATCTAATTCTATAACCATAATTTTCGATCAAGAAATGAAAAAGAAAAGAAGAGAAGGATGGATGGATAGATTTTAAGAGGAGGTGAATACCTTGACAATTAATGAAGAACGTATGAAGTTTGAATGGAAGGATTGAGACTTGTGTGTTTTCTTCTTGTTCTTGGAGCTTCTCTTCAATGGAGGATGGAAGAAATGAAGAAGGAGATGGAATGGGGAGGGCTGCCGATTTGTGAGGGTTTGGGAGGGAAGAAAATGATTTAATTTGTTAAAGTATGATATAAGGTGCAAGGTGTAAAGGTAAATAGTAAAACCCTTAGGTGTCCTAATTTAAACATTATAAAACATAAAAAAATCTAACAATGGAGGTGATGATGTCGGTTGGGGGAGAGAAAAAGGAGAAAAATATGCGCTTTTCCGGCACGATCCGACGTTACGGAAAACGTTCGACGAAAAACGTCGCTCGGCACAAAATCGTCGCGATCCGATTTGACCGCAAATTCTAACGTACGAAACTTAATCGGAAAATAAATTTACAAAATTTATTTTGACAAAAACTCGGGATGACACAGTCCGAGTTTCGTCCGAAAAATCATAAAAACGAACTTTCTCGGGCGAGTTCGTATCGCGATTTCGTGAATGTAAAAATCAGACGGTTTTCCGTTCTGAGTTCACGAACTAAAAACTTTTCGTACGCGCTAACCCTAAATACAGTAGTCGTCTAGCTGACTTCCGTAATTTATTTTCAGAAATGGATTTGACCGTTAGTCTTAGAATTCAAAATCGTAAACTTAGGCGTGCAAAGCCATTTATTTAATTAACTTTAAAATTTTAAGAACGTAAGGAATTTACGGGGCATTACATCCTTACGAAAAATTTCGTCCCGAAATTTGCTTACCTTCTGCAAAAAGATGAGGATATCGCTTCTTCATCTTCTCCTCGAGTTCCCACGTGGCTTCTTCTTGCCCGTGGTGGTTCCAAAGCACTTTAACAATTGGTATCGACTTGGTTCTTAATTCTTGAACTTTTTTATCCAGAATCGATATCGGCTTCTCTTCATAGCTTAGGTCAGATTCAAGAACTACGTCTTGCTGACTAATAACGTGCTTAGGATCATAAACATATTTTCTCAACTGAGAAACGTGAAAAACGTTATGAACGCTTCCTAGACTTGGCGGCAAGGCCAATCTATAAACGACGGGTCCTATTCTCTCGAGGATTTCATAAGGTCCTATAAACCTGGGTCTTAGCTTACCCTTAACTTCGAACCTAAGGATTCCTTTGGTCGGGGATATCTTAAGAAAAACTTTATCTCCTATTTCAAACTCAAGATTGGTTTGACGATCGTCGGCATAAGACTTCTGTCGGCTCTGGGCCTCTTTCATTCTATCTCGAATCTGTCGAACTATTTCAATCATCTCATTGATCGCATCTGGGCCTAGGTTCTTTCTCTCACCTACGTCGTCCCAATAAAGCGGCGATCTACATTTCCTTCCATACAAAGCCTCAAACGGCACCATTCCTATCGTGGTCTGATAGCTGTTGTTGTAGGCGAATTCGACTAAGTGCAGAATTTCTTCCCAATTCGCGCCTCGGTCCAAAACCACTATTCTTAACATATCAACCAAAATCTGAATCGTTCTCTCTAACTGCCCATCTGTTTGTGGGTGAAATAATGTACTGAAATTAAGCTCTGTTCCCAACTCTTTCTGCATCGTCATCCAAAATCTCGAGGTAAACTTGGCATCTTTGTCTGAAATGATGATCTTCGGTATTCCATGTAGACGTACAATTTCTCTGACATACAACTGAGCTAGTTTCTCGGATCCATACGTAATCTTAATCGGCAAGAAATGTGCTGACTTCGTAAGCCTATCTATTATCATCCAAATTGCTGTGTTTCCTCTTCTCGACTTAGGCAAGCTTGTGACAAAGTCCATAGCTATGCCTTCCCATTTCCAATCTGGGACATCCAACGGTTGTAGCAATCCATATGGTCGTCGGTGTAAAGCCTTGACTTGCTGACATGCTAGGCATCTTTCTACAAATGAGGCAACGTCTCGTTTCATTCCGTTCCACCAAAAGTTTCTTCTCAAATCTTGGTACATTTTCGTACTTCCTGGATATGCTGTGTAAGGCGTATCGTGAGCCTCACTCAAAATCTCGTTCTTCAAATCGCTGTCATTTTCGGGAATACAAATCCTGCCTCCATAAAGTATCGCATTGTCTGGAGCTTCCGAATATCCTTCTGGCTTATCTGTTCTTATCCTCACTCGTAACTTTTCCATTGACTCGTCTTTTCTTTGAGCACTGATGATCCTTTCTCTCAAATCTGGTGTAGCTTCTAATGCTGCTATCTGACTTGTTATCGTTGCTGGCGTGTCAAGCACTCTGATATCCATCTTCTCGAATTCTCGTACTAAGGTTTCTTTTTCTACGAAAAGGCATCCTAACTTCGTTGGAGCCTTGCGACTCAATGCGTCTGCTACCACATTAGCCTTTCCTGGATGGTAGTTAATTCCACAGTCATAATCTTTGACTAATTTGAGCCATCTTCTTTGTCTCATGTTCAGTTCTTTTTGCTCGAAAAAGTATTTCAGGCTCTTGTGATCAGTGAATATCTCAACTCTAACACCATAGAGATGGTGTCTCCAAATCTTCAACGCATGTACTACGGCTGCGAGTTCTAAGTTATGGGTTGGGTACTCAACTTCGTGAGGTCGAAGTTGTCGTGAAGCATAGGCTATCACTCGTCCGTCTTGCATCAAGACACAACCTAATCCATTTTTTGATGCGTCAGTGTAAACCACATATTCTTTGTTCGTATCTGGAAGTGCTAGTACTGGCGCTGTAGTTAACTTCTCCTTAAGAGTTTGGAAACTCTTCTCACACTCATCCGTCCACTTAAACTTGGTATACTTCCTGAGTAGCTGCGTCATCAGGCGAGCGATCGTAGAGAATCCCTTGATAAACCTTCTGTAATAACCAGCTAATCCCAAGAAACTTCTGATCTCGTTCTGACTCGTAGGCGACTTCCAGTTGTGCACTGCTTCTACCTTGGCTGGATCCACTTTGATTCCTTCTGCTGATACTATGTGTCCAAGGAACATAACTTCCTTCAGCCAAAATTCGCATTTACTGAATTTGGCGTAGAGTTTCTCAGTTCTTAGTGTTTCCAACACTATCCTCAGATGTTCCTCGTGCTCCTTTTCATTCTTAGAGTAAACGAGGATGTCATCGATGAATACTAAAAAGAATTTGTCCAAATAGGGATGGAAAACTCTGTTCATAAGGTCCATGAATACGGCTGGAGCGTTGGTTAAACCAAATGGCATTACTAGGAATTCGTAATGGCCATAACGGGTTCTAAAAGCGGTCTTCGGTACATCTTCAGGTTTGATCTTGAGCTGATGATACCCTGACCTCAAATCTATCTTGGAAAAGACTCCTGCACCCTCGAGCTGGTCGAACAGATCCTCGATCCTTGGTAAAGGATATTTATTCTTGAGCGTTATCTTGTTCAGTTCTCTGTAATCTATGCACATTCTCATCGATCCGTCCTTTTTCCTAAGAAATAGCACGGGTGCTCCCCAAGGTGAGACGCTTGGCCTGATAAAACCAAGATCTAGTAATTCCTGTAACTGGATTTTGAGCTCTTCCAGTTCCTTCGGTGCCATTCTGTAAGGGGCTTTAGACTTAGGAGCTGCTCCTAGTTCTAAATCGATCGTGAAGTCCACATGATGATCTGGTGGTAATCCCGGTAGCACTTGTGGAAAAACATCTTCATATTCATTCACGACTTTTACGTCCTGAATGGTCTTCTCGGCTCCTGGCTCTCCGACTAGGTACACAAGATAAGCTGTGGTACCTTTCTTCTTCATGAGTTTGGTGGCTTGAAGGGCTGATATAATTGGTACGCCTCTACCCATGGAAATTTCGTGGAATTCGGTTGGTTCTTTTCCCGGGGGTTTAAAAGAGATTTTTCTCTCGTTGCAGAGAATTGTGGCGTAATTCTCTGACAACCAATCCATTCCTAGGATTATATCTACGTCCCACATTATCATAACATTTAAATTGTTCGCTATAACCTTATGAGTTCCGATTTCTAGTTCTAGGTTAGAGCAAACATGCGTGGAAGTAGTGATCTCTCCTGAAGGTGTGGCTACTCTTATAGATTGTGCAGCTCTTACAGTTCTGATGTCTAAGTTATCGGCACACGAGCCAGCAATGAAAGAATGCGATGCGCCCGTATCAAACAGTATTTTAATGGGGATGTTGTGGAGTTTTTCCATACCTGCTAGATTGCCTTTTCCTTTGCGCTGACCACCCTGTTTGATAGTGCATGCCCTCGCATTCTGTTGCTGCTGTGCATGCTGCTGAAACTGCTGCTGGTTCATTGGCGGCTGCTGCGGCTGTGCTTGGATGGCTCGGAGAGGTACGGCTTGAAGCGGTTTAGGGCAGTCCTTTTTCATGTGCCCCTTCTGTCCACAGTTGAAACAGTTAGGGGTGCCTATCTGACAGACTCCAGGATGGGCTCGGTTGCATTTCGGGCAAACAGGGATGGTAACCCTCCCGGGGTTATTCGCTCCCTGGCTAAAATTCCTCTGTTGCCCTTGCGGCTGATTCTGTTGATTATTTCCCTTCCATGGCGAGTTCTGCTTATTCCCTTGAATGAACAACCCCGATTGGTTGTTTCCCTGCCACGGCCTCTTGCCATTGTTGTTATTGTTGTTGTTGTTGTCGGGCTGCTGATAGCCCCTTTTATGTCCTCCCTGGTTGCTGTAACCCTGACTGTAGCCTCCCCTACCTCCTCCGTTCCATTTCCTTTTCCCTTGGTAGTTGCTACTATTGTTGTTGTAGTAGCCTCGGTTCTGACTCTGCGCTGGTGCTGACGTAGTTGGTACAATCTTTTTCTCATCAGGCACGACGGCCTCCATTTCCAGTGCTCTTCCCAGTATGTCTGTATAGCCTAGTCCTCCATGACTAGCCAAAGCAATTCCTAACTCATGTCTTAAACCTCCCTGAAATTTCTTGGACAACTTTTCCTCAGTGTCGATCAATGTCGGTGCATACCTCGACAGCTCGAAGAACTTGGCATCATATTGTGTCACAGTCAGCTTTCCCTGCTTCAAATTATAAAATTCGGCCTCCTTCTGTGCCCTATACGTCTTGGGGACGTATTTGTCAAAGAAGATCTCCTTAAACTCTTCCCATGAAAAACGAGCCAGATGCTCAACAGGTATCACTTTCTGTCTTGCTTCCCACCAGTAATCAGCCGATCCCGTCAGTTGGAATGCGACACACAGCATTCTCTCCTCATCAGTGCATCTGAGGAGCTTGAAAATTTTCTCAGTAGACCTCACCCATAGCTCAACATCGCTAGGGCTACCAGTTCCATTAAACAGTGGAGGGTTCCTCTTGAGGAAGAGGTCCTCTACATCTCTACGGGGCAGTGGTGGAGGTGGTGGTGATGGTGACGGGGGTGGAGATGGGGATGGAGTTGGGGATGGGGTGACATTCCGCTCATGTTCTTGTTCTTGGTTGTTTTCTGGTTGACGTCTACCACGTCCTCTCGGCCTTCCAGGTCCTCGACCTCTTCTGTTGTTAACATTTCTCGGCGGCATTTTCTTTAGTCTAAGGAAAAATTGAAATTCTCATTAGTTTTCTTTTGTGAATTACACTTAGTACTTACTTGCTTGTTCTCAACTTAATCAAATTCATGGAACAACATATCGAACATAGCTTCGATATTACTTCATTAATCTTTTAACTTTCGAGTTTAACTCATTTCCTTGTCACACGAGTTCATTTGACATTCTGATTTTAATTACTCAATTCATAAGAAATTTTTCTTGTGATTAAAAACCCTCTTCACGGGTCATGTATATATATATACATCAAAAAGAATATTAATTTTGCCTCCAACGAGGACTTATACAAAAAAGGTTAGACTACTATTAGTCTAAGCTAGGCTGACTGGCCTACTATTTACCGGGTGCACTAACAAGCTGCACTCTGTACCTACTAGGAGTACTAGAACGGAAACAATTCATAAAATTTCGTATCCGCTAGAGTACTACAAAACTAACTAGTTACTGATCCGACTCTATACAGGACAAGAGCTACTACTACTACTGATATTTACCCGCGTTTACAACGCACTGCTCAACTAAATTGCAGTTGAGTCCAAAAACTACCCCTAAGTCTGCAAAAAAATCCTAACAACCCTCTTCTGGGTCCTCCTCCAGATCCTCGTCCGGGTCCTCCTCCGGATCCTCCTCCTCGGACTCTGAACCAAAAACCAGCTAAAGTGCCTCGTCCACCCTTAGAGTAGAACCGTCGTCAAGTGTAAGCAGGGTGGGCGAGGGTGCCTCTGAAGCCGTCTCCTCCGGGTCGGAGACCAAGTAGTCCTCGCTGACCTCTCTCGCACGCTTCTTCAGGGGAAGAAGGTGCTCGGGAACTGAACCTGAACCCGACTCGAACTCCTCCCTAGAACGGACCCTGGACAGTCCTGCCTCCATCTGCTCTCGGACTACTCCCCACTTCGCGCAGATCTCCTCGAGTGGCGTAAGTGGTGAGGGCAGCTCTAACATGGCGGCGAGCTCCGCGTTGATCTCTCGGTGGTCTGGCCCTTCCCTATACAACCTCGTCTCTAACGGTCCCCTGACCCTAACACAGACGTCTGGCACAAAAGGTGAAGTCAACCCCAACAGTGCGGCTGTCTCAGCATCAACCTCCACGAATCCCGGCCCTGGGATCAACTCCTCAATCTGCTGTCCAACTGGTGGCGTCTCGGGTGTAGCTACTGCCTCCTCGTCCTCCTCTAGCTGCTGTAACTCAACGTCAGACTCCTCCTCCAGTACACCGTCTGGTGGCAACTCCAACAGAGCGGAGAACTCAGGGTCTAAGTCTAGGTGCTCAAGCTCCGTCTCGGCTGGAAAGTGACTGTAGGGGATGTGCGGCTCTAAAGGGATGGGGAGCATGTATCTGCTCTCGAAGAACCTCCTGTGTACGAGTAGGGCAAACCTGGTGTAGTTGCCGGTCGGCTCAGTGTCGTCGCTGAAAATCCCCAAGAAGTACCATGCCGCACGGTGCGCCCATCCGCGCCACTCGTCCGGTAGGTGTACGATCAAGTCTAGTATCGCCTGACTCTCCCGGATCAGGTGTCGCACTGGGTAGTAGGCTGAAGAAAAGTTACTAACAATCTATCCTACATCCTCCTCTCCATAGTCTACCTCGAACTCGTAGTACTCGTCCTGCAACATGTCAACTATGGTGCGCTCACACGAGGCTAAAGGCTGGCTCTTCCGAGCCGTAACGCAAACCCTAGCCATCCTACAAAAGTTTTAAGGTAACACGGATCAGTAACAGGTAGGGAAAATTAACTTATCTCAACGAAACATAAATTACAAAATGAATATCCCTTATTCAATTGTAACATCATCATTTAAGTCAACCACTTATTAAGACTTTTAGCAATTCAAGAAATTGCACTCAACAACATATATATATATATACATATACATTCATAAAATAAAAGATTTTATTTTCATTCTTTTTGTTTCACCATATTATTACTTATTTTAATTCTTCTTTATTTCTTAACTCATTAATTCTTAACGACTTTCACTTATTAAAACAAAGTATATTTACTTCGTTCATATTACTTATTCAAAAGTAATATCCATTTACAAGAAATTTTGTCGTTTACGACTCTTAATATTCATACTAATTGTAGTCGTCGCTCAAGACGAAATATGGAATTAAATTCCAAAAGAAAAAATGGAATATAACTTAAGAATAATTTCCTGGAAAGCTAAGTTCCAGTTGTCGTCGCTGGAATCGGGCGATCGATGGAAAAAATTAATCAAGCTTCGCGCTTGACTCCTAATAGTCTATACGATTTTTCTTTATAGAGCTCGATCAAGGCGAACCCTATTGAAAACACGAAACGAGAAGAAGAAGAAATGACGTGTCGCGAAATGACGTCATTTACATTACTTACACGCAAGTAACGTTCACTTATTTCATTTGGCTTTGATTCTAACTTAACTCGATTTTCATCGTCTCGTTCATATCTTCCTTAACTTGAAGCCGAAAGCTTCTCAAGCGTCTAGTTGCTCCCTTCGATTACTAACACGATTTATCGAATCATTTTTATTCATTTTATTTCTTTTTCCTCGCAGGAAATTCTTAGAAAACAAGTTCGACTTTGCCGAATCTTTATTCTTGTCACTTAGCGCATGTGACATTCATCCGTAGAAGTTCTTCTCACGTTGGGGATCTCCTTTCGAAATCATTCCCAAAACAACGTTTCTTAAAAACGTCTAAATTCTCAAAGAACCGGAAAGTTCTTAGGTTCCAAGTCTACGTTCTCATTGAACCGAGAAAAAATCCCTAAAATCTAACTATATTCTTGTATCCGCATAATTTTTCATAAAAAGGAAATCATTGCGCAAATAATTTCACATAAGATAGTACTTGTACTATCACATAATCATATAAAGTATAAAAATTATACTTCTGGAAAATTCTTATTTTTAAAAACACATCTCATTCTCATTCTCAATTTTTATTGAATACTCGTTCAATAAATTTCTTATTTAAAAGAAATCTCATCATAAAATTCTTTTCTTTTCCTCGTTGAGTCGACGTAGCGGGCGGTTGAGTTGACATCTATGTTCTCAATCTTAGTATTAGAGTTTGACTCTTATCTTATACTTGAAAAGACGACTCTGATCCAGAGTATACACAAATACCGTGTCTCATGACTCGAAGAAGACTCGATATAGAGTACAAACGAATACTCTATATTATTTCTCGAAGGACGACTTGCATAAGAATACCACTCTGTGATATTACTTAAAGGAATAAATCGTATTAGAAAAAGATGACTTATAACCAGAGCAGGAAATAACTTACTGCTCCGTTACCACTTAGTGGTATTACTGAAAGAATGACTCAGTCTAGAAAATTGACTTGAACTAGAAGATTGATTCATAGTCAGAGCAAGAGACGAACCTCTGCTATGATACCACTCTGTGGTATCACTAAAAGAATGACTCATACTAGAAAGAATGACTCATGATCAGAGCAGGAAACAGACCTTGCTCTGATACCACTCTGTCACAGCCCCAAATCCCGAGGGACGGCAGAAGCCGGGGTGCGACTGGGGTTGGATTAAAGAAGCGGGGAAGAAGGGGGCTAACTGACTAAACATACATGAAAGGCATCGATAAACCATGAACAAGACTTGAATATAAATAAAAAAGAGTTAATCGCTAAGGATTACTCGACAAAAGTACACAATAGATACTAAGTTCATATTTACAGACTTAAACTACAGTGTATTGTTCATAAGATACATCTCAAAAAGATATTCAGAGTTTGGCAGCGGAAGGGTTCTAACTAAGCATCCTATCCTTTAACTCAACATCAACCGTCGCCGCTCACCGTCGCTTCAACTGGCACATTTAGAAAATAATGCAGAGCTAAGTACAAACGTACTTAGTGAGCACGATGCCGAAATCATAATCATAAGTATAGATAAATATGGCATCTCATAATTGTAGCACATCGGGGTTTTATTGAAAAGGGGCCCATGTCTACTAAACATTTTCTGACTGATTTTCACAATTTACTCGGCCGAGTATTTTCAGGTATGCTATGTTCAATCTTGACCAATTCTAATTCACCGTGGCTGGTACCCCTCAACAGGATATCACATACACCATAGGTTACAAAGTGCACTAACTCTGGAAAGCACTTAGCAGGTAACTCAGAGCCGATCGTTAGTTAATCTAGTTAGATTAACTCTAAATCTGGAAAACACGAATGTTGACTCAGATAGGTACAAGAGAACTCACATAAAACATAAAACAATTCATGCCATAATATCACTTTGAAAACACAGATATCAAAGTGATAAGGAAAGATTTTCCGAGCATTGCTCGTTTTATTTTGTATATAAAAGCCCACCTCGATTTACAGAACTTAAAAGCACTAGCTTCCAAACTTCGGATCTTCCGTCCTGTCTCTACTGCTGGCTTCCTCCTTCATCGTAAAAAAATAATGATACTTTAACACGGGTCGTAAAAGATAATCGATCAAAGAGAATCGAAATAAGTTTTAGTTGTTTTATTCTTTAGGCATTTGCATGCTTACTAGATTTGTTTTACTTAAACGGGAACGAGACTCGTACAAATCTCGTTTAGAACTCGGAAGATCTCATACTCGACTCTTAGGTCAGTAGAGAGGGTAGTCGATAACTTAATACGACTTTAAAGATTATAAGGAGCTAAGTTGGAAAGGATCAACTTAGGCGATTTACGTTTTAGTTTCTTAAACGACTTATGAAAATTTCTCGCTTAATACTTCTTTAGTGTAAGGATAAGAGATAGGATCTCTACTGGTTTTCATCACTCAAGGTCCTGTACTTGACTCTAGGGTCAGTAGGAAAATATTCGTTAGATAATACGGCTTAAACGATCGAAAGAAACTATGTTGTGAACTAAACAACTTAGAAAACAAGAAACTGGAATTTCACTGCACAATCCAGTAACTCTGGAGGCTGTCCAGAATAGAGCGTTTGGAAACAGGGGATGAGCCCTGTACCACTGGAAAGATTGCGATTTCTAGTTTACGCTCCAATTTACGGATCGCAAATCCGATAAACGAGCTAAAAGTTATTATAGTTTTCGGCGAGGGTCGCAAAACTGCCGCGAAAACCCTAATTGCTCGATAGATTCGACGTATAACGTCTTAGGTTCGTTCTAAGCTCTCGAATTCAATTTCTTTGGAAACTGGGCCCTCAAGGCAGTCATCACGTAATTCCGTATGTGACGAACTTCTTCTCAAAACTCGCTCAAAAGCACGACGTTCTAAACGTCGGATTTCAACTAACAATTACTAAACCAACAATTTATGCAATTCGCGTTCTAGTTCTCGACTATAACTATAGCTCATATTATAATAACTCGAAAGCTTATGACATCAACTAGAAAGTTGTTCTCAAGTCCATCATAGACAATAATATGAAATTAGAATTCTCATTCGACTTCTCGGTTATTAGTTACGAGTAAATGTTCGTCTCTTACGCGATTTTCAAAGTTGTCGGATTCCGTTCAAATTTTACGTCATTAAATTACGTCTAACGTGAATCATTTTCATGCATGCAATCATGTCATAACATCATTATATTTCAACTTATAAGGTGTTCTTCGTCTCTTAAATTACGTTAAATATTTTTAGAAAAATCTAAATAAATTCCTATAATCACTTGACATCAAATGCAACTATATTCCATTAACAATTCATCAATTAACATCAACACATGGAAACCCCTAATTTCTCAAATAATTTCGGTTTTCATATATATATTGAGGGGGTGTTTTTCTTCTCCAATTAACAACATTTATCAACTAAACATCCTATCATAACAACAATTCATCAATTGCAAAAACAATTTCAACTAACATGCATAAACCCCTAAATTCAAACTCAAACCCTAATTGAATTTCACAAAAATATGGGGCTTTCGATTCCTCTTTATTCTAATCACTAATTAAACATCTATTAAGCATGAATCCATCATCAATTGAAGAAATCCCAAAATTCTACTATAACCCTAAAATTTTCGGTATTACCTAGAGGATTAGGGTTCTTGGTTTTGATCAATTTTAATCCCTAATTAATCCATCTAACATGTCACAGCCCCAAATCCCGAGGAACGGCAGAAGCCGGGGTGCGACTGGGGTTGGATTAAAGAAGCGGGGAAGAAGGGGGCTAACTGACTAATCATACATAAAAGACATCAATAAACCATGAACAAGACTTGAATATAAATAAGAAAGAGTTAATCGCTACGGATTACTCGACAAAAGTATACAGTAGAAACTAAGTTCATATTTACAGACTTAAACTACAGTGTATTGTTCAAAAGATACATCTCAAAAGATTTAGAGTTCTGCAGCGGAAGAGTTCTAACTAAAGCATCCTATCTTTCAACTCAACATCAACCGTCGGCGCTCACCGTCGCTTCAACCTGCACATTTAGAAAACAATGCAGGGCTAAGTACAAATGTACTTAGTGGGCACGATGCCGAAATCATAATCATAAGTATAGATAAATATCGCATTTTATAATCGTAGCACGTCGGGGTTTTATTGAAAAGGACCCGCGTCTACTAAACATTTTCTTTTCTCATAAATCACTCAATGTCTTGTACTTGAATCTAGGGTCAGTAGGGAGATATTCGTTAGATAATACGGCTTAAACGATCGAAAGAAACTAAGTTGTGAACTAAACAACTTAGAAAACAAGAAACTGAAATTTCACTGCGCAATCCAGTAACTCTGGAGGCTGTCCAGAACAGAGAATTTGAAAACAGGGGATGAGCCCTGTACCGCTGCAAAGATTGGGATGTCTAGTTTACGCTCCAATTTACGGATCGCAAATCCGATAAACGAGCTAAAAGTTATTACAGTTTCCGGTGAGGGTCGCAAAACTGCCGCGAAAACCCTAATTGTTCGATAGGTTCGACGTATAACGTCTTAGGTTCGTTCTAAGCTCTCGTATTTGATTTCTTTGGAAACTGGACCCTCGAGGCAGTCATCACGTACTTCCGTACGTGACGAACTCCTTCTCAAAACTCGCTCAAAAGCACGACGTTCTAAACATCGGATTTCAACTAACAATTACTAAACCAACAAATTATTCAAAACGCGTTCTAGTTCTTGACTATAACCATAGCTTATATTATAATAACTCGAAAGCTTATGACATCAACTAGAAAGTTGTTCTCAAGTCCATCATAGACAATAATATCAAATTAGAATTCTCATTCGACTTCTCGGTTATTAGTTACGACTAAAAGTTCGTCTCTTACGCGTTTTTCAAAGTTGTCGGATTCCGTTCAAATTTTACGACGTTAAACTATGTCTAATGTGAATCACTTTCATGCATGCAATCATGTCATAACATCATTATATTTCAACTTATAATGTGTTCTTCGTCTCTTACATTTCATAAATTATTTTTAGAAAATTCTCAATTTAATTCTATAATCAATTAACATCAATTACTTCATAATTCCATCAACAATTCATCAATTAACAACAACACATGGAAACCCCTAATTCTACTATAATTTTTCGGTTTTCATATAGATGTTAAGGGGGTGTTTTTCTTCTCCAATTAACTACATTTATTCACTAATCAATCTCTTATATCATCAATTAATCAAATGCAAATCAATTTCCAACTAACATGCATAAACCCCTAAATTCAACATTCAAACCCTAATTGAATTTTACAAAAACATAGGGCTTTCGATTCCTCTTCATTCTAATCACTAATTAAACATCTATCAAGCATGAATTCATCATTAATTGAAGAAAACTAAACATCCTACTAACATGCCCTAAAATTTCGGTACCAACTAGGGGATTAGGGTTCTTATTTTTGTTCAATTTTAATCCCTAATTATCCTATCTAATACATCTAATTCCATTAATTCAAGATCAATTCATCCTTTCCTAAACCTTAATTTTCGATCCAAAAAGAAGAAATGAAAAGAAGAAGAAGGTTGATGGATAGAAGTTAAGAGGAGGTAATTACCTTGAGAATTAATGAATGAAGTATGAAGTTTGAATGGAAGGATTGAGACTTGTGATTCTCTTCTTGTTCTTGGAGTTTCTCTTCAATGGAAATGGAAGAAAATGAAGAAGGAGATGGAATAGGGGAAGCTGCCCTTAAGGGAGGGAGGAGATGAATTTGATTTTTGCATTAACTTAATGATATAAAGTGAAAGGTGGAAAGTGTGAATAGTAACTATCATAGGTGTTACTTATTTAACTAATTAAAACACAAAAATCTAACTAAATAGATAGGTATGTCGGTCATAGTGTGGGAGAAAAGAAAAAATACGCACTTTTCCGGCGCGATCCGACGTTACGAAATCGAACGACGAAAAACGTCGCTCGGCACAAAATTGTCGCGATCTGATTTGACCGTAAATTCTAACGTACGGAACTTAATCGGAAAAATAAATTTACAAAATTTATTTTGACAAAAACTCGGGACGACACAGTTCGAGTTTCGTCCAGAAAAACATAAAAACGAACTTTCTCGGGCGAGTTTGTATCGCGATTTCATGAATGTAAAAATCAGACGGTTTTCCGTTCTGAGTTCACGAACTAAAAACTTTTCGTACGCGCTAACCCTATTTACAGTAGTCGTCTAGCTGACTTCTGTAAATTATTTTCAGAAACGGATTCGACCGTTAGTCTTAGAATTTAAAATCGTAAACTTAGGCGTGCAAAGCCATTTATTTAATTAACTTTAAAATTTTAAGAACGTAAGGAATTTACGGGGCATTACATCCTACCCCCCTTACGAAAAATTTCATCCCAAAATTTGCTTACCTTCTGCAAACAGATGAGGATATTGCTCCTTCATCTTCTCCTGGAGTTCCCACGTGGCTTCTTCTTGCCCGTGGTGGTTCCAAAGCACTTTAACTATTGGTATCGATTTGGTTCTTAATTCTTGAACTTTTCTATCCAAAATCGATTTCGGCTTCTCTTCATAGCTTAGGTCAAATTCAAGAACTACGTCTTGCTGACTAATGACGTGCTTAGGATCGTAAACATATTTTCTCAACTGAGAAACGTGAAAAACGTTATGAACGCCTCCTAGACTTGGCGGCAAGGCCAATCTATAAGCGACGGGTCCTATTCTCTCGAGGATTTCATAAGGTCCTATAAACCTGGGTCTTAGCTTACGCTTAACTCCGAACCTAAGGATTCCTTTGGTTGGGGATATCTTAAGAAAGGCCTTATCTCCTATTTCAAACTCAAGATTGGTTCGACGATCGTCGGCATAAGATTTCTGTCGGCTCTGGGCTTCTTTCATTTTATCTCGAATTTGCCGAACTATCTCAATCATTTCATTAATCGCATCTGGGCCTAGGTTCTTTCTCTCACCTACTTCATCCCAATAAAGCGGTGATCTACATTTCTTTCCATACAAAGCCTCAAACGGCGCCATTCCTATCGTGGCCTGATAGCTGTTGTTGTAAGAGAATTCGACTAAGTGTAGAATTTCTTCCCAATTCGCTCCTCGGTCCAAAACTACTGTCCTCAACATATCGACCAAAATCTGAATAGTTCTCTCTGATTGCCCATCTGTCTGTGGGTGAAATGTTGTACTGAAATTAAGCTCTGTTCCCAACTCTTTCTGCATCGTAATCCAAAATCTCGAGGTGAATTTGGCATCTCTATCTGATATTATGACCTTCGGTATTCCATGCAGACGTACAATCTCTCTGACATACAACTGAGCTAGTTTCTCTGATCCATATGTAATCTTAATCGGTAAGAAGTGAGCTGACTTCGTAAGCCTATCTATTATCACCCAAATTGTTGTGTTTCCTCTTCTCGACTTAGGCAAGCCTGTGACAAAGTCCATAGCTATGCCTTCCCATTTCCATTCTGGGATATCCAATGGTTGTAGCAATCCATACGGTCGTCGGTGTAAAGCCTTAACCTGTTGACTTGCTAGGCATCTTTCTACAAACGAGGCGACGTCTCGTTTCATTCCATTCCACCAAAAGTTTCTTCTCAAATCTTGGTACATCTTCGTACTTCCTAGATGTGCTGTGTAAGGCGTATTGTGAGCCTCACTCAAGATCTCGTTCTTCAATTCGCTGTTGTCATCAGGAATACAAATCCTACCTTCATAAAGTATCGCATTGTCTGGAGCTTCAGAATATCCTTCTGGCTTATCTATTCTTATCCTCACTCGTAACTTTTCCGTTGACTCGTCTTTTCTCTGAGCACTGATGATTCTTTCTCTCAAATCTGGTGTAGCTTCTAATGCTGCTATCTGACTTGTTATCGTAGCTGGCGTATCAAGCACTCTGATGTCCATCTTCTCGAATTCTCGTACTAAAGTTTCTTCCTCTACAAAGAGGCATCCTAGCTTCGTTGGAGCCTTGCGACTCAATGCGTCTGCTACCACATTAGCCTTTCCTGGATGATAGTTAATTCCACAGTCATAATCTTTGACTAATTCCAGCCATCTTCTTTGTCTCATGTTCAGTTCTTTTTGCTCGAAAAAGTACTTCAGGCTCTTGTGATCGGTGAATATCTCAACTCTTACACCATAGAGATGGTGTCTCCAAATCTTTAACGTGTGCACTACGGCTGCGAGTTCTAAGTCGTGGGTTGGGTACTCAACTTCGTGAGGTCGAAGTTGTCGTGAAGCATAAGCTATCACTCGTCCGTCTTGCATCAAGACACAACCTAATTCATTTTTTGATGCATCAGTGTAAACCACATACTCCTTGTTTGTATCTGGAAGTGCTAGTACTGGCACTGTGGTTAACTTCTCCTTAAGAGTTTGGAAACTCTTCTCACACTCATCAATCCATTTAAACTTGGTATCCTTCCTGAGTAGCTGCGTCATCGGGCGAGCGATCGTAGAGAATCCCTCGATAAACCTTCTGTAATAACCGGCTAATCCCAAGAAACTTCTGATCTCGTTCTGACTTGTTGGTGACTTCCAGTTGTGCACTGCTTCTACCTTGGCTGGATCCACCTTGATTCCTTCTGCCGATACTATGTGCCCAAGGAACATTACTTCCTTCAGCCAAAATTCGCATTTACTGAATTTGGCATAGAGTTTCTCGGCTCTTAGTGTTTCCAACACTATCCGTAGATGTTCCTGGTGCTCCATCTCATTCTTAGAGTAGACGAGGATGTCGTCGATGAAAACTAAAACGAATTTGTCCAAGTAGGGGTGGAAGACTCTATTCATAAGGTCCATGAATATGACTGGAGCGTTGGTCAAACCAAATGGCATCACTAAAAATTCGTAATGGCCATATCAGGTTCTAAAGGCGGTCTTCGGTACATCTTCAGGTTTGATCTTGAGTTGATGATACCCTGACCTCAAATCTATCTTGGAGAAGACTCCTGCACCCTTGAGCTGATCGAATAGATCCTCGATCCTTGGCAAAGGATATTTGTTCTTGAGCGTGATATTGTTCAGTTCTCTGTAATCTATGCACATTCTCATCGATCCGTCCTTTTTCCTAACAAATAGCACGGGTGCTCCCCAAGGTGAGACGCTTGGCCTGATAAAACCAAGATCTAGTAATTCCTGTAACTGGATTTTGAGTTCTTCCAGTTCCTTCGGTGCCATCCTATATGGGGCTTTAGACTTAGGAGCTGCTCCTGGTTCTAAATCGATCGTGAAGTCCACATGATGATCTGGTGGCAATCCCGGTAGCACTTCCGGAAAAACATCTTCATATTCATTCACAAATTTTATGTCCCGAATGGTCTTCTCGGCTCCTGGCTCTCCGACTAGGTACACAAGATAGGCTGTGGTACATTTCTTCTTCATGAGTTTGGTGGCTTGAAGGGCTGATATAATTGGTACGCCTCTACCCATTGAAATTCTGTAGAATTCGGTCGGTTCTTTACCCGGCGGCTGAAAAGAGATTTTTCTCTCGTGCAGAGAATTGTGGTGTAATTCTCTGACAACCAATCCATTCCTAGGATTATATCTACGTCCCACATTATCATAACATTTAAGTCGTTCGCTATAACCTTATGAGTTCCGATTTCTATTTCTAGGTTAGAGCAAACATGCGTGGAAGTAGTGATCTCTCCTGAAGGTGTGGCTACTCTCATAGATTGTGCAGCTCTTACAGGTCTGATGTCTAAGTTATCGGCATACGAGCCAGCAATGAAAGAATGCGATGCACCAGTATCAAACAGTATCTTAATGAGGATGTTGTGGAGTTTTCCCATACTTGCTAGATTGTCTTTTCCTTTGCGCTGACCACCCTGTTTGATAGCGCATGCCCTCGCATTCTGTTGCTGCTGTGCATGCTGCTGAAACTGTTGTTGGTTCATTGGCGGCTGCTGCGGCTGTGCTTGGATGGCTTGGAGGGGTACTGCTTGAAGCGGTTTCGAGCAGTCCTTTTTCATGTGCCCCTTCTGTCCACAGTTGAAACAGTTAGGGGTGCCTATCTGGCACACTCTGGGATGGGCTCGGTTGCATTTCGGGCAGACAGGAATGGTAACCCTCCTTGGGTTATTCGCTCCCTGGTTGAAGTTTCTTTGTTGCCCTTGCGGCTGGTTCAGCTGATTGTTGCACTTCCACGGCGAGTTCTGCTTGTTCCCCTGAATGAACAACCCCGATTGGTTGTTTCCCTGCCACAGCCTCTTGCCATTGTTGTTGTTGTTGTTGTTGTTGCCAGGCTACTGATAGCCCCTTTTTTGACCTCCCTGGTTGTTATAACCCTGACTGTAGACTCCGCTACCTCCTCCGTTCCATTTCCTCTTCCCTTGGTAGTTGCTACTATTGTTGTTGTAGTAGCCTCGGTTCTGACTCTGCACTGGTGCTGACGCAGTTGGTACAATCTTTTTCTCATCGGGCACGACGGCCTCCATTTCCAGTGCTCTTCCCAGTGTGTCTGTATAGCCTAGTCCTCCATGACTAGCCAAAGCGATTCCCAATTCATGTCGTAAACCTCCCTGAAATTTCATTGATAACTTTTCCTCAGTATCCACCAATGCCGGCGCATACCTTGACAATTCACAGAACTTAGCATCGTATTCCGTCATAGTCAGCTTTCCCTGTTTCAGATTATAAAACTCGGCCTCCTTCTGTGCCCTATACGTCTTGGGGACGTACTTGTCAAAGAAAATCTCCTTAAACTCTTCCCATGAAAAACGAGCCAGATGCTCTGCAGGTATCATCTTTTGTCTTGCTTCCCACCAGTAATCAGCCGATCCCGTCAGCTGGAATGCGACACACAGCATTCTCTCCTCATCAGTGCATCTGATGAGCTTGAAAATTTTCTCAGTCGATCTCACCCATAGCTCAGCATCGCTAGGGCTACCAGTTCCATTAAATAGGGGAGGGTTCCTCTTGAGGAAGAGGTCCTCTATATCTCTACGGGGCGGTGGTGGAGGTGGTGGTGATGGTGACGGGGGTGGAGATGGGGATGGAGTTGGGGATGGGGTGATATTTCGCTCATATTCTTATTCTTGGTTGTTTTCTGGCTGACGTCTACCACGTCCTCTAGGTCTTCCAGGTCCTCGACCTCTCCTGTTGTTAACATTTCTCGGCGGCATTTTCTTTAGTCTAAGGAAAAATTGAAATTCTCATTAGTTTTCTTCTGTTAATTACACTTAGTACTTACTAGCTCGTTCTCAACTTAAACAAGTTCACAGAACAACATATCGAACATAATTTCGATATTAACTTCATTAATCTTTTAAGTTCAAGTTAAACTCAATTTCTCGTTACACGCGTTCATTTAACATTCTGATTTTAATTACTCGATTCATAAGAAATTTTCTTGATTAAAAACCCTCTTCACGGGTCATGTATATATATATACATCAAAAAGAATATTAATTCTGCCTCCAACGAGGACTTATACAAAAAGGTTAGACTACTATTAGTCTAAACTAGGCAGACTGCCTACTATTTACCGGGTACACTAACAAGCTGCACTCCATACCTACTAGAAGTACTAAAACGGAAACGATTCATAAAATTTCGTATCCGCTAGAGTACTACGAAACTAACTAGTTACTGATCCGACTCTATACAGGACAAAGAGCTACTACTAATACTGATATTTACCCGCGTCTTCAACGCACTGCTCTACTAAACTGCAGACGAGTCCAAAAACTACCCCCTATGATCTGCAAAAATCCTAACAACCCTCCTCTGGGTCCTCCTCCGGATCCTCGTCCGGGTCCTCCTCAGGGTCCTCCTCTGGGTCCTCTTCCTCGGACTCTGAACCAAAAATCAGCTGAAGTGCCTCATCCACCCTCAGAGTAGAACCGTCGTCCAGTGTAAGCAGGGTGGGCGAGGGTGCCTCTGAAACGGTCTCCTCCAAGTCGGAAACCAAGTAGTCCTCGCTGGCCTCTATCGCACACTTCTTCAGGGGAAGAAGGTGCTCAGGAACTGAACCTGAACCCGAACCTGACTCGAAGTCCTCCCTAGAACGAACCCTGGACGGTCCTGCCTCCATCTGCTCGCGGACTACTCCCCACTTGGCACAGATCTCCTCGAGTGGCGTAAGTGGAGAAGGCAGCTCTAACATGGCGGCCAGCTCCGCGCGATCTCTCGGTGGTCTGGCCCCTCCCTGTATAGTCTCGTCTCTAACGGTCCCCTGACCCTAATACAAACGTCTGGCACAAAAGGTGAAGACAACCCCAACAGCGCGGCTGTCTCAGCGTCAACCTCCACGAATCCCGGCCTTGGGATCAACTCCTCGATCTGTTGTCCCACTGGTGGCGACTCTGGTGTAACTACTGTCTCATCGTCCTCCTCTGGCTGCTCTAACTCAGCGTCAGACTCCTCAACCAGTACACCGTCTGGTGGCAACTCCAACAGGGCAGAGTACTCAGGGTCTAAGTCAAGCTGCTCAAGCTCGGTCTCGGCTGGAAAGTGACTGTAGGGAAGGTACGGCTCAAAAGGGACTGGGAACATAAACATGCTCTCGAAGAACCTCCTGTGTACGAACAGGGCAAATCCGGCGTAGTTGCCGGTCGGCTCAGTGTCGTCGCCTAGGATCCCTAAAAAGTACCACGCTACCCGGTGCGCCCATCCACGCCACTCCTCTGGTAAGTGTACGATCAGGTCTGTGATTGCCTGATTCTCTCGGATCAAGTGTCGTACTGGGTAGTAGGCTGAAGAAAAGTTGCTGACAATCTATCCTACGTCTTCCTCTCCATAGTCTACCTCAAACTCATAGTACTCGTCCTGTAACATGTCAACTATGGTGCGCTCGCACTCTACCAACGGCCGGCTCTTCCGAGCCGTCACCCGAATCCTGGCCATCCTACAAAAGTTTTAAGGAAACACGGATCAGTAACAGGTAGGGAAAAATAACTTATCTCAACAAAAACATAAATTACAAAATGAATATCCCTTATTCAATTGTAACATCATCACTTAAGTCAACCACTTATCGAGACTTCTAGCAAGTCAAGAAATTGCACTCAACAACATATATATACACATTCATAAAATTAAAGATTTTATTTTCATTCTTTTATTTCACCATATTATTACTCATTTTAATTCTTCTTTTATTTCTCAACTCATTAATTCTTAACGACTTTCACTTATTAAAACAAAGTATATTTACTTCGTTCATGTTACTTATTCAAAAGTAACATCCATTTACAAAAAAATTTGTCGTTTACGACTCTTGATATTCGTACTAGTTGTAGTCGTCGCTCAAAACGAAATATGGAATTAAATTCCAAAAGGAAAAATGCAATATAACTTAAGAATAATTTCCTGGAAAACTAAGTTCCAGTTGTCGTCGCTAGAATGGGGCGATCGATGGAAAAATTTAATCAAGCTTTGCGCTTGACTCCTAATAATCTATACGATTTTCTTTGTAGAGTTCGATCAAGGCAAACCCTACTGAGACACGAAACGAGAAGAAAAGAAATGACGTGACACGACAGACGTCATTTACATTACTTACACGCAAGTAATGTTCACTTATTTCATTTAACTTTGATTCCAATTTACTCGATCTTCGTCGTCTCGTTCACATCTTTCTTAACTCGAAGCTGAAAGCTTCTCGAACTTCTAATCGTTCCCTTTGTTTACTAACACGATTTATCGAATCATTTTTATTCATTTTTCTCGCAGGAAATTTTCAGAAAATAAGTTCGACTTTGCCGAACCTTTATTCAAGTCACTTAACGCACGTGACATTCATCAATAGAAGTCCTTCTCGCGTTGGGGATCTCCTTTCGAAATCATTTCAAGACAACGTTTCTTAAAAACGTCTAAGTTCTCGAAGAACCGGAAAGTTCTTAGGTTTCAAGTCTACGTTCTCATTAAACCGGGAAAAATCCCTAAAATCCAACTATATTCTTGTCTCCGCATAACTTTTCATAAAAAGGAAATTATCGCACAAATAATTTCACATAAGATAGTACTTGTACTTCACATAATCACATAGAGTATAAAAATTATACTTCTGTAAAATTCTCATTTTTAAAACACAACTCATTCTCATTCTCAATTTTACTGAATACTTGCTCATAAAATTTCTTATTTAAAAGAAATCACATAATTGAAATTCTTTCCTTTTCCTCGTTGAGTCGACGTAGCGGGCGGTTGAGTTGACATCTATGTTCTCAATCTTAGCATTAGAGTTTAACTCTTATCTTATACGTGGAAGGACGACTCTGATCCAGAGTATACACAAATACCGTGTCTTATGACTCGAAAGAAGACTCGATATAGAGTACAAGCAAATACTCTATACTATTTCTCGAAGGAAGATTTGTATACGAATACTACTTGGTGACATTACTAGAAGGAATGATTTGTATTAGAAAAAGATGACTCATAACCAGAGCAGGAAGAAACTTACTGCTCCGTTACCACTTAGTGGTATTACTGAAAGAATGACTCAGCCTAGAAGACTGACTCGCGACCAGGGCAGAAAACGAACTTCTGCTCAGATACCACTTTGTGGTATTACTAATAGAATAACTCATACTAGAAAATTGACTCGAACTAGAAGATTGACTCATAGTCAGAGCAGGAAAACAGACCTTGCTCTGATACCACTTTGTCACAGCCCCAAATCCCGAGGGACGGCAGAAGCCGGGGTGCCACTGGGGTTAGATTAAAGAAGCGGGGAAGAAGGGGGCTAACTGACTAATCATACATAAAAGACATCAATAAACCATGAACAAGACTTGAATATAAATAAGAAAGAATTAATCGCTATGGATTACTCGACAAAAGTACACAGTAGAAACTAAGTTCATATTTACAGACTTAAACTACAATGTATTGTTCAAAAGATACATCTCAAAAGATTTTGAGTTCTGCAGCTGAAGAGTTCTAACTAAAGCATCCTATCTTTCAACTCAACATCAACCGTCGCCGCTCACCGTCGCTTCAACCTGCACATTTAGAAAACAATGCAGGGCTAAGTACAAACGTACTTAGTGGGCACGATGCCGAAATCATAATCATAAGTATAGATAAATATGGCATTTCATAATCGTAGCACGTCGGGGTTTTATTGAAAAGGACCCGCGTCTACTAAACATTTTCTTTTCTCATAAATCACTCAAGGTCTTGTACTTGACTCTAGGGTCAGTAGGGAGATATTCGTTAGATAATACGGCTTAAACGATCGAAAGAAACTAAGTTGTGAACTAAACAACTTAGAAAACAAGAAACTGAAATTTCACTGCGCAATCCAGTAACTCTGGAGGCTGTGCAGAACAGAGAATTTGAAAACAGGGTATGAGCCCTGTACCGCTGCAAAGATTGGGATGTCTAGTTTATGCTCCAATTTACGGATCACAAATCCGATAAACGAGCTAAAAGTTATTACAGTTTTCGGCGAGGGTCGCAAAACTGCCGCGAAAACCCTAATTGCTCGATAGGTTCGACGTATAACGTCTTAGGTTCGTTCTAAGCTCTCGTATTTGATTTCTTTGGAAACTGGACCCTCAAGGCAGTCATCACGTACTTCCGTACGTGACAAACTCCTTCTCAAAACTCGCTCAAAAGCACGACGTTCTAAACGTCGGATTTCAACTAACAATTACTAAACCAACAAATTATTCAAAACGCGTTCTAGTTCTCGACTATAACCATAGCTCATATTATAATAACTCGAAAGCTTATGACATCAACTTGAAAGTTGTTCTCAAGTCCATCATAGACAATAATATCAAATTAGAATTCTCATTCGACTTTTCGGTTATTAGTTACGACTAAAAGTTCGTCTCTTACGCGTTTTTCAACGTTGTCGGATTCCGTTCAAATTTTACAACGTTAAACTACGTCTAACGTGAATCACTTTCATGCATGCAATCATGTCATAACATCATTATATTTCAACTTATAATGTGTTCTTCGTCTCTTACATTTCATAAATTATTTTTAAAAAATTCTCAATTTAATTCTATAATCAATTAACATCAATTACTTCATAATTCCATCAACAATTCATCAATTAACAACAACACATGGAAACCCCTAATTCTACTATAATTTTTCGGTTTTCATATAGATGTTAAGGGGGTGTTTTTCTTCTCCAATTAACTACATTTATTCACTAATCAATCTCTTATATCATCAATTAATCAAATGCAAATCAATTTCCAACTAACATGCATAAACCCCTAAATTCAACATTCAAACCCTAATTGAATTTTACAAAAACATAGGGCTTTCGATTCCTCTTCATTCTAATCACTAATTAAACATCTATTAAGCATGAATTCATCATTAATTGAAGAAAACTAAACATCCTACTAACATGCCCTAAAATTTCGGTATCAACTAGGGGATTAGGGTTCTTATTTTTGTTCAATTTTAATCCCTAATTATCCTATCTAATACATCTAATTCCATTAATTCAAGATCAATTCATCCTTTCCTAAACCTTAATTTTCGATCCAAAAAGAAGAAATGAAAAGAAAAAGAAGGTTGATGGATAGAAGTTAAGAGGAGGTAATTACCTTGAGAATTAATGAATGAAGTATGAAGTTTGAATGGAAGGATTGAGACTTGTGATTCTCTTCTTGTTCTTGGAGTTTCTCTTCAATGGAGATGGAATTTGATTTTTGCATTAACTTAATGATATAAAGTGAAAGGTGGAAAGTGTGAATAGTAACTAGCATAGGTGTTACTTATTTAACTAATTAAAACACAAAAATCTAACTAAATAGATAGGTGATGTCGGTCATAGTGTGGGAGAAAGAAAAAATACGCGCTTTTCCGGCGCGATCTGACTTTACGGAAATCAAACGACGAAAAACGACGCTCAGCACAAAATCGTCGCGATCTGATTTGACCGTAAATTCTATTGTACGGAACTTAATCGGAAAAATAAATTTACAAAATTTATTTTGACAAAAACTCGGGACAACACAGTTCGAGTTTCGTCCGGAAAAACATAAAAACCAACTTTCTCGGGCGAGTTCGTATCGCGATTTCGTGAATGTAAAAATCAGACGGTTTTCCGTTCTGAGTTCACGAACTAAAAACTTTTCGTACGCGCTAACCCTAAATACAGTAGTCGTCTAGCTGACTTCTGTAAATTATTTTCAGAAACGGATTCGACCGTTAGTCTTAGAATTCAAAATCGTAAACTTAGGCTTGCAAAGCCATTTATTTAATTAACTTTAAAATTTTAAGAACGTAAGGAATTTACGGGGCATTACATAACACATCCAATTTCATTATTCCAAGATCAAATCATCTAATTCTATAACCATAATTTTCGATCAAGAAATGAAAAAGAAAAGAAGAGAAGGATGGATGGATAGATGTTAAGAGGAGGTGAATACCTTGAGAATTAATGAAGAACGTATGAAGTTTGAATGGAAGGATTGAGACTTGTGTGTTTTCTTCTTGTTCTTGGAGCTTCTCTTCAATGGAGGATGGAAGAAATGAAGAAGGAGATGGAATGGGGAGGGCTGCCGATTTGTGAGGGTTTGGGAGGGAAGAAAATGATTTAATTTGTTAAAGTATGATATAAGGTGCAAGGTGTAAAGGTAAATAGTAAAACCCTTAGGTGTCCTAATTTAAACATTATAAATCATAAAAAATCTAATGGAGGTGATGATGTCGGTTGGGGGAGAGAAAAAGGAGAAAAATACGCGCTTTTCCGGCGCGATCCGACGTTACGGAAAACGTTCGACGAAAAACGTCGCTCGGCACAAAATCGTCGCGATCCGATTTGACCGCAAATTCTAACGTACGAAACTTAATCGGAAAATAAATTTACAAAATTTATTTTGACAAAAACTCGGGACAACACAGTCCGAGTTTCGTCCGGAAAATCATAAAAACGAACTTTCTCGGGCGAGTTTGTATCGCGATTTCGTGAATGTAAAAATCAGACGGTTTTCCGTTCTGAGTTCACGAACTAAAAACTTTTCGTACGCGCTAACCCTAAATACAGTAGTCGTCTAGCTAACTTCCGTAATTTATTTTCAGAAACGGATTCGACCGTTAGTCTTAGAATTCAAAATCGTAAACTCAGGCGTGCAAAGCCATTTATTTAATTAACTTTAAAATTTTAAGAACGTAAGGAATTTACGGGGCATTACAATAATCATATGATGATTTGATGATTTTGATGTTCTAAGGTTATCATGTGTGTTAAAGTATTAGTTTGAGTCCTAGATGGAAATAAGATCTTGTGTAATAAAAGAATGAAGTTTAAAAGCTTTAAAAAATGTTAAGAGTTGAAAAATACATAGAAAGATATATCTAGTAAGTGTTCTTGAAATAAAACTTGAAGATTTGAATTTTTAATAAGCTAAATCAAAAAGAAATTTTGTAATTAAATTAATGAGATAAACTAGTTTTTGTTAAAATAAAAATTGATTGAAGAATAAAGGAAAATGTTAATTAAGAAATTGGTCTTAATTTAGCAAATAAAGAAGAAAAGAAATTAATTAATTAATTAAATAAATAAGAGTCGAGAAAATTGGGTTAAAAAGAATAAAACAATAAGGAAATGAAAAGAAGTTTTAATCGAGTCGAGAAAAAGATGTTAGACGAGTTAAGTTAAATACTCGTATAGTTTAATCAAGAAAATAATGGAATAAGATGTCGAGCAATGATTAAATAAAGTTAATTAAGTAAGTTATTTTCAAACCGTGCGGATTAAAAATAAACCGAGAAGAATTGTCGAGTTAATAATTATAAAAAATAATAGTTGAGTTAAGAAATGAGAATCGAGTTAGAAATGGAAAGGAAATTCCTATTTCATAAGAATTAATATGAATTAAAGAGAATTTTTATTAATTGAGTAAAAGTTTATAATATGCCTCATAAGATAACGAATTTGGAAAAGCGTTGTTTATAAGTTGAGAAAAGATAAATTATATTGTTGAGTTTTTATAAAAAGAATTCTTAATGGAATTAAGTGCTAAAATATAAATTGAATAAATGTTAATGTGTCTTGAAATGTGTTTGATTTATTTGGATTTATTATGCAATTGAATTAAATGTTTGAGTGAATGATATTATTTGTGACGTGAAGAATTACTGAGTTTAATTGTATGCAAATAATTGAGCTATTGATTTGTTAATTAAATCGAGAATTGATTAAGTTTTGAAAGAAAACTCGAGTAATGGAATGTAGATAGACGACGTTTCATAATTAAAGCGAGAAGTGCTAAGACATTGGTTAGTAATATTAACCAATCATCGAGTAGAGTTAATAGTTTAAAGACGAGAATGCGAGATCTTTTAGAAAAGATAAAGCGTAGAGAGAAACGACTCAAGTAGAAGTCCTTCAGTCGAGACCAACGCCTTTTATCCGTCCTTGCGTAATATCTTATTTTTCTTTATTGATGTCGATCTATGAAGGATCAAGCCGGACGGAACGTTAAGCGAGGACAATAGCCCTTAAACCGCCTAGCTAGAATCTTCGGAAGTCAGGTGGGCTTTTCTGAACCAAAACTGTCGATGAATATTATTATGCTATTGAGTACTATTATTATGATTTTTAAATGTGATTGACTTGCTGTTTTATTGAGTTTGGTATGTGTTATCATTTGTTTATTTGAGATGTTATTATCCTTTGAAAGGCAGGAAACCCACGTGTGGTATGTTGAATGTTGAGGTGATTGTGAGCCTTGTTTCGGCTAGGCCGGTCACAGTGTTCGAGAAGGAGGCCTACTTCTCGGCACAATGAGATTATTTGTGACAGATGATGCATACTATTGATATATGTTATGTTTAACTGCGCAGTCTATTTAAAAGAAAATGTTTTAGCATGCACAAGTAAAACTGTTTTAAGTTGCTTAAGTACTTGTGATGTTTCGGCAAGGCAAGTTCAATTGATATAGCTTTTAAAAGCATCTTTTTCCAAATGTTTTGGCATGTGTTCACTGAGTAAAAAGTACTCAGCCCTGCGTGTATTTCTAAACTTGCAGGTTGACAGGATGGTGATGGCATGGATACTTGGTGGTGTGGTGTTTTTGGTTAAGTCGAGTCGAATGTCGGACTGGCATTTGCACGTCTTCATACATGCGAATGTTGTGTTTTGATGCAACTTTCCGCTACAACTCTTTGAAATGATGTCTGTTGATATATACTCTGGTACTTGTGGTTTTTGATTCCGAGCGATGTGCTCGATGGTTTAAATACTTGTTGAATTCTTAATATCTTGACTTGAAATACTTATTCTATCCTCGTTGGTATGTGATTTTAGAATGCTCGGTTATTGTTTCTTTATGTCTTTGATAGTCTTATTCGTGTACAGTTTCTTTCATTAATATTTTCCCCGAGCATGTTCCCCGTATTTGAGTTGATGGTTAGTTGATTAGGTTGTGTTGTTGTTGTAAGTCGCACCTCGAGAGTCGGGGTGTGACAAATCTTTAATGGATTAATAAGCCGACTAATTCTTAAGTTTTCTTCGTTATATGAAATGAAGACCTAAAAACTAGATGATCAGAATCATTAATCTTTTTAATGAGATGTGAATTAGGTTTGAGATGTTTTAGTGTCGGAAACGAGACGAAGAGAGATTAGACCCGTTTTTAGCATAAATGGAATAATATGGACCGTTTTATCCGGAAAACTTTTTACGACAGGATGATTAATGCCCGTAATAAAATAATGGGACAAGTGTCACTCATCTCTCTCCCCTCTCCACCGCCATTTCTCTCTATCTCTCTCCCTAATCTCTCTCTCTCCACACCTATCTACAAGACTACTACATAGAGCTCATTATAAATATTCTTTAACCAAATCTTAGTAAATTGTGCAATCAAGATTGCATGCAAAAACCATCTCATCAATCCTTTATCAAACCAAGTTCCAACACCAAACATCATCATGTTTATTCCATGTGTTGGAAAAATAAGAAATCAAGTGCATGCATACACAATCCATCTCTCTCTCTCTCTCTCGATATCTCTCTATGTACAAGAAAAGAAATTTCATTCTATCTATCTCACACTCTCTAAACTCTCCATCTAACACCAAAGAAAGAAAAAAATCTCTCTCTTCTCTCTCACCATTGCCGTAAGATACACACACATGCACATAGTTGGAATTTCTTCCATTGAAGCCTAGCATTCAAGCTCCAATCTCATGCAAATCAAGTGAGGATTAATCCATCATCAAGTTTCCAAAGCCCTAATCTTAAAGGTATTGATCTTCCCTAATTTTTTAGTATTAAACTTCCAAAATCATCCAAATTCTTCTTCATTTTCGGCTCTTAAGCTCTAAAAATGGATGATTGATTGTTGTTTTATATTTTTTTCTTGAGGATTCAAGACAAGTTCTTCCAAAAGGAATCCAAGCTTGAAGTTGAGCCCATTTTTCCCCACCATTTCGATTTCAAGAGGATCAAGAGGAGAAGATCCAATTTATTTTGAAAAGTATGATAATTCATTTGATTTATTGTATATATGTATCTCTATAAGCCCTAAAAGAAAGAAAACATGCATGCATGGCATTTATTTATGTTTAGGCAAACTTAGGTTATCGATGTGAAGATCGAGTGAGGAGAAATCGATAAGAGAAACGAACACTAGGATTTAATTGATGAATTAAGAGAAGAAAAAGAAATTAAAAACCCTAAAATATTGCTAATACCGAAAAATAGGAAGAAAAATAGGAGAAATTGAATTTCTTGAGTTATTATTATCTTGATGCTTGATTTATGATTATTATCATGTTGAGAATGGAATTATATGCATGAAAAATTGAGAAATAAAATGCCCTAAAAATCTATGAAATTGCCGTGAGTTTTGGGAAGAAAAGAAGGAATTATTTTGTTGATTTTGTTGATGATTTAGTTGATGTTTTGATCATGAAATTATTATATGATATGATGATTTAATCTTGTATGTTGTTAAGTGTGAAGAAAATCGAATTGCATGTGAAGTTTTTAAAGAAAATAATTTATGATGATTTAGAAGATTTGATGATTTTGATGTTATAATGTTGTTAATGTGTGTTAAAGTGTTAGTTTGAATCAGAGATGAAAATAGGATTTTTTGTGATAAAAGATTGAAGTTTTAAAAGCTTTAAAAATGTTAAGAGTTGAAAAATACATAGAAAGATATATCTAGTAAGTGTTTTAAGTGTTTTAAGTGTTTTTGAAATAAGACTTGAAGATTTGAGTTTTGATTAAATTAAATCAAAAAGAAATTTTATAAATTAATAAGATAAATGTAATACCCCGGATTTCTCTTCCGTCATAAAATAAAAATTTAATAATTAAATATGGCTTTGCACGCCTAAAATAATGAATTTCAATTCTAAGACAAACGGTGAAATCCGTTTTTAAAAATAAATTCCAGAAGTCGGTTAAACGACTACTGTATTAGAATTTCTGCGTACGAAAACTTTTTCGTTAGAAAACTCAGATCGAAAAGGCGTCGAACTTTGCATTCACTATTTTCACGATAAGAGTAAGTTATGAAAATCAGTTTTAATTATTTTTCCGGACGAATTTTGGACTGTGAAGTCCCGACTTTTTATCGGATTTCGGAAAACGAATTATCCTTTCCGACTAAGTAAAATATTCCGGAACTAATGGTAGTATCCATTTTTGACAAAAATGTGTCCGTCTAATAAAGTAATTGTTCGTTTTTAGTTTACAGTGTTAGATCCGGAAAAATTAGATTTAAAGTTAATATCTAGATATTTACTAACTTAAACCTACTTACTTTTACTATAAATATCACCTCTACCCTATTTTTTCTCCTTCATTTCTTCTCCAAACCAGCCACCATCCTCTCACCATTGTTGAAGTTTCTTCAAGCTCTCAAGTTCCATAACTTGTTCGTTAACCGATCGATTTCAATTCCGATTGCATATTTGTTAAGGTAAGAGCTTCCTCTTCAATTCCAACCGAACAAAATTCATTTCCTTTGATTCTAAGTAAATTCCAAAATTTGCAGCCCTTATTGAATTTTTTTTTGATGATGTTCTATGTTTAATTAATTGGATATTTATGCATAGAATTGGATTTCTATGGTTAATAATCGAATAGAAATCAAACCCCCTTGAATAATGATGAACACCGAAAATTTAGTAGGATTAGGGTTTGAATTTATGTTTTTAATTTATGATGTTAGATTATGTTATAACTTAGTACTAGTTAAATTGATGATTAATTATAAGGTGTGAAATCGAGAAATGGATGAAATAAATGAATTATACATAAAAATCAATGGAAATTAGCTCATAGGATTTTAGTGTGTGTTCTAAGTGTTCTTGGTGTTCTTGGCCAAGAACATGAAGATTTGAATATGATTAAAATTAATGTTAAAATAAATTAATTAATTATTAAATTAATTAATTAATTAAATTCGAAATTTATTAAAAATAAAATAATAATAATAATAATAATAATAATAATAATAATAATAATTTTAATAAAATAAAATATTAAATAATATTATTGTTGGGAAATTTATTAGTAAGAGTTTTGTGAATTCCAAAACCGACTGACCCCAACCGAGTAGATGTTGCCAGAACCTAATGTTAAAATTTAGGCTCGCTGTTTGAGCAAAGTTAAGATTTTATCTTTACAGGTCTCCAGCTGAAGATGACAACAAGGCATCACTCAGACAGAACATCAGCTGTCGCAAAAGACAACTGAGAGTTCATATGTTCAGATGCAAACAGGGGGAAGTCTTCAGAACATCAGTTGTGAAGGAAACCAACTGAGGGTTCGTCAGATGAGAAGCAGTAGAGAGGAAGAGAACATCAGATGAAAAGGAAATCATCTGAGGGTTCAAACCCAACTGAGTAAAGACATGGAAGTCAACTGAGTGTTCTATTTCAGAACCTCAGTTGAAGAACTCGAACAAGAAGATCAACTGCTTGAAGTTCAAAGTCAGCTGAGAGTTCAACAGATCGGAACATCAGCTGAAGATCACTCGGATGAAGATCAAGACTTTCAACCGACGAACCGAGGTTGACTATCAGAAAGGTTAAGATTTGAATTTCAAAAGGAAGTCACATGAGGGTTTGACCGTTCAGTCATTACCCCATCAGGCCCAACACAAGGCTGTCTCAGATGGAAAGCAGAAGAACACAGATGCCATATCGGCAAAGTCTGCAGAGATTAGAGACAAGCCTTCGCTTTCAACAATCAGAGATCAACAGCTCCTCCAACGGCTAGTTGATTCTCTCCGCCTATAAATAGAGGCATTCTCTCATTCGAGAGAGATACACAGAAGAGAGAACAGAGATACGAGACAGAAGCCAGCGCAATCCCAAGAGAATTAAGCAAAAGAAAAATCTGCAAAAATCTCATTTTAAGAACATCAGCAGCTGAGAGTTCAAGAGTGATAGAACATTAGTAGCTGAGGGTTCATAGAGTGAAAATCTGTCTTAGATCTTAGTTTGAGTGTTTATTCGTTCAAACCTTAGATCCAGCTCTCATTCGTGATCTAGCTATAGTTGGAAAACCCACCCACACACTAAAAAGTGTTTTCTAGGACCGTACTCTTCCTGTAATTGAGTAGTCAGGTCGTCAAGTACCCGCAAACTTGACATAGGTTGTTAAGTACCCGTAAACTTAACTGTGAAGGTTGATAAGTACCCGTAAACTTATTGTAACGGTTGCATAGCCCGGTTAAGCTGTGTGGATATGTCCAAAAGAACTTGGACTGAGGTGTGAGGATTCACATCTCCCCGTGGACGTAGGAGGGTTATCTCCGAACCACGTTAAATCTCTGTGTGCTCGTGTTTATTTCTTTTCAGTTATATCTTGCATTCTTATCTGTCTGACTAACCAGCATACAAACTTCATTTGCACATTTCCAACCGAGCTGTTTTAGTCTTTGACCAACCGAGCTGTTTTGGTTTTTGACCAACCGAGCTGTTTTGCGTGAGTTATTTTAACGAGTTTATCTTTCCCACCACTTTCCGCACAGCCTCACTCTTCCAGCTGAGGTTGCCTACTCAGCTGTGAGATTCCAACTGAGTCCGTGTTGCTCAGTTGAGGTGTTTTTAAGGGTTAAGTTTTAAAATCCTAACTGGTGTATTCCCCCCCCCCCCCATACACCAGTAACTCGTTTCGGGACCATCAAGTGGTATCAGAATAGTGGTTCAAAAGACTGCTGACTCTGTTTCACGAGGTGTGAATTCGAGAAATTTTCTTCAGCGGTCAACTGAACAGATCTTTTCACGCTAGTGCATTCTTGCTCGCATATTTGTTTTGTTTGTTGTGTGCAGATGGACGTCAAGGACAAGATCGTCGTCATGTTCTCAGTAGTCAACTATACATCATGGAGAACTCGGATGAAGAACATCCTTCTGTCAAAGCATCATAGGATGCAACAAGTTCTCACTTCTGGACCAATCGTCATAAAAGATAGAATAGTTCGCACTCCCACAAATCCCAACGATGGAGACGCAGTGGTGGAGTATGTGGAAAAACAGCCAGAAGACTACTCTCCAGAGGAGGCAAAGGTGAGCCAGCTGGATATCTGGGCCCAGAGCACAATAATGTCCACAGTTGGACAAGATTATCTGCCTTGGATAGAGGAGTGTGAGACTGCAAAAGAGATGTGGGACATCCTGGCTTCGCTAAGTGAAGGAAGCGACTAGACGAAGGAAAACAAGTTCTCACATGCATGTCAAGATTTCGACAACTTCAGTTTGCGACCTGATGAGACTATCGATCAGCTAGAGCTCCGGTTTATGGACATCATCAGAAGAATCCAGTCCATTCTCTATCTTGAAAGGAAATGAGTATAAGGTCAACAGAAGGAGATCGCAGCCCTAGGGTCAGACAAATAGAATTGAGGATGTTGGCTCGGCATCAAAATTAGTTGCCCTCCGAGCTGACTACTCAAAGTCGAGATCGTCAAGGCCAACCAGATCGGCTGACACGACTGCAAAGGAGCCGAGCAGAGAGGAACTGCAACAGAACATTGCAGCGTTGTCAAAGAAGCTAGCCGACATGGACACTCGGTTCGGCAAATACAAACGTTTCTACAAATCAAACCGAACTCGAGACAGTTCTAAGCCAGTCACCAATGGTTGCTTCGAATGTGGCAAGGAAGGACATTTCAAAGCTGACTGCCCAGACCTCTCGAAGAAGGAAAGAGAAGCATTGAGGGCCACGCAAACTGCCAAAAACAAGGCCATGGTAGCTGAAGAAGCAGCAGACGATATGGACATCTTCACAGACACCGAAGATGATGATGAACTGACCTCTACCAACAAAGTCATCAGTCCGGATCAATGTCTCATGGCACTTGGAACCGACCAAGATGATATTGAGGTACAATCTAATCCTACTCGCTTAAATTCTTCCAATACTTCTAACATGCAAGAATCTCTGAGCGATGAGTTAGAACCCTCCTGGAATGATTTTCAAGAACTCAGTGAGGAACTGAATCAACAGTCGGTTGAGTTTAAGAGTCTTCAAGCTCAGTTCGCCAAGCTTGAAGATTCCTTAACCGAAAAGGACGATCTGATTACAAGCCAAACTCAGGAGATTGAAAATCTCAAGAGTCAACTGAGTGAAGCCAAGACTTCATCAGATGAAGAACTGAAAAAACAGATCTGGAAGCAGCAAAATCAGTTGAAAAATCAAGAGGGTCAGATCGACCAGCTGATAAGGGAGTCAGATGGTAAAACCGAGTAGATAACTGTCCTCCTCAAACAGTTGCAAACTGAGAAGGACAATCTAATCAAGCTGTATCAGTCATCCAAGATCATCGAAAACCTTTTAAGTTACAGCAGACAGATGGATGACGTGTCAGGACTCGGTTATGATATTGTCAAGGATACTAGTATTCCACCAGCTACCTTCATCAAAGCAGTAGAAGTCACAGCTGTCGAGCCTAACACAGCTGAGTCTCCAGAAGCTAACTCAACCTCCACCTCTCAGCAAGTTTAACCGACCAACAGAATCACAACTGAGAAGGGAAAAGGAGTAGCTGATGTAGGACAGAATGTTCCATCGGTTGGGACATCAACCGAGGGGGAATGTTCCAAAAGTTAGAAGAGGAATCAAAGGCGTCGAAGGCATAACCGCAACCGTGGTATCAACCGAACTCAGAATTTGAACCGACCTCTATATCAACCTCGGAGTCAACATCAAAAGGAATGGAACCGACCTCAGAACAAGCAAGGGTTCAATCATCTGAATCAGCAGCGGTTCCAACATCAGCCCGACCAAAGGTTCCAACCAAGTCATCAGTTAAAGAACAGGTCGGACAACTGGAGATATTCATGGCACAATATGAATCTTCAGCAGGGCGTGAATAGCTACAGACAAGCCACAGAAAGTTAGAATCAGAATCAGCCACGAAGATTCCAGCATGGCGTCCGATCATTCAGACAAATCAGATAGGATAAAAATCGCCATCAAAACAGGGGGAAAGCCTCACCTCCTAAAGCCCAACATGGGAGAAATCCAACTCCTCCCAAGAAACAGAGCATCATTTCTAACAACAAGCCTAAAGATAATTGAGGTGTTGTTATAGTTGATGAAAATGGGCAGATCATTTGGAATGACAAGGCTATTCGAGTGTACAGAGAAAAGCGACGCACAGTTCCAGGGGGAACTGGTTCTAACCCTCCAGGACCCAACTGAAATTGGGGACCTAAGCGAGCTTCTCTTTGCAGGTACAAGAGAAACAGCTGAGGAAGAAGAAGGCGTCTGCTTCAATATGGGTGATGGACAGTGGATGCTCGAAACACATGACAAATCTGAAGGGTTTGCTTGGAAGTTTCGTGGAAAAAGAAGGCCCATCAGTTACTTTTGGTGATAACTCAAAAGGTTACACCAGAGGTTACGGTACACTAGAAACTGATTATGTCTCAATTTCCAATGTCTCTTATGTTGATGGATTGAAGCATAACTTGCTCTCCATCAGCCAATTCTGTGATAATGGTTTCTCTGTCAAGTTTAATGCACAGGGTTGCAGGGTTAAAGATGTCAGATCAAAGCAGGTGTTATTGTTGGGAAATCGATCCCCAACCGGGAATGTGTACTACGCTGACTGGAACAGCAGCCTCCCTGACACTTGCCTATTATCAAAGAGCAGTTCGGATGTGAGCTGGCTGTGGCACAAAAGACTCAACCATCTGAACTTCAAAACAATGAACCGACTCACCAGACAAGAACTTGCTAGAGGCATACCTAACCGAGTGTTTTCAACAACACACATCTGCAGTGCATGCTAGCTGGGAAAGCTCGCTAGATCCTTCTTCCAGTTGAAGTCTACTCCTTCAACTGACCGAGTGTTACAGCTGATCCACATGGATCTCTTCGGGCCAGTTACACCAAAGAGTTTGAACGGGAACGAGTATACCCTGGTGGTAACTGATGACTACTCAAGATATATGTGGACCATCTTCATGCGCCACAAAAGTGAGACCAGAGATGAGCTGCCCAAGCTGATGGATCGGATATCGAACCAACAAGAGATGAAGATCATATCTATCCGATCAGATCGTGGAACGGAATTTCTAAATGAAACTATCATTGAGTATTGCGAAAAGAATGGCATAACCCATCAGACATCAGCCGCGCGTACTCCGCAACAGAATGGCGTAGCTGAGCGAAGAAACAGAACGCTGAAGGATGCAGCCACATCCATGTTAGCGAGCTCGGCTCTGCCAAAGAGATTTTGGGCTGAAGCAATTAACACAACATGCTACACTCAGAATCGATCTCTTCTCACCAAGCGGTTGGGAAAGACACCCTACAAGCTGTGGGGACGCAGAAAGCCAGATATTTCTTATTTTCGTGTTTTTGGTTCTAAGTGTTATATTCACAACAATGGGAAGACTCAGTTGAAAACTTTTGATGCCAAAGCTTCGAAGGGCATATTTCTTGGATATGCAGCTCGGATCAAGGCATATAGAGTTTTCAACAACAGCTCTCGTGTTGTGGAAATAACACCTCATGTTAGTTTTGATGAATCTACCTTTGAGTGCAGGGAACAGGTTAAAGAACAACACGCGGATCCAGCTGTTCTATCAGTTCTCACCAGATCGCAAGTGCTAAGGGAAAAGAATCGAGCTGAACCACTGGTTTGGGCAACTGAGGATGAGGATCCATACTCCTCTGAAGATGAATGTGAAGACCTCAGCACATCCCAAGGGGTAACTTCAGCTGATGCTCCTCCAACTGCATCAGCATTCGATGCCCAACCGAGCTCAGTTCGAACTACTATCAATGTTGAGAATCCAGACTCAACAGCTGATCAATCACCAGCTCTGAAGACTCCAACTCAAATTTTAGAACAACCACAGATGGAAGAAGAAGGAAGACGCAACCGAAGATGGTATGAAGTTCATTCCACCGACGACATCATCGGAGATCCAATCGAGGGTGTGCGCACACGGAGCAGAGTCGCAAATCCAGAATCAACCGAGGAAGATTCCAACACTTATGCCCAATATGCTGAGGAATTGGCAGTTCTAGAAGAGTTCGAGCAAGCTGGAGATGTTGCCATGATTTCTTGCTTTGTAGCTGATGTACCAGAACCGAAGAATGTTGGGGAAGCTCTCAACTGTGTCCACTGGACAACAGCCATGCAAGAAGAACTGAATGAGTTTCTACGCAACTGTGTATGGGAGTTGGTAGAAAGACCAAATGGTGTCAAGGTGATTGGATTGAACTGGATTTTCAAGAACAAGAGAGACGCCATTGGATTCATTGTGAGGAATAAAGCAAGGTTGGTAGCTCAAGGATACTGCCAACAAGAAGGAATTGACTTTGAAGATTCCTTCGCACCGGTTGCTAGGCTGGAAGCCATCCGGATCTTTCTAGCTTATGCCGCACATCACAAGTTCAAAGTATATCAGATGGATGTGAAGTGTGCATTCCTCAATGGAGATATCAAAGAAGATGTATATGTTGAATAGCCTCCTGGTTTTGAGACTGGAGATGGAAGAGTGTATAAGCTGAAGAAAGCTATCTATGGTCTAAAGCAAGTGCCAAGGGCATGGTATGACACTCTTTGTGGATTTCTTCTGAACTCGGGGTTCAAACGAGGTTCAGTTGATAAAACTCAGTTCACCATCAAAGTTGGAGAAGATATACTTGTTGTGCAAATTTATGTCGATGACATCATTTTCGGCTCCAAGTCGGAGCAGCTGTGCAAGATATTTTCCGATCTTATGAAGGAGAAGTTCGAAATGTCAATGATGGGCGAGATGAATTATTTCCTTGGATTACAAGTGAAGCAGTCACCTGAAGGGATTTTCATCAACCAGTCCAAGTATACAAAGGAGCTCATCACCAAGTTCGGATTGCAGACAAGTAAGACAACAAGGATCCCTATGAATACGAACTGGAAGATAGAACCCGGAGCTGAGGGAAAGCTCGTTGATGCCAGCCAATACAGAGGGATCATCGGTTCGCTGCTCTACCTAACTGCCAGCCGACCAGATATTTCATACGCAGTTGGAGTGTGTGCTCGTTTTCAAGTCCAACCAAGAGAAGCACACATGTTGGCAGCAAATAACATCATTAAGTATCTGAAGGGAACTGTCAATGTTGGGTTGTGGTACCCAACTGATGACAATATCCAGCTGACTGGATACTCAGATGCCGACCTAGCAGGAGATCGGTTGGACAGGAAATCTACTTCTGGACACTGTCAGTTCATGGGAAGCAAGCTGGTTTCATGGTTCTCCAAGAAACAAGCGTGTGTTGCTACTTCGACAACCGAGTCAGATTACATGGCTGCCGGAAGCTGTTGCATGCAAGTATTGTGGTTGAAGCAGCAGCTGAGAGATTATGAAGTCTCAACTGGACAGGTTCCCATTCATTGTGATAGCTCGAGTGCCATAGCTATCTCTCTGAATCCTGTTCACCACTCTCGGACTAAGCATATCGACATTCGTCATCACTTCATCCGAGATCATATTGAGAAGAAGGATGTGTCCATGGAGAAGATCCCAACTGAGATTCAGAGAGCTGACATCTTCACCAAACCTCTTCCTGAAGCCCGGTTCAAGATGCTGTGTGGTCTTCTAGGACTCTTGGATCCGAGCTAAAGAATTGGATATCTATTTAAAGATGAAAAGGGAAGCTCAGATGAAGGAGGAATCCCAGATACGAATTGCAAACTGAAGACATCAAACGTCAGCTGAACAGACGAACTCGAGTCAGCTGATGGTATGCTGCAACAATGGAACAGACGTCAGCTGAACAGACGAACTCGAGTCAGCTGATGGTATGCGGCAACTGAGGAGCACAACTGAGGTATACAGCTGATATCGACATCAGCTGCCAGGTATCATTTATGACTGAAGGTGTTATGATATTAAATGAGAATGTTTGAAATAAATTCAAACATTTTTGAACATGTCAGCTAGACTAAACAAGCCATCATATCGCATTTAATGTAAAGTCTGGCTGAACACCTATAGCCTTACTTTATAGTGCGACTGGGCTGACACCCTAAACTATTCACCTTCTCACTCGCGCGCGTGGTATATCAGTCAAAATTACCCAACAGTCGCGTAATCTCAGCCGTTGATAGATTCGCGCCATTTAACCCCAATCGTTGATATTATCTGTAATACCCCGTAAAATCTTTGCGTTCTAATATTTAAAGTTAATTAAATTAGTGGCTTTGCACGCCTAAGTTACAATTTTTGATTTATAAGGCTAACGGTCGAATCCGTTATTAAAAATAATTTACAGAAGTCGGCTAGACGACTACCGTATATAGGGTTAGAGCGTACGAAAAGTTTTTAGTTCGTAAGCTTAGAACGAAAAAAAACCGTTTAATTTTACGTTTACAAAATCGCAATATGAACACGCCGAGAAAGTTTGCTTTTACGTTTTTTCGGACGAAACTCGGACTTGTCGTCCCGAGTTTTTGTCAAAATAAATTTTGTAAATTTATTTTCCAATTAGGTTCATACGCTAGAATTTTTAAGTCAAATCGAATCGCGACGATTTTTGTACCGAACAACGTTTTTCGTCGTTCGTTTTCCCGTAACGTCGGATCGCGCCGGAAAAACCCGTAAAACCTCTAAAAATTCTGCATGGCAGCCGCCACCTCACCATGTTTAGTGGGGAACATGCATGTTATTACTTCCTAAGTACATGACACTTAAGTCTACACTTTACACACAAATTCAACCTTTCATCATAACAATACACTTGATCAAGCCATTTCTCTCTCTCCCTATCTCTCTCTCGGCAGCTCACTCTCTCCCATCCCTCAAACTTCATCTTCTCCATCATCCATACTCCATTGAAGACCCTTCAAAGCTTGAAGAAAGAACACAAGTCCTCAATCATCCATTCAAACACCATACTTCTTTCCTTATTTCTCAAGGTATGATGATCCTCTTTAATCCTATCCAATCCTTTTTCTTTTTCCCTTCTTTTCTTCTTGATCGAATTTTGGGAAGTTTGGAATAGATAGTTTGATCTTAGAATGATGAAATTAGATATGTTAGATATGATAATTATGGATTAAAAATGATCAAAAATAAGAAACCTAACATCTATGTTAATGCAGAATTTTTTTGGGAAAATAGTAGGATTTTTGTTTTTCTTCTTTTGATCATGGATTTATGCTTAGTAGAGGTTTAATTAGTATTTGGAATGAAAAGGGATTGAAAGCCCTATGTTGTTATGAAATTCAATTAGGGTTTTGAAGTATGAAATTGGGAATTTTTGCATGTTAATTGATAATAGAATTGCAATTGTTTAATTGATGATATAAGAGTATGTTTAGTAAATAAATGTTGTTAATTTGAGAAGAAAATCACCCTAAACATATGTTCAAAACCAGAAATTTATAAGTAATTAGGGGTTTCCACATGATTGTTTAAAGTGAAGAATTGTTAGTTGAATATTGTTGCAAATTATATTAGTTGATTATAAAAGTTAATTGGAAATTTTCTAAAAATGTTTAATGGAATGTAAGAGACTAAAATCACCATATAAACTGAGTTATAAAGATGTTAAGATGTGTTTGCATGCATGAAAACGGTTCCCATTAGACGTAGTTTAACGTCGTAAAATTTGAACGAAAACCGACGACTTTTTAAAAAAATCGCATAAGAGGCAAATATTTAGTTGTAACTAATAATCGGGATGTCGGATGAAAATTCTAACTTGATATTATTATTTATAATGAAATTTAGAACATCTTTCTAGTTGACATAATAAGCATCCGAGTTGATATAATATGGGTTATAGTGATAATCGGGAACTAGAAAACGTTTGGAATTTCTTTGTTGGTATAGTACTTGATAGTTGAAATCCGACGTTAGAACGTCGTGCCTTTGAGCAAGTTGAGAAGGAGTTTGTCACGTACGGAGGTACGTGATCACTGCCTTGAGAGTTCAGTTTCTAAAAAAATTGAATACGAGAATTTAAAACGAACCTAAGACGTTATACGTCGAACCTATCAAACAATTAGGGTTTTCGCGGCAGTTTTGCGACCCTTTCCAGAAACTGTAATAACTTCCAGCTCGTTTATCGGATTTGTGATCCGTAAATTGGAGCAGAAACTAGACTTCCTAAGCTTTCTAGTGGTACAGGGCTCACCCCCTGTTTCCAAGTTCTCTATTCTGGACAGCCTCCAGAGTTACTGAACTGTGCAGTAAAATTTCAGTTTCTTGTTTTCTAAGTTGTTTAATTCACAACTTAGTTTCTTTCAAACGTTTAAGCCGTTTTTAGCTAACGAACATCTCCCTATTGACCCTAGAGTCAAGTACAAGACCTTGAGTGATGAAAACCAGTCGAGATCTTATATCTTATCTTTTTATTAAAGAAGTAATAAACGAGAAATTTCATAAGGCATAAAATGAGCTATAAAGTAAATCGCCTAAGTTGATTCTTTCCAACTTAGTTTCTTTTAATTTTTAAAGTCGTATTAAGATATCGATTACCTTCTCTACTGATCCGAGAGTCGAGTATGAGATCTTCTGAGTTCTAAACGAGATTGGTACGAGTCTCGTTTCCCGTTTAAATAAAACGAATCTAGTAAGCTGCAAATGCCAAAAGAATAAAATGACTAAATCTTTCTTCGATTCTCTTTCCTCGACTATCTTCTACGACCCGTTTCTAAGTATATTTTATTTTTACAATGAAGGAGGAAGCCAACTGTAGAGAAAGGACAGAAGATCCAAGTTGAAAGCTTTTGCGTTAAGTTCTGTAAAACAGAAGGTGGGCTTTTATATACAAATAAAACGAGCAACGCTCGGAAAATCTTTCTTTATCGCTTTGATATCTGTGTTTTCAAATTGATAATATGGCATGAACTGTTTTATGTTTTTTTTATGTGAGTTCTCTTGTACCTATCTGAGTCAACATACGTGTTTTCCAGATTTAGAGTTAGTCTATTTTAGATTAACTAACGATCGGCTCTGAGTTAGCTGCTAAGTGCTTTCCAGAGTTAGTGCACTTTGTAACCTGTGGTGTATGTGATATCCTGTTGAGGGGTACCAGCCACGATGAATTAGTATTGGTCAAGATTGAACGTAGCATTAGTCAGAAAATGCTCGCGCGAGCGATTTATGAGAAAAAGTCAGAAAATGTTTAGTAGACACGGATTCTTTCAACAAAACTCCGATGTGCTACATTTATAATATGTCATTTTATCTATATTTATAAGTATGTTTTCGGCATCGTTCCCACTAAGTACCTTTGTACTTAGCCCTGCATTGCTTTCTAAATGTGCAGGTTGAAGCGACGGTGAGCGGCGACAGTTGATGTTGAGTTTAAGGATAAGATGCTTAGTAGAACTCTTCCGCTGTCAATCTCTGTATTTCTTTTTGAGATGTATTTTTGAACAACTCAGTAGTCTATGTCTGTACTTTTGAAATTAGTTTCGTCTTTTGTACTTTTGTCGAGTAATCCTTAGGGATTAACTCTTTCTTATCTATAATCAAGTCTTGTTCATAGTTTATCGATATCTTTTTCATGTATGTTTAGTCAGTTAGCCCCCTTCTTCCCCGCTTCTTTAATCCAACCCCAGTCGCACCCCGGCTTCTGCCGTCCCTCGGGATTTGGGGCTGTGACAGAGTGGTATCAGAGCGGGCTTCCTGCTCTGATTATGAGTCATTCTTTCTAGTATGAGTTAGTGTGAGTCATTCTTTCAAGTACGAGTCATTCTTTGAAGTAATATCATAAAGTGGTATTTTATACAAGTCTTCCTCCGAGAAATAATACAGAGCATTTGTTTGTACACTATATCGAGTCTTCTTTCAAGTCATGAGACATGGTATTTGTATATACTTTGAATCAGAGTCATCTTTCCAAGTATAAGATAAGAGTTAGACTATGATGTTAAGATTGAGAACGTAGAAGTCAACTCAACCGCCCGCTACGTCGACTCAACAAGGAAAAAGTGAAAGAATTTTATAATGAGATTTCTTTTTAATAAGAAAAGTTATGAGCAAGTATTCAGTGAAATTTGAAGACGAGAATGAGTTGTGTTTTAAAAATGAGAATTTTATAAAAGTATAATTTTTATACTTACATGATTATGTGATAGTACAAGTACTATCTTATGTGAAAATATGTGCGCAATGATTTTCTTTTTATGAAAAAGTATGCGGATACAAGAATATAGTCAAATTTAAGAGAATTTTCCCGGTTCAATGAGAACGTAGACATGGAAACTTAAGAACTTTCCGGTTCTACGAGAACTTAGACGTTTTTAAGAAATGTTGTTTTGGAAATGATTTCGAAAGGAGATCCTTACTGCGAGAAGGACTTCCTCGAGGAAAAGAAATATGAATAAAAATATTTCAATAAACTGTGATAGTAAAAGAAGGGAGCGATTAGACGTTCGAGAAGCTTTCGGCTTTGAGTTAAGAAAGATATGAACGAGACGACAACTGGAACTTAGTTTTCCAGGAAATTATTTCTTAAGTTATATTTCTTTTTCTTTTTATGGAATTAAATTCCATATTTTCGTCTTAAGCGACGACTACAATTAGTACGAGTATTAAGAGTCGTAAGCGATAAATTCTTTTGAAATGGATGTTACTTTTGAATAAGTAACATGAACGAAGTGAAAATACTTTGTTTTTAATAAGTAAAAATCGTTAAGAGTTAGTAAATTAAGAAATAAAAGAAATAGAAGAATTAAGATAAGTAATAAAATGGTGAAATAAAAAGAATGAAAATAAAATCTTTTATGTATATATATATATGTTGTTAAGTGCAATTTCTTGAATTGCTAGAAGTCTTATTAATTGGTTGGTTTAGACGTTGATGTTACAATTTGAATAAGGGATATTCAATTTGTAATTTATGTTTTCGTTAAGACAAGTTGTTTTCTTTTTCTACCTGTTACTGATCCATGTTACCTTAAACCTTTGTAGGATGGCTAGGACCCGTGTCACGGCTCGGAAAAGTCGGCCATGGGTAGAGGGCGAGCGCAGCATAGTGGATATGTTGAAGGACGAGTATTACGAGTTCGAGGTAGACTACGGAGAAGAGGATGTGGGACAGATTGTCAGTAATTTTTCATCAGTTTACTACCCAGTGAGACACCTGATCAGGGAGAGTCAGGCGATTTTAGACCTGATCGTGCACCTACCGGACGAGTGGCGGGGATGGGCGCACCAGGCAGCTTGGTACTACTTGGGGATTCTCGGCGACGACACGGAGCCAACAGGCAACTACGCTGGTTTTGCCTTGTGTATACACAAGCGTTTCTTTGAGAGCAGGCATATGATTGCCCTTCTTTTGGAGCCACACATCCCCTACAGTCACTTTCCAGCCGAGACAGAGCTTGAGGAGCTTGACTTAGACCCGGATATGTTAGAGTTGTTAGAGTTGCCACCAGACGGGGTACTAGAGGAGGAGCCTGAGGCTGAGTTAGAGCAGCCAGAGGAGGACGAGGAGACGGTAGTTCCACCAGAGTCACCACCGGCTGCACAGCAGATTGAGGAGTTGATCCCGGGTTCTGGTTTTGTAGAGGTTGACGCTGAGACAGCCGCGTTGTTGGGGTTGTCTACACCGTTTTTGCCAGACGTTTGTGTTAGGGTCAGAGGACCGTCGGAGACGAGACTGTACAGAGAGGGACCAGACTGCAGAGAGATCGATGCGGAGCTCGCCGCCATGTTGGAGTTGCCTTCTCCACTTACACCACTGGAGGAGATCTGCACGAGGTGGGGAGTACCTTGGAGGTACAGGGAGGCAAGACCGTCCAGGGTCCGTTCTAGGGAGGAGTTCGAGACAGGTTTAGATTCAATTCCCGAGCACCTTCTTCCTCCGAAGAAGCATGCAAGACTGGTCAGAGAGGACTACTTGGAGGAGACTGTTTCTGAGACACCGTCACCCACCGTGTTTATACTTGACGACGGTTCTACTTTGAGAGTGGACCAGCCACTCGAGCTGGTTTATGGTTCGGAGTCCGAGGAGGAGGACCCGGAGGAGGATCCGGAGTAGGACCCGGAGGAGGACCCAGTGGAGGGTTGTTAGGTTTTTGCAGACTTCGGGGTAGTTTTTGGTTTTTTTTTTTCTTTTCTACAGCTTAGCTAGGCAGTGCTGTATAGATATGGGTAAATGTCAGTAGTAGTAACAGCTTCTTGTCCTGTATAGAATCGGATCAGTAACTAGTTAGTTTTGTAGTACTCTAGCGGATACGAAATTTTATGAATCGTTTCCGTTCTAGTACTCTAGTAGATGCGAAGTGCAGTTTGTTAGTGCACCCAGTAAATAGTAGGTAGTCAGCCTAGTTTAAACTAATAGTAGTCTAACCCTTTTTGTATAAGTCCTCATTGGAGGCAAAAAATTAATATTCTTTTTGGATGTATATATATATACGACCCGTGAAGAGGGTTCTTAATCAAGTAAAAAAAAAAATTCTTATGAATCGAGTAAATAAAAAGAAAAAAGAGTGTTAAATGAACTTGTGTAACGAGGAAATGAATTAATTCGAAAGTCAAAAGATTAATAAATAATATCAAGCTAGGTTCGATATGTTGTTCCACGCGTTTGATTAAGTTGAGAACGGGCTAGTAAGGGCTAAGTGTAATTAACAGAAGGAAACTAATGAGAGTTTTCAATCCTCCTTTAGACTAGAGAAAATGCCACCAAGGAATGTTAACAACAGAAGAGGTCGAAGACCTGGAAGGCCGAGAGGATGTGGAGGACGTCAACCAGAAAATGACCAAGAACAGGAAGATGAGCGGAATATCACACCATCCCCATCTCCACCCCCGTCACCATCACCACCACCTCCACCACAGCCCCGTAGAGATATTGAGGATCTTTTCCTCAAAAGGAACCCTCCAATGTTTAATGGAACTGGAAGCCCTAGCGATGCTGAGGTATGGGTGAGGTCGACTGAGAAAATTTTCAAACTCCTCAGATGCACTGATGAGGAGAGAATGCTGTGTGTCGCATTCTAACTGACAGAATCGGTAGATTACTGGTGGGAAGCAAGATAGAAGGTAATACTTGCTGAGCATCTGGCTCGTTTTTCGTGGGAAGAATTCAAGGAGATTTTCTTTGATAAGTACGTCCCCAAGACGTATAGGGCACAGAAGGAGGCCGAATTTTACAATCTGAAGCAGGGAAAGCTAACTGTAACGGAATATGACGTCAAATTCTGCGAATTGATGAGGTATGCGCCGACATTGGTCGACACTGAGGAGAAATTATCAAAGAAATTTCAGGGAGGTTTACGTCATGAGTTGGGAATCGCTTTGGCTAGTCATGGAGGACTAGGTTATTCAGACATACTGGAAAGAGCACTGGAAATGGAGGCCGTCGTGCCTGATGAGAAAAAGATTGTACCAACTGCACCAGCACCAGCGCAGAATCAGAATCGAGGCTACTACAACAATAACAGCAGCAACTACTAAGGGAAGAGAAAATGGAACGGAGGAGGTAGTGGAGGCTACAGTCAGGGCTATAATAATCAGGGAGGACAGAAAAGAGGTTATCAGCAGCCTGCCAACAACAACAACAGTGGCAAGAGGCCGTGGCAGGGAAACAACCAATCGGGGTTGTTCATTCAAGGGAATAGGCAGAACTCGCCGTGGAAGGGCAATAATCAGTCGAACCAACCGCAAGGGCAACAGAGGAATTTTAATCAGGGAGCGAATAACCCAGGGAGGGTTACCATCCCTGTCTGCCCGAAGTGCAACCGAGCCCATCCTGGAGTCTGCCAGATAGGCACCCCTAACTGTTTCAACTGTGGACAGAAGGGACATATGAAAAGGGACTGCCCTAAACCGCTTCAAGCAGTACCCCTCCGAGCAATCCAAGCACAGCCGCAGCAGCCGCCTATGAACCAGCAGCAATTTCAGCAGCATGCACAGCAGCAACAAAATGCGAGGGCATGCGCTATCAAACAAAGCGGTCAGCGCAAAGGAAAAGGCAATCTAGCAGGTATGAGAAAACTCCACAACATCCCTATTAAGATATTGTTTGATACTGGCGCATCGCATTCTTTCATTGCTAGCTCATGTGCCGATAACTTAGATATCAGACCTGTAAGAGCTGCACAATCTGTGAGAGTAGCCACACCTTCAGGAGAGATCACTACTTCCACGCATGTTTGCTCTAACCTAGAACTAGAAATCGGAACTCATAAAATTATAGCGAACAATCTAAATGTTATGATAATGTGGGACGTAGATATAATCTTAGGAATGGATTGGTTATCAGAGAATTACGCCACGATTCTCTGCAACGAGAGAAAAATTTCTTTTCAGCCACCGGGTAAAGAACCGACCGAATTCCACGGAATTTCAATGGGTAGAAACGTACCGATTATATCAGCCCTTCAAGCCACGAAACTCATGAAGAAGAAAGGTACCACAGCCTATCTCGTGTACCTAGTCGGAGAGCCAGGAGCCAAAAAGACCATTCGGGACGTAAAAGTCGTAAACGAATACGAAGATGTTTTTCCAGAAGTACTACCGGGATTACCACCAGATCGTCATGTGGACTTCACGATCGATTTAGAACCAGGAGCAGCTCCTAAGTCTAAAGCCCCCTACAGAATGGCACCGAAGGAACTGGAAGAGCTCAAAATCCAATTACAGGAATTACTGGACCTTGGTTTTATCAGACCAAGCGTTTCACCTTGGGGAGCACCCGTGCTTTTCGTTAGGAAGAAGGACGGATCGATGAGAATGTGCATCGATTACCGAGAACTGAACAAGATCACTCTCAAGAACAAATATCCTTTACCAAGGATCGAGGATCTGTTCGATCAGCTTAAGGGTGCAGGAGTCTTCTCCAAGATAGATTTGAGGTCAGGATATCATCAGCTTAAGATCAAACCTGAGGACGTACCGAAAACCGCTTTTAGAACCCGATATGGCCATTACGAATTTCTAGTAATGCCATTTGGTTTGACCAACGCTCCAGCTGTTTTCATGGACCTTATGAATAGAGTTTTCCACCCCTACTTGGACAAATTTGTTCTAGTATTCATTGACGACATCCTCATTTATTCTAAGAACGAGACGGAACACGAGGAACATCTACGGATAGTGTTGGAGACACTAAGAGCTGAGAAACTCTACGCCAAGTTCAGTAAATGCGAATTTTGGCTGAAGGAAGTAATGTTCCTTGGACATATAGTATCGATAGAAGGAATCAAGGTGGATCCAGCCAAAGTAGAAGCAGTGCACAACTGGAAGACACCAACAAATCAGAATGAGATCAGAAGTTTCTTGGGATTAGCTGGCTATTACAGAAGATTTATCGAGGGATTTTCTACAATCGCTCGCCCTATGGCGCAGCTACTCAGAAAGGATACCAAGTTTAAGTGGACAGATGAGTGCGAGAAGAGTTTCCAAACTCTTAAGGAAAAGTTAACTACAGCGCTAGTACTAGCACTTCCAGACGCAAACAAGGAATATGTGGTTTATACTGACACATCGAAAAATGGATTAGGTTGTGTCTTGATGCAAGACGGACGAGTAATAGCTTATGCTTCACGACAACTTCGACCTCACGAAGTTGAGTATCCAACCCACGATTTGGAACTGGCAGCCGTAGTGCATGCACTAAAGATTTGGAGACACCATCTCTATGGTGTAAGACGATGAGACAAGAGTCTGAAGTACTTTTTCACCAATCACAAGAGTCTGAAGTACTTTTTCGAGCAAAAAGAACTGAACATGAGACAAAGACGATGGCTTGAATTAGTCAAAGATTATGACTGTGGAATTAACTATCATCCAGGAAAGGCTAATGTGGTAGCAGACACATTGAGTCGCAAGGCTCCAACGAAGTTAGGATGTCTTTTTGTAGAAGAAGAAACTTTGGTACGAGAATTCGAGAAGATGGACATCAGAGTGCTTGACACGCCAGCAACGATAACAAGTCAAATAGCAGTATTAGAAGCTACACCAGTTTTGAGAGAAAAGATCATTAGTGCACAAAGAAAAGAGAAGTCAATGGAAAAGTTACGAGTAAGGATAAGGATAGATAAGCCGGAAGGATATTCTGAGGCTCCAGACAATGCAATACTTTATGAAGGCAGGATTTGTATTCCCGACAACGACAACGAATTGAAGAACGAAATCTTGAGTGAGGCTCACGATACGCTTTACACAGCACATCCAGGAAGTACGAAAATGTACCAGGATTTGAGAAGAAACTTTTGGTGGAACAGAATGAAACGAGACGTTGCCTCGTTTATAGAAAGATGCCTAGCATGTCAACAAGTTAAGGCTTTACATCGACGACCGTATGGATTTCTACAACCGTTGGATGTCCCAGATTGGAAATGGGAAGGCATAGCTATGGACTTTGTCACAGGCTTGCCTAAGTCAAGAAGAGGAAACACAGCGATTTGGGTGATAATTGATAGACTTACGAAGTCAGCTCACTTCTTACCGATTAAGACTACATATGGGTCAGAAAGACTAGCTCAGTTGTATGTCAGAGAGATTGTACGTCTGCATGGAATATCGAAGGTCATGATATCAAATAGAGATGCTAAGTTTACCTCGAGATTTTGGATTACAATGCAGAAGGAGTTGGGAACAGAGCTTAATTTCAGTACAGCTTTTCACCCACAGACAGATGGACAGTCAGAGAGAACGATTCAGATTTTGGTCGATATGTTAAGAACAGTGGTTTTAGACCGAGTCACGAATTGGGAAGAAATTCTACACTTAGTTGAATTCGCCTACAACAACAGCTATCAAGCCACGATAGGAATGACACCGTTTGAGGCTTTGTATGGAAGAAAATGTAGATCACCGCTTTATTGGGACGAAGTAGGTGAGAGAAAGAATTTAGGCCCAGATGCGATCAATGAGATGATCGAAATAGTTCGACAGATTCGAGATAGAATGAAGGAGGCCAAGAGCCGACAGAAGTTGTATGCCGATGATCGTCGAACCAACCTTGAATTTGAAATAGGAGATAAAGTTTTTCTTAAGATATCCCCGACCAAAGGAATTCTTAGGTTCGGAGTTAAGGGTAAGTTAAGACCCAGGTTTATAGGACCTTATGAAATCCTCGAGAGAATAAAATCAGTCGCGTATAGATTGGCCTTACCGCCAAGTCTAGGAAACGTTCATAACGTTTTTCACGTTTCTCAGTTGAGAAAATATGTTTACGATCCTAAGCATGTTATTAGTCAACAAGACGTAGTTCTTGAATCTAACCTAAGCTATGAAGAAAAACCGATATCGATCTTAGATAGAAAAGTTCAAGAATTAAGAACCAAATTGATACCGATAGTTAAAGTGCTATGGAACCATCACGGGCAAGAAGAAGCCACGTGGGAACTCGAGGAGAAGATGAAGGAACGATATCCTCATCTTTTTGCAGTAGGTAAGTAAATTTCGGGACGAAATTTTTCGTAAGGGGGGTAGGATGTAATACCCCGTAAAATCTTTGCGTTCTAATATTTAAAGTTAATTAAATTAATGGCTTTGCACGCCTAAGTTACAATTTTTAATTTATAAGGCTAACGGTCGAATCCGTTATTAAAAATAATTTACAGAAGTCGGCTAGACGACTACCGTATATAGGGTTAGAGCGTACGAAAAGTTTTTAGTTCGTAAGCTTAGAACGAAAAAAAACCGTTTAATTTTACGTTTACAAAATCGCAATACGAACACGCCGAGAAAGTTTGTTTTTACGTTTTTTCGGACGAAACTCGGACTTGTCGTCCCGAGTTTTTGTCAAAATAAATTTTGTAAATTTATTTTCCAATTAGTTTCATACGTTAGAATTTTTAAGTCAAATCGAATCGCGATGATTTTTGTACCGAACAACGTTTTTCGTCGTTCGTTTTCCCGTAACGTCGGATCGCGCCGGAAAAACCCGTAAAACCTCTAAAAATTCTGCATGGCAGCCGCCACCTCACCATGTTTAGTGGGGAACATGCATGTTATTACTTCCTAAGTACATGACACTTAAGTCTACACTTTACAAACAAATTCAACCTTTCATCATAACAATACACTTGATCAAGCCATTTCTCTCTCTCCCTATCTCTCTCTCGGCAGCTCACTCTCTCCCATCCCTCAAACTTCATCTTCTCCATCATCCATACTCCATTGAAGACCCTTCAAAGCTTGAAGAAAGAACACAAGTCCTCAATCATCCATTCAAACACCATACTTCTTTCCTTATTTCTCAAGGTATGATGATCCTCTTTAATCCTATCCAATCCTTTTTCTTTTTCCCTTCTTTTCTTCTTGATCGAATTTTGGGAAGTTTGGAATAGATAGTTTGATCTTTGAATGATGAAATTAGATATGTTAGATATGATAATTATGGATTAAAAATGATCAAAAATAAGAAACCTAACATCTATGTTAATGCAGAATTTTTTTGGAAAATAGTAGGATTTTTGTTTTTCTTCTTTTGATCATGGATTTATGCTTACTAGAGGTTTAATTAGTATTTGGAATGAAAAGGGATTGAAAGCCCTATGTTGTTATGAAATTCAATTAGGGTTTTGAAGTATGAAATTAGGAATTTTTGCATGTTAATTGATAATAGAATTGCAATTGTTTAATTAATGATATAAGAGTATGTTTAGTAAATAAATGTTGTTAATTTGAGAAGAAAATCATCCCTAAACATATGTTCAAAACCAGAAATTTATAAGTAATTAGGGGTTTCCACATGATTGTTTAAAGTGATGAATTGTTAGTTGAATATTGTTGCAAATTACATTAGTTGATTATAGAAGTTAATTGGAAATTTTCTAAAAATGTTTAATGGAATGTAAGAGACTAAAATCACCATATAAACTGAGTTATAAAGATGTTAAGATGTGTTTGCATGCATGAAAACGGTTCCCATTAGACGTAGTTTAACGTCGTAAAATTTGAACGAAAACCGACGACTTTTAAAAAAAATCGCATAAGAGGCGAATATTTAGTTGTAACTAATAATCGGGAAGTCGGATGAAAATTCTAACTTGATATTATTATTTATAATGAAATTTAGAACATCTTTCTAGTTGACATCATAAGCATCCGAGTTGATATAATATGGGTTATAGTGATAATCGGGAACTAGAAAACGTTTGGAATTTCTTTGTTGGTATAGTACTTGATAGTTGAAATCCGACGTTAGAACGTCGTGCCTTTGAGCAAGTTGAGAAGGAGTTTGTCACGTACGGAGGTACGTGATGACTGCCTTGAGAGTTCAGTTTCTAAAAAAATTGAATACGAGAATTTAAAACGAACCTAAGACGTTATACGTCGAACCTATCAAACAATTAGGGTTTTCGCGGCAGTTTTGCGACCCTTGCCGGAAACTGTAATAACTTCCAGCTCGTTTATCGGATTTGTGATCCGTAAATTGGAGCAGAAACTAGACTTCCTAAGCTTTCTAGTGGTTTAGGGCTCACCCCCTGTTTCCAAGTCCTCTATTCTGGACAGCCTCCAGAGTTACTGGACTGTGCAGTAAAATTTCAGTTTCTTGTTTTCTAAGTTGTTTAATTCACAACTTAGTTTCTTTCAAACGTTTAAGCCGTTTTTAGCTAACGAACATCTCCCTATTGACCCTAGAGTCAAGTACAAGACCTTGAGTGATGAAAACCAGTCGAAATCTTATATCTTATCTTTTTATTAAAGAAGTAATAAACGAGAAATTTCATAAGGCATAAAATGAGCTATAAAGTAAATCCCCTAAGTTGATTCTTTCCAACTTAGTTTCTTTTAACTTTTAAAGTCGTATTAAGATATCGATTACTTCTCTACTGATCCGAGAGTCGAGTATGAGATCTTCTGAGTTCTAAACGAGATTGGTACGAGTCTCGTTTCCCGTTTAAATAAAACGAATCTAGTAAGCGTGCAAATGCCAAAAGAATAAAATGACTAAATCTTTCTTCGATTCTCTTTCCTCGACTATCTTCTACGACCCGTTTCTAAGTATATTTTATTTTTACAATGAAGTAGGAAGCCAACTGTAGAGAAAGGACAGAAGATCCAAGTTGAAAGCTTTTGCGTTAAGTTCTGTAAAAACAGAAGGTGGGCTTTTATATACAAATAAAACGAGCAACGCTCGGAAAATCTTTCTTTATCGCTTTGATATCTGTGTTTTCAAATTGATAATATGGCATGAACTGTTTTATGTTTTTTTTATGTGAGTTCTCTTGTACCTATCTGAGTCAACATACGTGTTTTCCAGATTTAGAGTTAGTCTATTTTAGATTAACTAACGATCGGCTCTGAGTTAGCTGCTAAGTGCTTTCCAGAGTTAGTGCACTTTGTAACCTGTGGTGTATGTGATATCCTGTTGAGGGGTACCAGCCACGGTGAATTAGTATTGGTCAAGATTGAACGTAGCATTAGTCAGAAAATGCTCGCGCGAGCGATTTATGAGAAAAAGTCAGAAAATGTTTAGTAGACACGGATTCTTTCAACAAAACTCCGATGTGCTACATTTATAATATGCCATTTTATCTATATTTATAAGTATGTTTTCGGCATCGTGCCCACTAAGTACCTTTGTACTTAGCCCTGCATTGCTTTCTAAATGTGCAGGTTGAAGCGACGGTGAGCGGTGACGGTTGATGTTGAGTTTAAGGATAAGATGCTTAGTAGAACTCTTCCACTGTCAATCTCTGTATTTCTTTTTGAGATGTATTTTTGAACAACTCAGTAGTCTATGTCTGTACTTTTGAACTTAGTTTCGTCTTTTGTACTTTTTTCGAGTAATCCTTAGGGATTAACTCTTTCTTATCTATAATCAAGTCTTGTTCATAGTTTATCGATATCTTTTTCATGTATGTTTAGTCAGTTAGCCCCCTTCTTCCCCGCTTCTTTAATCCAACCCCAGTCGCACCCCGGCTTCTGCCGTCCCTCGGGATTTGGGGCTGTGACATTATCCGAGTCAAAGATTATATAATACGGCAAATCAGGAAGTGATCCTTACCTTCTTATTTCGTGCATATCTTTACTTACTATTCATCATCCCCTCCGATTCTGTTTCACCATTTTCAGTAAAGATTTTCCCTCTTTCTTTGCATATAAATCTCCTCGAGATGGCGCCTAAATCAAAAGCCTCTAAGAAGATGGTCTCCACAGAGCCCGCTACGTTGCAGGAATGGTTCGACATGGTGATGTCGAAGATTCATTTCGAACAGATCTTATCCAGAGCAGCTCTCTCCTCGCCTGAGCTCGCTCCCGTCGCCGCCATTCTTTCCGACCACCATCTGCTCGACTGGGCAACCCTCTCTCCGTCCTTGTTGCTCAGGAAGCAGGTCGTACATTTCTACCGGAATCTGCAGCGAGTTGCAGAAGATGGGCTTGTCACGATCGTCCCGTGCAAGCAACGCCACAGAACCTCCCGAACAGTAGAAGACACTGTCGTGGAGATAAAGGTATCCAAGGAGCTGGAGAAGCTCATCCCCAGAAACTACGAAGCCACAGATGTGCTGGGGAACTTCTCTGACAAAGAAGCTGATACCTTCCTTCAATCAATCCTCATTGTTCCCGAGCCATTGAAGGGGAGCATGCAGAGGACGAAGCTGAAGCCGGCTCACAGACTTCTCTTCGACGTAATCTCCAAGTGCGCCTTCGCATATGGTGGCGCCTTCGGGGACATAAGCCGACCTAAGCTCAAGCAGCAGAAGGCCCTGGAGGAACAGCACCAGGTGGACTGGCTGGGATATCTGGAGAGCCAGCTGTTGATGGAGAAGCAGAAAATCTCTGAGAAGACAGCTGAGTCCGGAGAACTCCTGTTGAGTGTCAAGGGGACACTCAACTTCGGGACAAAAATATCAGCCCTCATCCTCCAAGCCACACAGGGTCTGCCGCTGACATGGGAAGGGAGTGAGGACACTCCATTCAGCAAGCTTACGCTGTTCCCCTCAGCTAAGAAGGCCAGGGATGTTGTGGAGGCTGTCTACACCCCCAAGGGTGCCCCCAAGCCAGCTGTGGAGTAAGCAGCTCGCCGCCCTTCGAGGACCAAGCCGGTGAAGCGCCAGCTGGAGGAGGTAGCTGAGGAGGAAGAAGACGAAGAAGAGGAAGAGGAGGAACCTCTGCAGAAGAGGCCAAGTGTCACAGCCCCAAATTCCGAGGGACGGCAAAAGCCGGGGTGCGACTGGGGTTGGATTAAAGAAGCGGGGAAGAAGGGGGCTAACTTACTAAACATACATAAACGATATCAAACATTCAAAGAACAAGACTGGAATATAATAAAGAAAGAGTTAATCATGAGTGATTACTCGACAAAAGTACACAGAAGAGACGAAGTTCAAAATTACAGACTTAACTATAGTGTATTGTTCAAAAGGTATATTTGAAAAGATTTAGAGTTCTGCAGCGGAAGAGTTCTAACTAAAGCATCCTATCTTTCAACTCAACATCAACCGTTGCCGCTCCCGTCGCTTCAACCTGCACATTTAGAAAACAATGCAGGGCTAAGTACAAAAGTACTTAGTGGGCACGATGCCGAAATCATAATCATAAGTATAAATAATCTGGCATTTTATAATCGTAGCGCATCGGGGTTTTGTTGAAAAGGCCCGTGCCTACTAAACATTTTCTCACTGATTTGTATAAAGCAGCCTGCGCAAGCATTTTTAGAGTATGTTATGTTCAATCTTGACCAAAACTAATTCACCGTGGCTGGCTACCCCTCAACAGGATACCACATACACCATAGGTTACAAAGTGCACTAACTCTGGAAAGCACTTAGCAGCTAACTCAGAGCCGATCGTTAGTTAACCTAGTTAGATTAACTCTAAAAGTCTGGAAAACCCGAAGGTTAACTCAGAAATCTGGTAAACCCGAAGGTTAACTCAGATAGGTACAAGAGAACACACATAAAATAGTTGAAACAGTTTATGCCAAGATTATTATTTTGAAAACACAATTATCAAAGCGATAAATAATACTTTCGAGTTGTAGAAAAACCCACATTTTATTTGATATAGATAAAAGCCCACCTTGATTTTACAGAACTTAAAGCAAAACTTCCAACTTCGGATCTTCTGTCCTTTCTCTACAGTTGGCTCCCTCCTTCATCGTAAAATAAACATACTTAAAAACGGGTCGTAGAAGATAATCGATTAAAAAGAATCGAAGAAGTTTTAGTTGTTTCATTCTTTAGGCATTTGCACGCTTATTAGATTCGTTTTACTTAAACGGGAAACGAGACTCGTACCAATCTCGTTTAGAACTCGGAAGATCTCATACTCGACTCTCGGGTCAGTAGAGAAGGTAGTCGATATCTTAATACGACTTTAAAGGTTAAAAGAAACTAAGTTGGAAAGAATCAACTTAGGCGATTTACTTTATAGTTCATTGAATGATTTATGAAATTTCTTGTTTATTACTTCTTTAATGAAAGGATAACATATATGATCTCGACTGGTTTTTATCACTCAAGGTCCTATACTTGACTCTAGGGTCAGTAGGGAGATATTCGTTAGATAAAATGGCTTAAACAATCGAAAGAAACTAAGTTGTGAACTAAACAACTTAGAAAACAAGAAACTGAATTTTCACTGCGCAGTCCAGTAACTCTGGAGGCTGTCCAGAACAGAGGATTTGGAAAAAGGGGGTGAGCCCTGTACCATTAGAAAGCCTAGGAAGTCTAGTTCGCGCTCCAATTTACGGATCACAAATCCGATAAACGAGCTAGAAGTTATTACTGTTTCCGGCGAGGGTCGCAAAACTGCCGTGAAAACACTAATTGCTTGATAGGTTCGACGTATAACGTCTTAGGTTTGTTCTAAGCTCTTGTATTCAAATTTTTTTTTTAGAAACTGGACTCTCAAGGCAGTCATCACGTACCTCCGTACGTGACGAACTCCTTCTCAAGACTCGCTCAAAAGCACGACGTTCTAAACGTCGGATTTCAATTAACAAGTACTAAACCAACAAAAATTTCAAACACGTTCTAGTTCTCGATTATAACTATAACCCATATTATATCAACTCGAAAACTTATGACGTCAACTAGAAAGATGTTCTAAATTTCATCATAAATAATAATATCAAATTAGAAAACCCATCCGACTTCTCGATTATTAGTTACGACTAAAGGTTTGTCTCTTACGCGATTTTCAAAAGTTGTCGGATTTTATTCAAATTTTACGACGTTAAACTACGTCTAACGTGAAACACCTTCATGCATGCAAACACATCATAACATAATTATAACTCAACTTATAAAGTGATCTTTATCTCTTATATTTCATTATACATTTTTAGAAAATTCTCAATTAAATTCTATAATCAACTAACATTATTTGCAACATAATTTAACTAACAAATCATCACTTATATCAAACATGTGGAAACTCCTAATTACCCTATAACTTTCGGTTTTTATACATATGTTAAGGGGGTGATTTTCTTCCCCAATTAACTACATTTATTTACTAATCAACCTCTTTTATTATCAATTAATCAATTGCAAATCAATTATCAATTAACATACAAAAACCCCTAAATTCATAATTCAAACCCTAATTGACTTTCACAAAAACATAGGGCTTTCAATTCTTTTTCATTCTAATCACTATTAAAACATCTATTAAACAAGAATCAACCATCAAAAGAAGAAAAATAAAAATCCTACAAACATGCCAAAAATTTCGGTATTCATACAAAAGATAGGGTTCTTGGTTTTGATCAATTTTAAACCCTATTTAATCTATCTAACACATCCAATTTCATTATTCCAAGATCACAACATCTATTCCAAAACTCTAAAATTTCGATTAAGAAGGAAAAAGAGAAGAAAAGAAATCTAATTGGATAGAATTGAAGAGGAGATCATTACCTTGAGTTCTTGTGAAGGAATTAGATGAAAAGATGGATGAATGATGATCTAGGAGGATTTTCTTGTGGTAGTTCTTGAAGGTGTCTTCAATGGTGGATGGAAGGAAATAAAATGAAGAAGATGAAGATGGAGGAGTGGTGCAGCCGATGTGTGTGATGTGGGAGGAAAAGATTGTTTTAATTTTTGTCAACATACTTGTTATGATGAAAAGTTTGAAAAAAGAAAAGTAAGGTTTAGGTGTCATTTAACTAGATAATAACCACATGCATGTCTTCCACTAATTATCTAAAAAAAATAATAAAAAAAAACAAGAAGAATCGGCTGCCATGCAAAAATTTTAAAGGGTTACGGGTTTTTCCGGCACGATCCAACGTTACGGAAAAACGAACGACGAAAAATGTTGCTCGGTACAAAATCGTCGTGATTCGATTTGACCTTAAAAATTCTAACGTATGAACTTAATTGGAAAATAAATTTACAAAATTTATTTTGACAAAAACTCGGGACGACACAGTCCGAGTTTCGTCCGGAAAAACATAAAAACGAACTTTCTCGGGCGTGTTTGTATTGCAATTTCGTGGTTGTAAAAATTAGACGGTTTTCCGTTCTAAGTTTACGAACTAAAAACTTTTCGTACGCGCTAACCCTAAATAAAGTAGTCGTCTAGCTGACTTCTGTAATTTATTTTTAATAACGGATTCGACCGTTAGCCTTAGAATTAAAAAATTATAAACTTAGGCGTGCAAAGCCATTTATTCAATTAACTTTAAAATTTTAAGAACGTAAGAAATTTACGGGGCATTACATCCTACCCCCCTTACGAAAAATTTCGTCCCGAAATTTGCTTATCCTCTTTAACTGCTTGAAGTACTTCTTACTCAACTCTTTTCCGAATTCTCACATGGCTTTCTCTTGCCTGTGATCACCTTATCATGCTATTACTATTCGTCTCGACTCGCTCCTTAACTTTTGCGCTTTTCGATCCAAGATCGTTTTCAATCTTTCCTAATAACTTAAGCCGATTCAAGATCAACGCTCTGCTGATCAACTATGTGTATTAAATCGAACGTACATACTTCTTCTCAAAAAGATATACTTTAAAAAAAAGCATTTCATAAACTTGGCGATAAAGCCATAACTATTTGTATTGGAAACTATCTTTTCCAAGTTACTTGCTAATTATATAGATCTTTGTCGAAGTCTGAACTTGACACGAAACTAATGTTTCTCATTAACGGAGAAAACTTAAGGAGCTTTTGTTTTCCTTCCCGTTTATTAAGTTCGAATTGTTGTATATACTTAGGACTTTTGTCTTCTTTAAAACTTGTTTTCTTCTGACTCGAATCTATCGAATGATCTCGATCATTTTATTGACCGCATTTGGTCCTAACTTAACGAGTACCTGAATCGTTTTCTCGGATTGTCCATCCAACTGGAGGTGAGAAGCGGTACTAAAGTTAAGTTTGGTATCTAACTTTCCTGCCTTATGACCTACAAACATCTCGTTGTCATCGGAATTACTAAGTCCACTCTTAAATTTCTATCACAAACTCATTGCTTCAGAGTCGCTGTCTGGTTTATCCATCCTTATTCTTAGTCGAGGCTTATCCACTGACTCGTCCTTTCTCTTGATACTTATAATCTTTCTCGTAATTTGATATAGCTACTTGTGTCGTTATTTGCCCTGCGATCGATGCTGATGTATCATGCATTTTTCTATATCTATCTTCTCGAATTTTCGTATAAGCGTCTCTTCTCCAATGTTGAGATACCTAACCTTGTTGAAGTCTTACGACTCAGCGTGTCTATTCTTACTCTTAACTTCACCCAGATGGTAATTATTTTTACAAACGTAATATCTTACTAGTTTGAGCCATCTCCTTTGTCTTATGTTAATTCCTTTGCTTGAATACACGTTCCAAATTCGTATGATCTGTGAAGATCTCATTCCTTGCACCATATAGATGGTGTGTCCAAATTTTCAATGCAAGTTCTAAGTCGTAGGTTGGGTACTCAATTTCTTGGGGTTATCGTGTTGTGGAGCGTAAGCTATCACTTTCTCATTTTGCATTTATACCATCCTAACCTATTCTTTTTAGCATTGGTATCTACCTCGTATTTCTTGTCATTTCTGGGAGGGCTGAATCTGGGGTAATGATCAACTTTTCCTAGAACGTCCGCGTTCCTATTCCACAATTCTTTTCCTCCTATGTAGTTGCGCCATAAGTCTTAGTAATCATAGGGAATTCCTTAATGGAAACCTCTATTTTAACTATCCGACCTGGAAACTTCTTATTTCATTCAGACTGGTAAGCGATTTTCCATTTGAGTATTGTCTCTACCTTAGCAGGAATCTATCTTAACATCTTCTGTCGACAAAGTACATCCAAGAAACATTACTTCTCCATTCGAGCTTGCTCTTGCTAATTTGGCATCTAACTCCCGACTTTATGCGTTCTAGTACTATTTGTAAGTGTTCTTCATATTCATCTTCATTCTTGGGGTAACTGAAATTGTCATCGATAAATACTAAAATGAATTCTTTTCTAAGTCTAGGTGGAAAAATTCTATTCATGTGGTTCATGAATACTATGGAGCACTAGCCAACTAACGGCATAACTAAGCATTTGTAGTGGTTTTATCTGGTTTGAAAGAGAATTTTTGGGCATATCACCAGTTTATCCTTTAACTAAAGATGCTTAGACCTTAAGTCTATCCTCACAATTGCATTTGTTTTCTTTTTAAGCTTATCAGGGTCTTATATTCTCATAAAAGAATATATTTTTTTTAAGGGTTATCTTATTTAACCTTTGACAGCTTATATACAATCTCACAGAATCATCCTTCTTTGATGATGAACATCACAAATGTTTTCCATGGTGAAAACGTTTGTCTAAAGAAAATCATCATCTAACAACTCTTGCAGTTGGATCTTAAGCTCCTCTAACTCCTTTAATACCATTCTACATAAGGCCTTTAATTTGGGAGCTGCTCGTAGTTCTAAGTCGATCGTGAAACTTATACGACAATCTGGTAGTAAACCAGATATTTCATATAATTTTGTAGGCTCTCTACTCGGTTTTTTTTTAAAAGAGATTTTTCTCTCGTTGTCGAGAATCGTGGTAATTCTCAAACAACTAATCTATTCCTAAGATTATATATATAGTACATTTTATTACTTCTTAATTGATTGCTCAAAGAAACTAAGGGAATAATTCTCTAAGGTCGTCAACACTCCCTAAAGCGTAGTTGTTCTTATTTCAAGATTAGAGCGTTCTAGTCTTAGTCCTATAGTGTCAGAGGGTACTAGTCAAATGAATATAATGTTCTAGTATGGTTAATAGGTACTAGAAAACTGGTATAAAATTCTAGTACGGGTCAATAATTTTGACAGGGTAATTTTATAAGGTACGTCCAATACCTGCCAAATCTTCCTTTCCTTCACTATGCCCCTCCTGCCTAATCATGTAAGCTCCCGCATTCTGTTGTGGTTGTAGCAGTTGTGGCTGTGACTGAAGTTGAGCTGTAATCAGTGGTTGAGGCTGGCCGTACTGAAATGGTACTATCATTTGAAACAACATTGGGCAGTCATTACTCATATGCCCCAACATTCCACAGTTAAAGCATCTATCCATGTTTTCTAGGCATACACCCTCAGGCTCCTTATCACGTCCATCACACGCAGAAACTCCCTGTTTCTGTTTTGCCGCTTGCCTCAGTTCTGGGCAATTTTTCTTAACGTGTCCCTTACGCAAACAATTGTAACAAGCACCAGATTTAGCTAGACATATCCCGGGGTGTTTCTTACCACACTTAGGGCAAACTGGAGAAGGGATCTTTTCTCTAGTATTTCTCTGAGTTTGGAGCTGATCGTGCTGGTTAATTCCATTTGCCGTCAGTGGTTCCGGGCAGTTTCTCCTAATATGTCCCTTATGTCCACAATTGTAACAGTTTCCAGTGCCTACCTGACACACGCCTGAGTGCGATTTATCGCATTGGAGGCAAACATGAGTGTTAACCCTTACTGCGTGATTTCCTCCCAGATTTTCATTCCCTTGCTGCCCTTGCAGCTGTCCTAGTGGATTGTTACTCTTGCCCGGACCGATTTGTTCATTCCTCTGTGGATTATTCTTTTGCCCTGCTTTCTTTCCATAGTTACTTCCTTTTCCTGGCTGGTGGAAGCCTTGCCTAATCCTATTATGTTTCCCTCGACTCTTGTGGCGCTGGTAGCACTCACTGCTACTTCCTTCCCATTTCCTTTTTCCCTTATGGTTAACCTTATTGTTGGGAAGATTTTGGGTTGAGGTATGGTTTGGTGCCGGTGTGGACATTACTATCTTTTCCTTACTAGGCACTACTGCCTCTATTTCTCGAACTCGTTCCAGTAATTCGGCATAACTCAATCCCCCCTGTCTGGCTACTGCTATTCCCAGTTCATACTTAAGTTCTCCCTGAAGCTTCCTGGCTATTTCTTCCTCAGTCTCGACTGGATCGGTTACATACTTTTCATAATATGCCTTCTTAAAACCATTCCAGGTGGTTAGAGCCGCTTGTTCTACCGGCATAAGTCTCTGTCTAGTCTTCCACCAATATTTAGCTGGTCCGGTTAGCTGATACCCAGCGCATGCTAGACGTTCCTCATCACTAAGTCTAATCGGCTCAAAGATTCTCTCCATAGAACGTATCCATTGTTCGGCCTCACTTGGATTGCCAGATCCATCGAAAAATGGTGGTTTACTTCCGAAGAATAAATCCTCAATGCTATGACGTTGAGGAGATAGGGGTAGTGAAAAGGTTGCTAGGTGTTTTTGCCTTTCCTCGCTTATACGTTGTTCTTGACCTCTATCAGGTCCTCTAAGATTTTCAGGTCCTCTTCGATCGTTAACAGCTCTCAGCGACATTTTTAAAACTGTAAGATACAAAATTTTTCTTATTAGCACTTGTTTTTAAGCCTTCATTTTCTCACTAACCCTTTTCTTTTCCCACTTAATACTTTCACATGAACAAGAATAACAAATTAACTTTGACTCTATTTCTCTCAACTTTTAACCTCCAAGGCTAAATTAAACTCTTATTACATGAGTTTTGTTTGATATTCTGATTTAGTTATACGATTCATAAAAAAAACTTCTTGTGACTAAAACCCTCTCATGGGTCATGTATATTATATTATATATATATATACATCAAAAAGATTATGTTAGTTTTGCCTTTAACAAGGACTTATACAACACTAGACTACAACGAGTCTAAGCTAGGTTAACTGCCTATGCGCACGGGATGCATTAACATCTTGCATTACCGTACTACTGGAAGTACTAGAACGAAAACGATTCATAAAATATTTGTATCCGTTGGAGTACTACAAAACTATCTAGTTACTGATCTGACTATGTACAACAAAAGGCTACTATACTACTATGCGTCTCTGACGCCTTGCTTAACAAACTGCGGTCAAGTCACTACTGCCCACCATGGCCTAATCCTCCTCGGGGTCCTTGTCCGAATCCTCATCCGAATCCTCATCAGTGTCCTCTTCCGGATCCTCATCCGGGTCCTCATCGTCTGACTTTGAACCGAAAGCAAACTGGAGTGCCTCGTCAATCCTCAAAGTAGTGCCATCTGCAAATATAAGTGATGGTGGGGCAGGCACATCTGAAACTGTCATCTCTGGATCTGAAACCAAGTAGCCTCAGCGGGTCATTGATGCCCGCTTCCTTGGAGGCAGCAGGTGGTCGGGAAGTGAACCGGACTCGTACTCCTTTCTAGAATGGATCCTGGACGGTCCTGCCTCAAACTCAGCCCGAACTCTGGCCAACTCCGCGCAAATCTCATCAAGGGGTCTGTAAGATGATGGAAACTGTAATAGGGCAGCAAGCTCTGCGTCTGTGTCTAAATACTCTGGTCCTGACTGAAATGGTCCCTAAACTCTCATAGAAGGCTCATGCTGGAAAGGAGCGGGTAACCCTAGGCCATCTGCTGTCTCTGTAACTAACTCTCTTGTGTCTACACTAGGTACCATCACTGAAGGGATCTCCAACTGTGCAATCATCTCTGGACCTATCTCATCATACTCTAACTCTGAATCTGCCGGAAAGTGAGTGTAGGGAGGATGCGCCTGAACAGGATATGCTGTTATGTGTCTGCTCTCGAAGAAACGCTTGTGTACCTCCAAGGCGAATCCATTGTAATCACCTGTCGGCTCTATATCATCGTCAAACATCCCAAGGTAATACCATGCCGTGTCGTGTGCCCAACCACGCCATTCCTCTGGTAGATGACTAACCAAGTCAAGTATAGCCTGACTCTCTGGAATAGTATGCCGGACTGGACTGTTTTATGTTTTATGTGAGTTCTCTTGTACCTATCTGAGTCAACATTCGTGTTTTCCAGATTTAGAGTTAGTCTAACTAGATTAACTAACGATCGGCTCTGAGTTAGCTGCTAAGTGCTTTCCAGAGTTAGTGCACTTTGTAACCTGTGGTGTATATGATATCCTGTTAAAGGGTACCAGCCACGGTGATTTAGAATTGGTCAAGATTGAACGTAACATTGGTCAGAAAATGCTCGCGCGAGTGATTTATGAGAAAAGAGTCAGAAAATGTTTAGTAGACACGGATTCTTTCAATAAAACTCCGATGTGCTACGCCTATGAAATGCCATATTTATCTATATTTATGATTATGATTTCGGCATCGTGCCCACTAAGTACGTTTGTACTTAGCCCTGCATTGTTTTCTAAATGTGCAGGTTGAAGCGACGGTGAGAGGCGACGGTTGGTGTTGAGTTAAAGGATAGGATGCTTAGTTAGAACCCTTCCGCTGCAAAACTCTGAATATCTTATGAGATGTATTTTTGAACAACTTTGTAGTTAAGTCTGTAATTATAAACTTGGTTTCTTCTATATTCAAGTCTTGTTTATGTTTTAACGATGCTTTTCATGTATGTTTAGTCAATTAGCCCCCTTCTTCCCCGCTTCTTTAATCCAACCCCAGTCGCACCCCGTCTTCTGCCATCCCTCGGGATTTGGGGCTGTGACAGAGTGGTATCAGAGCAGTGTTCATTTTCTGCTCTGCTTCTGAGTCAATATTCTAGTATGAGTTAGTGTGAGTCATTCTTTCTAGTACGAGTCATTCCTTTAAGTAATATCATAAAGTGGTATTCGTATACAAGTCTTCCTTTGAGAAATAGTATAGAGTATTTGTTCGTACTCTATATCGAGTCTTCTTTCAAATCGTGAGACATGGTATTTGTATATACTCTGGATCAGAGTCGTCTTTCCAAGTATGAGATAAGTTATTTTCCCTACCTGTTACTGATCCATATTTCCTTACAACTTTTGTAGGATGGCTAGGACTCGTGTTACGGCTCGGAAGAGCCAGCCGTTGGTAGAGTGCGAGCGCACCATAGTTGATATGTTGCAGGACGAGTACTATGAGTTTGAGGTAGACTATGGAGAGGAGGATGTGGGACAGATTGTTAGTAACTTTTCTTCAGCCTACTACCCAGTGCGACACCTGATCAGGGAGAGTCATGCAATACTAGACTTGATCGTACACCTACCAGACGAGTGGCGCGGATGGGCACACCGTGCGGCATGGTACTTCTTGGGGATTTTCGGCGACGACACCGAGCCGACCGGCAACTACGCCGGATTCGCCCTGTGTGTGCACAGGCGTTTCTTTGAGAGCAGGTTTATGATTCCCCTTCCATTAGAGCCACACATCCCCTACAGTCACTTTCCAGCCGAGATGGAGCTTGAGTAGCTTGACTTAGACCCGGAGTACTCAGCTTTGTTAGAGTTGCCACCAAACGGTGTACTGGAGGAGGAGTCTGACGCTGAGTTAGAGCAGCCAGAGGAGGAGGAGGAGACGGTAGTTACACCAGAGTCACCACCGGTTGGACAACAGATTGAGGAGTTAATCCCAGGCTCGGGATTTGTAGAGGTTAACGCTGAGACAGCCGCGCTGTTAGCGTTGTCTTCACCGTTTGTGCCTGACGTTTGTGTTAGGATCAGGGGACCGTTGGAGAAGAGACTGTACAAAGAGGGGCCAGACCACCGAGAGATCGACGCGGAGCTCGCCGCCATGTTAGAGCTGCCCTCTCTACTTACGCCACTCGAGGAAATCTGCACGAGGTGGGGAGTAGTCCGAGAGCAGATGGAGGCAGGACCGTCCAGGGTCCGTACTAGGGAGGAGTTCGAGTCGGGTTCAGGATCAGTTCCCGAGCACCTTCTTCCCCTGAAGAAGTGTGCGAGAGAGGTCAGCGAGGACGACTTGGTCTCCCACTTGGAGGAGACCGTTTCTGAGGCACCCTCACCCACCCTGCTTACACTTGACGACGGTTCTACTCTAAGGGTGGACGAGGCACTCGAGCTGGTTTTTGGTTCAGAGTCCGAGGAAGAGGACCCAGAGGAGGACCCGGAGGAGGATCCGGAGGAGGACCCTGAGGAGGACCCAGAGGAGGGTTGTTAGGATTTTGCAGATTTCGGGGTAGTTTTTGGACTCTACTGCAGTTTAGTTAGGCAGTGCATATAGACATGGGTAAATATCAGTAGTAGTAGTAGCTTTTTGTCCTGTATAGAGTCGGATCAGTAACTAGTTAGTTTTGAAGTACTCTAGCGGATACGAAATTTTATGAATCGTTTCCGTTCTAGTACTTTAGTAAATACGGAGTGCAGCTTGTAGTGCACCCACTAAATAGTAGGCAGTCAGCCTAGTTTAGACTAATAGTAGTCTAACCCTTTTTGTATAAGTCCTCGTTGGAGGCAAAAGTAATATTCTTTTTGGATGTATATACATGACCCGTGAAGAGGGTTTTTAATCAAGAAAAATCTCTTATGAATCGAGTAATTAAAATCAGAATGTTAAATGAACTCGTGTAACGAGGAAATGAGTTTAACTCGAAAGTTAAAAGATTAACGAAATGATATCAAAGCTATGTTCGATATGTTGTTCCATGAATTTGATTAAGTTGAGAACGAGCTAGTAAGTGTTAAGTATAATTAACAGAAAGAAACTAATGAGAATTTTCAATTTTTTTCTCTAGACTAAAGAAAATGCCGCCGAGAAATGTTAACAACAGGAGAGGTCGAAGACCTGGAAGGCCGAGAGGACGTGGTAGACGTCAGCCAGAAAATAACCAAGAACAGGAATATGAGCGGAATATCACTCCATCCCCATCTCCACCACCGTCACCATCACCACCACCTCCACCACCGCCCCGTAGAGATATTGAGGATCGTTTCCTCAAAAGGAACCCTCCACTTTTTAATGGAACTGGTAGCCCTAGCAATGCTGAGCTATGGGTGAGGTCGACTGAGAAAATTTTCAAGCTCCTCAGATGCACTGATGAGGAGAGAATGCTGTGTGTCGCATTCCAACTAACGGGATCGGCAGATTACTGGTGGGAGGCTAGACAGAAGGTGATACCTGCTGAGCATCTGGCTCGTTTTTCGTGGGAAGAGTTTAAGGAAATTTTCTTTGACAAGTACGTCCCCAAGACGTATAGGGCACAGAAAGAGGCCGAATTTTATAATCTGAAGCAGGGAAAGCTGACTGTGACGGAATATGACGTCAAGTTCTGCGAGTTGTTGAGGTATGCGCCGACATTGGTCGACACTGAGGAGAAGCTATCAAAGAAATTTCAGGGAGGTTTACGTCATGAATTGGGAATCGCTTTAGCTAGTCATGGAGGACTAGGTTATTCAGACATACTGGGAAGAGCACTAGAAATAGAGGCCGTCGTGCCTGATGAGAAAAAGATTGTACCAACTGCGTCAGCACCAGCGCAGAGTCAGAATCGAGGCTACTACAACAACAGTAGCAACTACCAGGGGAAGAGAAAATGGAACGGAGGAGGTAGCGGAGGCTACAGTCAGGGTTACAACAACCAGGGAGGACAGAAAAGGGGCTATCAGCAGCCTGGCAACAACAATGGCAAGAGGCCGTGGCAGGGAAACAACCAATCGGGGTTGTTCATTCAGGGGAACAAGCAGAACTCGCCGTGGAAGGGCAATAATCAGCTGAACCAGTCGCAAGGGCAACAGAGGAATTTTAACCAGGGAATGAATAACCCAGGGAGGGTTACCATCCATGTCTGCCCAATGTGCAACCGAGCCCATCCTGGAGTCTGCCAAATAGGTATCCCCAATTGTTTCAACTGTGGATAGAAGGGGCACATGAAAAAGGACTGCCCTAAACCGCTTCAAGCAGTACCCCTCTGAGCCATCCAAGCACAGCCGCAGCAGCCGCCTATGAACCAGCAGCAGTTTCAGCAGCATGCACAGCAGCAACAGAATGCGAGGGCATGTGCTATCAAACAGGGCGGTCAGCGCAAAGGAAAAGGCAATCTAGCAGGTATGGAAAAACTCCACAACATCCCCATTAAGATACTGTTTGATATTGGCGCATCGCATTCTTTCATTGCGGGCTTGTGTGCCGATAACTTAGACATCAGACCTGTAAGAGCTGCACAATCTATGAGAGTAGCCACACCTTCAGGAGAGATCACTACTTCCACGCATGTTTGCTCTAATCTAGAACTAGAAATCGGAACTCTTAAGGTTATAGCGAACAACCTAAATGTTATGATAATGTGGGACGTAGATATAATCCTAGGTATGGATTGGTTGTCAGAGAATTACGCCACGATTCTCTGCAACGAGAGAAAAATTTCTTTTCAGCCACCGGGTAAAGAACCGACCGAATTCCACGGAATTTCAATGGGTAGAGGCGTACCAATCATATCAGCCCTTCAAGCCACGAAAATCATGAAGAAAAAAGGTACCACAGCCTATCTTGTGTACCTAACTGGAGAACCAGGAGCCGAGAAGACCATTCAGGACGTAAAAGTCGTGAACGAATATGAAGATGTTTTTCCGGAAGTGCTACCGGGATTGCCACCAAATCGTCATGTGGACTTCACGATCGATTTAGAACCAGGAGCAGCTCCTAAGTCTAAAGCCCCTTACAGAATGGCACCGAATGAACTGGAAGAGCTCAAAATCTAGTTACAAGAATTACTAGACCTTGGTTTTATCAGGCCAAGCGTCTCACCTTGAGGAGCACCCGTGCTTTTCGTTAGGAAAAAGGACGGATCGATGAGAATGTGCATCGATTACCGAGAACTGAATAAGATCACTCTCAAGAACAAATATCCTTTTCCAAGGATCGAGGATCTGTTCGATCAGCTCAAGGGTGCAGGAGTCTTCTCCAAGATAGATTTGAGGTCAGGGTATCATCAGCTCAAGATCAAACCTGAAGATGTACCGAAGACCGCTTTTAGAACCCGATATGGCCATTACGAATTTCTAGTAATGCCATTTGGTTTAACCAACGCTCCAGCCGTATTCATGGACCTTATGAACAGAGTCTTCCACCCCTACTTGGATGAATTTGTTTTAGTATTCATCGATGACATCCTCATTTACTCTAAGAATGAGACGGAGCACGATGAACATCTACGGATGGTGTTGGAAACACTAAGAGCTGAGAAACTCTACGCCAAATTCAGTAAATGCGAATTTTGGCTGAAGGAAGTAATGTTCCTTGGACACATAGTATCGACAGAAGGAATCAAGGTGGATCCTGCCAAAGTAGAAGCAGTGCACAACTGGAAGGCACCAACAAGTCAGAACGAGATCAGAAGTTTCTTGGGATTAGCTGGTTATTACAGAAGGTTTATCGAGGGATTTTCTACAATCGCTCGCCCGATGACGCAGCTACTCAGGAAGGATACCAAGTTTAAGTGGACGGATGAGTGCGAGAAAAGTTTCCAAACTCTTAAGGAAAAGTTAACTACAACGCCAATACTAGCACTTCCAGACACAAACAAAGAATATGTGGTTTATACTGACGCATCGAAAAATGGATTAGGTTGTGTCTTGATGCAAGACGGACGAGTGATAGCTTATGCTTCACGACAACTTCGACCTCACGAAGTTGAGTACCCAACCCACGATTTAGAACTCGCAGCCGTAGTGCATGCGTTAAAGATTTGGAGACATCATCTCTATGGTGTAAGAGTTGAGATATTCACTGATCATAAGAGCCTGAAATACTTTTTCGAGCAAAAAGAACTGAACATGAGACAAAGACGATGGCTCGGATTAGTCAAAGATTATGACTGTGGAATTAACTACCATCCAGGAAAGGCTAATGTGGTAGCAGACGCATTGAGTCACAAGGCTCCAATGAAGTTAGGATATCTTTTCGTAGAAGAAGAAACCTTAGTACGAGAATTCGAGAAGATGGATATCAGAGTGCTTGACACCCAGCAACGATAACAAGTCAAATAGCAGCATTAGAAGCTACACCAGATTTGAGAGAAAGGATCATCAGTGCTCAGAGAAAAGACAAGTCAATGGAAAAGTTACGAGTAAGGATAAGGACAGATAAGCCGGAAGGATATTCTGAGGCTCCAGATAATGCAATACTTTATGAAGGCAGAATTTGTATTCCCGACAATGACAGCGATGTGAAGAACGAGATTTTGAGTGAGGCTCACGATACGCCTTACACAGCACATCCAGGAAGTACGAAAATGTACCAGGATTTGAGAAGAAACTTTTGGTGGAATGGAATGAAACGAGATGTTGCCTCGTTTGTAGAAAGATGCCTAGCATGTCAGCAAGTTAAGGCTTTACACTGACGACCGTATGGATTGCTACAACCATTGGATGTCCCAGATTGGAAATGGGAAGGCATAGCTATGGACTTTGTCACAGGCTTGCCTAAGTCGAGAAGAGGAAACACAGCGATTTGGGTGATAATAGATAGACTTACGAAGTCAGCTCACTTCTTACCGATTAAGATTACATATGGATCAGAGAGACTAGCTCAGTTGTATGTCAGAGAGATTGTACGTCTGCATGGAATACCGAATGTCATAATATCAGACAGAGATGCTAAGTTTACCTCGAGATTTTGGATTACGATGCAAAAAGAGTTGGGAACAGAGCTCAATTTCAGTACAACTTTTCACCCACAGACAGATGGGCAGTCAGAGAGAACGATTCATATTTTGGTTGATATGTTAAGAACAGTGGTTTTGGACCGAGGAGCAAATTGGGAAGAAATTCTACACTTAGTCGAATTCGCCTACAACAACAGCTATCAGGCCACGATAGGAATGGCGCCATTTGAGGCTTTGTATGGGAGAAAGTGTAGATCACCGCTTTATTAAGACGACGTAGGTGAGAGAAAGAACCTAGGCCCAGATGTGATCAATGAGATGATTGAAATAGTTCGACACATTCGAGATAGAATAAAAGAGGCCCAGAGCCGACAGAAGTCGTATGCCGATGATCGTCGAACCAACCTTGAGTTTGAAATAAGAGATAAAGTTTTTCTTAAGATATCCCCAACCAAAGGAATCCTTAGGTTCGGAGTTAAGGGTAAGTTAAAACCCAGGTTTATAGGACCTTATGAAATCCTCGAGAGAATAGGACCCGTCGCTTATAGATTTGCCTTACCGCCAAGTCTAGGAAGCGTTCATAACGTTTTTCATGTTTCTCAGTTGAGAAAATATGTTTATGATCCTAAGCACGTTATTAGTCAGCAAGACGTAGTTCTTGAATCTGACCTAAGCTATGAAGAAAAGCCGATATCGATTTTGGATAGAAAAGTTCAAGAATTAAGAACCAAATCGATACCAATAGTTAAAGTGCTATGGAACCATCACGGGCAAGAAGAAGCCACGTGAGAACTCGAGGAGAAGATGAAGGAGCGATATCCTCATCTTTTTACAGAAGGTAAGCAAATTTCGGGACGAAATTTTTCGTAAGCGGGGGTAGGATGTAATGCCCCGTAAATTCCTTACGTTCTAAAAATTTTAAAGTTAATTAGATAAATGGCTTTGCACGCCTAAGTTTACGATTTTGAATTCTAAGACTAACGATCGAATCCGTTTCTGAAAATAAATTACAGAAGTCAGCTAGACAACTACTGTATTTAGGATTAGCGCGTACAAAAAGTTTTTAGTTCGTAAACTCAGAACGGAAAACCGTCTGATTTTTACATTCACGAAATCGCGATACGAACACGCCCGAGAAAGTTCGTTTTTATGTTTTTCCGGACGAAACTCGGACTGTGTCGTCCCGAGTTTTTGTCAAAATAATTTTTTGTAAATTTATTTTCCAATTAAGTTCGTACGTTAGAATTTTTAGGTCAAATCGGATTGCAACGATTTTGTGTCGAGCGACGTTTTTCGTCGAACGTTTTCCGTAACGTCGGATCGCGCCGGAAAAACATGTATCCCTCCTAAAATCTGCATGGCAGCCGACATTCTCCCTTGAATTAGGGAACATGCATGTTGACAATGCCTAATTAAGTGACACCTAATCTTTCACTTTTCACACTTTCAACCTTTCATCATATCAAATATGTTAACAATTAAAACAACCCATTTCCTCCCAAATACACACACACATCGGCAGCACCACTCCCCTTTCATCCTCTTCTTCACTTCATCAACCTCCATTAATGAAAGCTCCAAGAACTTGAAGAAGAACACAAGTCTCAATCCTTCCATTCAAACTCCATACATCTTTCTTTAATTCTTAAGGTAATTCCCTTCTCTATAACTCTATCCAATTGGATTTCTTCTCCTTTCTTTTTCATTCTTGATCGAAAAATTTGAGTATTGGAATGGATATTTTGATCTTGGAATACTGAAATTAGATGTATTAGATAGGATAATTAATGACTAAAATTGAACAAAAATAAGAACCCTAATTCTATCCTTAATACCGAAAATTTGGGTAAGTTGTAGGATTTTTAATTTTCTTCATTTGATGATGGATTCTTGTTTAATAGAGGTTTAATTAGTGATTAGAATGAAAAGGAATCAAAAGCCCTATGTGTTTGTGAAATTTCAATTAGGGTTTGAATTGAATTTAGGGATTTGATGCATGTTAGTTGGAAATTGTTTTGCAATTGATTAATAGTTGTTATAAGAGGTTGGTTAATGAATAAATGTAGTTAATTGGAGAAGAAAATCACCCCCTTAACATCTTTATGAAAACAGAAATTTATAGAGTAATTAGGGGTTTCCACATGTTTGATTTAATTGATGAATTGTTGGTTGAATTATGTTGCAAATAATGTTAGTTGATTATAGAATTTAATTGAGAATTTTCTAAAAATGTTTAACGAAACGTAAGAGACAAAGATCACCTTATAAGTTGAATTATAATGATGTTATGATATGTTTGCATGCATGAAAGTGATTCACGTTAGACGTAGTTTAACGTCGTAAAATTTGAACGGAATCCGACAACTTTGAAAATCGCGTAAGAGAAGAACATTTAGTCGTAACTAATAATCGAGAAGTCGGATGAGAATTCTAATTTGATATTATTGTTTATGATGGAATTTAGAACAACTTTCTAGTTGACGTCATAAGCTTTCGAGTTAATATAATATGGGCTATAGTTATAGTCGAGAACTAGAACGCATTTTGAATTTTTGTTGGTTTAGTAATTGTTAGTTGAAAGCCGATGTTTAGAACGTCGTGCTTTTGAGCGAGGTTTGAGAAGGAGTTCGTCACGTACGGAAGTACATGATGGCTGCCTTGAGGGTCTAGTTTCTAAAGAAATTGAATACGAGAGCTTAGAACGAACCTAAGACGTTATACGTCGAACCTATCGAGCAATTAGGGTTTTCACGGCAGTTTTGCGACCCTCGCCGGAAACTGTAATAACTTCCAGCTTGTTTATCGGATTTGTGATCCGTAAATTGGAGTGAAAACTAGACATCCCAATCTTTCCAGTGGTACAGGGATCATCCCCTGTTTCCAAATCCTCTATTCTGGACAGCCTCCAGAGTTACTGGATTGCGCAGTGAAATTTCAGTTTCTTGTCTTCTAAGTTGTTTAGCTCGCAACTTAGTTTCTTTCGATCGTTTAAGCCGTTTTATCTATCGAATATCTCCCTACTGACCCTAGAGTCAAGTACAGGACCTTGAGTGATGAAAACCAGTCGAGATATTATATCTTATCCTTTCATTAAGGAAGTAGTTAAGTGAGAATTTTCATAAGTCGTAAAATGATCTAAAACGTAAATCGCCTAAGTTGATTCTTTTCAACTTAGCTCCTTATAATCTTTAAAGTCGTATTAAGTTACCGACTACCCTCTCTACTGACCCGAGAGTCGAGTATGAGACCTTCCGAGTTCTAAAGAGATTTGAACGAGTCTCATTCCCGTTTAAGTAAAACGAATCTAGTAAGCGTGCAAATGCCTAAAGAATGAAACAACTAAAACTTATTTCGATTCTCTTATTTCGATTATCTTTTACGACCCGTTTTTAAGTATGTTTATTTTACGATGAAGGAGGAAGCCAACTGTAGAGAAAGGACGGAAGATCCAAAGTTGGAAGCTTTTGCTTTAAGTTCTATAAATCAAGGTGGGCTTTTATATACAAATAAAATGAGCAATGCTCGGAAAATCTTTCTTTATCGCTTTGATATCTGTGTTTTCAAAGTGATATTATGGCATGAACTGTTTTATGTTTTATGTGAGTTCTCTTGTACCTATCTGAGTCAACATTCGTGTTTTCCAGATTTAGAGTTAGTCTAACTAGATTAACTAACGATCGGCTCTGAGTTAGCTGCTAAGTGCTTTCCAGAGTTAGTGCACTTTGTAACCTGTGGTGTATATGATATCCTGTTGAGGGGTACCAGCCACGGTGAATTAGAATTGGTCAAGATTGAAAGTAACATTGGTCAGAAAATGCTCGCGCGAGTGATTTATGAGAAAAGAGTCAGAAAATGTTTAGTAGACACGGATTCTTTCAATAAAACTCCGATGTGCTACGCCTATGAAATGCCATATTTATCTATATTTATGATTATGATTTCGGTATCGTGCCCACTAAGTACGTTTGTACTTAGCCCTGCATTGTTTTCTAAATGTGCAGGTTGAAGCGACGGTGAGAGGCGACGCTTGGTGTTGAGTTAAAGGATAGGATGCTTAGTTAGAACCCTTCCGTTGCAAAACTCTGAATATCTTATGAGATGTATTTTTGAACAACTCTATAGTTAAGTCTGTAATTATAAACTTGGTTTCTTCTATATTCAAGTCTTGTTTATGTTTTAACGATGCTTTTCATGTATGTTTAGTCAATTAGCCCCCTTCTTCCCCTCTTCTTTAATCCAACCCCAGTCGCACCCCGGCTTCTGCCGTCCCTCGGGATTTGGGGCTGTGACAATGCATGAGGATGAATATATATTAAATGAGATTTTTCTAAAAATAAAACGAGAAATGTAAGAGATGAAGATGTGTCGATAAGTCGAAGCTTGATAACATTTTGATAATATGATTTGCATGTTAGTAATGCTCGTTAGATGATAATTGTTGTCGTAAAATTTTACGTAAGAGACGAATGACGGAAGATAAGTCGAGAATAGATAATGATATGAGGATGTGAATTGCGTATATATGATTCTTGATAGATGATGAATAAGTTTGTTAATTTTAAACGAATTCCAAAGATCTTAGATTTTTCGTAAGAGAGGATCAATTGATGATAAGTAATGATAGAAAAGTCGATTAGTGATTCTATTTGGATATTGATGATTATTAATGATTAAGGAACGAGTTTTTAGTTGGCGACATGTTCGTCCGAGTTATGAAATGATGAGTTGTAATTATAAACGAGAAGTAGAGACGAGAAGTGGAACTTGATTTGGTTTAGTAATTGCGTAGTTAATGAGACGATGTTTTGATCGTCGTATTTATAAACGAGAAATGAAAAGGGGTTCTTCACGTATTATAGTACATGTTGACTGCCTTGATGTATAAATTTCGTGGGAATTTAGGTTCGATAGCATAAAACGAACCTAGAAAACCGTGCGTCGATTTTATCGAGCTTAGGGTTTCACTCGGCAGTTTTGGCGACCCTTCACGGAAACTGCCATATCTTTTAGCTCGTTTATCGGAATTGAGATCCGCGAATTGGAGAGTAAACTAGACACCCGTACCTTTCTTTTGGTATAAGACTAGTCCCCTGTTTCGAAATCCCCTGTTCTGGACGGACTTACTGACCTTGTGCAGTGATTGTTCAAAACGTAGTTTCTTAAGTTGAATTCTTCTCAACTTGAACTCTTTCGATCTTTAAGTCGTTTCAAGTTATTGACTACCTTCTTTCTGCCGACCTAAAGTGTCGAGTACAAAATCGAGTGAGTGTCAAACGAGATGCGTTCGTATCTCATTTCTTTTTAACTAAAAGAGTTTAGTTAACGTGCAAATGCTAAAACGTCTAAAGAACAAAAACTTAACTCGAATTTTCGTATTCGTTTTATCGTTTGCAACCGAGCTTTAAAGTATGATTTTACGATGAAGGAGGAAGTCGACACCAAGGATAGGACGGAAGATCAGAAGACGGAAGCATGTGTATTAGTTCTGTAATCTATCAAGGTAGGCTTTTATATATGAAATAAAACAAGCAATGCTCGAAAACCTTTCTTTATCGCTTTTATAATCGTGTTTTCAAAGTGATAATTATGGCATGAACTGTTTTGTGTTTTATGTGAGTTCTCTTGTACCTTATGAGTTAATCAAAAGGGGTTAACTAACGATCGGCTTTGAGTTAGTCAAAAGGGGCTTTCCAGAGTTAGTGCACTTGTAGCCTGTGGTGTATGTGGTATCCTGTTGAGGGGTAGCCAGCCACGGTAAATTATGACTGGTCAAGATTTGAACGTAACGTCTATGAAAAATGTTGATCAGCTATCTTATGAAAATGAGGAAAGAAATTGTTTAGTAGACACGGGCCTTTTAAAAGAAAACCCCGATGTGCTACTGTAAAGAAAATGCCTAATTATCTATACTTATGATTATGTTCTCGGCAACGTGCCCACTAAGTATGATTGTACTTAGCCTTGCATATGTTTTCTAAATGTGCAGGTTGAAGCGACGGAAGCGGCGACGGTTGAGTTAGAGTGAATAGAGTTAAGGAAGACTTTTGTATATAGTTCACAATTCCGCTGCTAGACTCTAAACTCTTTTTGATGTTATGTATAATAATCATTGTAGGCTAAGTTCTGTGATATCACTTAGAAGCTTTTTGAAATGCTTTGTCGAGTAATATTTCGAGATTAACTCTTTCCTTTCGTCAATAAAGTCTTGTTCATAGAAGATAAGTTGTTACGTATGTATGTTTATTCATTTATCCGCTTTCTTCCCCGCTTCTTTAATCCAACCCCAGCCGCACCCCGACTTCTGCCGTCCCTCGGGATTTGGGGCTGTGACAGAGTGGTATCAGAGCAGATACATAACAGTTTATGCCTGATTATCCCTTTGAAACCACAGTAATCAAAGCTCGTAAAGAATCACTTTCGATTTGTGGAAAAACCCACATTTTATTTGTTATATAATAGAAAGCCCACCTCGAAGATTACAGAACTACTACTCGTGCTTTCGTTCTTCAATCTTCCGTCCTTTCCTTATGATGACTTCCTCCTTTATCGTACATAAAATATAACCTTGATAAGTTGTTGAGACGACAAAAGAAAACTGAAATCGAAATCGTCTTAGTCTTTTAAGTATTTAGGCATTTGCATGCTAACTAGTTTCTTTTAGTTAGACGGGAACGAGATACGAACTTATCTCATTTAATACTCAAAAGGTCCTGTACTTGACTCTGAGGTCAGTAGATAAAGAGTAGTCAATAACTTGAAACGACTTAAAAGATTGAAAGGAATTAAGTTGAGAAGAATTCAACTTAAGAATCTATGTTTTGGAAAGTACTGTTCAGATCAGTAGGATTGTACAAAACAGGGGATTGCGAAACAGGGGACGGATCTTATACCAAAAGAAAGGTACGGGTGTCTAGTTTACTCTCCAATTTACGAATCTCAATTCCAATAAACGAGCTAAAAGATATGACAGTTTCCGTGAGACATCACAAAACAGTCCGAGTATAACCCTAAGGCTCGATAACTCGATGTACGACTTTCTAGGTTCGACTTATGTTATTTCACCTTATTTTTCACGAAATTCCTGACTCATGACAGTCAACACGTATCCTCATATGTAATGACCTCCTTTTCATTTCTCGATCACAAACATGACGGTTAATTCTTCGTCTTTAAAACTACACAATTACTATACCAAAAAGATTTCTAATTTCTCGTTTCTACTTCTTGTTCACAACTATAACTCATCATCTCGTATCTTGGATGTAAACATCATTAACTACAAACTTGATCACTTAACATTAACAATCATTAATATCTAATCACTTTCCTTATTCGTCTTTTCTATCGATACTAACGTTCGATTCTTCGTTTCTTATAAAAATTCCGACGTTATTAGAATTCATTCTAACTTTCTGAAATCGATCATCATCTATCACGATTCATTAATACGTAATTCACATCCTCATATCATTATATAATCTCGACTTATCGTCGATCGATCGTCTCTTGCGGTAAATTTTACGTTCTCCATTTTCGTTCAAATTTTTACAACAACGATTATCGTCTAACGAGCATTACTAACATGCAAATCATATTATCAAAACATTATCGAGCTTCAACTAAACGACGTGTCTTCGTCTCTTACGTTTTTTGTTTTATTTTTAGAAAAATCCAAATTAAATATATAATCATCCTCATATATCCTATATCTCATTTCCATAAACATAATTTGCATATCATGACATTTTCTATACTAAATCATGCCTTCTTCGTCTCTTAGGTTTTCAATTTTATTTTTAGAAAAATCTAAAACAATTCATATAGCCAATTAGTATCATGAAGAACACTAATCTATCGATCAATCACCAAAGAAATCGAGCTACGATCAAACCCCCAATTTTTTTTTAAAAAAATCGGTCATGACTTAATTATTAGGGTATTCCAATTCTTCTTGCATGAATCACCAATTGAACACTTCCTAAGCCTAATCATCCAATTAATTTAGAGATTAAAATATCCTACTTAATTCCCCCAATTTTTCGGTCATGGATAAAAGAAAAAGAATTGAAATTCTTCATGGATAGAATGATAGAGGAGATGATTACCTTGATGATTTATGAAAGTAGAAGTGGAATTAGATGAGTGGTTGATGACTTGTGGAAAATTACTTGCCAAAACCTTCAAGATCCTTCAATGGAGAATGAAAATGAAATGAGGGAGAGAAGGGGAGGTGGTTGGCGGTAATTGAGGGAGATGGGAGGGAGAGATGGTGAGTCATGGTATTAGTCATAAAGTTAAGAAAAATATCTAACAAAAGCATAGTGACTCGTTAGGGGTTGTTCGGCGTGGGTTCGTTAGACGGAAATGTCTCGTTTTCGGCTCTTAAACGTCGTTATAAAAATCGAGAAATACTATCTTAGATAGTTACGGATTCGACGAAATCTAATTCGTCCGTTAGATTGGAAATAATTTACTTACTCGGAAAACCTAATTCGTTCTTCAAAATCCGAGAAAAAGTCGGGACTTCACAGTCCAAAATTCGTCCGGAAAATCATAAAACTAACTTTCTTCGGTGAACTCGTATCGAAGAAAAAGTGAATGTAAATTCTGACAGATTTTGATTCTGAATTTTCGGAAGAAAAACTTACCGGATGCGAAAACCCTAATACAGTAGTCGTTCGTCCGATTTCTGGAATTTATTTTTGGAAATGGATTTCACCGTAAATCTTAGAATTTAATTTCATGATCTTAGGCTTGCAAAGCCAGAATTATTATTAACTTTTATTTTTAAAGACAGTAGAAACTATCGGGGTATTACATCCTATCCCCCTTGCGAAAAATTTTGTCCCGAAATTTGCTCATCTTCCTTAAACTGTTCGGGGTACTTCTTCCCCAACTTTTCTTCGAATTCTCACGTAGCTACTTCTTGCCGGTGATAATCTTATAACACTTTTACTAACCGTATCGACTTACTTCTTAACTTTCACGCTTTTCAATCCAAGAACGATTGCGGTCTTTCTTCATAACTTAAGTCAGTTTCAAGATCAACGTCTTGCTGACAAAACTATGTGTGCAGAATCGAACACACACATTTTCTCAAAATGAGATACGCATATAATAAACATCCCATAAACTTGGCAACAAAGCCGAAACTATCCATATTGGAAGCTATCTTTTTCAAGATATTCACTAATCATCTAAATCTTTTGTCTAAGCTGATACTTGACACGAATCTAACGATTCTCTTTAACAGAGATATCTTAAGAAACTTTATCTCCTTTATCGAACTTTTGCTCTGATTGTCACATATACGTAAGACTTTCGTCTTCCTTAAACTCCTTTCATTCTTACACGAATCTATCAAATGATCTCGATCATTTCACTGACCGCATCTGGTCCTAAGTCCTTTCTTTCACCTACCTTATTACAATATGGCAGTTATCTAAAATTTCTTCTTCTACAAGGCCTTGTAAGGCACAATACTTATCGTAGCTTAATAACTATCGATATAACAATTTGATCAATGCCAAAAATATTCTCCTATTTCTTCATAGAAATACTTAATGGTTATAACAACCCGTATGGTCGTCAGTGTAAAGCTTTCACTTGCTGATAAGCTAAACATCTTTCTACAAATGAGGCAACGTCTCGTTTCGATCAATTCTACCAGGAATCCTTTCTTAAGTCTTAAATTTGTTGTCATCGGGAATACTAAGTCCATTCTTTAACTTTTATCACATTATCCAATGCTTCGAAATAACCGTCTGGTTTATCCGTTCTTATCCTTTGTCGAAGCTTCTCGATCGACTCGTCCTTTCTCTAGGCACTTGTAATCTTTTCGTAAGTCTAGTGTAGCTACGATTACTATTATTTGGCTTGTTATCGCTTCAGTTGTATTGAGCACCTCTCTATTCTTCATCTCGAATTCTCGTATAAGTGTTTCTTCCTTGATGAAGAAACATTTAAACTTAGTTGGAGTCTTTCGACTCAGCATGCCTGCTACTAAACTTAGCTTTTTCCTAGATAGTAATTGATACCACAATCGTAATCCTTGACTAATTCGAGCCATCGTCTTTGTCTCATGTTCAACTCCTTTTGCTCGAAAAAAGTACTTCAAACTCTTATGGTCCGTAAAAAATCTCAACCCTAACACCATAGAGATGGTGTCTCCAAATCTTCAGTGCATGCACAACGGCTGCTAGTTCTAAGTCGTGGGTTGGGTACTCAACTTCGTGAGGTCGAAGTTGTCGTGAAGCGTAAACTATCCCCTTTCCATCTTGCATCGAAACACAACCTAATCAGTTCTTCGACGCATCTGTGTAGACCACGTATTCCTTAATCGCTTCTGGCAGAGCTAACACTGGTCCTGTGGTTAACTTCTCCTTGAGTGTCTGAAAACTCTTCTCGCATTCATTCATCCATTTATACTTGTTTTCTTTCCGAAGTAGTTGCGTCATAGGCCTAGCAATCATTGAAAATCCTTCGATGAATCTTCTGTAATAATTGGCTAAACCTAAGAAACTCCCAATTTCGTTCGGACTTGTCGGCGATTTCCAATCGCGCACTGCCTCGACCTTGGCAGGATCCACTTTGATGTCTTCTGCTGATACGATGTGTCCAAGGAACATTACTTCCTTCAGCCAAAACTCGCACTTACTAAACTTGGCGTAAAGCTTCTCGGCTCTAAGCGTTTCTAAGACTATCCTCAAGTGTTCCTTATGTTCTTCCTCATTCTTGGAGTAAATGAGAATGTCGTCAATGAATACTAAAACAAATTTGTCTAAGTATGGGTGAAAAATTCGATTAATAAGATCCATGAATACGGCGGGAGCATTAGTCAAACCAAATGGCATAAATAAAAATTCGGAAAGCAGTCTTAGGTATATCTTCGGGTTTGATTTTCAATTGATGATACTCGAATCTTAAATCTATCTTTGAAAAGACTCCTGCGCCCTTAAGCTGTTCAAAGAGATCTTCTATCCTTGGCAAAGGATACTTATTCTTAAGGGTAATCTTATTTAATTTACGATAGTCTATGCACATCCTCATAGAACCATCCTTCTTTCTGACAAACAAAACGGGTGCTCCCCAAGGTGAAACACTCGGTCTAATGAATCCAAGGTCTAACAATTTTTTTTGCAGCTGGATTTTAAGTTCTTCTAGTTCTTTCGGTGCCATCCTATATGAGGCTTTCGATTTGGGGGCCGATCATGGTCTAGGTCAATCGAGAAATCTACATGACGATCTGGTGGTAAACCAGGTAATATTTCTGGAAACACATCTTCGTATTTGTTAACAACTTTCACGTCTTGAATGGTCTTCTCGGCTCCTGGTTCTCCAACTAGGTATACGAGATAAGCGGTGCAACCTTTCTTCTTCATCAACTTCTTGGCTTGTAAAGCGGATACTATCGGTACTCAAATGAGGCAGTTCCCCCTGTTGGTTCTCTACCCGGGGGTCGAAAAGAGATCTTTCTCTCGTTGCAGAGAATCATAGCGTAATTCTCAATTAACTAGTCTATTCCTAAGATTATATCTACGCCGAACATTATATTACTTTCCGATTGTTTGCTATGATCTTAAAAAGATCCTAAGTAAAATTTTATGTTTGAATAAAACTAAGAAAGTGACGATAACTTCTCCTAAGGGCATGGTAAATTTTTATTCCATGATTAGGGCGCTCTGGTTCTGTTTCTATAGTGTCGATAGGTACTAGGAATAATCGAATGTAAAGCACTGGTATGAGGCAAAATTACGACAGAGTAATTAAGAAGTTCGTCCAATACCTCCCAAATTTCCTTCGTCCTTATTGCGCCTCTCCTACCTAATCATGAATGCCCTTGCACTCTATTGCTATTGGGCATGCTGTTGATACTGCTGCTGTGGTTGAAATGCCCTCAAAGGTTGGGGCTGACCATACTGGTTTTATCCTACCGTTTACAAATGTTTCTAGCAACCCTTCTTAAAATGTCCCTTCTGTCCACAGTTGAAGCAAACACCAAAGTTCGCTTGACAGATACCGCAGTGCATCCTATTCCACTTAGGACAGGCAGGAATGATAATCCTCCCTGGGTTATTCCCTCCTTAGTTGTTATTTGTCTGTTGTTCCTGTAACTGACCAAGCTGATGGTTTCCTTTCTATGGTCCTGCTTGATTTTTTTTTTTTGAACAACATTGCAAGGAAATTTAAATACCGTGTGACGGAGGACTCAAACCCGTGACCTTTGGCCCGATCATTAACCTCACTATTTCCTTGTACATTCTGTCCTAACTGATTGTTCCCTTGCCATGGCTTCTTGCCATAGTTGTTATTCTTGTTCCCTTGATTATTGTAGTGCGGATAGTAGCCACTGCTATTTCTTATTTTCCATTTCCATTTCTCTTGATAGTTATTATTATGGTTGTTGTTGAAATGGCCTTGATTCTGAGTCTGGTTTGGGGCTGGTGCGGGTATTACGACTTTCCTTTCATCAGGCACTACTGCCTCTATTTCTAGGGCTTGTCCTAGTATCTCAGTGTAGCTCAGTCCTCCGTGACTGGCTAGTGCTATACTTAATTCATGCTTAAGTTCCCCACGGAACTTATTTGCTATCTTATCCTCACAGAACTTCGCGTCATATTCTGTGACTGTCATCCTCCCTTGTTTCAAATTACAGAACTCAGCCTTTTTCCGCGCTCTATAAGTCTTAGGTACGTATTTATCGTATCATGCCTCCTTAAATTCATCCTATGTAAGACGAGCCAAGTGCTCTGCAGGTATGACCTTCTGCCTAGCCTCCCACTAGCATTTAGCTGGTTCGGAGAGCTAAAATGCAACACACATCAGTTGTTCCTCATCAGAACATCTAAGGAGCTTAAAATTTCTCTCTATGGCTCATACCCAAAGCTCATCATTGCCTGGGTTATTGGTTCCATTAAAAACGGGTGGGTTTCATTTGAGGAATAAATCCTCAATGTTACGATGTTGTGGGGGTAGAGATAGCGATGGTGTAGGTGAAGGGGGTTTCCTCACGTTCTCGTTTTTCTTCTTTTTCATGTTATCTATAACCTCTACCAGGTCCTTTTCTTTTGTTATTCGCTACTATTGGCGGCATTTTGAACAGAGGAAAGAAATAATTCTCATTTAATACTTCGCTTTTAAACCTTTACTTACTTACTAAACTTTTTCCGACTTCAACAAGTTCATGAAAAAAAAAAGAAATAGAGAAATAACTGTGGTACTAGCTCTTTAATCTTTTTGACTTCCCAAGTTAAACAAGGGTATCTGAATTAAACCTTTCTTCTAATCGCTTTTTAGAATAAACTTTCACAAGATCAAAACCCACTCATGGGTCATACATAAACTCGTCGAATGAGTACCATTTAGCCTCCAACGAGGACTTATACAAAAGTAGGCTACGACTAGTCTGAGTTAGGCTAACTGCCTATCTACGTACAGAATGCTCCCACTGGATGCATTTCTGTACCTATACAAGGTACTAGGATGGAAATGATTTGTAAAAATATCATATCCAGGGAAGTACTTCAAAAAATGAAGTCTACTGATCCGACTATGTACAAAACGAATGGAACTACTACTACTACTACTACTACTACTACTACTACATTTCTAAGATGCTCTGCTCAATAAGCTGTGGTCGGGTCAATACTGCCCTCTACGGCCTGAAACTCTTCTGGTCCTCCTCCGGATCCTCCTCCGGGTCCTTCTATAAGTCTGTCTAAAGACTAACGCAACTATTTTGCCAACCCTAGTTACAGTGCTGTCCATTTGCACTGAAGGTGGTGGCAGTGGTATCTCTGGAACGACCCTCTCTAAGTGTAGAACCAACTCGTCAAAGCTGGTCGCTGTGATCCTCCTCTCGGGAGAAAATAGGTACGCATGGTGCGAACTAGGCACATATATGCCTCTGTGGTAGGGACTCCTAATGGTCCTGCCTCAAACTGTCCCCTATCTCTGGTCCAAGACCGAGCTAAATCCAATATCAATTCTACCTCCTTAACAAGCGAGGCTAACTCTGGGAGGAATTTGCTAAATGGAGCAAGTACGGGTGGTAACCCTAGCGACTTGGCAAGCACTAGGTCCATCTCGAAGAGTGATCTTGGTTCTGGAAAACCGGAATGTAGTGAAAAAAGGTAATGGGGTAGTATAGGAACATATATAATACGTCTAATCCGTAGATATCGTGCCTGGATTGCTAACCTGGATTCAACAAGGTTTCCTGTGGTTCTACAGCGTATCTTATTTAAGTGAGATAGTGCCAGGCGGTGTTGTTCGCCCATCCTTGCCATTCCTCAGGCAGTCGACCGATAAGGTCCTCCATAGTTTTCCGTTTATCAACAGAATATTTGGCCGAGTATTAGTGTGATGCGAAGTTGTTGACAAATTGTCTTATGTCATGATCTAGGTCGTTCACATAAATAAGGTACTCGCGTATAATCTGCTCTACGACGGAACGCTCTCTTAAACAAGAAGGTCCCAATATACCTTACTAAAAGCGGTTTTTGCTCACGGGGCATAAGACCTATATTACTGAGTTTCTTATCATGTGGGTTGATCAAGTCCACATAATAGTCCCTCAATCACATGGAACCTCTATCCCGTTCAATCAAAACGGAAATAACCTACCTTAATCATCTAGCAATTTCTCAAATTGCAAACAAACTCTTAACGTTTCTTAGTTTACCTTAACCATCTTAACTTTTTTAATCATCCTAGCTTAAACTTCTTAGCTTTCTTGAAGAAAACTCTTAACCGATAACCACGTATCGTTCTTACTTTATCTAATATCTGATCTGCCCAAGTAAGCTGTGGCGGGAATTGACTCTCCTGAGCCATGTCAAGTCTAGTATCCATCCTACAACGTTTTTAAGAAACACGGATCAGTAACGGGTAGGATAATAACTTATCTTAAGGGAAAATCTTAAATTACAAGTTGAATATTCCTTATTCAATTGTAATGTCACCAACACTTAAACAATCACTTATCTTAATATTTAACAATTCACAAAGAATTGCTCTTAAACAATATATAGAAATAAAATTTCAAGATTTTATTTCCATCCTTTATCTGATTATTCTTTTACTTTTCTTACTCTATTTTCTTATCACATTCTTACTTTATTCTTTTTTACTTTCTTTCCTTATTCTTCTTTACTTTCTTTCTTTATTTCTTCCACAAAGAAGATTTCCCTAACGATTCCTTACTTGTTGAAACAAAGTACGAACTTCTTAACGATTCTTACTTATTTAAAACAAAGTAATGGTTCTACTTTGTTCATGTCACTTAAGCATATGTGACATTCATTTATAAAAGACTTTGCCGTTCTCGACACTTAATGCTCGTACTCATCGTATTCTTCGTTCAATTACGAAGTATGAAACAAATTCGCAAAGAAAATGGAATTATAATTAATAAATAATTTTTAGAGCACAAGTTCTAATTGTCATTGGATTCGATTGATCCTTGGAAAAATTAATCAAGCTTCGTGCTTGATCCTTAATAATAAAAAAAATCTCCATTTGGAGTTCTAACGGAGCGAACTCCCATTGAAAGTCGACTTCGTTCGTGTTACTTGTGCGGAAGTAACACTTATTTCTTTCATTTTCTCTGATTCCCTTTATTCTGTTCTCCTTAACCCGATCATTTCTTTCTCATTTTGAAGTCAACGCTTCTCAAACGTCTAATCGATTCTTTCATTTACTTGGTACAGAATTAACTTTCCTTATCATTACTTATCTTATTTCCTTGAAGGAAATTCTTATCGGCTCTTAATTACAAAAACAAAAATTGACTCTGCCGAGTCTTTGCTCATGTCACTATACGCACGTGACATTTGTCTATAAAAGTCCTTCCCGTTTCACGATCTCCTTTCGAAATCATTTGGATCCAACACTTCTTAAAGCATCTATGTTGTCAAGGAATCGGGAAGTCCTTAGAACGATAGTCTATGTTCTTAGCGAACCGGGAAAAATCTCTAGAATCAGTCTAGATTCTCGTGCCAACATACTTTTCAATTTAAAAGAATTTATTGCTTAAATAATTTCACGTAAGATAGTACTTGTACTATCACATAATCACACCATATCACAAGTATATCTTTTATACTTTCAAACAGTTCTCTACTTGTCACCTTTATTTCATTCTCAAAATTCCTTGCATAATTATCAAAAATTTTCCTTTAAAGAAATCACATTTCTTGAGTCTCTTTCCTTTCTTTCTTTCTTTCCTTTCCTTTCCTTATTGAGTCGACGTAGCGGGAGGTTGAGTCGTCGTCTACACTCTTAATCTTAGTGTTACGACCTAACTTTACTTTGAAAGAAGACTCGGTATAGAGTATGAACGAATACTCTATCTTACTACTTGAATGAAGACTTGTATACAGAGCAAAAACGATTGCTCTGATACCACTCTATCACAGCCCCAAATCCCGAGGGACGGCAGAAGCCGGGGTGCGACTGGGATTGGATTAAAGAAGCGGGGAAGAAAGGGGATGAATGAATAAACATAACATTAATGACAGAAATTCTAAGAACGAGACTTCATTAACAAAAGACAGAGTTGATCTCGAAGGATCACTCGAACAAGGTCTCGAAAGATTCTAAGTTATAAGTATAAAACTTAAACCCAAAAGTGATATTCATAATTACATGAGTGAGTCTAGAGTTTGGCAGCGGAATTGTAATCTACATACTACAGTCTTCCCTATCGACAACTCTTAACTCAACCCTCGCCGTTTCCGTCGCTTCAACCTGCACATTTACAAAACATATGCAGGGCTAAGTACGAAAGTACTTAGTGGGTACATTGCCGAAAACATACTCATAAGTATAGATAAAACATGCATTTCATTTCCGTAGTGCACTGGGGTTTTTCATTTAAAAGAGCCCGTGCCTACTAAACATTTTCGTTCTCATTTTCATAAAGGTTAGCTCTGCAGAGCATTTTTCATAGATGTTACGTTCAAATCTTGACCAGTCATAATTCACCGTGGCTGGCTACCCCTCAACAGGATACCACATACACCATAGGCTACAAAGTGCACTAACTTTGGATAGCTAGTCTCAAAGTCCGATCGTTAGTTAACCCCTTTTGATTAACTCATAAGGTACAAGAGAACTCACATAAAACACAAATCAGTTTATGCCTGATTATCCCTTTGAAACCACAGTAATCAAAGCTCATAAAGAATCACTTTCGATTTGTGGAAAAACCCACATTTTATTTGTTATATAATAGAAAGCCCACCTCGAAGATTACAGAACTACTACTCGTGCTTTCGTTCTTCAATCTTCCGTCCTTTCCTTATGCTGACTTTCTCCTTTATCATACATAAAATATAACCTCGATAAGTCATTGAGACGACAAAAGAAAACTGAAATCGAAATCGTCTTAGTCTTTTAAGTCTTTAGGCATTTGCACGCTAACTAGATTCTTTTAGTTAGACGGAAACGAGATACGAACTTATCTCATTTAATACTCAAAAGGTCCTGTACTTGACTCTGAGGTCAGTAGATAAAGAGTAGTCGATAACTTGAAACGACTTAAAAGATTGAAAGGAATTAAGTTGAGAAGAATTCAACTTAAGAATCTATGTTTTGGAAATTACTGTTCAGATCAGTAGGTTTGTACAGAACAGGGGATTGCGAAACAGGGGAGTAATGTTATACCAAAAGAAAGGTACGGGTGTTTAGTTTACTCTCCAATTTACGGATCTCAATTCCGATAAACGAGCTAAAAGATATGACAGTTTCCGTGAGACGTCGCAAAACAGTCCGAGTTTAACCCTAAGGCTCGATAACTCGATGTACGACTTTCTAGGTTCGACTTATGTTATTTCACCTTATTTTTCACGAAATTCCTGACTCATGACAGTCAACACGTATCCTCATACGTGATGACCTCCTTTTCATTTCTCGATCACAAACACGACGGTTAATTCGTCTTTAAAACTACACAATTACTATACCAAAAAGATTTCTAATTTCTCGTTTCTACTTCTCGTTCACAACTATAACTCATCATCTCGTATCTTGGATGTAAACATCATTAACTACAAACTTGTTCACTTAACATTAACAATCATTAATATCTAATTACTTTCCTTATTCGTCTTTTCTATCGGCACTAACGTTCGATTCTTCGTTTCTTATAAAAATTCCGACGTTATTAGAATTCGTTCTAACTTTCCGAAATCGATCATCATCTATCACAATTCATTAATACGTAATTCACATCCTCATATCATTATCTAATCTCGACTTATCGTCGATCGATCGTCTCTTACGGTAAATTTTACGTTCTCCGTTTTCGTTCAAATTTTTACAACAACGATTATCGTCTAACGAGCATTACTAACATGCAAATCATATTATCAAAAAATTATCGAGCTTCAACTAAACGACGTGTCTTCGTCTCTTACGCTTTTCGTTTTATTTTTAGAAAAATCCCAATTAAATATTTAATCATCCTCATATATCCTATATCTCATTTCCATAAACATAATTTGCATATCATAACATTTTCTATACTAAATCATGCCTTCTTCGTCTCTTAGGTTTTCAATTTTATTTTTAGAAAAATCTAAAACAATTCATATAGCCAATTAGTATCATGAAGAACACTAATCTATCGATCAATCACCAAAGAAATCGAGCTACGATCAAACCCCCAATTTTTTTTTAAAAAAATCGGTCATGACTTAATTATTAGGGTATTCCAATTCTTCTTGCATGAATCACCAATTGAACACTTCCTAAGCCTAATCATCCAATTAATTTAGAGATTAAAATATCCTACTTAATTCCCCCAATTTTTCGGTCATGGATAAAAGAAAAAGAATTGAAATTCTTCATGGATAGAATGATAGAGGAGATGATTACCTTGATGATTTATGAAAGTAGAAGTGGAATTAGATGAGTGGTTGATGACTTGTGGAAAATTACTTGCCAAAACCTTCAAGATCCTTCAATGGAGAATGAAAATGAAATGAGGGAGAGAAGGGGAGGTGGTTGGCGGTAATTGAGGGAGATGGGAGGGAGAGATGGTGAGTTATGGTATTAGTCATAAAGTTAAGAAAAATATCTAACAAAAGCATAGTGACTCGTTAGGGGTTGTTCGACGTCGATTCGTTAGACGGAAATGTCTCGTTTTCGGCTCTTAAACGTTGTTATAAAAATCGAGAAATACTATCTTAGATAATTACGGATTCGACGAGATCTAATTAGTCCGTTAGATTGGAAATAATTTACGTACTCGGAAAACCTAATTCGTTCTTCAAAATCCGAGAAAAAGTCGGGACATCACAGTCCAAAATTCGTCCGAAAAATCATAAAAACTAACTTTCTCCGGTGAACTTGTATCGAAGAAAAAGTGAATGTAAATTCTGACGGATTTTGATTCTGAGTTTTCGGACGAAAAACTTACCGGACGCGAAAACCCTAATACAGTAGTCGTTCGTCCGATTTCTGAAATTTATTTTTGGAAACAGATTTCACCGTAAATCTTAGAATTTAATTTCATGATCTTAGGCGTGCAAAGCCATAATTATTATTAACTTTTATTTTTAAAGATTGTAGAAAAAGTGTGGGGTATTACTTCATGAAGGCTTAAAAGCGAGTGCTAATGAGAAAATTTTCGTATCTTATAGTTCCAAAATGTCGCTGAGAGCTGTTAACAACCAAAGAGGACCTGATAGTCCTAGAGGATCTGATAGAGGTCAAGAACAACGTATAGGCGAAGAAAAGCAAAAACATCAAGTAACCCTTATACTTTCCCCACCTCCACAACAACGTAACATTGAAGATTTATTCTTCAGAAGAAATCCACCAATTTTCAATGGGTCTAGTAACCCAAGTGATGCTGAGCATTGGGTACGCTCTATAGAAAGAATTTTTTAGCTTCTTAGATTTAGTGATAAGGAGAGCCTAGTATGTGCTGCGTCTCAGCTAGCCGGACCAGCTAAATACTGGTGGAAGACTAGATAGGAAATTATGCCGGCAGAGCAAGTGGCTCAAATCACTTGGAATGATTTTAAGGAGGCATATTATGATAAGTATGTATTCGATCAAGTGGAAACTGAAGAGGAAATAGCAAGAAATTTCAAGGAGAACTTAAGTATAAACTGGGAATAGCATTGGCCCGACCCGAAGGACTGAGCTATGCAGAACTACTAGGACGAGTCCTAGAAATAGAGGCAGCAGTGCCAGATAAAAGAAAGAGGGTAGTGCCCATATCAGCACCAACCCAGACTTCAACCCAAAACCTTTCCAACAATAATATTAACTATGGGAAAAAGGAAATGGAAAGGAAGTAGCAGTGATTGTTACCAGCGCCACAACAATCAAGGGAAACAGAGTAGAAATCGGCAGGGCTTTCAACAGCCAAATAAAAATAACAACTATGGTAAGAAGAAGTGGCAAAGGAATAAACCACAAGGAAATAAACAATCAGGACAAGGGAAGGGAAATAATCTACAAGGACAGCTTCAAAGGCAGCAAAGGAACAGTAACCAAGGAGAAATCAATGTACCTACCTGTTTTAAGTGCAATAGGATGCACTTCGGTAATTGTCTAGCAAACATTGATGAATGTCTTAGTTGTTGTCAGAAAGGACATGCGAGAAGAAATTGCCCAGAACCGTGGCAAGCGGTAGAACAGGAACAGGATGTTTCTACTTGTTCTAATTGTAATAAGAAGCATGACGGTGTTTGTCAAGCAGGCACGAGAAATTGTTTTAAATGTGGGCAGACGGGGCATATAAAGAGGAATTGCCCAATGCGGTTTCAAATGGTGGAACCAAATCAGTATGACCAGTCCCAACCATTAAACGCAATCCCAGCCCAGTCACAGCAACAACTGACACAACAAAAACAGAATGCAAGAGCATACACGATTAAGCAGGAGAAGCGTAATAAGGGCAAAGGAAAGTTGGCAGGTATAGGACAAACTTCTTAATTACCTTGTCATTCTTCTACCTCATACCAAAACCTTACAGTCGTTATTTCTAGTGCCTGTCGACACTATAAGAGTAGGACCAGAGTGCGCTAATCGTAAAATAAAAATAACCACGCCTTAGGAGGAATTATCATCACTCCCTTAGTTTTTTCTCAAACATAGAATTTAACTTAGGGTCTTTTTAAGATCATAGCAAACAATCGGAATGTAATATAATGTTCGGCATAGATATAATATTAGGAATAGACTAGTCGATTGAGAATTACGCTACGATTCTCTGCAACGAGAGAAAGATCTCTTTTCGACCCCCGGGTAGAGAACCAACAGGATTTCATGGGTTTTCAATGGGTACGAGAGTACCGATAATATCTGCTTTACAAGTCAAGAAGTTGATGAAGAAGAAAGATAGCATAACTCATCTTATGTACCTAGTTGGAGAACCAGGAGCCAAGAGGATCATTCAAGACATGAAAATTCTGAACGAGTATAAGAACGTTTATCCAAACATACTATCTAGTTTACCACCAGATCGTCATGTAGATTTCCCGATTGACCTAGAACCAGGATCAGCCCCATATAGGATAACACCGAAAGAACTAGAAGAACTTAAAATCCAGCTGCAATTGTTAGATGATGGTTTCATTAGACCAAGCGTTTCACTATGGGGAGCACCAGTTCTGTTTGTCAGAAAGAAGGATGGTTCAATGAAGATATTCATAGGCTGTCGCAAGTTATATTAGACAATCCTTAAGAATAAGTATCCTTTTTATAAGGATAAAAGACCTTTTGATAAGCTTAAAAGGACAGGTGTATTTTCGAGGATAGATTTAAGATCTAAACATCACTAGTTGAAGAATAACCCAGAGATATACCTAGAAGCATTTTCGAACCAGATAAGACCATTTCGAACTCCTAAGTTAAGCCATTTAGTTTGACTAATGCTCCCGCAATATTCATGGATCTCATGAATCGAATTTTCCACCCATACTAGACAAATTTGTTTTAGTATTCATCGACGACATTCACATTTACTCCAAGAATAAGGAAGAACACAAGGAACACTTGGGAATAGTCTTAAAAATGCTTAGAGCCGAGAAGCTTTATGCCAAGTTTAGCAAGTGCGAGTTTTGGCTGAAGGAAGTAATGTTCCTTGGACACATCGTATCAGCAGAAGGCATCATAAGAGTTTGAAGTACTTTTTCGAGCAAAAGGAATTGAACATGAGACAAAGACGATGGCTCGAATTAGTTAAGGATTATGATTGTGGAATCAATTACCATCTAAGAAAAAGCTAAGTGTAGTAGCAGGCATGCTGAGTCGAAAGACCCCAACTAAGTTTAAATGTTTCTTCATCAAGGAAGAAACACTTATATGAGAATTCGAGATGAAGAATAGAGAGGTGCTCAATACAACTAAAGCGATAACAAGCCAAATAATAGTAATCGTAGCTACACCAGACTTACGAAAGGATTACAAGTGCCTAGAGAAAGGACGAGTCGATCGAGAAGCTTCGACAAAGGATAAGAACGGATAAACCAGACGGTTATTCCGAAGCAATGGAGAAAATGATAGAAATTAAAGAATGGACTTAGCATTCCCGATAATAACAAATTTAAGACTTAAGAAAGGATTTCTGGTAGAATTGTTTTGAACAAGACGTTGCCTCGTTTGTAGAAAGATGTTTAGCATATCAACAAGTAAAAGCTTTACACTGACGACCATACGGGTAGTGATAACCGTTAAATATTTCTATAAAGAAATATGAGAATATTTTTGACGTTGATAAAATTGTTATAACGATAGTTATTAAGCTACGATAAGTATTGTGCCTTACAAGGCCTGGTAGAAAAAGAAGTTTCGGATAACTGTCTTATTGTCATAAGGTAAGTGAAAGAAAGAACTTAGGACCGACTACGGTCAGTGAAATGATCGAGATCATTCGATAGATTCATGTCAGAATGAAAGGAGTTTAAGGAAAATGAAAGTCTTACGTATATGCGACAATCAGAGCAAAAGTTCGAAAAAGGAGATAAAGTTTCTTAAGATATCTCCATTAGAGAGAATTGTTAGATTCGTGTCAAGCATTAGCTTAGACAAAAGATTTAGATGATTAGTGGATATCTCGAACAAGATAGCTTCCAATACGGATAGTTACTGCGATGTTGCCAAGTTTATGGAATGTTTATTATATGCGTATCTCATTTTGAGAAAATGTGTGTGTTCGATTCTGCACACGTGGTTTTGTCAGCAAGACATTGTTCTTGGAACTGATAAGTTATGAAGAAAGTCCGCAATCGATTTTGGATCGAAAAGCTTGAAAGTTAAGAAGCAAGTCGATACGGTTAGTAAAAGTGTTATAAGATTATCACGAGCAAGAAGAAGTCACGTGAGAACTTGAAGAAGAGTTGGCGAAGGAGTACCCCGAACAGTTTAAGAAGATAAGCAAATTTCGGGACGAAATTTTTCGTAAGGGGGATAGGATGTAATACCCCAGACTTTTTCTACAGTCTTTAAAAATAAAAGTTAATAATAATTATGGCTTTGCACGCCTAAGATCATGAAATTAAATTCTAAGATTTACGGTGAAATCCGTTTCCGAAAATAATTTCCAGAAATAAGACGAACGACTACTGTATTAGGGTTTTCGCGTCCGTTAAATTTTTCGCTCGAAAAATCGGAATCGAATTCCGTCAGAATTTACATTCACTTTTTCTACGAGACGAGTTCACCGGAGAAAGTTAATTTTTATGATTTTTCGGACGAATTTTGGACTGTGACGTCTCAACTTTTTCTCGGATTTTTAAAAATGAATTAGGTTTTCTGAGTACGTAAATTATTTCCAATCTAACAGACGAATTAGATTTCGTCGAATTGGTAACCAACTAAGAAAGTATTTCTCGACTTTTAAATCGACGTTTAAGAGCCGGAAATGAGATATACGATGCATGAGGATGAATATATATTGAATTGAGATTTTTCTAAAAATAAAACGAGAAATGTAAGAGACGAAGATGTGTAGATAAGTCGAAGCTCGATAACATTTTGATAATATGATTTGCATGTTAGTAATGCTCGTTAGATGATAATCGTTGTCGTAAAATTTGAATTAAAACGGAGAACGTAAAATTTTACATAAGAGACGAACGACGGACGATAAGTCGAGAATAGATAATGATATGAGGATGAGAATTGCGTATTTATGATTCTTGATAGATGATGAATAAGTTTGTAAATTTTGAACGAATTCCAAAGATGTTAGATTTTTCGTAAGAGACGATCAATTGATGATAAGTAATGATAGAAAAGTCGATTAGTGATTCTATTTTGATATTGATGATTATTAATGATTAAGGAACGAGTTTGTAGTTGACGACATGTTTGTCCGAGTTATGAAATGATGAGTTGTAATTATAAACGAGAAGTAGAGACGAGAAGTGGAACTTGATTTGGTTTAGTAATTGCGTAGTTAATGAGACGATGTTTTGATCGTCGTGTTTATAAACAAGAAATGAAAAGGGGTTCTTCACGTATTATAGTACGTGTTGACTGCCTTGATGTATAAATTTCGTGGGAATTTAGGTTCGATAGCATAAAACAAACCTAGAAAACCGTGCGTCGATTTTATCGAGCTTAGGGTTTCACTCGGCAGTTTTGGCGACCCTTCACGGAAACTGCCATATCTTTTAGCTCGTTTATCGGAATTGAGATCCGCGAATTGAAGAGTAAACTAGACACCCGTACCTTTCTTTTGGTATAAGACTAGTCCCCTGTTTCGAAATCCCCTGTTCTGGGCGAACTTACTAACCTTGTGCACTGATTGTTCAAAACGTAGTTTCTTAAGTTGAATTCTTCTCAACTTGAACTCTTTCGATCTTTAAGTCGTTTCAAGTTATCGACTACCTTCTTTCTACCGACCTAAAGTGTCAAGTACAGAACCGAGTGAGTGTCAAACGAGATGCGTTCGTATCTCGTTTCTTTTTAACTAAAAGAGTTTAGTTAACGTGCAAATGCCAAAACGTCTAAAGAACAAAAACTTAACTCGACTTTTCGTATTCGTTTATCGTTTGCGACCGAGCTTTAATGTATGATTTTAACGATGAAGGAGGAAGTCGACACCAAGGATAGGATGGAAGATCAGAAGACGGAAGCACGTGTATTAGTTCTGTAATCTATCAAGGTGGGCTTCTATATATGAAATAAAACGAGCAATGCTCGAAAACCTTTCTTTATCGCTTTGATAATCGTGTTTTCAAAGTGATAATTATGGCATGAACTGTTTTATGTTTTATGTGAGTTCTCTTGTACCTTATGAGTTAATCAAAAGGGGCTAACTAACGATCGTCTTTGAGTTAGTCAAAAGGGGCTTTCCAGAGTTAGTGCACTTGTAGCCTGTGGTGTATGTGGTATCCTGTTGAGGGGTAGCCAGCCACGGTGAATTATGACTGGTCAAGATTTGAACGTAACATCTATGAAAAATGCTGATCAGCTATCTTATGAAAATGAGGAAAGAAAATATTTAGTAGACACGGGCCTTTTAAAAGAAAACCCCGATGTGCTACTGTAATGAAAATGCCTGATTATCTATACTTATGATTATGTTTTCGGCAATGTGCCCACTAAGTACGATTGTACTTAGCCCTGCATATGTTTTCTAAATGTGCAGGTTGAAGCGACGGAAGCGGCGACGGTTGAGTTAGAGTGAATAGAGTTAAGGAAGACTTTTGTATATAGTTCACAATTCCGCTGCTAGACTCTAAACTCTTTTTGATGTTATGTATAATAATCACTGTAGGCTAAGTTCTGTGATATCACTTAGAAGCTTTTTGAAATGCTTTGTCGAGTAATCTTTCGAGATTAACTCTCCTTTCGTCAATAAAGTCTTGTTCATAGAAGATAAGTTGTTATGTATGTATGTTTATTCATTCATCCCCTTTCTTCCCTGCTTCTTTAATCCAACCCCAGCCGCACCCCGGCTTCAGCCGTCCCACGGGATTTGGGGCTGTGACAATTATTTTCAAAATACGTCGTCTTTTCTCAACTTCATATACATATACGAGTACATACTATTATCTTGTTTACTTATTCTATTACTATAACTTCTCTATTATTCTCAATTAAACTCTTATAAGAACTCATTTTCTATTTATAACTCGACTTTTAGAACTTCGTTTACCAAAATTCTTGTTCTTTTATTTTACAAAAACTCGATCTCTAACTTCAAATCAAGACTCGATTCTTAATTTTTATAACTCGATAACTTCGTCGACTTATTTCTAATTAAAACGATTTAGAAAGCAACTGAAATAATTTTATTCAAGCATCATCAATTATTCTATACTCGAAATAATACTCATAAATGAATACTTAAACACTCATCATTTAATAGACTTGATTCTCAATTTAAAAAAAAAAAAAAAACTCTTATAAATTTTTTTCTTGTTTTTCTAATATTTTTCATTTAATTTAATAATTAACTATTAAACTATTTTATCTCAATTTCATTATTTTAATGAACAACACTTACTCGACTCTATACTCATAAGCTTCTCTTACTCGACTTATCTCCTCATAAATTATTATTCGATTATCTAAGCTCGACTCAATTTATTACTCTTATATTTTATTATTTCATATTTAATTAAGAAATTTTCTCTTTAATTAATTAACTCTAATTTTATTATTTTTATTTCAAAATTCCTCAAATAATTAATGATCAAATGAGTAAACGAACTCGACTCAATTAAACTTCTCACTAAGTTTCTTATGCTCGACTCCTCTAATCTTTTCTCTTTTAGGAGAGAATTTATTTAATTTAAAATTTAACTATTAATATTATTTCTCGTTCAATTGAACGACTCGACCTCGACTACTCTTCTCAATTTCTATACTCTATTCTCTTGGCTCTAATTCATCTTTTATTTCTCAATTATTAGCTCTCTTACTCTCTATTATTTATTTAACTCAATTTTGCTCCTTTAAACTCTATTTATTTAATAAAGAACTATTACTATATTATTTTTTTTCTCAAGTAATGACTCATCATTAACTTTTCTCTCTAATTTCTATTTAATTTTATTCTCATTACTTTTGGATTATTTTATTAATTAAATAATTAATTTCTTTTAGAATTAATTTTAATGATATTCAAATCTTCAAATAAACACCAAGAACACCTAGAACACCAAGAACACATATTCAAAAACTCATATTTTTCACCAAGAACACCTAGAACACACACTAGGCATTCATCTCATTTTTTTCGATTTCTTCTCATTTTCGTACATAGAAATTTATCTTCTTCATCTCAAAAATACTCATCTAACATCTAATACATCCAATCTAACATAAACATGCTCATATCTTCATATCATCAAAAATCATCTTAAAATCATCAAATTATCATCAAAAATATTTTTCTCCTATATCATGCATATATCGATTTTCTCCTCATTTTCAACATAGGGAATTAAATCATCATACTCTCATAATAATATCATCAAGAAACACATATCATCAAGAAATCATCAAAAACTCATAAAAATTATTTTTCTTTCTTCTTTATACTCATTTTCGGTTTTTAATAAATTTTTGGGGGTTTTGATTTTCTTTTCTCTTTTAATTCATGGATTAATTCCTAGGCTTGATTTTCCTAACGATTTCCTCACTCGAATCTCACCTCGAATCCTAGTTTGCCTAAGCATAATTTAAAACATGCATGCATCTTTCTTTTAGGGATTAGAGATTACATAATATACAATTAATCAAATGAATTTAAACCTACTTTTAAATAAACAAATCCAAGCTCTCCTCTTGGTGATGATGGATCGAAGATGGTAGGTTTGGAGGCTCAAGTCTGTAGCTTGGAATTTCCATGGTAGATTCACCTTAATCCTCAAGAAAAATAATATAAAAATTAATCATCTCTTGAAAGGCATAGATGCCGAAAATTTTGAAGAAAAATTGAGATGATTTGGGATTTGATTTTGATCTCAAGAATTGATGAATTAATTACCTCTTCAATTGGTGTATGAAAGATTGAAAAGGGATGATGATATCTTGAACTTGGAAGCTTGAAGCTTGAAGGTTTGAGCTTCAATGGAGGATTTCTCCAACTTTGAATGTGTATGTGTGTGTCACGGCAAAGAGGGAAGAAAGATGAAGAGAAATTTTCTTTCTTCCTTCTTTGATAAGGCACGAGAGAGAGAGAGAGAGTGTAAGAGAGTGATATGATGAAATGAAATGATGAAGATGAAATGATGAAGTTGGATTTAGCTTAGGAATATCATTATGATTATTCCTTATAGGTTTTGACAAATAGGTAGTCTATGGAGAGATTTAGGGAGAGAGAGAGAGGGAGGTCGGTTGAGAGAGGGAGAGAGATGGGAGAGATATTCTATTTTACAGATAAAATTTTACCCGGATAAGAAAGTTTTCCGGTAGAATATGTCCGTGTTATTTCATTTATAATGAAAACGGCTCTAAACTCTCCTCGTCTCATTTCCGACATTGAAAACGCCTCAACTCTATCTCATATCTCACGAAATAATTCAAGGATTCCGAATATCAAATTTTTAGGTTAAAATTCCAAGTAACGAAGAAAACCTAAAAATTAATCGGCTAATTAATCCATTAAGAACTAAATTCTTAGAATTCTCTCAAATGATCTCGGATGAGCTTCTAACATATCTCAGGGGTTTTAGAATTAATTCTAGATTCAAAAGACACTAATTAGGTTAAATTCTGAGTTCGTCGGTGAATAGTGTTTTCTCGATTCGCGTTACTATTCACTGAAAAGTAAAAGTTCTCGGATTTTTCTGAAAATCATACTCATGCTCAAATCCATACAAATATACTCAATCAATGCATCACATACTCAATCGAATAATCAAAACGAAAAAAACTCACATCAAAGCACACAGGGGCATTTCAGTCATTTTCAAATACATATCTTTTCTTGAAGATTCTCTTCACTCAAAACTCATTAATTAAGCGTTTAAACATATTTAAGTGACATCTTCACCTGCCTTGTTGCCTCTACTTCAATAGCTTCATCAACATCATCATCATTGTCACCTTCTCCCTCATCACCTTTCTCTTCTTCCTCGTCCTCGCTGTCATCTTCCTCCTCTGCTTCTTCCTCGAGTTGCTCCTCCTCAAACACCTGCTTCGACTGAGTTTCTTCCTCCGGCTGCTTCACCGCTTCGTCCATCAAACTAGGATTGTCATCGCTCATCAGCAGCGTAGCGTCGACCAGTGGGCTTTTGAGCACGGTGGTTTCAATAGTGATGGATGGGTCTTGATCGGCAGAGGGTTTGACGGGTTCCATAGGTAGTTTCCTTTTAGTGGTGGTTTTAGGTTTTGTGGTGGTGGTGGTAGGGTTGTTAGTGGTGAGGTCGATGTTGGTTCCGGTGGGGATCTTTTTTAGTTTATTTCGTGGGCGAGTGGACACCATTGTGGGGGGGGGGGGGGGGCGGTTTGGGAGTTTTGATGGAGAGAGAGAATGAGAAGAGGGAAGATGAGAGGTTGCAGAGTTGAAATTCAAATCAAGTAGTGGGGGTGTAGACGTGTTAAGGTGGTTTTAAGGGCGCGTAGTTTTAGGGGTACAGTAACCGCCTCAACAAACGTCGACCAATGACCAAGTTCCTGCCCAAAACCTCTACTCACTCCCACAGTTCCTTCCTTCATCATGCATAATGATCTACAACCTGCATCTTGCTCAACATCTCATGCACACTTAAAAACACAAATACACTCGGGAAACAAACTTTCCCCTATGGTTAGACTCGAACTTAAAATGCTTCAAAATAAAATACTATGAAATAAAATACTTAAAACGTAAACTAACTAATTTTTTTTGGATTTTCATATTTTTATGAAAATAAAGAATAAAAGAAAAGAAATAACGAAAAATTAAAAAACTAACCAATTTGCCTCCTGGACAGCGCCCCGTTTAAGGTCTTGGGCACGACACCCCCCTCCTTAGAAGTCAGAATTCCTCCTCGATAGGAAACCCAGATGGTTTCCCCTCAACAAACTGTTCTTGCTCAAGATAAGCCTCCAAGCGCTGGCCGTTGACTTTAAAAATTTTCCTTTTTCTTGGGATCCTTGATCTCAACAGCTCCATTTGTGAATTGAGCTTGCACTTCATAAGGTCCTGCCCACTTGGTCTAGAGCTTCCCTGAAGATAGCCTGAACCTAGTTTGGTAAAGCAGCACTTGTTGTCCAAAATAGAACTCCTTCTCTTTAATCAAAAGCTCGTGGGTCTTCTTCATCCTTTTCTTGTATAGACCGGCATTATCATAGGCTTGGAGCCTTATCTCGTCGAGTTCTTAGATCTCGAGCTTTCTTGATTCACCTGCTTCATTCCAGTCGAGGTTGAGTTGGGCAACAACCCAATGTGCTCGATGTTCCCGCTCCACGGGCAAGTGACATCTCTTGCCATAGACCATGCGATAAGGGGACATGCCAAAAGGTGTCTTACAGGCAGTCCTATACGCCCACAAGGCATCATCGAGGCACATACTCCAATCCTTTCTTGTTGTGCCCACGGTCTTTCTCAAGATCGTCTGGATTATCCTATTGGACAATTCCGCTTGTCCATTGGCTTGTGGGTGGTAGGCTATTGACACGCGATAAGTAACTCCATACTTCTTGAATAAGGCGGTCACAATCACGTTGCAAAAATGAGAACCTTGATCACTAATGATAGCTCGAGGTACACCAAACCTATTGAAAATTTGGGTTCTCAAAAAGTTAGAAACCACCTTTGAATCATCCTTGTTAGAAGCACGAGCCTCTACCCACTTCGAGACATAGTCCACTGCCAATATGATGTACTTGTTACCTTTGGAACTCGGCAATGGTCCCATAAAATCCATGCCCCACATGTCAAACACTTCCACGGGCAAGATCGGTATCATGGGCATCTCGTTCCGTCTTGTGATATTGCCTTCCCTTTGGCACTTCTCGCACATCTTGACCCACTCATAACAGTCCTTAAACAATGTTGGCCAATAAAAGCCACACTCTAAAATCTTCCTTGCAGTATGTTGGTGTCCAAAGTGTCCTCCACACTCCTTGTCGTGACAATGCTCAAGAATGATTCTTTGCTCTTTGTCCTCGACACACCTCCTTATTATCTTATCCGCACATTCCCTCCATAAATATGTCTCGTCCCAAATGTAGAAATGACTCTCATGTTTAAGCTTGTTCCTTTGATAACGCCCAAGATCGGAGGGGATCTCTCTAGTCACTAAGTAATTCACGATATCAGCATACCATGGTTCATCTTGGGCAAGACTCAGGTGCTCATTGGAAAAGGTCTCCTTGATCGGCACCTCATCGTCTGGCTGGAGGATTCGACTTAGGTGGTTGGCAACTTTATTCTGAGCACCAATCTTGTCCTTGATCTCTATATCAAATTCATGTAACAAAAGAATCCATCTAATCAATCATGGCTTGGACTCCTTCTTGCTCAACAAGTACTTCAGCACCGCGTGGTTCGTGTATACTATGGTCTTGCCTCCAAGCAGATAGGATCTGAATTTTTCAAAGGCAAAGACAATGGCCAACAACTCCTTTTCCATGGTGGCATAATTGCATTGGGCTGGGTTCAATTTCTTGGACGCATAATAGATAACATAGCTTTCCTTCCCCCGTTTTTGCCCAAGAACTGTTCCAACGGCATAACCATTGGCATCACACATTAACTCAAAAGGCATCCCCCAATCCGGAGGTTGGATGATGGGGGTTGTGATCAAGTTCTCCTTCAAGGCATGGAACGCCTTCTTATAGTCTTCATTGAACTCCCATGGTACTTCATTTTGAAGTAGTCTCGTCATTGGTTGGGCGATCTTGGCAAAGTCCTTGACAAATCTCCTATAGAATCCAGCATGCCCTAGAAATCCTCTCAACTCCTTCACCGATCTTGGGTATGGTAACTTGGCAATAATGTCGATCTTGGCCTTATCCACCTCAATACCTTTTCCCGAGATGACATGCCCCAACACGATTCCTTCTTTTACCATGAAATGGCACTTCTCATAATTCAGCACAAGGCTCTTCTCAACACATCTCTTCAAGACTCGATCCAGGTTGTTGAGGCATGATTCAAAGGTCTTGCCGTAGACGGTAAAGTCATCCATGAAGACTTCAATACACTCTTCAAGAAGGTCCGAAAATATATGCATCATACACCTTCGGAATGTCCCTGGTGCATTGCACAACCCGAACGGCATTCTCCTATATGCAAATGTGCTAAACGGGCACATGAATGTGGTCTTGCCTTGATCCTCATCAGCAACCCAGATCTGCATGTAACCAGAATATCCGTCAAGAAAGCAATAGTAGTCATTACCAGCTAACCTTTCAAGCATTTCATCGATGAAGGGAAACGGGAAGTGATCATTCTTCGTCTTTTGGTTGAGCTTTCGGTAATCTATACACACTCGCCATCCGGTTTGTAATCTCATAGCCACCATCTCATTTTTGTCGTTCTCAACAACTTAGATTCCTGACTTCTTGGGCACCACGTGCATAGGGCTCACCCACCGGCTGTCGGGCACGGGGTAGATGATCCCCAAGTCGAGAAGCTTAAGTATCTCTTTCATCACCACTTCTTTCATGGCTGGATTCAATCTTCTTTGTGGATCTCTTACGGTGCAGCATCCTCCTCAAGCAAAATATGATGAACACAGTCCAAAGGATTAATTCCCTTGATGTCGGCCAACGTCCACCCTATTGCCTCCTTATACTTGCTCAGCACCTCACCAACTCTGATCTCCTCCATGCTCGATAACTCAGATGATATGATCACACGCAAAGTCTCGTTCTTGCCAAGATATATATATTTCAGGTGGTTGGGTAAAGGTTTTAACTCCAATGTGGGAGCTTTTTGTAATGATGGCACCAGCCTGTCCTCCGGTTTCAACTCGAGAATGTTGAGCGGTTCAAACCCCTGAGGCTGCATGTTGCCCGGAATCCTTACATAACTGCATTCCTCCACATCTGCTTGTTCTTCGTTCTGGGCAAGATCCTCTTCTATCTGCAAGCTGGCATCCTCCTCAAAAACTGTTTGTTGCAAAAATTCCTCTACTAACTCCTCGGTCTCATCATGGGGTAACTCCTAAAGTTCTTCATCAAACTCATCGAGGGGCTGTTGGTCACTTTCGTTCTAGTCCTCATCCTCATCTCCATAGAAATTTTCAAGAGTATTGTTTTCCTCCAATTCTTCATCTGTGGAGTAATCACGTCGGTAGAGTCGAAACTATATCCATAAACTGACTCCTCCCAGAAATCTTTCTCATTTTCGTACTCATCGCCTTCGTAGAATTGCATCAAGGCACCATCTTCCTCATTATCCTCGTGCTGGTCAGGATCCAGGTCAAGATGCTGAATTAGGTTGAGTTCTGCCTGGATTGCAAGGATTGCATCTTCATTGTCTTCTACGAAACAACTTAAGCTATTCCATGTCTCCACTTGCTTTCCACATCCACACAATTTCTCCTCGATTGCATGGACACACTTTGACTCGATAAAGACTAAAAACACAAGAAACACACGAGAAAAGATGGACACAAATATGGGTTCATCAAAGCTTCAAATGAGTTTTTCAAGGTGTAAACACGATTTTGTAGGTATTTTTACTAGAACGAAGCCGTACTTGGAAACTTTAACATTGGATACATCATAATAAGGGAGTTTGTGGGGGTTTTGTATCGGAAAAAAATTACATTGCTCGTGAAAATGCAAGTTCGGGAGCTACGCTCGAAATGATCATTTTAAGGTACAAACACGATATTATAGGTATTTTGAAGAGAACAAAGCCGTGCTTGGAAACTTTTAAAATGGATACATCATAATAAGGGTATTTGTGGTGGTTTTGGAATGAAAAAAATACATATTGCTCGAGAACAATATAAGTTCGGCAGATATGCTCGAAATGAATTTCAAATGAGCTTTTCAAGGTGCAAACACAATTTTGTAGGTATTTTGACGAGAACAAAGCCGTTCTTGGCATCTTTTACATTGGATACATCATAATAAAGGTGGTTGTGGTGGTTTTGGTCCGTAAGAAAATATATATCGCTCGAGAAAACTGCAAGTTCGGGAGCTACACTCGAAATGAGCTTCAAATAAGCTTTTCAAGGTGCAAACACGGTATTGTAGGTATTTTGACGAGAACGAAGCCGAATTTGGAAACTTTTATGTTGGTTACATCATAATAAAGGAGTTTCTGGGGGTTTTGAATCGAAAAAAAATTGTATTGCTCGAGAAAAATGCAAGTTCGGGAGCTACGCTCGAAATGAGCTACAAATGAACCTTACAAGGTGTAAACACGATTTTGTAGGTAGTTTGATGAGAACGAAACCATTCTTCCAAACCTTTACATTGGACACGTTATAATAAGAGAGTGTGTGGTAGTTTTGGATCGAAAAAATTTACATTGCTTGAGAAAAATGCAAGTTCGGGAATTAAGCTCGAAATGAGCTTTTCAAGGTGCAAACACAAATTTGTAGGTATTTTGACTAGAATGAAGCCGTACTTCAAAACTTTGCATTGGATAGATCATAATAAGGGAGTTTGTGGGGGTTTTGGATCGAACAATAAAATTATATTGCTCGTGAAAAATGTAAGTTCGAGAGCTAAGCTCGAAATAAGCTTCAAATGAGCTTTTCAAGGTGCAAACACGATTTTGTAGGTATTTTGACGAGAACAAAGCCGTTCATGACAACTTTTACATTGGATACATCATCATAAGGGTGTTTGTAGTGGTTTTGGAACGAAAAAAATATATATTGCCCGAGAAAAATGCAAGTTTGAGAGCTACGCTCGAAATGAGCTTCAAATGAGCTTTTCAAGGTGCAAACACGATTTTGTAGGTATTTTGATGAGAACAAAGCCGTTTTTGGCAACTTTTACATTGGATACATCATAATAAAGGTGTGTGTGGTGGTTTTGGATTTAAAAAATTTATATTGCTCAATAATAATGTAAGTTTCAGACCTACGCTCAAAATGAGCTTTAAATGAGCTTTACAAGGTGCAAACACGATTTTGTAGGTATTTTGACGAAAACGAAGTCTTTCTTTGAAATTTTTGTATTGGATACATTATAATAAGGGAGTGTGTGGTGGTTTTGGATCGAAAAAATTTACATTGCTCGAGAAAAACGGAAGTTTGGGAGCTACGCTCGAAATGAGCTTCAAATGAGCTTTTGCTGGTGACAACATGATTTGTAGGTATTTTGACGGGAACGAAGATGTTTTTGGAAACTTCTATAATGGATACATATTAATAAGGGAGTGTGTGGTGTTTTTGTATCAAAAAAAATATATATTGCTTGAGAAAAATGCAAGTTCGAGAGCTACGCTAGAAATGAGCTTCAAATGAACTTTTCAATGTGCAAACACGATTTTGTAGGTATTTTGACGAGAATGAAGCCATTCTTGGAAACTTTGACATCGGATACATCATAATGAAAGACTGTGTGGTGGTTATATATCGAAAAAAATTACATTATTCGAGAAAAATGCATGATCAGGGACTACGCTAGAAATGAGCTTCAAATGAGCTTTTCAAGGTGCAAACATAATATTGTAGGTATTTTAATGAGAACGAAGCCGTACTAGAAATTTTTATGTTGGTTACATCATAATAAAGGAGTTTTTGGGAGTTTTGGATCGAAAAGCACGGCTTCGTTGTCTTCAAAATACCTACAATACCGTGTTTGCACATTAAAAAGCTCATTTGAAGCTCATTTCGAGTGAAGCTCCCGAACTTGCATTTTTCACTAGCATTATAATTTTTTTCCGATCCAAAACCTCCACAAAGTCCTTTAGTTTGATGTCTCCAATGTAAAAATTTTCAAGTGCGGCTTCGTTCTACTCAAAATACCTAAAAAATTGTGTTTGCACCTTGAAAAGCTCATTTGTAGCTCATTTCGAGCGTAGCTCCCGAACTTGCATTTTTCACGAGCGACATTATTTTTTTCCGATCGAAAACCCCCAGAAACTCCCTTATCACGATGTCTTCAATGTAAAAGTTTCCAAATACGGCTTTTTTCTAGTCAAAATACCTACAAACATCGTGTTTGCACTTTGAAAAACTCATTTGAAGCTCATTTCGAGCGTAGCTCCCGAACTTGCATTTTTCTCGAGCAATATATATTTTTTTCTGTCCAAAACCACCGTAAATACCCTTATTATGATGTATCTAATGTAAAAGATGTGAAGATCAACTTCGTTCTCGTAAAAATACCTATGAAATTGTGTTTGCACCTTGAAAAACTCATTTGAAGCTCATTTCGAGCGTATCTCCCGAACTTATATTTTTCTCGTGCAATATATATTTTTTTCGTTCCAAAACCACCCCAAACACCCTTATTATGATGTATTCAATGTAAAAGTTTCCAAGAACGGCTTCGTTCTCTTCAAAATACCTAGAATATCGTGTTTGCACCTTGAAAAACTCATTTGACGCTCATTTCGAGCGTAGCTCCCGAACTTGCATTTTTCACGAGCAATATATCTTTTTTCCGATCCAAAACTCCCACAAACTCCCTTATTATGATGTCTCCATTGTAAAAGTTTCCAAGTACAGCTTCGTTCTGGTCAGAATACCTGTAAAATCGTGTTTGCACCTTGAAAAGCTCTTTAGAAGCTCATTTCGAGCTTAGCTCCCGAACTTGCATTTTTCACGAACAGTATAATTTTTTTTTTTATCCAAAACCCCCACAAAATCCCTTATTATGATGTCTCCAATGTAAAAGGTTCCAAGTACGGCTTTGTTCTAGTCAAAATATATACAAAATCGTGTTTGCACCTTCAAAAGCTCATTTAAAGCTCATTTCAAGCTTAGCTCCCGAACTTGCATTTTTCACGAGCAATATAATTTTTTCCGATCCAAAACCCCCACAAACTCCCTTATTATTATGTATCCATTGTAAAAGTTTCAAAGTACGGCTTTGTTCTAGTCAAAATACCTACAAAATCGTGTTTTCACCTTGAAAAGCTCATTTGAAGCTCATTTCGAGCTTAGCTCCCGAATTTGCATTTTTCACGAGCAATATATATATTTTTTTTGATCCAAAACCCTCAGAAGCTCTCTTATTATGATGTATCCAATGTAAAAGTTTCGAAGTATGGCTTCGTTAAATTCAAAATACCTACAAAATCATGTTTGCACCTTATAAAGCTCATTTGAAACTCATTTCGAACGTTGTTCCCGAACTCGCATTTTTAACGAGCACTATAATTATTTTTTGATCCAAAACCCCCACAAACTCCCTTATTCTGATTTATCGAATGAAAAATTTTTCAATACGGCTTTGTTCTAGTCGAAATACCAACAAAATCGTGTTTGCACTTTAAAAAGCTCATTTGGATCTCATTTCGGGCATAACTTGCAATTTTTTTGAGCAATGTAAGTTCGGGAGCTACGCTCGAAATGAGCTTCAAATGATCTTTTCAAGGTGCAAACATAATTTTGTAAGTATATTGACGAGAACGAATTTGTTCGTGGAAACTTCTACATTGATATATAGTAATAAGAGAGTGTATGGTCGTTTTGGATTGGAAAAATTTACATTGCTCGAGAAAAATGCAAGTTCGATTGCTACGCTCTAAATGAGCTTTAAATGAGCTTTTCAAGGTGAAAACACGATATTGTAGGTATTTTAACGAGAACGAAGCCATACTTGGACACTTTTACATTAGATACATCATAATAAAGGAGTTTTTGGGGGTTTTAGATCGAAAAAAAATTGTATTGCTCGAGAAAAATGCAATTTCGGGAGCTACGCTCGAAATAAGCTTCAAGTGATCTTTTCAAGGTGCAAACACAATTTTGTTGGTATATTAACGAGAACGAAGCCATTCTTGGAAACCTTTCCATTGGACACATCACAATAAGAGAGTGTGTGATGGTTTTGGATCGGAAAAATTTACATTGCTCGAGAAAAATGCAAGTCCGATTGCTACGCTCTAAATGAGTTTCAAATGAGTTTTTTAAGGTGCAAACACGATATTGTAGGTATTTTAACAAGAACGGATCCGTACTTGGACACTTTTACATTAGATACATCATAATAAAGGATTTTGTGGGGGTTTTGGATCGTTAAAAAATTTATATTGTTCAAGAAAAATGCAAGTTCGGGAGCTACGCTCGAAATGAGCTTCAAATAAGCTTTACAAGGTGCAAACACGATTTTGTAGGTAGTTTGATTAGAACGAAGCCGTTCTTACAAAATTTTACATTGGATATATTATAATAAGGGAGTGTGGAAGTTTTGGACCGAAAAATTTTATATTGCTTGAGAAAAATACAAGTTAGGGAGCTACGCAGGAAATGAGTTTCAAATGAGCTTTTTAAAGGTGCAAACATTATTTTGTAGGTATTTTGAGGTGAATAAAGCCGTTCTTGGAAACCTTACATTGGATATATCATAATAAAGGAGTGTATGGTGGTTTTGGATCGAAAAAATTTACATTGCTCGAGAAAAATGCAAGTTCGGGAGCTATGCTCGAAATTAGATTTTCAAGGTGCAAACACGATATTGTAGGTATTTTGAAGAGTACAAAGACGTGCTTGGAAACTTTTACATTGGATAAATCATAATATAAGTGTTTGTGGTGATTCTGGAACGAAAAAAATATATATTGCTTGAGAAAAATGCAAGTTTGGGAGCTACGCTCGAAATGAGCTTTTCAAGGTGCAAACACGATTTTGTAGGTATTTTGACGAGAACAAAGCTATTCTTGGCAACTTTTACATTGGATATATCATAATAAGGGTGTTTGTGGTGGTTTTGGAACGAAAAAAATATACATTGCCCGAGAAAAATGCAAGTTCGGGAGCTACGCTCGAAATGAGCTTCAAATGAGCTTTTCAAGGTGCAAACACGATATTGTAGGTAGTTTGAAAAGAACAAAGACGTGCTTGGAAACTATTACATTGGATAAATCATAATAAGGGTGTTTGTGGTGGTTTTGAAACGAAAAAAATATATATTGCTTGAGAAAAATGCAAGTTTGGGAGCTACGCTCGAAATGAGCTTTTCAAGGTGCAAACACGATTTTGTAGGTATTTTGACGAGAACAAAGCCGTTCTTGGCGACTTTTACATTGGATATATCATAATAAGGGTGTTTGTGGTGGTTTTGGAACGAAAAAAAATATACATTGCCCGAGAAAAATGCAAGTTCGGGAGCTACGCTCGAAATGAGCATCAAATGAGCTTTTTAAGGTGCAAACACGATATTGTAGGTAGTTTGAAAAGAACAAAGACGTGCTTGGAAACTATTACATTGGATAAATCATAATAAGGGTGTTTGTGGTGGTTTTGAAACGAAAAAAATATATATTGCTTGAGAAAAATGCAAGTTTTAGAGCTACGCTCGAAATGAGCTTTTCAAGGTGCAAACACGATTTTGTAGGTATTTTGACGAGAACAAAGCCGTTCTTGGCGACTTTTACATTGGATACATCATAATAAGGGTGTTTGTGGTGGTTTTGGAACGAAGAAAATAAATATTGCCCGAGAAAAATGCAAGTTCGGGAACTACGCTGGAAATGAGCTACAAATGAACTTTACAAGGTTCAAATACGATTTTGTAGGTAGTTTGATGAGAACGAAGCCATTCTTCAAAACCTTAACATTGGATGCGTTATAATAAGGGAGTATGTGGTAGTTTTGGATTGAAAAAATTTACATTGCTCGAGAAAAATGCAAGTTCGGGAGCTACGCTCGAAATGAGCTTCAAATGAGTTTTTCAAGGTGCAAACATGATATTGTAGGTATTTTGACGAGAATGAAGTCGTTCTTGAAATTTTTGACGTTGGATACATCATAGTGAGAGAGTGTGTGGGTGTTTTGGATCGTAAAAATTTACATTGCTCGAGAAAAATGCATGTTCAGGGGCTACGCTCGAAATGAGCTTCAAATGAGTTTTTCAAGGTGCAAACACGGTATTGTAGGTATATTAACGTGAACAAAGCCGTACTTGAAAATTTTTACATTGGTTACATCATAATAAAGGAGTTTGTGGGGGTTTTTGATCGAAAAAAATTTATATTACTCGAGAAAAATGCAAGTTCATGAGCTAAGTTCGCAATGAGCTTCAAATGAGTTTTTCATGGTGCAAACACAATTTTGTAGGTATTTTGACTAGAACGAAGTCGTATTTCGAAACTTTTACATTGGATACATCATAATAAGGGAGTTTGTGGGGGTTTTAGATCGAACAAAAAAATTATATTACTCGTAAAAAATGCAAGTTCGGGATCTAAGCTCGAAATAAACTTCAAATGAGCTTTTCAAGGTGCAAACACAATTTTATAGGTATTTTGACGAAAACAAAGCCATACATAGAAACTTTTACATTGGAGACATCATAATAAGGGTGTTTGTGGTGGTTTTGGACCGTAAAAAAATATATATTGCTCAAGAAAAATGCAAGTTTAGGAGCTCCGCTCGAAATGAGCTTCAAATAAGTTTTTCAAGGTGCAAACATGGTATTGTAGGTATTTTGACGAGAACGAAGCCATATTTTGAAACTTTTATGTTGGTTACATCATAATAAAGGAGTTTGTGGGGGTTTTGGATCCAAAAAAATATGTATTGCTCGAGAAAAATGTAAGTTCGGGAGCTACGCTCGAAATGAGCTACAAATGAACCTTACAAGGTACAAACACGATTTTGTAGGTAGTTTGACGAGAACGAAGCCATTCTTCCAAACCTTTACATTGGATACGTTATAATACGGGAGTGTGTGGTAGTTTTAGATCGAAAAAATTTACATTGCTCGAGAAGAATGCAAGTTTGGGAGCCACGCTCAAAATGAACATTTCAAGGTGCAAACACGATATTGTAGGTATTTTGAAAAGAACGAAACCGTGGTTGGAAACTTGTACATTGGATACATCATAATAAGGGTGTTTGTGTTGGTTTTGGAAATTGCAAGTTCGTTGTTGTGGAATTTTTACATTGTATACATCATAATAAGGGTGTTTGTGTTGGTTTTGGAATGAAAAAAATATATATTGCTCGAGAAACATATAAGTTCGGGAGATACGCTCGAAATGAGCTTCAAATGAGCTTTTAAAGGTTCAAACACAATTTTGTAGGTATTTTGACGAGAACAAAGCTGTTCTTAACATATTTTACATTGGATACATCATAATAAGGGTGTTTGTGGTGGTTTTGGACCGAAGAAAAAATATATATTGCTCAAGAAAAATGCAAGTTCGGAAGCTACGCTCGAAATGAGCTTCAAATGAGCTTTTCAAAGTGCAAACACGATTTTCCAGGTATTTTGACTAGAACGAAGCTGTATTGAAAACTTTTATATTGGATACATCATAATAAGGGATTTTGTGGGGGTTTTGGATCGAAAAATAATTATATTGCTCGTGAAAAATGCAAGTTCGGGAGCTATGCTCGAAATGTGCTTCAAATGAGCTTTTCAAGGTGCAAACACGATATTGTAGGTATTTTGAAGAGAACGAAGTCGTGCTTGGAAACTTTTACATTGGATACATCATAATAAGGGTGTTTGTGGTGGTTTTGGAATGAAAAAAATATATATTGCACGAGAAAAATATAAGCTCGGGAGATACGCTCGAAATGAGCTTCAAATGAGTTTTTCAAGGTGCAAACACAATTTCATAGGTATTTTGACGAGAACAAAGCTGTTCTTGACATCTCTTACATTGGATACATCATATAAGGGTGTTTGTGGCGGTTTTGGACCGAAAAAAAATATATATTGCTCGAGAAAAATGCAAGTTCAGGAGCTATGCTCGAAATGAGCTTCTAATGAGCTTTTCAGGGTACAAACACGATTTTGTAGGTATTTTGACTAGAACGAAGCCGTACTTCGAAACTTTTACATTAGATACATCATAATAATGGAGTTTTGGGGGGTTTGGGATCGAAAAAAATTATCTTGCTCGTGAAAAATGCAAGTTCGGGAGTTTAGCTCGAAATGAGTTTCAAATGAGCTTTTCAAGGTGCAACCACGATTTTGTAGGTATTCTGACCGGAACGAAGCCATACTTGGAAACTTTTACATTTGAGACATCATAATAAGGGAGTTTGTGGGGGTTTTGGATCGGAATAATATTATATTACTCGTGAAAAATGCAAGTTCGGGAGCTAAGCTCGAAATGAGCTTCAAATAAGCTTTTGAAGGTGCAAGCACGATTTTGTAGGTATTTTGACTAGAACAATGCCGTATTTAGAAACTTTTACATTGAAGACATTGTAATAAAGGAGTTTGTGGGGGTTTTGGATCGGAAAAAAATTATGTTGCTCGTGAAAAATGCAAGTTAAATGAGCTTCAAATGAGCTTTTCAAGGTGCAAACACGATTTTTAGGTATTTTGACTAGAATGAAGTCGTGCTTCAAAATTTTTACATTGGATACATCATAATAAGGGTGTTTGTGTTGGTTTTGGAATGAAAAACATATATATTGCTCGAGAAACATATAAGTTTATGAGATACGCTCGTAATGAGCTTCAAATGAGTTTTTCAAGGTGCAAACACAATTTTGTAGGTATTTTGACGAGAACAATGTTGTTCTTGGCATCTTTTACATTGGATACATCATAATAAGGGTGTTTGTGGTAGTTTTGGACCGAAAAAAATATATATTGCTCAAGAAAAATGCAAGTTTGGAAGCTACGCTCGAAATGAGCTTCAAATGAGCTTTTCAAAGTGCAAATACGATTTTCCAGGTATTTTGACTACAACGAAGCCGTATTGAAAACTTTTGCATTGGATACATCATAATAAGGAGTTTGTGGGGGTTTGGGATCGAAAAATAATTATATTGCTCGTGAAAAATTCAAGTTCGGTAGCTACGCTTGAAATGAGCTTCAAATGAGCTTTCAAGGTGCAAACACAATATTGTAGGTATTTTGAAGAGAACGAAGTCGTGCTTGGAAACTTTTACATTGGATACATCATAATAAGGGTGTTTGTGGTGGTTTTGAATGAAAAAAATATATATTGCACGAGAAAATTTTAGTTCGACAGCTACGCTCGAAATGAGCTTCAAATGAGCTTTTCAATGTGCAAACACGATTTTGTAGGTATTTTGACTAGAACGAAGCCGTACTTCAATACTTTTACATTGGATATATCATAATAAGGGAGTTTGTAGGGGTTTCAGATCGACAAAATATTATATTGCTCGTGAAAAATGCAAGTTCGGGAGCTACGCTCGAAATGAGTTTCAAATGAGCTTTTCAAGGTGCAAACACGATTTTGTAGGTATTTTGACTAGAACGAAGCTGTACTTCAATATTTTTACATTGGATACATCATAATAAGGGAGTTTTTTGGGGTTTTGGATCGAGAAAAAATTATATTGCTCGTGAAAAATGCAAGTTCGGGAGCTACGCTCGAAATGAGTTTCAAATGTGCTTTTCAAGGTGCAAACACGATTTTGTAGGTATTTCGACTAGAACCAAGCCGTACTTCAATACTTTTACATTGGATACATCATAATAAGGGAGTTTGTAGGGGTTTTGGATCGATAAAAAATTATATTGCTCATAAAAAATGCAAGTTTGGGAGCTACACTCGAAATGAGTCTCAAATGAGCTTTTCAAGGTGCAAACACGAATTTGTAGGTATTTTAACTAGAACGAAGCCATACTTGGAAATTTTTACATTGGTTACATCATAATAAAGGAGTCTATGGGGGTTTTGGATCGAAAAAAAATTGTATTGCTCGAGAAAAATACAAGTTCAGGAGCTACGCCCGAAATGAGCTTCAAATGAGCTTAGGTAGTTTGATAAAAACGAAGCCATTCTTCAAAAAATTTAAATTGGATACGTTATAATAAGATAGTGTGAGGTAGTTTTCGGTCGAAAAAAATTTACATTGCTCGAGAACAATGCAAGTTCGGGAGTTACGCTCGAAATGAGCTTCAAATGAGCTTTTCAAAATGCAAACGCGATTTTGTAGGTATTTTGACTTGAACGAAGCCGTATTGGAAAGTTTTACATTGGATACATCATAATAAGGGAGTTTATAAGGATTTTGGATCGAAAAATAATTATATTGCTCGTTAAAAATGCGAGTTCGGAAACTACGCTCGAAATGAGATTCAAATGAGCTTTACAAGGTGCAAACACGATTTGTAGGTATTTTGACTAGAACGAAGCCGTACTTCAAAACTTTTACATTGGATACATCATAATAAGGGAGTTTGTGAGGGTTTTGGAATGAAGAAAAATTATATTGCTCATGGAAAATGCAAGTTCGGGAGCTATGCTCGAAATGAGCTTCAAATGAGCTTTTCGAAGTGCAAACACGATTTTGTAGGTATTTTGACTAGAACGAAGCCACATTTTAAACTTTTACATTGGATACATCATAATAAGGGAGTTTGTGGGGGTTTTGGATCGAAAAATAATTATATTGCTCGTTAAAAATTCGAGTTCGTGAACTACGTTCGAAATGAGCTTCAAATGAGCTTTACAAGGTGAAAACATGATTTTGTAGGTATTTTGACCAGAACAAAGCCGTACATAAAAATTTTTACTTGGATACATCATAATAAGGGAGTTTGTGGGAGTTTTAAATCAAAAAAAAATTATATTACTCGTGAAAAATGCAAGTTCGAGAGCTAAGCTCGAAATCAGCTTCAAATGAGTTTTTTAATGTGCAAACATGATTTTGTAGGTATTTTGACTAGAACGAAATCGTACTTCTAAACTTTTACAATGGATACATCATAATAAGGGAATTTATGGGGATTTTGGATTGAAAAATAATTATATTGCTCGTGAAAAATGCAAGTTCATGAGTTAAGCTCGAAATGAAGCCATATTGGAAATTTTGTAGGTATTTTGTGTAGAACGAAGCCATATTGGAAATTTTACATTGGATACATCATAATAAGAGAGTGTATGATGGTTTTGGATCGGAAAAATTTACATTGCTTGAGAAAAATGCAAGTCTGATTGCTACGCTCTAAATGAGCTTCAAATGAGCTTTTCAAGGTGCAAAAACACGATATTGTAGGTATTTTAACGAGAATGAAGACGTACTTGGACAATTTTACATTAGATACATCATAATAAAGGAGTTTGTGGGGGGTTTTGGATCGAAAAAAATTTATATTGCTCGAGAAAAATGCAAGTTCGGGAGCTACGCTCGAAATGAGCTTCAAATGAGCTTTTCAAGGTGCAAACACGATATTGTAGGTATTTTGAAGAGAACGAAGTCGTGCTTGGAAACTTTTACATTGGATACATGATAACAAGGGTGTTTGTGGTGGTTTTGGAATGAAAAAAATATATATTGCACGAGAGAAATATAAGTTCGGGAGATACGCTCGAAATGAGCTTCAAATGAGTTTTTCAAGGTGCAAACACAATTTCGTAGGTATTTTGACGAGAACGATGCTGTTCTTGACATCTTTTACATTAGATACATCATAATAAGGGTGTTTGCGGTGGATTTGGACCGAAAAAAATATATATTGCTCCAGAATGCAAGTTCGGAGCTATGCTCAAAATGAGCTTCAAATGAGCTTTTCAAAGTGCAAACACGATTTTGTAAGTATTTTGACTACAACGAAGCCGCATTGAAAATTTTTACATTGGATACATCATAATAAGGGAGTTTGTGGGGGTTTTGGATCAAAAAATAATTATATTTCTCGTTAAAAATGCGAGTTTGGGAACTACGTTCAAAATGAGTTTCAAATGAGCTTGACAAGGTGAAAACATGATTTTGTAGGTATTTTGACTAGAACGAAGCCGTACTTCATAACTTTTACATTGGATACATCATAATAAGGGAGTTTGTGGGGGTTTTTGTCACAGCCCCAAATCCCGAGGGGCGGCAAAGCCGGGGTGCGACTAGGGGTTGGATTAAAGAAGCGGGGAAGAAGGGGGATAAATGAATAAATCACCTTAACTGACAATAACAATTGATATCTATGAAATGACTTTATTTAATAAAAGAGAATCGGCCTCGAAGGATCACTCGACAGAGTTGTTCTCGAAAAGAAACTAAGGTCAAAGGATGAGACTTAGACTAAAAGTTATACATTAACGAGAACTAGTTGCAGCGGAAAACGTAGAACTGAAACACTGATCTTCTTTCCTATAACAACTCTACTCAACCTCCGCCGCTTCCGTCACTCAACCTGCACATTTAAAAACATATGCAGGGCTAAGTACATAAAGCACTTAGCGGACACATTGGCGAAAACATATCATAAGGTATAGATTAATCAGGCATCTTTAACAGTAACGCAACGGGGTTTTTTTTAAGGCCCGTGCCTACTAAACATTTTCTCTTTTCTAAATACTTTGCGCAAAGATTTTTCCTGTTGTTAGATTTATCTTGCCCTTTTCAACGCCAGGGAAGAAGCCTTTTCTTCTTCCACGTACATTCCTCACCGTGGCTGGCTACCCCTCAATAGAGTACCACACACAACGGCTACCGTATACACTAACTCTGGAAAAGCACCCTTGGCTAACTCAGAGTCCGATCGATTTAGTAAGCAGTCGGCTAACTAATAATTCTGGATAGTAGTCGGCTAACTCAGAAAGGCAAAGAGAACTCACATAAAATAAATATTTCATGCCCTGATTATCACTTTGAAAACACAATTATCAAAGCTGTAAATAAAGATTTTCGTGCATCGCTCATTTTATTTCGTATATAGAAAAGCCCACCTCAATCGTTTACAGAACAAACTTTAACCTTCTGTCTTCCGTCCTGTCTTCAACTCCGACTTCCTTCTTTTATCGCAAATATTCAAACTTTAGTAATCGATCAAGACGATTAAAGAAAAGAAATTGAATTTGTTTTATTACTTTTTGGCCTTTGCACTTAACTACATTCTTTTGATTATCTCAAACAATTCTCATTCAGAAACTAACTCGGTTCCTTACTCGACACTTAGGTCAGTTAAAAACAGGAGTCGATAACTTATAACGACTTAGAAGCTCAAAAGGAATCAAGTTGAAAAGAATTCAACTTAAGGAAATAGGTTTTGGAAACTTCCTGCACAAGACAGAAGTTCTGGAGTTCATACAGAACATAACATTTCAAAACAGGGGATGTGCTCTGTACCAAAAGAAATCTACGGATGTCTAGTTTATTGTCCAATTTACGGATCTTGATTTCGTTAAGCGAGTAGAAAGTTATGACAGTTTCCATGAACGGTCACAAAACAGTCCGCGTGGAACCCTAGTGCTCGTAACTCGACGCACGATTTCCTAGGTTCGACTAATGATATACCACTTTTATTCTCAAGAAAATTCCATCTCAAGGCAGTCAACATGTAGAATCTTTTATGACAAACTCCTTCACATTTCTCGATTAAAAACTCGACGTATATTTCCTCGTCTTTCAACTAATCATTTAATAAACTAAATTCAATTCAAACTTCACTTTCATTCTTCAATTTCTCGTTTAGAAATTATAACTTATATCATCTCATATCTCGGATGGAAATATCGTCAACTACAATCTCGTTCGTCAAACGACAACAATCATTAATATCAAATTGGTTTTCCTTATTCGACTTTTCTATCGACACTTAGACTCGTTTCTTCGTCTCTTATCAAAATTCCAACTTCTTTAGAATTCGTTCAAATTTTCCGATTATGATCATTAACTAACAAGATTCACTAATACGTAAATCACATATTCAAATTATTAACGAATCTTAACTTATTGACGACTTTTCATCTCTTACGATTTTTATTTTATTTTTAGAAAAATTCCAATAAATTATATAATCATCCACAAACATACTACATCTCATTTCTATCATCATATCATGCAAATCGTATCATATACTACATCAAATCCTCACTTCTTCATCTCTTACCTTTTAATTTTTATTTTTAGAAAATTACCAATTAATTCATGTGATCATATATCAATGTATAGAACATGAATCCACCAATCAATCCTCAAAGAAAATTGAACTAACATCAAACCCCTAAATTTCTTAAAATTTTCGGTAATAACAATTAATTAAGGGGGTTGATTTCCACATGATTTCTATCCATGAAATCCATTCTTAAGCATACTATAACACGTATTAAACATAGAATCATCATGCTATTATCCTCAAACTTTTCGAAAAAAACAAGACTTGAGGAAAGGAAGTTTTGTTCGGGTCAATCTCGAGAGGAAGCTCCTACCTTGTCGATTATGAACTCGAAAATAAGAATGATCGGTAGACGAGTGACTTGTGGAGCTTGGGAGCTTGAAGGATGACTATCAATGGAGGATTTGAAGAACAAAAGAGAGAGAGAGTTGTGGTTTTGTGAGGGAGAGAGAAGAGAAAATAGTGTGATGAGGTGTTAAGATACTATTTCATAAAGTAAAAATTAAACTAACAAGGTGAGTCATGCCCATAGGTGGCGGTTAAGGTAGATATTTTAGTCGAAAATATCGCATTTTACGGGTCTAATACGACGTTTGTAAATTGAGAAATTATTTACTTAGACGGTTACGTTTTTGACGAAATCTAATTCGGCCATTAGATTGGAAATAAATCACTTACTCGGAAAGCATATTTCGATTTCCGAAATCCGATGAAAAGTCGGGATAAGACAGTCCAAAATTCGCCCGAAAAAATAATAAAAACTGACTTTCTCCAATGAACTCGCATCGAAGAAAAAGTGAATGTAAAGTCTGATGGTTTTTCGATCTGAGTTTTCGAACAAAAATTTTATCGGACGCGAAAACCCCAATACAGTAGTCGTTCAACCGACCTCTGGAATTTATTTTCAGAAACGGATTTCGTCCCGAAACAAGAAATTTTGTCCCGAAATTTGCTTATCTTCTTTAAACTGTTCGGGGTACTCCTTCCTCAACTCTTCTTCGAATTCTTACGTGGCTTCTTCTTGCCCGTGGTGATCTTATAACACTTTTACTAATCGTATCGACTTGCTTCTTAACTCTCGCACTTTTCGATCCAAGATCGATTGCAATCTTTCTTCATAACTTATCTCATACTCAAGAACAACGTCTTGCTGGTGGGTCACGTGTTTAGAATCGAACACATACTTTCTCAAATGAGATGCACAAAATATAATAAACATTCCATAGACTTGGCGACAAAGCCAATCTATACTCATTGGAAAACTATCTTTTGTAAAATTATCAAATAATATAAAGCTTCGTCTAAGCTTATACTAAACATGAAATTAATCATATTATCCTTAGAAGGATAATCATGAGGAAAGTCTTGTCCTCATTCTCCAAATTTTAAGTCCAATTGACATACATTGCTTAAGACTCTCGTCACTTCTAGACTTCCTTCACTTTGGTTCGAAACTGACGAAAGAATTCATCTTTCATTTTACTAAGTGCATCTAGTTCGAGATTCCTTATTTCATCTGCTTTATTATGAAAAAGTGATTATCTAAACTTCTTTCTATACAAGGCCTCGTAAGGCGCAATACTTAACATTGTCCGACAACTATTGTTGTAAGCAATTTGATTAATAGCAAAGTATTCTCTCAATTTGCACTTCCGTCTAATACTATCGTTCCCAACATATCTACGAGTATTTGAGTCGTTCTCTCGGATTGTCCATCCGATTGGGGGTGAAAAAGCGGTACTGAATTAAGTCTTGGTACTTAATTCCTTCTGTATAGGAATCCAAAATCTCGAAGTAGATTTGGCATCTTTATTAAACGTTATCGACTTTGGTATTCCGTGCAGACGTACAATCTCACGGACAGGAATCCAAAATCTCGAAGTAGATTTGGCATCTCTATTAAACGTTATCGACTTTGGTATTCCGTGCAGACGTACAATCTCACGGACATACAACTGTGCTAACTTTTCTGATCTATAGGTGATTGGAATTGGTAGAAAGTGAATTGATTTTGTGAGCCTATCTATAACTACCCAGATGGCAGTATTTCCTTTTCTATGCTTGGGCAAACCTGTCACAAAATCCATGGCTATATCTTCCCCTTTCCACGTTGGAATACTTAATGGCTGCAACAACCCATATGGTCGTCGGTGTAAAGCTTTCACTTGTTTGATAAGCCAAACATCGTTCTATAAACGAGACAACATCTTGTTTCAATCCGTTCTACCAAAAATTCTTTCTTAAATCTTAATACATCTTCGTACTCCCTGGGTACCCAGTATATGGCCTATCGTGAACCTCACTCATGATCTCATTCTTCAATTTGTCATCATTAGGGATATATATATATAGTCTACTCTTTAAATTCTATTGCATTATCTGGTGCTTCGGAATAACCGTCCGGTTTATCAGTTCTTATCCTTAGGCGTAGCATCTCGATCAACTCGTCCTTTCTATGTACACTTATACTTCTTTCTTATATGTTTGGTGTAGCTACGAGTGTTGCTATTCAGTTCGTTATTGTTGTAGGTGTATCGAGCACTTCTATACCCATTATTTCAAATTTCTTGAACAAGTGTTTCTTCCTCGATGAAGAGACACCCTAATTTGGTTGGAGTCTTGCGACTCAGCGCGTCTGCTACTACGTTTGCTTTTCCTGGATGGTAGTTTATACTACAATCACAATCCTTGACTAATTCGAGCCATTTCCTTTGCCTCATATTCAATTCCTTTTTGCTCGAAAAAGTATTTCAAACTCTAATGATCCGTAAAAATCTCAACCCTTACACCATAAAGGTGATGTCTCCAAATTTTCATCGTATGTACAACAATTGCTAATTCTAAATCATGGGTTGGATAGTCGATTTCATGGGTCTAAGTTGTCGTAAAGCATAAGTTATCTCATTTCCTTCTTGCATCGAAACACATCCTAATTCATTCTTTGACGCGTCAGTATATACTACGTATTCCTTATTTATTTCTGGAAGAGCTAACACTGGTGTTGTGGTTAACCTCTCCTTGAGTGTCTGAAAACTAGTCTCGCACTCGTCAGTCCATTTAAACTTATTTTCTTTCCGAAGTAATTGTGTCATAGGTCTAGCAATTGTAAAAATCCCTCGATGAATCTTCTATACTATCCGGCTAAACCTAAGAAACTCCTAATTTTGTTAGGACTATTTGGTAATTTCTAATTGCGCATTGCTTCTACCTTGGCAGGGTCTACCTTGATACCTTCTTCTGACACTATATGTCCAAGAAACATCACTTCCTTCAGCCAAAACTTACACTTACTGAATTTGGCATAGAGTTTCTCAGCTCTAAATGTTTCTAACACTATCCATAAGTGTTCTTCGTGCTCCTTCTCATTTTTTGGAATAAATGAGAATGTCGTCGTTGAATACTAAGACGAATATATATCTAAGTACGGATGGAAAACTCTATTCATGAAATTCATAAATACTGCAGGGGCGTTTGGTCAAACCAAATGACATAACTAGGAATTCGTAATGGTCATATCTAGTTCGAAAGGCAGTCTTAGGTATATCTTTGGGTTTGACTTTCCATTGATGATATCCCAATCTTAAGTCTATTTTCGAAAATACACCTGCGCCCTGAAGCTGATCAAAGAGGTCTTCTATCCTTGGCAAAGGATATTTATTCTTAAGGGTGATCTTATTCAGCTCTCAATAGTCTATGCACATCCTCATATAACCATCCTTCTTCCTGACGAACAAAACAGGTGCTCCCTATGGTGAAATGCTCGATCTAATGAAACCAAGATCTTAACAACTCTTGCAGTTGGATCCTAAATTCTTCTAACTTCTTCGGGCTATGCTCCATACTATATGGCGTCCGATACTAGTTCTATAAAGTTTTTAACTTCCTAAGTTTAAACAAAATTCTTGTTAAACAAGTTAGTCGAATATTCTTGTTTAACTAACATGATTTAGAAGAAACTTTCATGAGATCAAAACCTACCCACGGGGTTATATATATACACGTCGAACGAGTACTATTTTGCCTCCAACGAGGACGTGTACAAAAACTAGACTACTACTAGTCTAAGTTAGGCCAATTACCTGCCTAGTGACCCTTGCCCTTGTCCTGTGCTTCCGGCCCAATCCTATATGCCCCTGCATTCTGCTCTTGTTGCTGTAGTGACTGTTGTTGTAACGGCTGCGCTTGAATAGCTCTCATAGGTTGGGGCTGACCATATTGGTTAGTTCCACTTGCTGGCAATGGTTTCGGGCAATTTCTTTTTATGTGTCCATTCTGCCCGCAGTTAAAGCAATTATTAGTGTTGGCTTGACAAACACCGAAATGCATCTTGCCACACTTAGGGCAAGCAGGTTTAGTGATCCTTCCTGGGGTATTGTTTGTCTGTTGCCCCTGCCACTGTCCTTGTTGGTTATTTCTTTGTCACGGTCTTACTTGGTTATTTCCTTGTACATTCTGTCCTAACTGATTGTTCCCTTGCCCTGGCTTCTTGCCATAGTTGTTATTTTGGTTCGGCTGCTGAAAGCCACGTTGCTTACCATTCTGTTTCCCTTGATTGTTATTGTTTTGATAGTAGTCATCGTTATTTCTTCCTTCCCATTTCCTTTTTCCTCTATAGTTGTTATTGTTGTAGGAATGGTCTTGAGTTGAAGCCTGGGTTGGTGCTGGTACAGGCACTGCAACTTTCGTTCGTCCGGCACAACTGCCTCCATGTCTAGGGCTCGTTCTAGTGTTTCTGTGTAGCTCAGTCCTCCGTGACTGGCTAATGCCACTCCCAGTTCATGTCCAAGTCCTCCACGGAACTTCTTTGCCATTTTTTCGTCGGTATCTACCTGCTCGGGTGCATACCTTGATAATTCACAAAAAGTTGCATCGTACTCAGTCACTGTCATTTTCCCTTGCTTAAGATTGTAGAACTTCTCTTCCTTCTTTGCTCGGTAGGTTTTAGGAACAAACTTATCATAGAATACTTCCTTAAATTCATCCCAAGTAAATTGAGCCATATGCTCTGCTGGAATAATTTTACTCCTAGCCTCCCACCAGTAATCAGCTGGTCCTGTGAGCTGAAACGCAACACACGAAAGGCGCTCCTCATCAGTACATCTGAGAAGTTTGAAGATTCTTTCTATGGCTCTTACCCAAAGCTCAGCATCACTCAGGTTTCTAGATCCATTAAAGATGGGTGGATTTCTTTAGAGGAACAGATCCTCAATATCACGACGTTCGGGTGGTGGTGGTGGAGTAGGTGAAGGGTTTTCTTGACGCTGTTGCTCTTCTTCCCTCTCATGATGTCTATGACCTCTTCCAGGTCCTCTAGGCCTACCAGGTCCTCTTCTTTCGTTATTTGCTACTCTTGGTGGTATTTTGGAACTAAGGAAATCAAGAATTTTTTTTTTCATTAAAACTTTGCTTTATAAAACTTAGATATGCACTTTGTCGTATAACGCCTCCTAAAATAAAAAGGTCTCAAACATACCATTCTGCGGTATCACAAATAAAAATTAAACTTAGACCTAACACACAAAGAATTGATTTCAGAGACTCTCCTTGAATACGCCGTCCCATACTGACATATTCCTGAAATTCCCCTCTTTTGGGTGTATTTCAGTTCATTCCTGTCCCCTCCGCCTTGAAGTCTTAATCGAAACCGCTCCTTGCATGTGCCTCTATGCACCGGCGTTTACTCCGTACTTCTGCCCCGGGATTACAGGCCTACTAGCTTTCGTCTAGTTCGTCCCTAAAATACATTGTACTGAAAAAGGTTTTGCTTATGGGCATAAGACCCATATTACTAAGTTTCTTGTCATGTGAGTTCATCAAGTCCACATGACGGTCCCTCAATCACATGGTGTTCAATCATTTATTTAATAAGGAATTAACTTACCTTAATCATCTTAGCTTTAGATTCCTTAGTTTTCTTGAAGAAAAACACTTAACGGAATAATCTCATATTCACACTTAATCCCTTAATCACTTATCAAGGATTTAGCTTATTTTAAGCATCTAGCAATTTCTCAAATTGCACTCAAACATTTAAAAAAAAAAATCCGGAATTTTCCTTCTAATCTTTAATTTAGACTTCTTAGTTTCCCTCAAGAAAACTCCTAACCGATAAACATATATCGTTCTCATCATTTAGAAAAGAAAATATTCTTAATGCCACATTAAAAGTGGATATCGTACTAATATAAACCCTTCTTGACTTCTGAATCTCGTACTTATCGTATTCTTCATTCAATTACTAATTGTGAAATAAATTCCAAGAAAACAGAATAATAGTTGGAGAATACTTTAAAATGCAAGTTCTAGTCGTCGCTGGAATCGAATGATCGTTGGAAATTAGCTAAAATTCGTACTCGATTCTTAACAATTTGTGATACCCCGAGTTTTTATATCTTTAGAGAGCGTCTAATTAATCGAGTAAGTTCAAAGATGAGAATTTAGGAGTAAAATTTTTCTTTTCTAATCGAAGAGATTTGAATAAAACGTTTATTTTGCCTTGTGAATCTTGTGTGAATTTATCTGTTCTATTTATCTGAGATGATGATGATGTGATATGCTTGTTGAGTTGTTTATATAAAAATGAGTATGAGATTAAATTCCAGAAAAATCCCGAGACGTTTGTTTAATTAAGATAACATAACGTTAATCGCCAAGAAATATGTTTACGCCGACGAGACTAGAATAGAATTGAATTAGAACCTTCGAACCTAGAATTTCTTTTAAGATCACTGAGATAGGGTAAGAACTTATCCGAGAATTGAGAAGAGAAATGAGGCATTAGTCTTGAGAAGGATTAATAAACGAATTAATAAGCCGATTAAATTCTTTTAAGATTTAAAGGACTAAAATGATCGCAACCTTTAATCCTTAAAATTGAGACGTGAATTAGGATTGAGATGAGTTAGTGTCAAAAGTGAGACGAGAAGAGGTTAGACCCGTTAAGAGAACAAAACGGAATTAATACGAATCGTTTTAACCGGAAAACCTTTACGATCGGATAATTAATACCCGTAACGACACGACGACGACACGTGTCATCCACCTCTCTCCCTCTCTCGCCACCTCACACCTCCTCTCCCATCATCCCTCAATTTCCAAGACTAAAACATCATGATCATGTCTTATGCATGGATTATCTAAAGTATCCATACAAGTTAAGATCACATCACCTATCAAGTCTTGTCTTCTACAACTTCCAACAAATACACCTTTTCCCTTTATTGGATTTCAATTTTATTCATCTAAGACAAGAAAGGAAGACAACAATTCATTCATAACACTCCATCTCTCTCTCTCCATTTCGATCTCTCTCTCTAGCAAGAAAGAAAACAATCTCTCAAACTCTCCCAAGCTCTCTCTCTCTCTCGGCAATATCTCTCTCTCCCTCATACTTGATTTTTCTTCACATGCAACAATGGATTCAAGCTCTCCATCCATGAAAATGAAGTAGAAGTTATCAATCTCCATCCATTTCATCCATATTTTCAAAGAAAGGTAAGAATCTTCCAAGTTCTTGAAGTTGAATTCAAGAATTATCCAAAACTTTTATTTATTTTGATTCCTAAAACCTATGGATGATTAATCCCATATTATTTCTTTTTCTTTGAGGATTCAAGAATACATCCTTCTTCTTTTCAAGTTCAAGCTTTGAAGCTACCATTTCCATCCATTTCAATTCTAAAGGGCCAAGAAAAGAATTCCCATTTAATTAAGTATGAAATTCATTTGATTAAGTTGTAAATATGTATGTCTATAAGTCCTAAAGGAAAGATCTATGCATGCATAATATTTAATTTATGTTTAGGAAAACTTAGGATATGCATGTGCTAATCGAGTGAGAAGAATTCATTAGGAGAATCGAGCATTAGATATTAATCAGTGAAATAAGAGAAGAAAAAGAAATTAAAACCCTAAAACTAAGATGAATACCGAAAATTATAAGAAAAATAGGAAAAATGTGAATCTTTGAGTTATTGTTGTTATGATGTTTGATTTGTTATTTTTATCATGTTAGTAATGAGATTATTTGCATGAAAAATTGAGAAATAAAATGCACAAAATGTGTATGTGTGTGCCGTGACTTTTGAGAAAAAATAGAGGTTTCATTTTGTTGATTTTGTTGTTGAATTGAGTGTTGTTTTGATCAATGGAAGGATTGTATGTTATGTTAATATGATTATACATGTGTGTAAATTAAGAAAATAAGTTTGCATGTTGAAGTTTTGAAAGAAATTAATTGTAGAAATAATAAAAAAGGATTTTATGTTTAAGTATGTATTAATGCTAATTTGAATATGGAATAAAGATAGAAGTTTTGATAAAAAGATTTAAAGTTGAAAAGCTTTTAATTAAATAAAAGATGAAAAGATGTATGAAAAGATATATTAATTAAATGTCTTGCATTAAAATTTAAAGACTTGAAATTTTTACTAAAACTACAACAAAAAGATCTTTTATAATGTAATAAAAAAAAATGAGCTAGTTCATAAAAATGTGTATCAAAAGATAAAGAAATTATTTAGTAAGAAATGGCTTAAGTTAAAGACAAATAAAGAAGAAATTATTAAAGAAATAAGCAAAAATAGAGAAAACCGAGTTTAAGAAGAATTAATCGATAAGAAATAAAAAGGAAGTTAAATTGAGTAAAGGAAAGATGCTAGACGAGTTAAGATAGATACTCGTATAAGTCGATTGAGGAAATAAGAATAAAGTAAGAAGTCGAGAATTAAATGGAAAGAAGACTAATAAATTGAGTACATCATTTCTAACCAAACGAATAAAAGATAAACCGAGATAATAATTAGATAAACAATGGTCGAGATAAGAAATAAGGATCGAATTAAAGATGAATAAGAAAATCCTAATTTTATACGAGTTAATAATAATTAGAGAAAAATTTTGTTAATTGAATAAAAGTTATAAAATACCTTATAAGATAACGGATGTAAAACAAAGCATTATCTATATAAGTAAGAAAAATAGAATGAATAGTTTGAGCCTTCATAAAAAGAAATGCATAATCGAGTTAGATTTTAAAGTCCAAATGGAATGAATGTTAATGTGTCTTGAAATATGTTTGATTTATATGATTTCATTATATGTTTGAATAAATGTTTAAATGCATGATAGTATTATAATGTGCAAGATGATTGATTGTTAAATTGAGAATGAACTAAAGTCTTTGAAAGAAAGCTCAAGTAATAGAATGATAATAATGAAGTTATTAATTAGAACGAGAAAAGTGTACAATGTTAAGTAGTAAAGTTAACCAATTCGAATAGAATTAATAATTTAAAGACGGGAACGCGAGATCTTTTAGAAAAGTTAGAGCGAAGAGAGAGATGACTCAAATAGAAGTCCGTCAGTTAAAGTCCAACACCTTTGTGTCCGTCTTTCATATATCTTACCTATCGATGTCGAACTATGAAGGATCGAGCCGGACGGATTGTTAAGCGAGGACAAATAGCCCTAGACCACCTAGCTAGTTCTTCGGAAGTCAGGTGGGCTTTTTTGAACCAAAACTATCGATGAAAATTAGTTATGATATTGAATATTGTGATATGATTTTCAAATATGATTGACTTGCCATTTTATTGAAGTTAGTATGTATTATCATCTATTTGTATGAAGATGTGATTATCCTGTGAAAGCAAGAACCCACGTGTGGTATATGTTGAGGTGACTGTGAGCCTTGCTTCGGTTGGGCCGGTCACAGTGTTTGAGAAGGAGGCCTACTTCTCGGCACAGTGAAGTTATTTGTGATAGATGATACATGCTGTTATATTATGTTATTTGACTGCGCAGTCTGTTTTAAAGAAAATGTTTTGACATGCACAAGTAAAACCGTTTTTAAAACTGCTTATATACTTGTGATGTTTGGCAAGACAAGTTCAATTATTATAGCTTTAAGAAGCATCTTTATTCAAATGTTTTGGCTTGTGTTCACTGAGTACGAAGTACTCAGCCCTGCGTGTGTTTCTAAACATGCAGGTTGACTAGATGGCGATGGCGTGGATACTTGGTGGTGTGGTTTGGTTTTGTTGGTTAAGTTTAGTAGAATTTCGGACTGGCATTTGTACGTCTTCATACGTGCAAGTGTTGGGAGTTGATGCTAATTTCCGCTGCAATCCTTTGATTTAATGTCTGTTGATGCTAGTACTCTAATATTCATGTTTTTGATTCCGAGCGTTGTGCTCGAAAACTTTGAATGCTTGTTGAATTCGTAACCCCTTTAACTTGTAATCCCGAGCGATGGGCTCGTAACTTGATTTGTTGTTGAACATGACCCTTTATCTTGATGTATATATTCGTATGAATTCTCTTTTTGTTGGAATTCCTTTCCCATCAGCATGAATTACTTGTTTGAATTCCTGTTTAAAGTGAAGTTAAGATGCTCGGTTATTAATTCATTATGCTTCTGAAGAACCAAATTCGATTGCCTTATATTCCATCTTTGTTTTCCCCGAGCATGTTTCCCTTTATTTGAGTTAGTTGTTAGTTGTTTAGGTTTGTTGTTGTTCGTAAGTCGCACCTCGAGAGTCGGGGCATGACACAATTAAACAAATCTCTTCTTGAAGTTCTAACGAGGCGAACTCCAACTGAAAAATGACTTCGTTTATGTTACTTATACGTAAGTAACATTCGTCTCTTATTCGCTTTGATTCCCTTTATTCTGTCCTTCCCGTTCGGATTGCTTCTCAAATATTTTGGACCCAAAGCTTCTTATTAGCTCTATGTTCTCAATGAATCGGGAAAAATCTTAGAACAATTGTCTATGTTCTCATGCCGATATACTTCTTTACAAATAAAGAAATTATAACTCAAATAATTTCACATACTTTCACAGAGTATATCACTTATACTTTCATATAATTCACATAATATCTAAAGTATAACTCTTATACTTTAATTACATTCATACTTGGCATACTTATTCACAAATTCTTGCATACTTACTCAAAAATTTCTTCTTAAAAGAAATCATACTTCCGAAACTCTTTCCTTACTTTCCTTCTTTGGTTGAGTCGACGTAGCGGGAGGTTGAGTCGTCGTCTACACTCTTTAAACTTAGTGTTACGACCTAACTTTACTTGAAAAAAGACTTAGGTGTAGAGCATATAAAAATACTCTACCTTACTACTGAAAGGAACTTGTATGCAGAGCAGAAATGACTGCTCTGATACCACTCTGTCACAGCCCCAAATCCCGAGGGACGGCAAAGCCGGGGTGCGACTAGGGGTTGGATTAAAGAAACGGGGAACAAGGGGGATAAATGAATAAATCACCTTAACTGACAATAACAATTGATATCTATGAATTGATGATGGTCCCGAAACGAGTTACTGGTGTATTGGGGGGGGGGAATACACCAGTTAGGATTTTAAAACTTAACCCTTAAAAAAAAACTTCAACTGAGTAAAACTGACTCAGTTGGAATCTCACAGCTGAGTAAGCAACCTCAGCTGGAAGAGTGGTACTGTGCGGAATGTGGTGGAAATTAAACTCGTTAAAAACAACTCACGCTTTTAGCACGGTTGGTCAATAGCCAAAATAGTTGAGAATGTGCAGATATGCAGTCTGTATGCCAGTTAGTTTGGTCAGTTAAAAATGCAATAAGTGACTGAATAAAAATAAACACAGACACACAGGATTTAACGTGGTTCGGAGATAACCCTCCTACGTCCACGGGGAGATGTGAATCCTCACACCTCAATCCAAGTTCTTCTGGACAGATCCACACAGCTTACCCGAGCTGTGCAACCATTGCAATAAGTTTACGGGTACTTATCAACCTTTACAGTTAAGTTTGCGGGTACTTAACAACCTATGTCAAGTTTGCGGGTACTTGACGACCTATCTACTCAATTACAGGAAGAGTATGATCCTAACAAACACTTTTTAAGGTGTGTATGTGGGTGAATTTTCCAACTACAGCTCAATCACGAATGAGAGCTGGATCTATGGCTTGAACGAATAAACACTCAAACTAAGATCTAAGACAGATTATAACTCTATGAACCCTCAGCTACTAATGTTCTATCACTCTTGAACTCTCAGCTGCTGATGCTCTTAAAATGTGATTTTTTTGCAGATTTTTCTTGCGCTTGTTTCTCTTGTGATTGCACTTCTCTGTCTCTTGTCTTGTATCTCTCTCGAATGAGAGAATGCCTCTATTTATAGGCGGAGTGTATCAACTAGCCGTTGGAGGAGCTGTTGATCTCTGATCGTTGCTTCCTTTTGAAATTCAAATCTTAACCTTTCTGACAGTCAACCTCGATTAGTCGGTTGAAAATCTTGATCTTTATCTGAGTGGTCTTCAGCTGATGTTCTGACCGAACCGTTGAACTCTCAGCTGACTTTGAACTTCATGTTGTTGATCTTCTTGTTTGAGTTCTTTAACTGAGGTTCTGAAACTGAACCCTTAGTTGTCTTCCTTGTATTTAGTCAGTTGAGTTTGAACCTTCAGATGACTTCCTTCTCATCTGATGTTCTCTTCCTCTCTACTGCTTCTCATCTGACGAACCCTCAGTTGGTTTCCTTCACAACTGATGTTCTGAAGACTTCCCCCTCATTCCATCTGAACATATGAACTCTCAGTTGTCTTTCATCATAACTGATGTTCTGTCTGAGTGATGCCTTGTTGCCATCTTTTTAGCTGGAGACCTGTAAAGATAAAATCTTAACTTTGCTCAAACAGCGAGCCTAACTTTTAACAATAGGTTCTGACAACATCTACTCGGTTGGGGTCAGTCGGTTTTGGAATTCATCAAAACTCTTACTAATAAATTTTCCAACAATTTCCCCCTTTTTGATGATGCCAAAACCACTTACAGCTTTGAACCACTATTGATCTAAACCTTACTAACTTATCTAAAATCTCAGCTGAAATTCTAAACAGTCTATAAGATAAAACATCAAAGGGTTAGCACAGTTATAACATGGTATTTAAAAGACTTTGTGATTCTGAGCTTGGACAATGAGGAATTGTTCATCAAGGTGAATCTTATATATACTTTGAAGTTTTTGTTACAACTGAAGATTACAAGGTTAAGCACAGAATAGTTAAAGATACAACAGTTGCTCCAAAAACTACATCAGCTCAAAAATACTGTTGACTGTACTTGCTGAAGATACGGTCAAAGATCTCTTTCTTCGCAGGTGGCTCAATCCCAATGTTGACACCATGTTCTTTGCAGACTTGTCTCGCCTAAGCCATGATCGCATTTCTGTTCGGAGTACTTGTGCCTTTGATCATCTGAGGGCGATATCTGAGTTTCTGTGGAACTGGAATGGTGTTGGGATCGAGCTGAGCATTCAGCATGGCCCTCTTGAACTGACTAAACATTCCAGGATCTCCAGATCTGAGCTCCCACAAGGCTTTCTTGAAGGCTTGCCTTGGGTCTTCAGTTGAGTAGACCTTCCTGTAATAAAAGTCATTAATGAATTCATGCTTGAACTGCTCCCAGTCATCGTTCCACTCAGCATTCATCCACTTGTCAACGTGTGGGAACCGAGACGGGAGCGGGGCGCTCTTCTGCAGTTGTTGTGTCTTCTTCCTAGCCTCAGCCTTCATCTGGTGCTTGTTTATTCTTCGCACGCTCCGGCTGGCTTTATTCCTGTCAACATTCTTCTCCACCTTGGCCAGTTCCTTCTCGACCTTTGCCACCTTCTTGGCCTGATCAGCAGCGAACTTCTTGATCCAAGAGGGATTCAAGTACTTCTCCTTGGACTCCCCCATAGCTTTGGCAGCTTCGATGCAGTCTTCAACAGATATCCCGTCAAGATCAGCATCGAGCTCAGCTGTAAGCTCGGCTACGAGGTCATGGGAGATTTCCAGTTCCTGCTGCGATCCTTCAGCTGCTCCTTCAGCTTTAGCTGGCACTTCTTCGTCCCTCTGCTGAACTCCTTCCCCATGCTAAAGAACATCTTTCCCCTTTCCAGCTACAGCTGCTGCCTCCTTGTTTTCCCCCTTTTTGGCATCATCCAAAAGGGTGGCTACAGTGCCATTCAGGGAGGTCAGCTTGGCCTCAGCTTGTTGAACTCGGGAGAAGAGTTCGTTGACAGCATCCTTCTCTTCCACCTGCTTGGCCAGCTCCAGATCTTGGCGTTCTTGCTCGGCTCTCTGCAGGGCTGCAAAAGTCGCAGAGACCTCTTTGTGGAGGGTGACGAACTCAGCTCGGAAATTTGCAAACTGAGACATCCACTCCTGGTCTTGAGTCTGCTAGGACTTTGCCAGATCGGATTCAGCAACGGACTTGAAGACGTTGAAGTTTGAGCTGAGTCCTTGAACCGCCTTCTTCAGATCCTTGATCTCCGAGCTGGTAGAAGTGGACAGTTCTTCGATCTTCTGCTGTAGGGAGGAGGAAAGGTGTTCCAGCTGATTCTTCAAGCTTGCATTCTCTGCCATCAGCTGATTCATCCTGTCAGCATCCTCCTCCTTGCTGAGCTGGATCTTGGACAACAGCTTCTGCCTCAGCTGGTTGACCCTCTCAGAGATCAGCTCACAGATGGCATCGGTTGATGTGGTTGTAGCTGGACAGTTGGTTCCATGACAACCAGGGCAGTTCGGCTGGCGAGGTAGGCCTTGAGCTTTTCTTCTTCCTTCTTGGCCGCCTCATCAGCTGCGTCGACATCCTCCATGTAGTTGGCATTCATAGCCAACATTTGGTCAAGAAATTGAACAGCTCCAGGATTGTTGCATAGCTCCCTGGTGTCTGTCCCTTCTTGGATGCTTTTGTCCAGACGACGACGGAGCACAGCCACCTTCTGGTTGTACGCCACCTCCAGGTTCTGGTAGTCGAAGTATACCCTCAGGTTGGATTCTTCAACCTTCAACCTGTCCCAACCATGGATCCTGAGGGTTTCCTCCTTGACGTACCAGTAACTGAATATAACGCTAAACTGGTAAAGCAGTTCCGTCCCGAATACGGCAAATATGGGCATCGAGGTTGCCTTGGGGAACATGCCGATCAGCTTGCGGAAGCAGTAATCTAGCCTGCCTTCATATTCAGCCAAAATCGCCTGGCGGTTGGCTTCTTCATCAATTGGTGGGGGGTCAATATTGAAGGCAACAGGTTCGATGGTTTCATCAACGTTAGCCAAAGGAATGGTCACAATGTTGGCATCGAGCAAGAGGCTCGGAATATCTGACTGAGGACCAGTTGAGAGAATTGAATCCTCTTTGGGTAGAGAGTGGGCTGGCTCAATTGCTTCCTCAGACGCAGGTGGGTTTTCCTGGCTGGCATCAGCTCCAGTTGGACTGTCGTGGGACTCCTCAGATGAAGCAGAGTCATCTGAGGAGGAGCTGGATTCCTCCACGTGGATCTCCACCCCTTCAGCCATTTCTTCTTGACGAGGTTGAAGAACAAACCCAGCTGGGTCAACCGACTGGCTTGATTCGGTTGATTCCTTCTCCTCAGCTGGTTTGTTGGCTGGCATCACCACCGCAGGGCTCGTTGTAGACGGTTGAGCTACGGGCTGGATGATTCGAATCCTGGGCCTCTTCTGGAGGGGTTCCTCCTCATCTTCTTCTTCATCTTCCTCTTCCTCAGCCACCTCCTCCAGCTGGCGCTTCGCAGGCTTGGACCTTGAAGGGCGGCGAGCTGCTGAGGCCGACTCCACAACTGGCTTGGAGGCTCCCTTGGGTGTGTAGATTGCGTCCACCACATCTTTAGCCTTTTTGGCTGTAGGGAACAGCATCAGCTTGCTGAACGGAGGGTCCTCACTCCCTTCCCAGGTCAACTTATGTCCCTTTGTAGCTTGGAGGATCAGGGCAGAGATTTTTGTGCCGAAGTTGAGTGTCCCCTTGACACTCAACAACTGCTCTCCGGACTCAGCTGTCGTCTCGGAAATTTTCTGCTTCTCCATCAACAGCTGGCTTTCAAGATAGCCCAGCCAGTCGATTTTGTGGTGTTCCTCCAGGGCCTTCTGCTGCTTGAGCTTCGGTCTGCTAATATCACCGAACGCTCCTCCGTATGCAAAGGCGCACTTTGAAATGACGTCAAACAACAATCGGTGCTCCGGCTTCAGCTTTGTCCTCTGCATACTCCCCTTCAATTGTTCAGGGACAAGAAGGATAGTTTGCAGGAATGCATCAGCTTCCTTGTCCGTGAAATTCCCCATCACGTCTACGGCTTCTTGATCTCTGGGGATGATCTTTTGCAGTTCCTTGGTTACTTTTATTTCAATGGCGGTGTCTTTCCAGCGTACGGGTAGTGCTGTTTCGTTGCTTGCACGGGATGATCGTGACAAGCCCGTCTTCTGCAACTCGCTGCAGATTTCTGTAGAAATGTGCGACCTGCTTCCTGAGCAGCTTGGATGGAGAGAGGGTTGCCCAGTCGAGCAGATTGTGGTCGGAAAGAATGACGGCAACAGGAGCGAGTTCCGACGAGGTCAGAGCCGCTCTAGACAGAATCTGTTCGAAGTGAATCTTCGACATCAACATGTCGAAGGATTCCTAGAACGTAGCGGGTTCTGCGGAAACCATCTTCTTGGAAGCTTTAGATTTAGGCGCCATCTCAAAGAGATATATATGCAAAGACGAAAGAAATTCGTTACTGAAAATGGTGAGACAAATTTGGAGAAGATGATGAATAGATTGAAAAGATATGCACGAAACAGTAAGGATATGCAAAGAAGGTAAGGATCACTTCCTGATATTTCGTATTATATAAGCTTTGACTCGGATGAGATCAACGGCTGGGGTTAAATGGCGCGAATCCATCAACGGCTGGGATTACGCGACTGATGGGTATTTTGACTGACGCTCCACGTGCGCAAGTGAGAAGGTGAATAGTTTAAGGTGTCAGCCCAGTCGCACTATAAAGTAAGGCTATAGGAATTCAGCTAGACTTTACATTAAATGCGATATGATGGCTTGTTTAGTCTAGCTGACATGTTCAGGAATGTTTGAATTTATTTCAAACATTCTCATTTAATATCATAACACCTTCAGTCATAAATGATACCTGCCAGCTGATGTCAAGATCAGCTGTATACCTCAGTTGAGTTCCTCAGTTGCCGCATACCATCAGCTGACTCGAGTTTGTCTGTTCAGCTGACGTCTGATCTATTGTTGCAGCATACCATCAGCTGACTCGAGTTTGTCTGTTCAGCTGATATTTGATGTCTTCAGTTGGCAATTCGTATCTGAGATTCCCCCTTCATCTGAGCTTCCCCCTCAGATGGATATCTGACTCTTAATCTCGGATGGATCCTCTGCAGCTCGGATGACTCTTTAGCTCTGATGGATCTTCTCCAACTTGGATGACTCTTCATCCGATGGATCCAATAGTTTAAGAAGATCACACAACATCTTGAACCGAGTTTTAGAAAAAGGTTTGGTGAAGATGTCAGCTCTCTGAATCTCAGTTGGGATCTTCTCCATGGACACATCCTTCTTCTCAATATGATCTCGGATGAAATGATGACGAATGTCGATATGCTTTGTCCGAGAGTGGTGAACAGGATTCAGAGAGATAGCTATGGCACTCGAGCTATCACAATGAATGGGAACCTGTCCAGTTGCAACTTCATAATCTCTCAGCTGTTGCTTCAGCCACAACACTTGCATGCAACAGCTTCCGGCAGCCATATACTCTGACTCGGTTGTAGAGGTTGCAACACATGCTTGTTTCTTGGAGAACCATGAAACCAGCTTGCTTCCCATGAATTGACAGTGTCCAGAGGTAGACTTCCTGTCCAACCGATCTCCTGCTAGGTCCGCATCTGAGTATCCGGTCAATTGGATATTGTCGTCAGTTGGATACCACAATCCAACATTAATAGTTCCCTTCAGATACTTGATGATGTTCTTTGCTGCCAACATGTGTGCTTCTCTTGGCTGAACTTGGAATCGAGCACACACTCCAACTGCGTATGATATGTCTGGTCGGCTGGCAGTTAGATATAGCAGCGAACCGATGATCCCTCTAAACTGGCTAGCATCTACGAGCTTTCCTTCAGCTCCGGGTTCAATCTTCCAGTTAGTATTCATTGGGATCCTCGTGGTCTTACTTGTCTGCAATCCGAACTTGGTGATGAGCTCCTTTGTATACTTAGACTGATTGATGAAAATTCCTTCTGGTGACTGCTTTACTTGTAATCCAAGGAAATAGTTCATCTCGCCCATCATTGACATCTCGAACTTCTCCTTCATGAGATCTGAGAATTTCTTGCACAGTTCCTCTGACTTGGAACCGAAGATGATGTCATCAACGTACATTTGCACAACAAGTATATCTTCTCCAACATTGATGGTGAACAGGGTTTTGTCAACTGATCCTCATTTGAATCCCGAGTTCAGTAGAAAACCACAAAGAGTGTCATACCAGGCCCTTGGTGCTTGCTTTAGACCATAGATAGCTTTCTTCAACTTGTACACTCTTCCATCTCCAGTCTCAAAACCTGGAGGTTGTTCAACATATACATCTTCCTTGATATCTCCGTTGAGGAATGCACATTTCACATCCATCTGATACACTTTGAACTTGTGATGTGCGGCATAAGCTAGAAAGATTCGGATGGCTTCCAGCCTTGCAACAGGCGCGAAAGATTCTTCAAAGTCGATTCCTTCTTGTTGGCAGTATCCTTAAGCTACCAACCTTGCCTTATTCCTTACTATGAATCCAATGGCGTCTCTCTTGTTTTTGAAAATCCACTTCAATCCAATCACCTTGACACCATTTGGTCTTTCTACCTACTCCTATACACAGTTGCATAGAAACTCATTCAGTTCTTCTTGCATGGCTGTTGTCCAGTGAACACAGTTGAGAGCTTCCCCAACATTCTTCGGTTCTGGTACATCAGCTACTAAGCAAGAAATCATGGCAACATCTCCAGCTTGCTCGAACTCCTCTAGAACTGCCAACTCCTCAGCATATTGGGCGTAAGTGTTGGAGTTTTCTTCAGTTGATTCTGGATTTGCAACTCGGCTCCTTGTACGCACACCCTCGGTTGGGTCGCCGATGATTGTCAGTGGAATGGACTTGATACCATCTTCGGTTGCGTCTTCCTTCTTCTTCCAACTGTGGTTGTTCTGAAATCTGAGTTGAAGTCTTTAGAGCTGGTGATTGATCAGCTGTTGAGTCTAGATCCTCAACATTGGTATTAGGTTGAACCGGACTCGGTTGGGCTTCGGATGCTGAAGCAGTTGGAGGAGCAACAGCTGAAGTTCCCCCTTGGGATGAGCTGGGGTCTTCGCACTCATCTTCAGAGGAGTATGGATCCTCATCCACAGTTGCCCAAACCAGTGGTTCAGCTAGGTTCTTTTCTCTTAGAGCTTGTGATCTGGTGAGAACTGGTGGAACAGCTGGATCTGCTTGTTGTCCTTTAACCTGTTCCCTGCACTCAAAGGTAGATTCATCAAAACTAACATGAGGTGTTATTTCCACAACACGAGAGCTGTTGTTGAAAACTCTGTATGCCTTGATTCGAGCAGCATATCCAAGAAATATGCCATTCGAAGCTTTGGCATCAAAAGTTTTCAACTGAGTCTTCCCATCGTTGTGAATATAACACTTTGAACCAAAAATGCTAAAATAAGAAATATCTGGCTTTCTGCGTCTCCATAGCTCATATGGTGTCTTTCCCAACCGCTTGGTTAGAAGAGAGCGGTTTTGAGGTTAGCATGCAGTGTTGATCGCTTCAGCCCAAAATCTCTTTGGTAGAGCTGAGCTGACTAACATGGATGTGGCTGCATCCTTCAGCGTTCTGTTCCTTCGCTCAGCTACTCCATTTTGTTGCGGAGTACGCGCGGCTGATGTCTGATGGGTAATTCCATTTTTCTCGCAATACTTGATGATGGTTTCATTTAGAAACCCAGTTCCACGATCTGATCGGATAGAAATGATCTTCATCTCTTGTTGGTTGGCTATCCAATCCATCAGCTTGGGCAGCTCATCTCGGGTTTCACTCTTGTGACGCATGAAAATGGTCCACGTGTACCTCGAGTAATCATCAGTTACAACCAATGTATATTCGTTGCCATTTATGCTTTTTGGTGTAACTGGCCCGAAGAGATCCATATGGATCAGCTGTAACACTCGGTCGGTTGAGGGAGATGACTTCAACCGGAAGGAGGATCTAGCGAGCTTTCCCAGCTGGCATGCACTGCAGATGTGTGTTGTTGAAAACACTCTGTTTGGTATGCCTCTTGCATGCTCTTGTCTGGCGAGTCAGTTCATCGTCTTGAAGTTCAGATGGTTGAGCCTTTTGTGCCACAGCCAGCTCACATCAGAACTGCTTTTTGATAACAGGCAGGTGTCAGGGAGGCTGCTGTTCCAGTGTTGGTGATCGATTTCCCAACAATATCACTTGCTTTGATCTGACATCTTTAACTCTGCAACCCTGTGCATCAAACTTGACAGAGAAACCATTATCACAAAATTGGCTGATGGAGAGCAAGTTATGCTTCAATCCATCAACATAAGAGACATTAGAAATTGAAACATGATTGGTTTCAAGGGTACCATAAGCTCTGGTGTAACCTTTTGAGTTATCACCAAAAGTAACTGAAGGACCTTCTTTGTCATGTGTAACGAAACTTCCAAGCAAATCCTTCAGATTTGTCATGTGTTTCGAGCATCCACTATCCATCACCCACATTGTAGCAGACGCCTTCTTCTTCCTCAGTTGTTTCACCTGTACCTGCAAAGAGAAACTCGCTTAGGTCCCCAATTTCAGTTGGGTCCTGGAGGATTAGAACCAGTTCCCCCTAGAACTGTGCGTCGCTTTTCCATGTATACTCTGATGGATTTATCATTCCAGATCACTTTTCCTTCATCATCAACTATAACAACACCTCAGTTATCCTTAGGCTTGTTGTTAATAGAGATGTTCTGTTTCTTGGGAGGAGTTGGATTTCTTCCATGTTGAGCTTTAGGAGGTGAGGCTTTCCCCCTGTTTTGATGGTGATTTTTATCCTTTTGGATTTGTCTGTGAGGTCGGACGCCATGTTGGAATCTTTGTGGCTGATTATGATTCCAACTTCCTGAGGGTTGTCTGTAGCTGTTCATGCCCTGTTGATGATTCATATTATGGCATGAATATCTCCAGTTGTTTGACCAGTTCCTCATTGGTTGACTCGGTTGGAACCTTTGGTCGAACTGATGTTGGAATCGTTGTTGATTCAGACGATTGAACCCATGTCTGTTTTGAGGTCGGTTACATTCCTTCTAATGTTGACTTTGAGGTTGATGCAGAGGTCGGTTCTTATTCTGAGATCGGTTGCGGTTGTGCCTTCGACGCCTCTGATTCCTCTTCTGACTTTTGGAACATTCCCCCTCAGTTGATACCTCAACCGATGGAACATTCTGTCCTACATCTGCTACTCCTTTTCCCTTCTCAGTTGTAATCCTATTGGTCGTTTGAACTTGTTGAGAGGTGGAGGTTGAATTAGCTTCAGGAGACTCAGTTGTGTCTGGCTCGACAGCTGTGACTTCTACAGCTTTGGTGAAGGTTGCTGGTGGAATCCCAGTATCCTTGACAACATCATAGCCGAGACCTGACACGTCATCCATCTGTCTACTATAACTGATAAGATTCTCTATGATCTTGGATGACTGATACAGCTTAATTAGATTGTCCTTCTCAGTTTGCAACTCCTTGACGAGTACAGTTATCTGCTCGGTTTGTCCATCTGACTTCTTTATCAGTTGTTCGATCTGAGCCTCTTGATCTTTCAACTGATCTTGCTGTTCCTTGTTCTGCTTTGTCAACTCCTCATCAGCTGGAGCCCTAGCCTCGTTCAGTTGACTCTTGAGATTCTCAATCTCCTCGGTTTGGCTTTTGATCAGATCGTCCTTTTCGGTTAAGGAATCTTCAAGTTTAGCGAACTGAGCTTGAAGACTCTTAAACTCAACCGATTGGTGATGCAGCTCCTCAGTTCTTGAAAATCACTCCAGGAGGGTTCCAACTCATCGTTCAGAGATTCCTGCATGTTAGAAGTATTGGAAGAGTTTAACTGAGCAGGATTAGATTGTACCTCAATATCATCTTGGTTGGTTCCGAGTGCCATGAGGCATTGATCCTGACTGATGACGTTGTTGGTAGAAGTCAGCTCATCTTCATCTTCGATGTCAGTGAAGATATCCATATTGTCAGCTGCTTCTTCTGCAACCATGGCCTTGTTCTTTCCAGCTTATTTGGCTCTTAGAGCATCTCTCTCTTTCTTAGATAGATCTGGGCAGTCAGCCTTGAAATGACCTTCCTTTCCACATTCAAAACAACCGTTGGTGACAGGCTTTGAGCTGTCTTGAGTTCGGTTTGATTTGTAGAACCGTTTGTATTTTCAGAACCGAGTGTCCATGTCGGCTAGCTTCTTTGACAGAGCTGCAATGTTCTGTTGCAGTTCCTCTCTGCTTGGTTTCTTTGCAGTCGTGTTAGCCGATCTGGTTGGCCTCGATGATCTTGATTTTGAGTAGTCAGCTCGAAGAGCAACTGACTTTGAGGCTGAGCCAACATCCTCAATTCTACTTGTCTGACCTGAGGACTGCGATCTCCTCATGTTGACCTTATACCCATTTCCTTTTAAGATTGAGAAAAATTTTTCAGTTCCCATTTCACCAAGGTCATCTCGGCTCTCGTGGATATTGGTGAAAGTATCCCACTCAGTCGGTAGAGCTTGCAACACTTTGAGATTGATTTCTCTTAGTGTGTATTTTCCTCTTCGGATGGACTGGATTCTTCTGATGATGTCCATAAACCGGAGCTTTAGTTGATCGATAGTCTCATCAGGTCGCAGACTAAAGTTGTCGAAATCTTGACATGCATGTGAGAACTTGTTTTCCTTTGTCTCATCGCTTCCCTCACTTAGTGATGCCAGGATGTCCCACATCTCTTTTGCAGTCTCACACTCCTCTATCCAAGGCAGATAATCTTGTCCAACTGTGTATGTCCCAAATCTTGTCCCAGATATCCAATTGGCTCACCTTGGCCTCCTCTGGAGTGTAGTCTTCCGGGTGTTTCTCCACATATTCCACCACTATATCTCCATCGTTGGGATTTGTGGGGGTGCGTACTATTTTATCTTTGATGACGATTGGTCCGGAAGTGAGAACTTGTTGCATCCTATGATGCTTTGATAGAAGGATCTTCTTCATTTGAGTTCTCCATGATGTATAATTGACTACTGAGAACATGACGACGATCTTGTCTTTGACGTCCATCTGCACACAAAAAAAATAGGACAAATATGCGAGCAAATATGCACTAGCGTGAAAAGATCTGTTCAGTTGACCACTGAAGAAAATTTCTCGAATTAACACCTTGTGAAACAGAGTCAGCAGTCTTTTGAACCACTGCTCTGATACCACTTGATGGTCCCGAAACGAGTTACTGGTGTATGGGGGGGGGAGGAATACACCAGTTAGGATTTTAAAACTTAACCCTTAAAAAAAACTTCAACTGAGTAAAACTGACTCAGTTGGAATCTCACAGCTGAGTAAGCAACCTCAGCTGGAAGAGTGGTACTGTGCGGAATGTGGTGGAAATTAAACTCGTTAAAAACAACTCACACTTTTAGCACGGTTGGTCAATAACCAAAACAGTTGAGAATGTGCAGATATGCAGTTTGTATGCCGGTTAGTTTGGTCAGTTAAAAATGCAATAAGTGACTGAATAAAAATAAACACAGACACACAGGATTTAACGTGGTTCGGAGATAACCCTCCTACGTCCACGGGGAGATGTGAATCCTCACACCTCAATCCAAGTTCTTCTGGATAGATCCACACAGCTTACCCGGGCTGTGCAACCGTTGCAATAAGTTTACGGGTACTTATCAACCTTTACAGTTAAGTTTGCGGGTACTTAACAACCTATGTCAAGTTTGCGGGTACTTGACGACCTAGCTACTCAATTACAGAAAGAGTATGATCCTAACAAACACTTTTTAAGGTGTGTATGTGGGTGGATTTTCCAACTACAGCTCAATCACGAATGAGAGCTGGATCTATGGCTTGAACGAATAAACACTCAAACTAAGATCTAAGACAGATTATAACTCTCTGAACCCTCAGCTACTAATGTTCTATCACTCTTGAACTCTCAGCTGCTGATGCTCTTAGAATGTGATTTTTTTGCAGAATTTTCTTGCGCTTGTTTCTCTTGTGATTGCACTTCTCTGTCTCTTGTCTTGTATCCCTCTCGAATGAGAGAATGCCTCTATTTATAGGCGGAGAGTATCAACTAGCCGTTGGAGGAGCTGTTGATCTCTGATCGTTGAAAGCGATGGCTTGTCTCTCATCTCTGCAGACTTTCCCGATATGGCATCTGTGCTCTTCTGCTTTTCTTCTGAGACAGCCTTGTGTTGGGCCAGATGGGGTAATGACTGAACGGTCAAACCCTCATGTGACTTCCTTTTGAAATTCAAATCTTAACCTTTCTGACAGTCAACCTCGATTAGTCGGTTGAAAATCTTGATCTTTATCTGAGTGGTCTTCAGCTGATGTTCTGACCTAACCGTTGAACTCTCAGCTGACTTTGAACTTCATGCTGTTGATCTTCTTGTTTGAGTTCTTTAACTGAGGTTCTGAAACTGAACCCTTAGTTGTCTTCCTTGTATTTAGTCAGTTGAGTTTGAACCTTCAGATGACTTCCTTCTCATCTGATGTTCTCTTCCTCTCTACTGCTTCTCATCTAACGAACCCTCAGTTGGTTTCCTTCACAACTGATGTTCTGAAGACTTCCCCCTCATTCCATCTGAAGATATGAACTCTCAGTTATCTTTCATCATAACTGATGTTCTGTCTGAGTGATGCCTTGTTGCCATCTTTTTAGCTGGAGACCTGTAAAGATAAAATCTCAACTTTGCTCAAATAGCGAGCCTAACTTTTAACAATAGGTTCTGGCAACATCTACTCGGTTGGGGTCAGTCGGTTTTGGAATTCATCAAAACTCTTACTAATAAATTTCCCAACAACTAACTTTATTTAATAAAAGAGAATCGACCTCGAAGGATCGCTCGACAGAGTTGTTCTCGAAAAGAAACTAAGTTCAAAGGATGAGACTTAGACCAAAAGTTATACATTAACGAGAACTAGTTGCAGCGGAAAACGTAGAACTGAAACACTGATCTTCTTTCCTATAACAACTCTACTCAACCTCCGCCGCTTCCGTCACTCAACCTGCACATTTAGAAACATGTGCAGGGCTAAGTACATAAAGTACTTAGTGGACACATTGCCGAAAACATATCATAAGGTATAGATTAATCAGGCATCTTTAACAGTAATGCAACGGGGTTTTTTTTTTAAATGCCCGTGTCTACTAAACATTTTCTCTTTTCTAAACACTTTGCGCAAAGATTTTTCATGTTGTTATATTTATCTTGCCCTTTTCAACGCCGGGGAAGAAGCCTTTTCTTCTTCCGCGTACGTTCCTCACCGTGGCTGGCTACCCCTCAACAGAGTACCACACATAACGGCTACCATGTACACTAACTCTGGAAAGCACCCTTTTGGCTAACTTAGAGTCCGATAGATTTAGTTAGCAGTTGGCTAACTAATAATTCTGGATAGCAGTCGACTAACTTAGAAAGACAACAAGAGAACTCACATAAAACAAATATTTCATGCCCTGATTATCACTTTGAAAACACAATTATCAAAGCTGTAAAGATTTTCGAGCATCGCTCATTTTATTTCGTATATAGAAAAGCCCACCTCAATCGTTTACAGAACAAACTTTAACCTTTTGTCTTCCGTCCTATCTTCAACTCCGACTTCCTTCTTTTATCTCAAATATTCAAACTTTAGTAATCGATCAAGACGATTAAAGAAATGAAATTGAATTTGTTTTATGACTTTTTGGCATTTGCACTTAATGACATTCTTTTGATTATCTCGAACAATTCTCGTTTAGAAACTAACTCGGTTCCTTACTCGACACTTAGGTCAGTTAAAAACAGGAGTCCGTAACTTATAACGACTTAGAAGGTCAAAAGGAATCAAGTTGAAAAGAATTCAACTTAAGGAAATAGGTTTTGGAAACTTCTTGCACAAGACAGACGTTCTGGAGTTCATACAGAACAGAACATTTCAAAACAGGGGATGTGCTCTATACCAAACGAAAGCTACGGATGTCTAGTTTATTGTCCAATTTATGGATTTCGATTTCGTTAAGCGAGTAGAAAGTTATGACAGTTTCTGTGAAAGGTCGCGAAGTAGTCCGCGTGGAACCCTAGTGCTCGTAACTCGACGCACGATTTCCTAGGTTCGACTAATGATATATGTAATACCCCGGATTTCTCTTCCGTCATAAAATAAAAATTTAATAATTAAATATGGCTTTGCACGCCTAAAATAATGAATTTCAATTCTAAGACCAACGGTGAAATCCGTTTTTAAAAAATAAATTCCAGAAGTCGGTTAAACGACTACTGTATTAGGGTTTCCGCGTACGAAAACTTTTTCGTTAGAAAACTCAGATCGAAAAGGCGTCGAACTTTACATTCACTATTTTCACGATACGAGTAAGTTAGAAAAAATCAGTTTTAATTATTTTTCCGGACGAATTTTGGACTGTGAAGTCCCGACTTTTTATCGGATTTCGGAAGACGAATTATCCTTTCCGACTAAGTAAAATATTTCGGAACTAATGGTAGTATCCATTTTTGACAAAAATGTGTCAGTCTAATAAAGTAATTGTTTGTTTTTAGTTTACAGTGTTAGATCCGGAAAAAATAGATTTAAAGTTAATATCTAGATATTTACTAACTTAAACCTACTTACTTTTACTATAAATATCACCTCTACCCTATTTTTTCTCCTTCATTTCTTCTCCAAACCAGCCACCATCCTCTCACCATTGTTGAAGTTTCTTCAAGCTCTCAAGTTCCATAATTTGTTCGTTAGCCGATCGATTTCAATTCCGATTGCATATTTGTTAAGGTAAGAGCTTTCTCTTCAATTCCAACCGAACAAAATTCATTTCCTTAGATTCTAAGTAAATTTCGAAATTTTCAGCCCTTATTGAATTTTTTTTGGATGATGTTCTAAGTTTAATTAATTGGATATTTATGCATAGAATTGGATTTCTATGGTTAATAATCGAATAGAAATCAAACCCCTTTGAATAATGATGAACACCAAAAATTTAGTAGGATTAGGGTTTGATTTTATGTTTTTAATTTATGATGTTAGAATATGTTATAACTTAGTACTAGTTAAATTGATGATTAATTATAAGGTATGAAATCAAGAATGAATGAAATAAATGAATTATACATGAAAAATCGATGGAAATAAGTCATAGAAGTTTAGTGTGTGTTCTAGGTATTCTTGGTGTTCTTGACCAAGAACATGAAGATTTAAATATGATTAAAATTATAAAATAAATTAATTAATTATTAAATTAATTAATTAATTAATTAATTAATTAATTTCGAAATTAAATAAAAGTAAAATAATAATAATAATAATAAAATAAAATATTAATATTAAATAATATTAAATTAAATAAAAAAAATTAATTACAATTTTATTGATGGAAATTGAAATTTAATTTAATGAGTTAGTTGATTAATATTAAGTGTAAAGGAAGTAATAAGGAACAAAGATTAATTCTTAATTGAATTGAATTAGTTGATTAAGGATGTGTCAAAGAGTTAGATAATGATAATGATATGAAATGAATTATGAAATGGAAGTTAATAGATTAAGTTGGAAATGAAATAAAATTGGTTTAGTAATTGATTAGTGAAACAACGAGGACGTATTTGTCGTATTATTAAACCGAGAAAGGAGAAAGTATTCTTGAGTGATGATTAAGTATGTTGACTGCCGTATGAGTAAAATTTCGTGAGAAAAAAGTGGCGTAGCATAGATCGAACATAGAAAATTATACGTCAAGTTTTATCGAGCCCTAGGGTTAGTTCGGGCAGTTCTGCGACCTTTTACGGAAACTGTCATAACTCTTAGCTCGCTTAACGAAATCGAAATCCGTAAATTGGAGAGTAAACTAGACATCCGTAGCTTTCTTTTGGTACAGGGAACGTCTCCTTTTTCAAAATACTCTGTTCTGTATGACCCTCAGAACTACTGCCTTGTGCAGGAAATTTCCAAAACCTAATTTCTTAAGTTGAATTCTTTTCAACTTAATTCCTTTTGAACTTATCGAGTTAGTTCTAAACGAGAAGTGTTCGAGTCCCATTTCCGTTTAATCAAAAGAGATTAGTTAAGGTGCAAAGGCCTAAAAGACTTAAACCGAATTCGATTTCTTTTCTTTTATCGTCTCGACCATTTACTAAAGTTGATTTATTTGCGATAAAAGGAGGAGGTCAGAGTTGAAGACAGGACGGAAGACCGAAGGTTAAAAGTTTGTTCTGTAAACGGTTAAGGTGGGCTTTTCTATATAACAAAATGAGCGTTGCTCAAAATGTTTTCTTATTGCTTTATAACTGTGTTTTGAAAGTGATTATCAGGGCATAAATGAGTTTGTTTTTGTGAGTTCTATTATGTCTATCTGATTGTTGGTTCGCCAACCAGTTAATCGATCGGACTCTGAGTTAACCGTACGGGGTTTTTCAGAGTTAGTGTACACGGTAGCCGTTGTGTGTGGTACTCTGTTGAGGGGTAGCCAGCCACGGTGAGGAGCGTATGCGGAAGAGTGCATTCTTCCCCAGCGTTTTAAAACAGATATGTGCTAATATGGAAGTAACAACAGAAAATGCTTGCGCAAGCTATTGTGAAAAGATAAAATGTCTTGTAGGCACGGGCCTTTGATGAAAAACCCCGATGCGCTACTTGTTGAGATGCCTGATAATCTATAAAACCTATGATATGTTTTTGGCAATGTGCCCACTAAGTGCTTTATGTACTTAGCCCTGCATATTATTTCTAAAATGTGTAGGTTGAGAGACGGAAGCGGAGGAGGTTGAGTAAAGGGGTCGTGTTAGGAAAGAAGAACAGTTGTTTTGAGTTCTACATTTTTCCGCTGCGAACCATATTCCTTTTTTATGTATAAACTCTTTGGTCTAAGTTGCATACTTTAAACTTAGTTTGTTTTGGAGAACAATTCTGTCGAACGATCCTTTGAGATCGACTCTCTTTTATTTAATGAAGTCGGTTCATAGATATCAGTTGTTATTTAGTTGTTAATGTGTTTGTTTATTCATTTATCCCCCTTCTTCCCCGCTTCTTTAATCCAACCCCTAGTCGCACCCCGGCTTTGCTGTCCTTCGGGATTTGGGGCTGTGACAATATACCACTTTTATTCTCACGAAAATTCCATCTCAAGGCTGTCACAGCCCCAAATTCCGAAGAACGGCAGAAGCCGGGGTGCGACTGGGATTGGAATAAAGAAGCGGGAAAGAAGGGACTAACTGAACTAAACATACATAAGAGACAACATACATACTATGAACAAGACTTTATTTACATAAAGGAAGAGTTAATCTTAAAAGATTACTCGACAGAAGTATACTGAAAGAACTAGGTTATAAACAGATCCTAGTTTACGGAGATAACATATATGTACATAAAAAACTACTAGAGTTTGCTGACACAAGCTATAGTGTTCTACTAATATACATAATCTCAAGGTACTAAAGTTCTGCAGCGGAAGAGTGATTCATTCTAGCTAAGTCTTCCTAAGACAACTTCGTTAAACCCTCGCCGCTTCCATCGCTTCAGCCTGCACATTTAGAAAACATATGCAGGGCTAAGTACAAAAGTACTTAGTGGGCACGATGCCAAAAAATATAATCATAAGTATAATAATCTGGCATTTAATAACCGTAGCGCATCGGGGTTTTGTTGAAAAGGCCCGTGCCTACTAAACTTTTTCTGACTGATTGTACAAAGTAGCTTCGAAGCATTTTTAGGGTATGTTATGTTCAATCTTGACCAAACTAAATCACCGTGGCTGGTTACCCCTCAGCAGGATACCACATACACCACAGGCTACAAGTGCACTAACTCTGGAAAGCCCCTTTTGACTAACTCAGAGCTGATCGAGAGTTAACCCCTTTTGATTAACTAAAATAAAATCTGGAAAACCCGAAGGTTAACTCAAATAGGTACAAGAGAACTCACATAAAACAGTTAAATATTTTATGCCAAGATTATCACGTTTGATAAAACACAGTTATCAAAGCTGTAATATCACTTTCGGTTTGTGGAAAAACCCACGTTTTATTTTCATATATATAAAAGCCCACCTTTACACTTTACAAAACTATTTATCGAACTGTCGTTCTTTAAACGTCCGTCCTTTCCTCGAGCTGCTGGCTTCCTCCTTCATCGTACATAATTCATATTTTCAGAAATTGATCGTAAAAGAAAAAGGAATTCGAACTTAAGTCGAATTGGTTCGCACGTTTTTTAACCTTTAAGGCCTTTGCACGCTAAACTATATTCTTTAAATTAAAACGGAACGAGAATCGAACAATTCTCATTTAGAAATCTTACTTGACTCTTAGGTCAGTAATATAGGATAGTCGATACTTAATACGACTAAAAAGATCAAAAGAAACTAAGTTGGAATGAAAACAACTTAGGAAACAAAGTCCTGAAAATTCACTGTACAAGACAGTAGTTCTGGGGGCTGCCCAGAACAGGGGAATCGGAAACAGGGGATGTGCCCTGTACCATTAGAAAGCTTAGGAAGTCTAGTTTATGCTCCAATTTACGGATCCTAAATCCGATAAACGAGCTAAGAGATATTTCAATTTCCGGCAAGGGTCGCAAAACTGCCGAAAATAACTCTAAGGCTCAAATGTTTTTTTAACGTTAAACCTCTTAAGTTCGTTCTAAGTTATCGAAACTATAAGCTCCCGTTTTTAACATATGAAGGCAGTCTACACGTACTCCCGTACGTGTAGGACTCTTTGTCACGATTCAATTAGTGGCACGACGTTCTAGACGTCGGCCTTTGTCTACCAAGTACTAAACCAACAAAACGAGTTACAAACTCGTTCCTAGTTCACAATTTATAATTACAACACGTCATTTAATCATCCGAATGCTCAAGTCGTCAACAACAAAGTTGTTCTTTAGCTCAAAAAAAACATTATTAACTAGTTAGAACCCTAACTCGACTTTTCACTTAATACTTACGATCACTTGATCATCTCTTACGTAATTTCCAAAGTTAACGGAATTCGTTCTTTTTCTACGACTTTAATCATTAACTAACGTAGATCATTATTACGAATATCATTATCTCATATCATCAATTAATCAAGACTTAAGTCGAGTTCCTTGCCTCTTATTATTTCATTAACTAATGTAGAAAATTCCAATTAAATTCCTAACACCAACTAATGTCATCATTAACCATATTCTATCATGATTCCTTTAATTAAACAAAGCTATGAAAAACCCCTAAATTATACATATAATTCGGTTTTCATCCTTTATTAAGGAGGGATGAATTTCTTCCTTAATTAACTATATTATATCAATCCTACTACTACTATTAATCTAATTAATCATTTACTAAACCAAATCATAACCAATTAAGGAAAAATTTGTTCAAACCCTAAGCCCTAAATTCGACCCTTCTCTAAATCACAGGGGTTTTGTTCTCTCTTTGTTTTAATACACAATTAAGCATCCCTTAAGGTTAATTCAACATTAATTTAAGAAATCAAAACACCCTAAAACTTACCCCCAATTTTTGGTATTCCATATACTTAGGGGTTAGTGATTTTTGTCCAATTTTTAACCATAGAAATTATACTAGATCACCTAATTATCATTAATTAAGGATCAAACTACTAATTCCCATCATCATCATAATTTCGATCATCCTCAAAATGAAAAGAAAAATAACTTAAATGGATAGAAGTATAGAGGATGTGTTTACCTTGAACTTTAGTAAAGAAACTAAGAGGAAAAGATGATTGGATGAAGATCTATGAAGAAATCCTTGCTTGGAGCTTGATGAACTTGTTAATGGTGATTGTGGAAATTTTGGGAGAGAAAGAGAGAGAGGTGCCGAGAGAGAGTAGAGAGGAATGAGAGTTTGAGGATGTTAAATTGTTATTTTAATCAATGGAATAGTAATAACAATATGTGTAAAGTTAGGTATTTTAATTAAATCAAAACTAGCTAATAGGTGTCCTAACTTTATAATATAAAATGAAATATAATGCCTATTGAGAAGGCATATGTCGGATGGAATTTTAAAAGAATAAGGAGAATAAGCGCTTTTATAGCGGGATACGACGCTACGGAAAACGAAACGCGAAAAACGCGTCTCGGCTCAAAATCGGCGAGATCCGATTTTACGATAAATCTTAACTTAATTAACTTAGTCGGAAAATAATATTTAAAATATATTTTCCGACAAAATCTCGCGACAACACAGTCTGAGTTTCGTCCGGAAAATCATAAAAATGAACTTTTTCGGGTGAGTTCGTATCGCGATTTCGTGAATGTAAAAATCAGACGGTTTTCCGTTTTGAGTTTTAGAACTAAAAATTTATCGTACGCGGAAACCCTAAATACAGTAGTTGTTGAGCTGACTCCCGTAATTTATTTTCGGAAACGGATTTCACCGTTGGTTTCCGAATTTAAAGTCGTAAACTTAGGCGTGCAAAGTCATTTTTATTTTAAATTTTGAATTTTAAAGTCAGTACGAATTTCCGGGGTATTACAAAGGCAGTCAACATGTACAATCTTTTATGACAAACTCCTTCACATTTCTCAATTAAAAACTCGACGTATATTTCCTCGTCTTTCAACTAATCATTTACTAAACCAAATTCAATTCAAAATTCACTTTCATTCTTCAATTTCTCGTTTATAAATTATAACTTATATCATCTCATATCTCGGATGGAAATATCGTCAATTACAATCTCGTTCATCAAACGACAACAATCATTAATATCAAATTGGTTTTCCTTATTCGACTTTTCTATCGACACTTAGACTCGTTTCTTCGTCTCTTATCAAAATTCCAACTTCTTTAGAATTCGTTCAAATTTTCCGATTATGATCATTAACTAACAAGATTCACTAATACGTAAATAACATATTCAAATTATTAACGAATCTTAACTTATTGACGACTTTTCGTCTCTTATGATTTTTATTTTATTTTTAGAAAAATTCCAATAAATTATATAATCATCCAAAAAAATACTACATCTCATTTCTATCATCATATCATGCAAATCATATCATATACTACATAAAATCCTCACTTCTTCATCTCTTACCTTTTAATTTTTATTTTTAGAAAATTACCAATTAATTCATGTGATCATCTATCAATGTATAGAACATGAATCCACAAATCAATCCTAAAAGAAAATCGAACTAACATCAAACCCCTAAATTTCTTAAAATTTTCGATAATAACAATTAATTAAGGGGGTTGATTTCCACATGATTTCTATCCATGAAATCCATTCCTAAGCATACTATAACATGTATTAAACATAGAATCATCATGCTATCATCCTCAAACTTTTCGAAAAAAATAAGACTTGAGGAAAGGAAGTTTTGTTCGGTTCAATCTCGAGAGGAAGCTCCTACCTTGTCGATTATGAACTCGGAAATAAGAATGATCGGTAGACGAGTGACTTGTGGAGCTTGGGAGCTTGAAGGATGACTAACAATGGAGGATTTGAAGAACAAAAGAGAGACATAGTGGTGGTTTTGTGAGGGAGAGAGAAGAGAGAATAGTGTGATGAGGTGTTAAGATACTATTTCATAAAGTAGAAATAAACTAACAAGGTGAGTCATGCCCATAGGTGGCGGTTAAGGTAGATATTTTAGTCCAAAATATCGCATTTTACGGGTCTAATACGACGTTTGTAAATTGAGAAATTATTTACTTAGACGGTTACGTTTTTGACGAAATCTAATTCGGCCATTAGATTGGAAATAAATCACTTACTCGGAAAGCATATTTCGATTTCCGAAATCCGATGAAAAGTCGGGATAAGACAGTCCAAAATTCGCCCGAAAAAATAATAAAAACTGACTTTCTCCGATGAACTCGCATCGAAGAAAAAGTGAATGTAAAGTCTTACGGTTTTTCGATCTGAGTTTTCGAACGAAAATTTTATCGGACGCGAAAACCCCAATACAGTAGTCGTTCAACCGACTTCTGGAATTTATTTTCAGAAACAGATTTCACTGTTAGTCTTAGAATTGAAAATCCTTAACTTAGGCGTGCAAAGCCTTAAGAAATAATTAAATTTTTATTTTGACGACGGAAGAAATATCCGGAGTATTACATCCTACCCCTCTAACAAGAAATTTCGTCCCGAAATTTGTTTATCTTCTTTAAACTGTTCGGGGTACTCCTTCCTCAACTCTTCTTCGAATTCTCACGTGGCTTCTTCTTGCCCGTGGTGATCTTATAACATTTTTACTAATCGTATCGACTTGCTTCTTAACTCTCGCACTTTTCGATCCAAGATCGATTGCGGTCTTTCTTCATAACTTATCTCATACTAAAAAACAACGTCTTGCTGGTGGGTCACATGTTTAGAATCGAACACGTACTTTCTCAAATGAGATGCACAAAATATAATAAACATTCCTTAGACTTGGAGACAAAGCCAATCTATACACATTGGAAAACTATCTTTTTTAAAATTATCAAATAATCATATAAAGCTTCGTCTAAGCTTATACTAAACATGAAATTAATCATATTATCCTTAGAAGGATAATCATGAGGAAAGTCTTGTCCTCATTCTCTAAATTTTAAGTCCGATTGACATATATTGCTTAAGACTCTCGTCACTTCTAGACTTCCTTCACTTTGGTTCGAAACTGACGAAAGAATTCATCTTTCATTTTACTAAGTGCATCTAGTTCGAGATTGTCATAGCTCCAAATCCCGAGGGATGGCCAAGCCGGGGTACGACTAGGGGTTGGACTAAAGAGGCGGGGAAGAAGGGGAATTACTGAATAAATGAATAAATTAACATCTATAACTGTGATAAAAATACTATGAACTGATTCTTTTTAGACAAAAGAGAGTCAATCTCGAAAGATCGCTCGACAAAGTTGTGATCAGAGAAGACTAGGTTTAAAGTATGAACAACTTAAACCGAAAAGGTTACACAATAAAAAGTGTATTAGTTTGCAGCGGAAAAATGTAGAATGATATCACATATAAAATGTGAAATCGAGGCTCAACTAACTTTTACTTCTTTAAGTACGACCCTTACTCAACCTCCTCCGCCTTCGTCACTCAACCTGCACATTTAAAAACAAACATGCAGGGCTAAGTACATAAAACACTTAGTGGGCACATTGCCGAAAATAACTCACAAGAGTATAAATTAATCAGGCATCTTTTCATAAACACTCGTAAGACTTATATTGTTGTTCACTTAATTCTGGATAACACATTGAAGGTTAACTCAGAATTCGATCGTCTGGTTAGCACTCTGTGGGCTAACTCAGAATCTATCCCTCTGGATAGCATTCTGTGGGCTATCTCAGAATCTGATCGTTTAGTTGGAATCTCTGGATAGCACTGTGTGGGCTAACTCAGAATCCAAAACTCTGGATAGCACTCTGTGGGCTAACTCAGAGAGGCACAAGAGAATTCACATAAAAGAATTCATTATGCACTGATAGTTACTTTAATAAACACTTATTAAAGCAGTAAGTAAATGTCACACCCCGACTCTTGAGGTGCGACTTACAAACGACAACACAACCTAACCATTTCACAATCAACTCAAATATGGGGAACATGCTCGGGGAAACATTAATGAAAAGCAATGCATTCGAATAAGGCTTTCAAAGACATAATGAAGCAATAACCAAGCATTTCAAATCACATACCAACAAGGATATGATAAGTACTTCAAGTCAACGAGATTAAGATTCAACAAACATTTAAACCTTCGAGCACATCGCTCGGAATTAAAAAAAAAAAAACATGTATCAAAGTATATCAACAGACTTTCATTTCAAAAGAGTTGCAGCGGAAACTTGACTCAAATCCCAACATTCACACGTATGAAGACGTGCAAATGCTAGTGCGACATCCGACTCGACTCAACCAAAAACACCACACCACCAAGCGTCCATGCCATCACCATCCTGTCAACCTGCACGTTTAGAAATACACGCAGGGCTGAGTACTTCATACTCAGTGGACACATGCCGAAAATATTTGGAAGAAATGCTCTTAAAGCTATATCAATTGAACTTGCCTTGCCGAAACATCACAAGTACTTAAGCAACTTAAAATGATTTTACTTGTGTATGCTAAAACATTTTCTTTTAAATAGACTGCGCAGTCAAAACATAACATATATCAACAGTATGCATCATCTGTCACAAATACTCTCACTGTGCTGTGAAGTAGGCCTCCTTCTCGAACACTATGACCGGCCCAACCGAAGCAAGGCTCACAGTCACCTCAACATTTAACATACCACATGTGGGTTTCCTGCCTTTCACGGGATGATAATATCTCAAATAAACAGATGATAACACATACTAAACTCAATAAAAACGGCAAGTCAATCACATTTAAAAATCATATAATGATACTCAATAGCATACTAACATTCATCGATAGTTTTGGTTCAGAAAAGTCCACCTGACTTCCGACGTTCTAGCTAGGCGGTTTAAGGGCTATTTGTCCTCGCTTATCTTCCCGTCTTGCTTGATCCTTCACAGTTCGACATCGATAAATAAAATAAGATACTACGCAAGACGGATATTAGACGTTGGTCTCGACTGAAGGACTTCCACTTGAGTCGTCTCTCTCTACGTTATTCTTTTCTAAAAGATCTCGCATTCTCGTCTTTAAGCCATTAACTCTACTCGATGATTGGTTAATATTGTTAACCAATGTCTTAGTACTTCTCACGTTAATTATGAAACGACGTCTATCTAATTTCTATTACTCGAACTATCCTTTATAACTTAATCAATTGTTGATTTAATCAACTCAATAGTTTAATTATTTTTGCATACAAAACAAACTCAGTAATTCTTTACGTCATCAAATAATATCATTCACTCAAGCATATTAATTCAATTGCATAATACTTTCAATTAAATCAAACACATTGTTTCAACTTCAATCACATTTCAAGACACATTAACATCTATTTAACTTTTATTTTAGAACTTAATTTAAATACGAATTCCTTTTTATAAAAACTCAAACAATATAATTTATCTTTCTCGACTTATAAATAACACTTTTCCAAATTCGTTGTCTTATGAAAACATATTATAAACTTTACAATTAATAAAGATTCTTTTTAATTTTTATTAAATTCTTATGAAATAGAAATTTCATTTCTATTTCTAACTCGATTCTCATTTCTTAACTCAACTATTACTTTTCTAATTATTATCTCGGCAATTCTTCTAGGTCCATTCTTAATCTACACGGCTTGAAACATAACTTATTTAATTAATTTTAATTAATTACTTTCAAAATCATTACTCGATATCTTATTCCATTATTTTCTTGATTAAACTATACGAGTATTTAAACTTAACTCGTCTAACATCTTTTTCTCGACTCGATTAAATCTTCTTTTCATTTTCTTATTATTTTATTCTCTTTATTTTAACTCGATTTTCTCGACTCTTATTTATTTAATTAATAAATTCCTTTTCTTCTTTATTCTTAAATTAAGACTAATTTCTTAATTAATGATTTCCTTTATTCTTCAATTAATTTTTATTTTAATAAAAACTAGTTTATTTTATTAGTTAAATTACAAAATTTCCTTTTGATTTAATTTAATCAAAACTCAAATCTTCAAGTCTTATTTCAAGAACACTTAAAACACTTACTAGATATATCTTTCTATGTATTTTTCAACTCTTAACATTTTTAAAGCTTTTAAAACTTCATTCTTTTATCACAAAAACCCTATTTTCATCAAGGATTCAAATTAACACCTTAACAATATCAACAACATTATAACATCAAAATCATCAAATCATCATATGATTATTTTCTTCAAAAATCACATGCAAATCGATTTTCTTCACACTTAATCATCATATCTCATAATAATCTCATGCTCAAAACATCACTTAAATCATCAACAACATCAACAAAATAATTTATTCTTCCTACTCTAAAACTCACGGCAATTACACAATTTTTAGGGCAATTTATTTCTCAATTTTTCATGCGCATAAACTCATTCAAAACATGCTCAAAAACATATATCAAGTATCAAATTCATCATAGAACATAATAAACGATTTTTCTCCTATTTTTATCTAGTTTTCGGTATTCACCAAATTTTAGGGTTTTTAATTTCTTTTTCTTCTCTTAATTCATCGACTAAATCCTAGAGTTCGATTCTCCTATCGATTTCTCCTTATTTAATCCTCACATCGTTATCGTAGGTTTGCCTAAACACAAAATAAATACCATGCATGCATGTCTTCTTTCTTTTAGGGCTTATAGAGATACATATATACAAAAAATCAAATGAATTATCTGTAATGCCCCGTAAATTCCTCACGTTCTTAAAATTTTAAAGTTAATTAAATAAATGGCTTTGCACACCTTAGTTTACAATTTTTGAATTCTAAGACTAACGGCCGAATCCGTTATTGAAAATAAATTACAGAAGTCAGCTAGATGACTACTGTATTTAGGGTTAGCACGTACGAAGAGTTTTTAGTTCGTAAACTCAGAACGGAAAACCGTCCGATTTTTACAATCACAAAATTGCGATACGAACACGCCCGAGAAAGTTCATTTTTATATTTTTCCGGACGAAATTCGGACTGTGTCGTCCCGAGTTTTTGTCAAAATAAATTTTGTAAATTTATTTACCAATTAAGTTCATATGTTAGAAATTAAGGTCAAAATGAATCGCGACGATTTTTGTACCGAGCAACGTTTTTCGTCGTTCATTTTTCCGTAACGTCGGATCGCGCCGGAAAAATCCGTAAACCTTCTAATTTATTTCTGCATGCAGCCGATTTTTATTTTATTTTTATTATTTTTCTTTAGTTATTTAGGTGTAAGACATGCATGTTGACTTTGTTAATTACATGACACCTAAATCTACCTTTTCATTCTTTCAACATTTTCATCATTTCAACAACTTAGACAAAACCAATTCCTCTCTTCTATCTCTCACACTCTCGGCAGCTCTCTCTCTCAAACTCCATCTTCATCTTCTTCATTCCTTCCATCCACCATTGAAGCCTTCTCCAAGAACAAAAAGAAAGAACACAAGTCAATTCATCCATCTTTCCATTTAATTCCTTCACAAGAACTCAAGGTAATGATCTCCTCTCCATTTCTATCCAATTAGATTTCTTTTCTTCTCTTTTTCCTTCTTGTTCGAAAGTTTAAGGTTTTGTAATAGATGTTTTGATCTTAAAATAATGAAATTAGATGTGTTAGATATGATAATTAGGGATTAAAATTGATCAAAACCAAGAACCCTAAATCTTGTGTAAATGCCGAAATTATTAGGGATTTTGTAGGATTTTTGTTTTTCTTCTTTTGATGATGGATTCATGTTTAATAGATGTTTAATTAGTGTTTAGAATGAAAAAGAATTGAAAGCCCTGTAATGCCCCATAAATTCCTTACGTTCTAAAAAGTTTAAAGTTAATTAAATAAATGGCTTTGCACGCCTAAGTTTATAATTTTTGAATTCTAAGGCTAACGGTCGAATCCGCTATTAAAAATAAATTACGGGAGTCAGCTAGACGGCTACCGTATTTAGGGTTAAAGCGTATGAAAAGTTTTTAGTTTATAAACTAATAACGGAAAACCGTCTAATTTCTACGTTTACAAAATCGCAATACGAACACGCCGAGAAAGTTTGTTTTTACGTTTTTCCGGACGAAACTCGGACTTGTCGTCCCGAGTTTTTGTCAAAATAAATTTTATAAAGTTATTTTCTAATTGAGTTCATACGTTAGAGTTTAAGGTCAAATCGAATTACGACGATTTTGTACCGAACAACGTCTTCGTCTTTCGTTTTTCTATAACGTCGGATCGCGCCGGAAACACCCGTAACCCTCCAAATTTCTGCATGGACAGCCGCCACCTCACCTTAATTAGGTGTCAACATGCATGTGTTGACTTAACTAAATGTTGACACCTAAAACTAAGACAAAACAATATTTTTTCTCTCATCTCTCTCTATCTCACGGCAGCACACACACACACACCTCTCTCTCTCCATCTTCATCTTGTTCTTCACCATTGAAGACATCTTCAAAGCTTGAAGAACTCACACAAGTTATCAATCCATCCATTCAACCTCTTAAGTCCTTTATTAATTCTCTAGGAGGAAGCCAACTGTGAAGAAAGGACGAAAGATCCGAAGTTGGAAGCGTTTGCTTTAAGTTCTGTATTTATAAGGTGGGCTTTTATCTATACCAAATAAAATGTGGGTTTTTCCACAACTCGAAAGTATTATTTATCGCTTTGATAATTGTGTTTTCAAAGTGATAATCTTGGCATAAACTGTTTCAACTATTTTATGTGAGTTCTCTTGTACCTATCTGAGTTAACATTCGTGTTTTCCAGATTTCTGAGTTAACCTTCAGGTTTTCCAGACTTTTAGAGTTAGTCTATTTTAGATTAACTAACGATCGGCTCTGAGTTAGCTACTAAGTGCTTTCCAGAGTTAGTGCACTTTGTAACCTGTGGTATATGTGGTATCCTGTTGAGGGGTAGCCAGCCACGGTGAATTAGTTTGGGTCAAGATTGAACATGGCATACTCTAAAAAAAAATGCTTGCGCAAGCTGCTTTATACAAATCAGTCAGAAAATGTTTAGTAGGCACGGCCCTTTTCAACAAAACCCCGATGCGCTACGGTTATAAAATGCCAGATTATTTATACTTATGACTATGATTTCGTCATCGTGCCCACTAAGTACGTTTGTACTTAGCCCTGCATTGTTTTCTAAATGTGCAGGTTGAAGCGACGGTGAGCTCTGACGGTTGATGTTGAGTTGAAAGATAGGTTGCTTTAGTTAGAACTCTTCCGCTGCAGAACTCTGAATCTTTTGAGATGTACCTTTTGAACAATTCTCAGTAGTCTAAGTCTGTAAATATGAACCTAGCTTCTTTTGCACTCTTGTCGAGTAATCCTTAGGGATTAACTCTTTCTTATCTATATTAAAGCCTTATTAATGGTTTATCAATGTCTTTCATGAATGTTTAGTCAGTTAGCCCCCTTCTTCCCCGCTTCTTTAATCCAACCCCAGTCGCACCCCAGCTTCTGCCGTCCCTCGGGATTTGGGGCTGTGACAGAGTGGTATCAGAGCAGTGTTCGTTTTCTGCTCTGCTTCTGAGTCAATCTTCTAGTATGAGTTAGTGTGAGTCATTCTTTTTTAGTATGAGTCATTCCTTCTAGTTAATATCATAAGAGTGATATATATATATATGCAAGTCTTCCTTCGAGTAATAATATAGAGTATTCATTTGTACTCTATATCGAGTCTCCTTTCAAGTCGTAAGACACGGTATTTGTGTATACTCTGGATTAGAGTCATCTTTCAAGAATAAGATAAGAGTTAGACTATGATGCTAAGATTGAGAACGTAGAAGTCAACTCAACCGCCCGCTACGTCGACTCAACAAGGAAAAGGAAAGAATTTTAATAATATGATTTCTTTTAACAAGAAATTTTATGAACAAGTATGCAATGAGATTAAGAATGAGAATGAGTTGTGTTCCGAAATTAAGAATTCTATGGAAGTAAAATTTTTATACTTTATGAGATTGAGTGATAGTACAAGTACTATCTTATGTGATTATGTGATAGCACTAGTGCTATGTTATGTGAAATTATTTGTGAAATAATTTCTTTTGTTTGAAAATATTTTTGATGCACAAGAATTTAGAAAGATTTTAAGGAATTTTCCCGGTTCAATGAGAACGTAGACTTGAAACCTAAGAACTTTCCGGTTCTTCGAAAACTTAGACGTTTTTAAGAAACGTTATTTCAAATGATTTCGAAAGGTGATCCCTAACGCGAGAAAGACTTCCTCTAATGAATGTCACGTGCGCTTATTGACATGAATAAAGACTCGGCAAAGTCGATCTTTGTTTTACAACCCGATAAGAATTTCCTTCGAGGGAAATGAAATAAATATTAATAAAATAAAGTAAATATGTACGAAAGAAATGAAAGAAACATATAGACGTGTGAGAAAAACGTGACTCCAAATTATCCGAGAAAAGGTTGAAACAAGAAGGATAAAATGAAATAAACGAAAGAGCCGAATGTTACCTTAGTTATAAGGGCATGAACAAAGTCTTTTGGAGATGGCTTTGTTTTACTTAATAGGAGCCGTTCAAGTATTCGAGTAGCTTAAAATTGTATCTTCCTCTAGAAGATTGAGTATTCCGAGCTAAATTGGAATGTTTCCAAAGATTTCTTTTTAAGAAGTAGTTGTGTGTGCAATTCGAGAAATTGCTGCTCGATTTAGAAAAGTAAAATATGTATGAAGTAATCAATAGAGCGAGACAGAAGTTCCATGTGATTGAGGGACTGTTATGTGGACTTGATCAACCCACATAATAAGAAACTCAGTAATATGGGTCTTATGCCCTGCTAGTAAAACCTTTTAGTATGGTATAAGTAGTTTAAAGAGAAGAATGTCACTAACGTATAAGTAACTTATAACGACGTCGTTCCTTTTCTTTTCGTTTCATTTTTGTAGTGTTCGCCTTGTTCGAACCTTGCGAAGAGAATTGTTTTATTATTAGGAGTCAAGCACGAAGCTTGACTAAATTTTCTAACGACCGTTCGTTTTTAGCATTGACAAATAGAACTTGTTCTAAAAAAGTTATTCTTAGGATATATATTCCATTTCTCCGTTGGGAATTTATATTTTATACTTCGTCCTTGAACAAAGAATACAACACGTATGAGTATTATGATTAGTAAACGACAAAGTCTTTTGTAAATGAATGTTACTTTCGCATAAGTAACATGAACAAAGTATACGTGCTTTGTTTTAAAGAATCGATAAGAAATTTTTCCTTGAGAAAGAGATAAAGGATTAATGAAAGAAAATAAGGAATTAAAGTAAGAAATTAAAAGAATGAGATAAGAAATGAGAATAAAACCTTGAAATTTTGTTTCTATATATTGTGAGTACGAGAGCAATTTTCTGAAAAATTTGCTAGATGTCTATGATAAGTTGTCAGATTAAGTGTGGCAATATTACAATTGAATAAGGAGTATTCATTTTGTAATTTAAGATTTTCCGTAAGATAAGGTACCATCTTACCGTTACTGATCCGTGTTTCTTAAAACACTTTGTAGGATGACTTCCAGTAGTGACACGGCTTCAGAGAATCAGTCCCCGCCACAGCGTACTTGGGCAGATCAGTTATTAGATAGGTATAGAGATTTTGAGGCAGACCCGAGACACGACGTAGGACAGAGGATTAGTTACTTCTCGTCAGTTTATTATCCAGTCAGGCATACTATCCCAGAGAGTCAGGTTATACTTGACTTGGTTAGTCGTCTACCAGAGGAATGGCGTGGTTGGGCACACGATACGGCGTGGTACTACCTTGGGATGTTTGACGACGATATAGAGCCGACATGTAATTACAATGGATTCGCTTTAGAGGTGCACAGGCGTTTCTTCGAGAGCAGACATATAGCATCATACCCAGTTCAGGCGCATCCTCCCTATACTCACTTTCCGGCAGATTCAGAGTCAGAGCACGATGAGATAGGTCCAGAGATGATTGCACAGTTGGAGATCCCTTCAGTGATGGTACCCAGTGAGGGCACAAGGAAATTGGCTGTAGAGACAGTTGATGGATTAGGGTTACTTGCTCCTATCCTACCCGAACCTCCTGCGAGAGTTCAGGGACCATTCGAGACAGGATCAGAGTACTTAAACACGGACGCAGAGCTTGCCGCCCTATTACAATTACCATCCTCATACAGACCCCTTGATGAGATTTGCACGGAGTTGGCCAGAGTTCGGGCTGAGTTTGAGGCAGGACCGTCCAGGGTCCATTCCAGAGAGGAGTACGAGTCTGGTTTACTTCCCGACCACCTGCTGCCTCCAAAGAAGCGAGCATCAGCGACCTGCTGGGACTACTTGGTTTCAGATTCAAAGATGACAGTTTCAGACGTGCCTGCCCCACCAACACACTTGCAGATGGCACTACTTTGAGGGTTGACCAGGCACTCCAGTTTACTTTCGGTTCAGAGTCGGACGATGAGGATCCGGATGAGGATCCGGACGAGGACCCCGAGGAGGATTAGGCCATAGTGGGCAGTGGTGACTTGACCACAAGTTTATTGAACAAGACGTCAGAGACGCATGATAGTATAGTAGCCTTTTGTTGTACATAGTCGGATCAGTAACTAGATAGTTTTGTAATACTCCATCAGATACGAAATTTTATGAATCGTTTCCGTTCTAGTACTTTCAGTAGTACGGTAATGCAATATGTTAGTGCATTCTGTACACGTAGGCAGTTAGCCTAGCTTAGACTCGTTGTAGTTTAATTAGTATAAGTCCTTGTTGAAGGCAAAACTAACATAATCTTTTGATATATATATAATATACATGACCCATTAGAGGGTTTTAGTTACAAGAAGTTTCTTATGAATCGTATAACTAAACCAGAATATCAAACGAGAACTCGTGTAACGAGAGTTTAATTTAACCTTGGAGATTAAAAGTTGAAAGAAATAGAGTCAAAGTTAATTTGTTATTCTCGTTTACGTGAAAGTATTAAGTGGGAAAAGAACGAGGTTAGTGAGAAAATGAAGGCTTAAAAAACAAGTGCTAATAAGAAAAATTTTGTATCTTACAGTTTTAAAAATGTCGCTGAGAGTTGTTAACGATCGAAGAGGACCTGATAGTCCTAGAGAGTCTGATAGAGGTAAAGAACAAGGTATAAGAGAGGAAAGACAAAAACACCCAAAAACCTTTTCACTTCCCCTATCTCCTCAACGTCATAGCATTGAGGATTTATTCTTCGGAAGCAAACCACTGTATTTCGATGGATCCGGTAATCCGAGTGAGGCTGCACAATGGATACATACTATAGAGAGAATCTTTGAACCAATTAGACTTAGTGATGAAGAGCGCCTAGCATGTGCTGGGTATCAGCTATCAGGACCAGCTAAATATTGGTGGAAGACTAGCCAGAGAATTATACCGGTAGAACAAACGGCTCTAACCACTTGGAATGATTTTAAGGTGGCATATTATGATAAGTATGTATACAACCAAGTGAAAACTGAAGAAGAAATAGCAAGGAAACTTCAGGGAGAACTTAAGTACGAACTGGGAAGGGCAGTAGCCAGACAGGAGGGACTGAGTTATGCAGAACTACTAGAACGAGTCCGTGAAATAGAGGCATTAGTACCTAATAAAGGAAAGATGGTAAAATCCACACCAGCACCAAACCAGACTTCAACCCAAAATCGTCCCAACAATAATATCAACGATAAAGGAAAAAGGAAATGGGAAGGGAGTAGTAGTAATTGTTACCAGTACCGCAACAAGCAAGGGAAACAGAATATCGCTCGGCAGGGTTTCCACCAACCAGGGAAAGGAAGTAACTATGAAAAGAAAGTAGGACAAAAGAGTAAGCCGCAGAAAAATGAACAATCCGGTCAAGGCAAGAGAAGCCATCTACTAGGATAGCTGCAAGGGCAGCCAAGGAACAGTAACCAAGGAAAAATCACTAATCCAGATTACCCTAAGTGTAATAAGGAACACCCTGGTGTTTGTTTAGCAAAAACTAGTGTTTGCTTCAACTGTGGACGTAAGGGGCATGATAAGAGGGATTGTCCTGAGCCGTGGCAAGCAGTAGAACATAAACGAGAATTTTCTACTTGTTCTAGATGTGGTAAGAAGCATGAGGGTGCGTGTTTGGCAAACACGGATAAATGTTTTAATTGTGGGCAGACGGGGCATATAAGGAGAAGTTGTCCGACGCTGCTCCGGACGGCAAAACCAAATCAGTACGGCCAGCTTCAACCATCAAATACCATTCAAGTCCAGTCACAGCCACAAATGATGCAATCACAACAGAATGCGAACGCATACATGATTAGGCAGGAGAGGCTTAATGAAGGAAAGAAGATTTAGCGAGTATTGGACGAACCTTATAAATTATCCTGTCATAAATTATTGACCCAAACTAGAACTTTCTACAAGTTTACGAGTACCTTTTTACCCTATAGGACTAAAGAATAGAACGCTCTAATCTTGAAATCAGAACAACTACGCTTTAGGGAGTATTGATGACCTCAGAGAGTTAACCCCTTAGTTTCATTAAACAATCGATTGGGAAGTAATAAAATGCACTATATATATAAATTTAGGAAAAGACTAGTTGTTTGAGAATTACCACGATTCTTGACAACGAGAGAAAAATCTCTTTTAAAAAAAATCCCAAATAGAGAACCTACAGAATTATATGAAATATTATCTGATTTATCACCAGATTGACGCGTAGGTTTCACGATCGACTTAGAACTACAAGTAGCTCCCAAATTAAAGATTTTATGTAGAATGGTATCAAAGGAGTTAGAGGAGCTTAAGATCCAACTGCAAGAGTTGTTAGATGACGATTTCTTTAGACAAACGTTTTCACCATGGAAAATATTTTAGATGTTCATCATCAAAGAAAGATGATTCTGCAAGAAGGTATATAGGCTGTCAAAAGTTTAATAGAGATAACCCTTAAGAGTAAGTATCCTTTAACGAGAATAGAAGACCCCTGATAAACTTAAAAAGGGAACAAGTACAATTGTGAGGATAGACTTAAGGTCTAAGCAATTTTTTTGTTAAAGGATAAACTGGTGATATGCCCAAAAATTCTCTTTCAAACCAGATAAAACTACTACAAATACTTAGTTATGCCGTTAGTTGGCTAGTGCTCCGTAGTATTCATGAACCACATGAATAGAATTTTTCCACCTAAACTTAGAAAAGAATTCATTTTAGTATTTATCAACGACAATTTCAATTACCCTAAGAGTGAGGATGAACACAAAGAACACATACGAATAATACTAGAAATACTTAGAGTCGAGAAACTAGATGCCAAGTTCAGAAGAGCAAGTTCGAGTGAAGAAGAAATAATTCTTGGACATATAGTGTCGACAGAAGATGTTAAGACAGATTCATGCCAAGGTAGAGGCAGTACTCAAATGATAAATCGCCTACCAGTCTGAATGAAATAAGAAGTTTCCCAAGTTGGACAGTTATAATAGAAGTTTCCATTAAGAATTATTTATTTATTTATTTATAATTACTAAGACTTATGACACAACTACATAGAAGAAAAGAATAAATGTACAGACAATTGTGGAATAGGAACGCAGACGTTCTAGGAAAAGTTGATCATTACCCCAAATTTAGCCCTCCCAAAAACGATAAGGAATACGAGATGGATGTTAACGCTACAAAGAATGAGACAATATGATATATAAATGCAAAATGAGAAAGTGATAGCTTACGATTCACGACACGTTAATCCCAGGAAATTGAATATCCAACCTATGACTTAGAACTTGCAGCCGTAGAGCCTGCATTGAAAATTAGGACACACCATCTATATGGTGCAAGGGATGAGATCTTCACAGATCATAAGAATTTGGAGCGTGTATTCGAGCAAAGGAATTAACATAAGACAAAGGGGATAGCTCGAACTAGTAAGATATTATGTTTGTGAAAATAATTACCATCTAGGTAAAGTTAAGAGTAAGAATAGACACGCTAAGTCATGAGACTCCAACAAAGTTAAGTATCTCAACGTTGGAGAAGAAACGCTTATACGAGAAAGATTATAAGTATCAAGAGAAATGACGAGTCAATGGATAAGCCTCGACTAAGAATAAGAATGAATAAACCAGACAGCGACTCTGAAGCAATGAGTTTGTGATAGAAATTTAAGAGTGGACTTAGTAATTCCGATGACGACGAGATGGTTGTAGGTTACAAGGCAGAAAAGTCAGATAGCAAACCTAACTTTAGTATTGCTTTTCAGCTCCAGTTGAATGGATAGTCCGAGAAAACGATTCAAATACTCGTTGATATGCTAAGAACGATAATATTAGCCGAAGAGCGAATTGAAGAACACGTAGCCAAACAACCGAATTGTTATAACAATAACTGTTAAGCTACGATAGGTATTACGACTTACGAGACCCTGTAGAAGGAAAAGATTTACATAGCTGCCTTATTGTTATAAGGTAGATGAAAGCAAAAATTTAGGACCAAATGCGGTCAATGAAATGATCGAGATCATTCGATAGATTCGAGTCAGAAGAAAACAAGTTTTAAAGAAGATAAAAGTCCTAAGTATTTACAACAATTCGAACTTAATAAACAAGAAGGAAAATAAAAAGCTCCTTAAGTTTTCTCCGTTAATGAGAAACATAAGTTTCATGTCAAGTTTAGACTTCGACAAAGATATATATATAATTAGCAAGTAACTTGGAAAAGATAGTTTCCAATACGAATAGTTATGGCTTTATCGCCAAGTTTATGAAATGCTCTTTTTTTTAAAGTATATCTTTTTGAGAAGAAGTATGTACGTTCGATTTAATACACATAGTTGATCAGCAGAGCGTTGATCTTGAATCGACTTAAGTTATTAGGAAAGATCGAAAGCGATCTTGGATCGGAAAACGCAAAAGTTAAAAAGCAAGTCGAGACGAATAGTGATAGCAGTATAAAGATCATTACAGGCAAGAGAAAGTCATGTCGCGTAAGAAGTACTTCAAGCAGTTATAGAGGATAAGCAAATTTCGGGACAAAATTTTTCGTAAGGGGGGTAGGATGTAATGCCCCGTAAATTCCTTACGTTCTAAAAAGTTTAAAGTTAATTAAATAAATGGCTTTGCACGCCTAAGTTTATAATTTTTGAATTCTAAGGCTAACGGTCGAATCCGCTATTAAAAATAAATTACGGGAGTCAGCTAGACGGCTACCGTATTTAGGGTTAAAGCGTACGAAAAGTTTTTAGTTTATAAACTAAGAACGGAAAACTGTCTAATTTCTACGTTTACAAAATCGCAATACGAACACGCCGAGAAAGTTTGTTTTTACGTTTTTCCGGACGAAACTCGGACTTGTCGTCCCGAGTTTTTGTCAAAATAAATTTTATAAAGTTATTTTCTAATTGAGTTCATACGTTAGAATTTAAGGTCAAATCGAATTACGACGATTTTGTACCGAACAACGTCTTCGTCGTTCGTTTTTCCATAACGTCGGATCGCGCCGGAAACACCCGTAACCCTCCAAATTTCTGCATGGACAGCCGCCACCTCACCTTAATTAGGTGTCAACATTCATGTGTTGACTTAACTAAATGTTGACACCTAAACTATACTTTACACATTTTCAACCATTAATCATTATAGCAAAAAAAAAAAACTAAGACAAAACAATATTTTTTCTCTCATCTCTCTCTATCTCACGGCAGCACACACACACACACCTCTCTCTCTCCATCTTCATCTTGTTCTTCACCATTGAAGACATCTTCAAAGCTTGAAGAACTCACACAAGTTATCAATCCATCCATTCAACCTCTTAAGTCCTTTATTAATTCTCTAGGAGGAAGCCAACTGTGAAGAAAGGACGAAAGATCCGAAGTTGGAAGCGTTTGCTTTAAGTTCTGTATTTATAAGGTGGGCTTTTATCTATACCAAATAAAATGTGGGTTTTTCCACAACTCGAAAGTATTATTTATCGCTTTGATAATTGTGTTTTCAAAGTGATAATCTTGGCATAAACTGTTTCAACTATTTTATGTGAGTTCTCTTGTACCTATCTGAGTTAACATTCATGTTTTCCAGATTTCTGAGTTAACCTTCAGGTTTTCCAGACTTTTAGAGTTAGTCTATTTTAGATTAACTAACGATCGGCTCTGAGTTAGCTACTAAGTGCTTTCCAGAGTTAGTGCACTTTGTAACCTGTGGTATATGTGGTATCCTGTTGAGGCGTAGCCAGCCACGGTGAATTAGTTTGGGTCAAGATTGAACATGGCATACTCTAAAAAAAAATGCTTGCGCAAGCTGCTTTATACAAATCAGTCAGAAAATGTTTAGTAGGCACGGCCCTTTTCAACAAAACCCCGATGCGCTACGGTTATAAAATGCCAGATTATTTATACTTATGACTATGATTTCGTCATCGTGCCCACTAAGTACGTTTGTACTTAGCCCTGCATTGTTTTCTAAATGTGCAGGTTGAAGCGACGGTGAGCGGTGACGGTTGATGTTGAGTTGAAAGATAGGTTGCTTTATTTAGAACTCTTCCGCTGCAGAACTCTGAATCTTTTGAGATGTACCTTTTGAACAATTCTCAGTAGTCTAAGTCTGTAAATATGAACCTAGCTTCTTTTGCACTCTTGTCGAGTAATCCTTAAGGATAACTCTTTCTTATCTATATTAAAGTCTTGTTCATGGTTTATCAATGTCTTTCATGAATTTTTAGTCAGTTAGCCCCCTTCTTCCCCGCTTCTTTAATCCAACCCCAGTCGCACCCTGGCTTCTGCCGTCCCTCGGGATTTGGGGCTGTGACAAGCCCTATGTGTTTGTGAAATTCAAATTAGGGTTTGAAGTATGAATTTAGGGGTTTTTTGTATGTTAATTGATAATTGTTTTGCAAGTGATTAATAGTTGTTATAATAGGTTGATTAGTGAATAAATGTAGTTAATTGGGGAAGAAAATCACCCCCTTAATATCTTCGTAAAACCAGAAATTTATTAAGTGATTAAGGGTTTTCATGTATTGATGTTAAGTGATGAATTGTTAATGGAATATAGTTGCAAATCATGTTAGTTAATTATAGAATTTAATTGAGAATTTTTCTAAAAATGTTTAATGAAACATAAGAGATAAAGATCACTTTATAAACTGAGTTATAATAATGTTATGATATGTTTGCATGCATGAAAATGTTTCACGTTAGACGTAGTTTAACGTCGTAAAATTTGAATGAAATCCGACAACGTTGAAAAATCGCGTAAGAGACAAACATTTAGTTGTAACTAGTAATCGAGAAGTCGGATGGGAATTCTAATCTAATATTATTGTTTATGATGAAATTTAGAACATCTTTCTAGTTGACGTCATAAGCTTTCGAATTAATATAATATGAGCTATAGTTATAATCGAGAACTAGAACGCGTTTGGAATTTCTTTGTTGGTTTAGTACTTGTTAGTTGAAATCCGACGTTTAGAACATCTCAAACCTTATTCACGTCTCAAAAAATAAATTAAGGATTCCGATTATCTAATTTTTAGGTCTAAATTCCATATAATGAAGAAAACTTAAGAATTAGACGGCTTATTAATCGGCTTATTAATCCTTTAAAGATTAAATCCTCGTAACTCTTCTCAAATTATCTCGGATAAGCTTCTATGTTCATCGGCGCATAGAAATTTCTCGGTTATCAACATTATTCACTTCCAATCAAAAATCTTCAAAGTTTTTCTGAAAATCATACTCGTACTCATTCTCATATAAACAACTCAATATATGCATCACATTATCGTTTCAAGAAATAGACACAGATAATTTCACGTAAAAACACATATGGGCATTTCATACATTTTACTCATTTATACTTATAAGGTTATTTAATACGCTCTCTAATGGAATAGAAGTTCGGGGTATTACAGTAAACACTTTCGAGCAGCGCTCATTTTATTTTGATAGAAAAGCCCACCTCAATCGTTTACAGAACAACTTTAACCTTCTGTCTTCCGTCCTGTCTTCTAATCTCGACGTCCTCCTTCTTTGAACGCAAATAATCACACTTTTAGTATTTGGTCGAGACGTTAAAAAGAAAACAGAAATTCGGAATCGGTTAAGAATTTTAGGCCTTTGCACTTTAACTATATTCTTTTGATTAACGAATAAACGAGACTCGATCAATTCTCGTTTACAAAATGACTCGGCTCATTACTCGGCACTTAGGTCAGTAGATAATTGGATGTCGATAACATTTAACAACTTAAAAGTTCACAAGGAACGAAGTTGAAAAGGATTCAACTTAAGAATTTAATTTTTGGAAACTTACTGCACAATACAGTAGTTCTGGAGTTCTCACAGAACAGAGCATTCTTAAACAGGGGATGTAATTTATACCAAAATAAAGCCATTGGTGTCTAGTTTACTCTCCAATTTACGGATCTCGATTTCGTTAAGCGAGCTAGAAGTTATGACAGTTTCCGTGAAACGTCGCAAAACAGTCGCGCGAAACCCTAATGCTCGACAAATCTCGACGCACGATTCCCTAGGTTCGATCAATACTATTCCACTTTTATTTTCATAAAATTTCCATCTCAATACAGTCAACATGCAATATCCCTTAATCGGGTTCACATTAACGTCTTTTGATTAACAAACGACGAGCATTTCCTCGTCATTTTCAACTAACCAATTACTATACCAAATCAAATTTCAAATTCAATTCATATTTCATTTTCATTAGTCAACTTCTCGTTTCTTAACTATAACTCATAACATCTCGTATCTCGGATGGAAAAGTCGTTAACTACAAACTTGTTCATCAAACGACAACAATCATTAATATCAAATTGGTTTTCCTTATTCGACTTCTCTATCAGCTTTTAATCTCGTTTCTTTGTCTCTTATTAAAATTCGAACCTTCTTAGAATTTGTTCAAATTTTACGGTTACGATCATTAACTATCAAGATTATCATAGGTTCGAATCACAAACCTAAATCATTACTTATGCTCGACTTATTGAAGATTGCTCGTCTCTTACTAAAAATCCTACGTTCTCCGTTTTCGTTCAAATTTTACAACAACGATCATTATCTATCAAGCATCACTAATATGTAAACCATATTCTAAAAACATTATCGAGCTTCATCGTATCGACGGATTTCCATCTCTTACGTTTTTCAATTTATTTTTAGAAAAATCTCAATTAATTATATTATCATCCTTCAACATTTTACATACCATTTCGATTATCCATTCATGAATATCATATCATCTACTCATTCAAATCATCACTTGTTCTTCTCTTACACTTTCATTTTTATTTTTAGAAAATTCTAAATTAATTTATGAAGTCATCTAACATCATATAGATCACTAATTCATCAATCAAACATCAAAGAAATCGAGCTACGAAAAACCCCTAAAACTACTAAAAAATTCGGTATTAACAAGATTAAGGGGAGGGATGATTTTCTTCATGATTTGATCCATAAAATCTATTCTTAAGCATACTAGAACATGAAATAAATAAGAATCATCATGCTTCTTCACCTCCTATGTTTCGAAAAAATAAAGATGATGGAATCAAGCTTTTGTTCGGTTTATATCGTAGAAGAAACTCCTACCTTGGGAAATATAAAGTCGGAAATGAAATCAATCGGTAGACGGGAGACTTGTGAGCTTGAGAAAGCTTGAAGGAGATGTCTTCAATGGAGGAATTTGAGAGAGAAATGAGAGAGAGAGATGATTGGGGGCGGTATTGGTGGAGTGAGGGAGAGAGAGATGACTAAGCTTATACTATTCCATAAAGTCATAAAATATCTCCAACAAAGGGAATGACTCGCTAAGGGGCATTTGGGCGTGCCAAAAATGTCGGAAATATCTCGTTTCCGAGTCTAGAACGACGTTATAAAAGTCGAGAAATAATTTCTTAGATAGTTACGTATTCGACGAAATCTAATTCGACCGTTAGATTAGAAATAATCACATACTCGGAAAACATAATTCGTTTTTCAAAATCGGATAAAAAGTCGGGACATCACAGTCCAAATTTTGTCCGGAAAAAATAATAAAAACGGATTTTTATTAACTTACTCGTCTCACAAAAAGAGTGAATGTAAAATCAAACAGTTTCTCGATTTGAGTTTTCGGGCGAAAATTTTATCGGACGCGAAAACCCTAATACAGTAGTCGTTCAACCGACTTCTGGAATTTATTTTTAAAAACGGATTTCACCGTTAATCTTAGAATTAAAAATCCTTAACTTAGGCGTGCAAAGCCTTAATTAGATAGAAAATTTTTATTTCTCGTCGAAAGAAAAATATCTGGGGTATTACAGAGATTCCTTCTTTCATCTGCTTTATTATGAAAAAGTGATTATCTAAACTTCTTTCTATACAAGGCTTCGTAAGGCACAATACTTAACATTGTCCGACAACTATTGTTGTAACCAATTTGATTAACAGCAAAGTATTCTCTAAATTTGCACTTCGATCTAATACTATTGTTCCCAACATATCTATGAGTATTTGAGTCGTTCTCTCGGATTGTCCATTCGATTAGTGGTGAAAAAGCGGTACTAAATTAAGTCTTGGTACTTAATTCCTTCTGTATAGGAATCCAAAATCTCGAAGTAGATTTGGCATCTCTATTAAACGTTATCGACTTTGGTATTCCGTGCAGATGTACAATCTCACGGACATACAACTGTGCTAACTTTTCTGATCTATAGGTGATTGGAATTGGTAGAAAGTGAATTGATTTTGTGAGCCTATCAATAACTACCCAGATGGCAGTATTTCCTTTTCTAGGCTTGGGCAAACCTGTCACAAAATCCATGGCTATATCTTCCCCTTTCCACGTTGGAATACTTAATGGCTGCAACAACCCATATGGTCGTCGGTGTAAAGATTTCACTTGTTTGATAAGCCAAACATTGTTCTATAAACGAGACAACATCTTATTTCAATCCGTTTTACCGGAAATTCTTTCTTAAGTCTTAATACATCTTCGTACTCCCTGGGTACCCAGTATATGGCCTATCGTGAGCCTCACTCATGATCTCATTCTTCAATTTGTCATCATTAGGGATATATATATAGTCTACTCTTTAAGTTCTATTGCATTATCTGGTGCTTCGGAATAACTGTCCGGTTTATCAGTTCTTATCCTTAGGCGTAGCATCTCGATCAACTCATCCTTTCTCTGTACACTTATACTTGTTTCTTATAAGTTTGGTGTAGCTACGAGTGATGCTATTCAGTTCGTTATCGTTGTAGGTGTATCGAGCACTTCTATACCCATTATTTCAAATTTCTTGAACAAGTGTTTCTTCCTCGATGAAGAGACACCCTAATTTGGTTGGAGTCTTGCGACTCAGCGCGTCTGCTACTACGTTTGCTTTTCCTGGATGGTAGTTTATACTACAATCACAATCCTTGACTAATTCGAGTCATTTCCTTTGCCTCAAATTCAATTCCTTTTTGCTCGAAAAAGTATTTCAAACTCTAATGATCCGTAAAAATCTCAACCCTTACACCATAAAGGTGATGTCTCCAAATTTTCATCGTATGTACAACAATTGCTAATTCTAAATCATGGGTTGGATAGTCGATTTTATGGGTCTAAGTTGTCGTAAAGCATAAGCTATCTCCTTTCCTTCTTGCATCGAAACGCATCCTAATCCACTCTTTGACGCGTCAGTATATACTACGTATTCCTTATTTATTTCTGGATGAGCTAACACTGGTGCTGTGGTTAACCTCTCCTTGAGTGTCTGAAAACTCGTCTCGCACTCGTCAGTCCATTTAAACTTGTTTTCTTTCCGAAGTAATTGTGTCATAGGTCTAGCAATTGTAAAAATCCCTCGATGAATCTTCTATAATATCAGGCTAAACCTAAGAAACTCCTAATTTTGTTAGGACTGTTTGGTAATTTCTAATTGCGCACTGCTTCTACCTTGGCAGGGTCTACCTTGATACCTTCTTCTGACACTATATGTCCAAGAAACATCACTTCCTTCAGCCAAAACTTAGACTTACTGTATTTGGCATAGAGTTTCTTAGCTCTAAATGTTTCTAACACTATCCATAACTGTTCTTCGTGCTCCTTCTCATTTTTTGGAATAAATGAGAATGTCGTCGTTGAATACTAAGACGAATATATATCTAAGTACGGATGGAAAACTCTATTCATGAGATTCATAAAGGAGTGTGTGGTAGTTTTCGGTCAAAAAAAAATTACATTGCTCGAGAACAATGCAAGTTCGGGAGTTACGCTCGAAATGAGCTTCAAATGAGCTTTTCAAAGTGCAAACTCAATTTTGTAGGGATTTTAACTAGATCGAAGCCGTATTGGAAAGTTTTACATTGGATACATCATAATAAGGGAGTTTGTAAGGATTTTGGATCGAAAAATAATTATATTGCTCGTTAAAAATGCAAGTTCGGAAACTACGCTCGAAATGAGATTCAAATGAGCTTTACAAGGTGCAAACACGATTTGTAGGTATTTTGACTAGAACGAAGCCGTACTTCAAAACTTTTACATTGGATACATCATAATAAGGGAGTTTGTGAGGGTTTTGGAACGAAAAAAAATTATATTGCTCATGAAAAATGCAAGTTCGGGAGCTATGCTCGAAATGAGCTTCAAATGAGCTTTTCAAAGTGCAAACACGATTTTGTACTAGAACGAAGCCGCATTGAAAACTTTTACATTGGATACATCATAATAAGGGATTTTGTAAGGATTTTGGATCGAAAAATAATTATATTGCTCGTTAAAAATGCGAGTTCGGAAACTACGCTCGAAATGAGATTCAAATGAGCTTTACAAGGTGAAAACATGATTTTGTAGGTATTTTGACTAGAACGAAGCCGTACTTCAAAACTTTTACATTGGATACATCTAATAAGGGAGTTTGTGGGAGTTTTGGATCAAAAAAAATTATATTACTATTGAAAAATGCAATTTTGGGAGCTAAGCTCGAAATGAACTTCAAATGAGCTTTCTAATGTGCAAACATGATTTTGTAGGTATTTTGACTAGAACGAAGTCGTACTTCTAAACTTTTACAATGGGTACATCATAATAAGGAAGTTTATGGGGATTTTGGATCGAAAAAAAATTTATATTGCTCGTGAAAATGCAAGTTCGGGAGTTAAGCTCGAAATGAGCTTCAAATGAAATTTTCAAGGTGCAAACACGATTTTATAGGTATTTTCAGTAGAACGAAGCCGTATTGGAAAGTTTGACATTGGATACATCATAATAAGAGAGTGTGTGATAGTTTTGGAAAGGAAAAATTTACATTGCTCGAGAAAAATGCAAGTCTGATTGCTACGCTCAAAATGAGCTTTAAATGAGCTTTTCAAGGTGCAAATATACGATATTGTAGGTATTTTAACGAGAACGAAGCTATACTTGGACACTTTTACATTAGATACATCATAATGAAAGAGTTTGTGGGAATTTTGGATCAAAAAAAATTTATATTGCTCGAGAAAAATGTAAGTTCGGGAGCTACGCTCGAAATGAGCTTCAAATGAGCTTTTTAAGGTGCAAACACGATATTGTAGGTATTTTGAAGAGAACGAAGTCGTGCTTGGAAACTTTTACATTGGATGTAATGCCCCGTAATTTCCTTACGTTCTTAAAATTTTAAAGTTAATTAAATAAATGGCTTTGCACGCCTAAGTTTACGATTTTGAATTCTAAGATTAACGGTCGAATCCCTTTCTGAAAATAAATTACAGAAGTCAGCTAGACGACTACTGTATTTAGGGTTAACGCGTACGAAAAATTTTTGGTTCGTGAACTCAGAACGGAAAACCGTCTGATTTTTACATTCACGAAATCGCGATACAAACTCGCCCGAGAAAGTTTGTTTTTATGATTTTCCGGACGAAACTCGGACTGTGTCGTCCCGAGTTTTTGTCAAAATAAATTTTGTAAATTTATTTTCCGATTAAGTTTTGTACGTTAGAATTTACGGTCAAATCGGATCGCGACGTTTTTCGTCGAACATTTTCCATAACGTCGGATCGCGCCGGAAAAGCGCGTATTCCTTTCCCTCTCCCACTCCTTGACCGACATTACCATCCCTTTTAGTTAGATTTTTTGTGTTTATTAGTTAATTAAGGGACACCTAAGGGTACACTATTCCTACTTTACACCTTGCACTCTTGTTCCATAAGTTAACAAATTAAACAACTCCTTCTCTCCCTCCCAACACAATTTCGGCAGCCACCATACATCATTCTCTCATCTTCATCTTCCATCCTCCATTGAAGAATCCTTCAAGAACACTAAGAAGAATCACACAAGTATTGATTCATCCATCCAAACCTATCACTTTCTTCATTAATTCTCAAGGTAAATCTTCCCTCTTAACTTCTATCCATCCATCTTTCTCTTCTTCTCATTTCTTCTTTTGGATTGAAAATTAGGATTATGGATTAGATAAATTGATCTTGATTTAATGAAATTGGATATGCTAGATAGGTTAATTAGGGTTTAGAATTGAACAAAAATCAAGAACCCTAATCCCCCATTAATACCGAAATTTTAGGGTTAATTAGTAGGATTATGGATTTCTTCAATTGATAATAGATTCATGCTTAAGAGATGTTTAATTAGTGATTAGAACAAAGAGGAATCGAAAGCCCCATGTTTTTGTGAAATTCAATTAGGATTTGAGTAATGAAATTGGGTGTTTATGCATGATAGTATGTAATTAGATTACAATTGATTAATAGTTGTTATAATAGGTTGATTAATGAATAAATGGTGTTAATTGGAGAAGAAAATCACCCTCTTATCCATAGCATGAAAGCCGAAATTATAGTAAGAATTAGGGGTTTTCATGTGTTGATGTTAGTTGATGAATTGTTGATGGAATATAGTTGCAATTGATGTTAATTGATTATAGAATTAAATTGAGAATTTTCTAAAAATATTTTATGTAATATAAGAGACGAAGAACACGTTATAAGTTGAAATATAATGATTGTATGAATTGATTGCATGCATAGAAGTGATTCTCGTTAGATGTAGATTGATGTCGTAAAATTTGAACGGAATCCGACAACTTTGAAAATCGCGTAAGAGACGAACAATTAGTCGTAACTAATAACCGAGAAGTTGAATGTGAATTCTAATTTGATATTATTGTCTATGATGGACTTGGGAACAACTTTGTAGTTGACGTCATAAGCTTTTGAGCTTTTATAATATGAGCTATGGTTATAGTCGAGAACTAGAACGCGTTTTGAATAATTTGTTGGTTTAGTAATTGTTAGTTGAAAGCCGACATTTAGAACGTCGTGCTATTGAACGAATTTTGAGAAGGAGTTCGTCACGTACGGGAGTACGTGGTGACTGCCTTGAGGGTCCAGTTTCTAAGGAAGTCGAATACGAGAGCTTAGAACGAGCCTAAGACGTTATACGTCGAACCTATCGAGCAACTAGGGTTTCCACGGCAGTTTTGCGACCCTCGCCGGAAACTGTAATAACTTTTAGCTCGTTTATCGGATTTGTGATCCGTAAATTGGAGCGCGAACTAGACATCCCAAACTTTCTAGTAGTACAGGGCTCATCCTTTGTTTCTAAATCCTCTATTCTGGACAGCCTCCAGAGTTACTGGATTGCGCAGTGAAATTTCAGTTTCAATTCTCCTAAGTTGTTTCGTTCACAACTTAGTTTCTTTCGATCGTTTAAGCCGTAATAGCTAACGAATATCTCCCTACTGACCCTAGAGTCAAGTACAGGGCCTTGAGTGATGAAAACCAGTAAGTAAGTAGTAAGCGAGAAATTCCATAAGTCGTTTAAAGAACTAAAACGTAAATCGCCCAAGTTGATTCTTTCCAACATAGTTCCTTATAATCTTTTAAGTCGTATTAAGTTATCGACTACCCTCTCTACTAACCTAAGAGTCGAGTATGAGACCTTTCGAGTTCTAAATGGGATTAGTACGAGTCTCGTTCCCGTTTAAGTAAAATGAATCTAGTAAGCGTGCAAACGCCTAAAGAATGAAACGACTAAAACTTATTTCGATTCTCTTTGATCGATTATCATTTACGACCCGTTTTTAAGTACTTTTTTATTTTACGATGAAGGAGAAAGCCAACTGTAGAGAAAGGACGGAAGATCCGAAGTTGGAAGCTTTTGCTTTTAGTTCTGTATATCGAGGTGGGCTTTTATATACAAAATAAAACGAGCAACGCTCGGAAAATCTTTCTTTATCGCTTTGATATCTGTGTTTTCAAAGTGATATTATGGCATGAACTATTTTATGTTTTATGTGAGTTCTCTTGTACCTATCTGAGTCAACATTCGTGTTTTCCAGATTTAGAGTTAATCTAACTAGGTTAACTAACGATCGGCTCTGAGTTAGCTGCTAAGTGCTTTCCAGAGTTAGTGCACTTTGTAACCTGTGGTGTATGTGATATCCTGTTGAGGGGTACCAGCCACGGTGAATTAGAATTGGTCAAGATTGAACGTAACATTAGTCAGAAAATGCTCGTGCGAGTGATTTATGAGAAAAGAGTCAGAAAATGTTTAGTAGACACGGGCCTCTTTTCAATAAAACCCCGATGTGCTACAAATTATGAAATGCCATATTTATCTATACTTATGATTATGATTTCGGCATCGTGCCCACTAAGTAATTTTGTACTTAACCCTGCATTGTTTTCTAAATGTGCAGGTTGAAGCGACGGTGAGCGGCGACGATTGATGTTGAGTTGAAAGATAGGTTGATTTAGTTAGAACTTTTCCGCTGCAGAACTCTCAGTCTTTTTGAATATGTACCTTTTGAACAATACACTGTAGTTAAGTCTGTAACTATGAACTTAGTTTCTACTATGTACTTTTGTTGAGTAATCCTTAGCGATCAACTCTTTCTTATTTATATTTAAGTCTTGTTCATGGTTTATCGATGCCTCTCATGTATGTTTAGTCAGTTAGCCCCCTTCTTCCCTGCTTCTTTAATCCAACCCCAGTCGCACCCCGGCTTCTGCCGTCCCTCGGGATTTGGGGCTGTGACATTGGATACATCATAATAATGGTGTTTGTGGTGGTTTTGGAACGAAAAAAATATATATTGCACGAGAAAAATATAAATTCACATTCGATACATCATAATAAGGGTGTTTGCGACGGTTTTGGACCGAACAAAAATATATATTGCTCGAGAAAAATGCAAGTTCGGGAGCTATGCTCGAAATGAGCTTCAAATAAGCATTTCAAAGTGCAAACACGATTTTGTAGGTATTTTGACTAGAACGAAGCCGCATTGAAAACTTTTACATTAGATACATCATAATAAGGGAGTTTGTGGGGGTTTTGGATCGAAAAATAATTATATTGCTCGTTAAAAATGCGAGTTTGGGAACTACGTTCAAAATGAGTTTCAAATGAGCTTCACAAGGTGAAAACATGATTTTGTAGGTATTTTGACTAGAACGAAGCCGTACTTCGAAACTTTTACATTGGATACATCATAATAAGGGAGTTTGTGGGGGTTTTGGATCGAAAAAAATTATATTACTCGTGAAAAATGTAAATTCGAGAGCTAAGCTCGAAATGAGCTTCAAATGAGCTTTTCAAGGTGCAAACACGATTTTGTAGGTATTTTGACTAAAACGAAGTCGTACTTCGAAACTTTTACATTAGATACATCATAATAAGGGAGTTTGTGGCGGTTTTGGATTGAAAATTTTTTTTATTGCTCGTGAAAAATGCAAGTTCGGGAGCTATGCTCGAAATGAGCTTTAAATGAGCTTTTTCAAGGTGCAAATATGATTTTGTACGTATTTAGACTAGAACGAAGCCGTACTTAGAAACTTTTACATTGGAGACATGATAATAAGGAGTTTGTGGTGGTTTTGGATCGAAATGTAATACCCCGAAAATTCCTTACGATCTCAAAATTTTAAAGTTAATAATAATAATGGCTTTGCACACCTAAGTTTATGATTTTGAATTCTAAGACTAACGGTCGAATCCGTTTCCGAAAATAAATTACGGAAGTCAGCTAGACGACTACTGTATTTAGGGTTAGCGCGTACGCAAAATTTTCAGTTCGTGAACTCAGAATGGAAAACCGTCTGATTTTTACATTCACGAAATCGCGATACGAACTCGCCCGAGAAAGTTCATTTTTATGATTTTCCGGACGAAACTCAGACTGTGTCATCCCAAGATTTGTCAGAATTAAAGTTTTAAATATTATTTTCCGAGTAAGTTTAATACGTTAGAATTTTTGGACGAATCGGATCGTGACGATTTTGTGCCGAGCTATATTTTTCGTCGTTCGATTTCCGTAACGTCGTATCGCGCCGGAAAAGCGCGTAATTCCTGTCTTTCTCTCCCTCATGACCGACCTCACCTCTCTCATATTAGCTAGATATTGATTTTTATATAGTATTTACTTTACACCTAAGTGTATTACTATTCCTACTTTACACATATTACCTTATAACATATCTAATACACAATTTAAATCACTCATCTCCTCCCTCCCTCTCTTACACGGCTGCACTCCTCTCTCTCTCTCCCATCATTCATTTTCCATCACCATTGAAGAAGCTTCAAGTTCTTGAGCAAGAAATCACACAAGTCTTCATCCATCCATCGAATTTCATTTCTTCCTTCATTAATTGTCAATGTAATCCTCTCCTCTATGTTTCTATCCATCCAAAATCCTTTTCTTTTTATTTCTCCTTGGATCGAAAATTTGAGGATGATGGAATTAGATGGTTGATCTTGGATTAGTGAAATTAGTTGTGATTAGATATGAATTCTAGGATTAAAATTGGAGAAAATCCAAGAACCATAAGTCTTAGATAATACCGAAATTTTGGGGGTTTATGGTAGGTTGATGGAATTCTTCAATTGATGTTATAATCATGCTTAGGAAGTGCTTAATTGGTGATTTAATCAAGTAGAAATCGAAAGCCCTGTGAATTGAAGTGAGGACCGATTTTTATAGCTAGGGTTTGAGTTGTTAATTCTTAAATTAATGATGAATTGGTATAGTAATTGGATGATAATCGAGGTAGTAGTAGTAGAATCGATATTAATGGATCAATTAAAGAAGAAAACACCCCTCCCTAATATAATGTTAATACTGATTTTTAGGTATTAATTAGGGGTTTGATATAGCTTGGTTTAATTGATGAAATGATGATAGAATATGGTTTCTAATGACATTAGATGATGTTATGAATTTAATTAGAATTTTCTAAAATAATTATTGAATTGGTAAGAGACGAAGATCTCGAACTAAGTTGAGATATAGTGATGATATGAAGTGATGATGTGCATGAAAATGAATCTCGTTAGATGATGTTTGATGACGTAGAAAATGAACGAAATCCGATAACTTTTAAAATCGTGTAAGAGACGAACAATTAGTCGTAATTAATAACCGAGAAGTCGAATAAGAATTCTAACTTGATAATATTGTTTATTATGGACTTGAGAACGATTTTGTAGTTGACGTCATGAGCTTTCGAGCTATTATAATATGAGTTATAGTGATAGTCGAGAACTAGAACGAGAAGTTGATAACTTGTTTTGGTTTAGTACTTCATAGTTGGAAGCCGACGTTTAGAATGTCGTGCTATTGGACGAGTTTTGAGAAGGAGTTCATCACGTACGGGAGTATGTGTTGACTGCCTTGAGGGTCAAGTTTCATGAGAAATCGAATACGAGAACTTAGAACGAACCTAAGAAGTTATACGTCGATTCTATCGAGCAACTAGGGTTAGCGCGGCAGTTTTGCGACCCTTTCCGGAAACTGTAATAACTTTTAGCTCGTTTATCGGATTTGCGATCCGTAAATTGGAGCGTAAACTAGACATCCCAACCTTTCTAGTGGTACAGGGCTCATCCCCTGTTTCCAGATCCCCTGTTCTGGGCAGTCCCCAGAGTTACTGCCTTGCGCAGTGAATTTTCAGATTTCATTCTTCTAAGTTGTTTCGTTCGCAACTTAGTTTCTTTCGAACGTTTAAGTCGTAATAACTTGCTGACTATCTTCCTACTGACCCCAGTGTCAAGAAAGGATCCTTGAGTGCTAAACGAGATGAGATCTCATCTCGTATCCGCTAAAGTAAAGAAATTTAGATAAGCGTGAAAATGTGTAAATCGTATAATGAACTAAAACTTTATTTCCTAAGTTGATTTCTTTTCCAACTTAGTTCCTTTTGATCTTTTAAGTCGTATTGAGCTATCAACTACCCTCTCTACTTACCTAATAGTCGAGTATGAGACCTTTTGAGTTCTAAACGGGATTTGTTCGAGTCTCGTTCCCGTTTAAGTAAAATGAATCTAGTAAGCGTGCAAATGCCTAAAGAAATGAAACGACTAAAACCTATTTCGATTTTCATTGATCGATTTTCTTTTACGACCTAATTTTAAGTGTTATTATTTTATGATAAAGGAGGAAGCCAGCAGTAAGGAAAGGACGAAAGATCAGAAGATCGGAAGCTAGTACTTATTAGTTCTGTATCACAAGGTGGGCTTTTATGTATGAAATAAAACGAGTTTTGCTCGAAAACCTTTCTTTATCGCTTTGATATCTGTGTTTTCAAAGTGATGATTATGGCATGAACTGTTTTATGTTTTATGTGAGTTCTCTTGTACCTATCTGAGTTAAAATTCGTGTTTTCCAGATTTAGAGTTAATCTAAATAGGTTAACTAACGATCGGCTCTGAGTTAGCTGCTAAGTGCTTTCCAGAGTTAGTGCACTTTGTAACCTGTGGTGTATGTGATATCCTGTTGAGGGTTACCAGCCACGGTGAATGAGAATCGGTCAAGATTGAACGTAACATACCAGAAAAATGCTTGCAAGCTAAATTGAGAAAAGAGTCAGAAAATATTTAGTAGACACGGGCTCCTTTTTAATAAAACCCCCAATGTGCTACAAATTATGAAATGCCATATTTATCTATACTTATGATTATGATTTCGCCATCGTGCCCACTAAGTACTTTTGTACTTAGCCCTGCATTGTTTTCTAAATGTGCAGGTTGAAGCGATGTGAGCGGCAGTGGTTGAAGTTGGGTTGAGAAGTTAGGATGCTTTAGTTATGACTCTTCCGCTGCAAAACTCTAAGTCTTTTGAATATGTATATTGAACAAAACACTGCAGTATAAGTCTGTAAACTTGAACTTAGTTACTATCGTGTACTTTTGTCGAGTAATCCTTCGCGATTAACTCTTTCTTTATTATATTCCAGTCTTGTTCATTGAATATTTGATGTCTTTTATGTATGTTTAGTTAGTCAATCCCCTTCTTCCCCGCTTCTTTAATCCAACCCCAGTCGCACCCCGGCTTCTGCCGTCCCTCGGGATTTGGGGCTGTGACAGAGTAGTATCAGAGCAGTGCTCGTTTTCTGCTCTGCTTATGAGTCAATCTTCTAGTACGAGTTATTCTTTTAGTGATACCACAGAGTAGTATGAGTCATTCTTTTCTAGTATGAGTCATTCCTTCTAGTAATATCACCAAGTGGTATTCGTATACAAGTCTTCCTTCGAGTAATAATATAGAGTATTTGTTTGCACTCTATATCGAGTCTTCTTTCGAGTCATAGGACAGAATATTTGTATATACTCTAGATCAGAGTCGTCTTTCCAAGTATAAGATAAGAGTTAGACTATAATACTAAGATTGAGAACGTAGATGTCAACTCAACCGCCCGCTACGTCGACTCAACGAGGAAAAGGAAAGAATTTTATGATGTGATTTCTTTTAAATAAGAAATTTTATGAACAAGTATTCAATAAAATTGAGAATGAGAATGAGTTGTGTTTCAAAAATAAGAATTTTACAGAAGTATAATTTTTATACTTTATGTGATTATGCGATAGTACAAGTACTATCTTATGTGAAATTATTTGCGCGATAATTTCCTTTTTATGAAAAAAAAATATATGCGGACACAAGAATATAGTCGAATTTTAGGGATTTTTCCCGGTTCAATGAGAACGTAGACTTGAAACCTAAGAACTTTCCGGTTCTTCGAGAACTTAGACGTTTTTAAGAAACATTATTTTGGAATGATTTCGAAAGGAGATCCCCAACGCGAGAAGGACTTCTACTGATGAATGTCACGTGCGTTAAGTGACATGAATAAAGATTCGGCAAAGTCGAACTTGTTTTCTAAGAATTTCCTGCGAGAAAAATGAAATAAAAATGATTCGATAAATCGTGTTAGTAAACGAAGGGAACGATTAGACGTTTGAGAAGCTTTCGGCTTCGAGTTAAGAAAGATATGAACCAGACGACGAAGATCGAGTAAATTGGAAACAAAGCTAAATGAAATAAGTGAATGTTACTTACGTGTAAGTAATTTTAATGACGTCATTTCGTGTCACGTCATTTCTTTTTCTTCTCGTTTCGTGTTTCAATAGGGTTCGCCTCGATCGAACTCTACGAAGAAAATCGTATAGATTATTAGGAGTCAAGCGCGAAGCTTGATTAAATTTTCCATCGATCGCCCGATTCTAGCGAAGACAACTGGAACTTAGTTTCCAGAAAGTTATTCTTAAAGTTATATTCCTTTCTCTTTTGGAATTTAATTCCATATTTCGTCTTTGAGCGACGACTACAACTAGTACGAATGCCAAGAGTCATAAATGGCAAATTCTTTTGTAAATGGATGTTACTTTTGAATAAGTAACATGAACGAAGTAAACATACTTTGTTTTAATAAGTGAGAGTTGTTAAGAAATGTGTTGAGAAAGAAATAAAGACTTGAAATATGTAAAAATATGGTGAAATAAAGAATGGAAATAAAATCTTGAATTTTTTTTTTAATATTATATACGTTGTTTAAGTGCAATTTCTTGAATTGCTAGAAGTCTTGATAAGTAGTTGTCTTAAGTGGTAATTTAAGAATTTCGTTGAGATAAGTTATTTTTCCCTACCTGTTACTGATCCGTGTTTCCTTAAAACTTTTGTAGGATGGCTAGGACTCGCGTTACGGCTCGGAAGAGCCAGCCCTTGGCCTCGTGCGAGCGTACTATAGTAGACATGTTACAGGATGAGTACTACGAGTTTGAGGTAGACTACGGAGAGGAGGACGTGGGATAGATTATTAGCAATTTTTCTTCGGCTTACTATCCAGTGCGACACTTGATCCCGGAGAGTCAGGCGATTTCAGACCTGATCGTACACTTACCGGAAGAGTGGCACGGTTGGGCGCACCGTGTAGCGTGGTACTTCCTAGGGATCTTCGGCGACGACACAGAGCCGACCGACAACTACCGGTGACGACACAGAGCCGACGCACCTTCCCTACAGTCACTTTCCCGCAGAGACGGAGCTTGAGCACCTTGACTTAGACCCAGAGTACTCCGCTTTGTTGGAGTTGCCACCAGACGGTGTACTGGTTGAGGAGTCTGACGTTGAGTTAGGGCAGTTAGAGAAGGACGAGGAGACCGTAGTTACACCCGAGTCACCACCAGTTGGTCAGCAGATCGAGGAGTTGATCCCAGGGCCGGGATTCGTGGAGATTGACGCCGAGACCGCTGAGTTGTTAGGGTTGCCTTCACGTTTTGTGTCGGATGTTTGTGTTAGAGTCAGGGGACCGTTAGAGACGAGACTGTATAGGAAGGAGCCAGACTACCGAGAGACCGACGCGGAGCTTGCCGCCTTGTTAGAGTTACCTTCTCCACTTACGCCGCTCGAGGAGATCTGTGCAAAGTGGGGAGTAGTCATAGAGCAGATGGAGGCAGGACCGTCCAGGGTCCGTTCTAGGGAGGAGTTCGAGTCAGGTTCAGGTTCAGTTTCCGAGCACCTTCTTCCCCTGAAGAAGCGTGCAGTAGAGGTCAGCGAGGACTACTTGGTTTCCGACCTTGGGGAGACAGTTTCAGAGGCATCGTCGCCCACCCTGCTTGCACTTTCTGACGGTTCTACTCTGAAGGTGGACGAGGCACTCCCGCTGGTTTGTGGTTCTGAGTCTGAGGAGGAGGACCCGGACGAGGATCCTGAGGAGGACCCGGACGAGGATCCGGAGGAGGACCCAGAGGAAGACTCTTAGGGTTTTGCAGGCCGTAGAGGGCAGTTAGGACTCGACTTTAGCCGGTTGAGTAGAGCGCCGTGGACGCGTGTTAATAGTAGTAGTAGCTCTTTTTGTCCTATATAGAGTCGGATCAGTAACTAGTTTTTGTAGTACTCTAACGGATATGAAATTTTATGAATTGTTTCCGTTCTAGTACTTTCAGTAGGTATGGAGTTGCAGCTTGTTAGTGCACCCGGTAAATAGTAGGCAGTCAGCCTAGTTTAGACTAATAGTAGTCTAACCTTTTTGTATAAGTCCTCGTTGGAGGCAGAATTAATATTCTTTTTGATGTATATATATATACATGACCCATGAAGAGGGTTTTTAATCACAAGCAAAATTTCTTATGAATCGTGTAATTAAAATCAGAATGTCAAATAAACTCGTGTAACGAGAAATTGAGTTTAACTCGAAAGTTAAAAGATTAATGAAATAATATCGAAGCTATGTTCGATATGTTGTTCTGTGAACTTGATTAAGTTGAGAACGAGCAAGTAAGTACTAAGAGTAATTAACAGAAGAGAACTAATGAGAATTTCAATTTTTCCTTAGACCAAAGAAAATGCCGCCGAGAAACGTTAACAATAGGAGAGGTCGAGGACCTGGAAGGCCGAGAGGACGTGGTAGACGTCAACCAGAAAACAACAGAGAACAAGAATATGAGCAGAATGCTACCCCATCGCCATCCCCATCACCATCCCCATCACCACCCCCATCACCACCACCTCCACCACCACCCCGTAGAGATATAGAGGATCTCTTCCTCAAGAGGAACCCTCCGATGTTCAATGGAACGGGCAGCCCTAGCGATGTTGAGCTATGGATGAGATCCACGGAGAAGATATTCAAGCTCCTCAGATGCACTGATGAGGAGAGAATGCTATGTGTCGCATTCCAATTGACTGGATCGGTAGATTACTGGTGGGAAGCGAGACAGAAGGTGATACCCGCAGAGCATCTGGCTCGTTTCACGTGGGATGAGTTTAAGAAAATACTGTTTGATAAGTACGTACCCAAGATGTATAGGGGGCAGAAGGAAGCCGAGTTTTATAACCTGAAGCAAGGAAAGCTGACCGTGACTGAGTATGATGCCAAGTTTTGTGAACTGTCAAGGTATGCGCCGGCATTAGTTGATACTGAGAAGAAGTTATCCAAGAAATTTCAAGGGGGTTTACGACATGAGCTGGGAATCGCGTTAGCTAGTCATGGGGGACTAGGCTATACTGACATTTTGGGAAGAGCACTGGAAATGGAGGCCGTCGTTCCTGATGAGAAGAAGATTGTACCAACTGCGTCAGCACCAGCACAGAATTAGAACCGAGGCTACTATAACAGCAATAGTAGCAACTATCAGGGTAAGAGAAAATGGAACGGAGGAGGTAGCGGAGGCTACAATCAAAACTTCAACAACCAGGGAGGTCAAAGAAAGGGAAACCAGCAGGGCTATCAACAGCCTGGACAGAACAGCAACAACAACAACAACAACAGCAACAAGAGGCCGTGGCAGGGAAACAACCAATCGGGGTTGTTTATTCAAGGAAATAAACAGAATGCGCCGTGGAAGGGCAACAATCAACAGAACCAGCCACAAGGGCAACAACGAAACTTTAACCAGGGAGCAGTTAACCCAGGGAGGGTTACCATCCCCGTATGCCTGAAATGCAACAGAGCCCATCCCGGAGTCTGCCAGATAGGCACCCCCAACTGTTTCAACTGTGGACAGAAGGGGCACATGAAAAAGGATTGCCCGAAGCCGCTCCAAGCCGTACCTCTCCGAGCCATCCAAGCACAGCAGCAGCAGCCGCCAATGAACCAACAGCAGTTTCAGCAGCATGCACAGCAGCAACAGAATGCGAGGGCATGCGCTATCAAACAAGGTGGCCAGCACAAAGGAAAAGGCAATCTCGCAGGTATGGGAAAACTCCACAACATCCCCATTAAGATACTGTTTGATACTGGCGCATCGCATTCTTTTATTGCTGGCTCATGTGCAGATAACTTAGACATCAGACCTTTAAGAGCTGAACACCCTATGAGAGTAACTACCCCTTCAGGAGAGATCACTACTTCCACTCAGGTTTGCTCTAACCTAGAATTAGAAATCAGAACTCTTAAGGTTAAAGCGGACAACTTAAATGTTATGATAATGTGGGACGTAGATATAATCTTAGGGATGGATTGGTTGTCAGAGAATTACGCTACAATTCTCTGCAACGAGAGAAAAATCTCTTTAAAACCCCCGGGTAAAGAACCAACCGAATTCCATGGAATTTCAATGGGTAGAGGCGTACCAATTATATCAGCCCTTCAAGCCACGAAACTCATGAAGAAGAAAGGTACCACAGCCTATCTTGTGTACCTAGTAGGAGAGCCAGGAGCTAAAAAGACCATCCAAGACGTAAACGTTGTGAATGTATACGAAGATGTCTTTCTAGAAGTGCTACCAGGATTGCCACCAGATCGTCATGTGGACTTTACGATCGACTTAGAACCAGGAGCAGCTCCTAAGTCTAAAGCCCCATACAGGATGGCACCGAAGGAACTGGAAGAACTTAAAATCCAGTTACAAGAATTGCTAGACCTTGGTTTTATGTAATGCCCCGTAAAAATCCTTACGTTCTTAAAATTTAAAGTTAATTAAATAAATGGCTTTGCACGCCTAAGTTTATAATTTTTGAATTCTAAGGCTAACGGTCGAATCCGTTATTAAAAATAATTTACAGAAGTCGGCTAGACGACTACCATATTAGGGGTTAGCGCTTACGAAAAGTTTTTAGTTTGTAAACTAAGAACGGAAAACCGTTTAATTTTACGTTTACAAAAATTGCGATACGAACACGCCGAAAAAGTTTGTTTTTATGTTTTTCCGGACGAAACTCGGACTATGTCGTCCCGAGTTTTTGTCAAAATAAATTTTGAAAATTTATTTTCTAAGTGAGTTCATACGTTAGAATTTAAGGTCAAATCGAATCACGACGATTTTTTTTTGTACCGAGCACGTTTTTCGTCGTTCGTTTTTCCGTAACGTCGGATCGCGCCGGAAAAACCCATAACCCTCTAAGACTCTTGCATGCAGCTGACACCTCACTCTCCTTAGTGGAGACATGCATGTTTGACCATGCTTAATTAAGTGACACCAAATCCTACCTTTCCATAATTTTCAACCTTTCATCATAGCAAAACTTAGACAAAACCATTTCTCTTCTCTCTCCCTATCTCTCTCTCGGCAATTCTCTCTCTCTCTCCCTCAAACTTCATCTTCTTCACCTTCATCTCCTCCATCCACCATTGAAGAACACTTTCAAGAGCTTGAAGAACTCACACAAATCATCAATCTATCCATTTAATCTCTTAAGTTCTTCATTAAATCTTAAGGTATTTCCATCCTCCACAATTCTATCCATTTAGATTTCTTTTCTTTTTATTTTCCTTCTTGATCGAAAGTTTTGAGGTTTGATTTAGATATTTTGATCTTAGAATAATGTAATTGGATATGTTAGATATGATAATTCGAGATTAAAATGGATCAAAACCAAGAATCCTAAAACCTATGTAAATGCAGAATTTTTTGGGAAAATGGTAGAATTTCTAATTTTCTTCTTTTGATCATGGATTCATGTTTAGTAGATGCTTAATTAGTGTTTGGAATGAAAAGGGATTGAAAGCCCTATGTTATTATGAAATTCAATTAGGGTTTGAATTATAAATTAGGGGTTTTTGCATGTTAGTTGTTTTTGGAATTGCAAGTGATTAATAGTTGTTATAATAGTTTGATTAGTGAATAAATGATGTTAATTAGAGAAGAAAATCAACCCCTTAACATCTATATAAAACCAGAAATTTATAGAATAAATAGGAGTTTATACATGTTTGATATTAAGTGATGATTTGTTAGTTGATTATGTTGCAAATCATATTAGTTGATAATAGAAGTTAATTGGAAATTTTCTAAAAATGTTTAATGGAATGTAAGAGACTAAAATCACCTTATAAACTGAGTTATAATGATGATAAGATATGTTAGCATGCATGAAAATGATTCATATTAGACGTAGATTAACGTCGTAAAATTTGAACAAAAACCGACAACTTTTAAAAATCGCGTAAGAGACGAATATCTAGTTGTAACTAATAGTCGAGAAGTCGGATGGGAATTCTAAGTTGATATTATTGTTTATAATGAAATTTAGAACATCTTTCTAGTTGACATCATAAGCATCCGAGTTGATATAATATGGGTTATAGTTGTAATCGAGAACTAGAAAGCGTTTGGATTTTTCTTTGTTGGTTTAGTAATTGATAGTTGAAATCCGACGTTAGAACGTCGAGCTTTTGAACGAGTTGAGGAGGAGTTTGTCACGTACGGAGGTACGTGATAACTGCCTTGAGAGTCCAGTTTCTAAAAAAAAAATGAATACAAGAACTTTGAACGAACCTAAGACGTTATACGTCGAACCTTCAAGCAATTAGGGTTTTGTTCGGCAGTTTTGCGACCCTTGCCGGAAACTGTAATATCTTCCAGCTCGTTTATCGGATTTGTGATCCATAAATTGGAGCACGAACTAGACTTCTTAAGCTTTCTAATAGTACAGGGCTCACCCCCTGTTTCCAAATCCTCTGTTCTGGACAGCCTCCAGAGTTACTGGACTGTGCAGTGAAATTTCAGTTTCTTGTTTCTAAGTTGTTTAGTTCACAACTTAGTCTCTTTCAAACGTTTAAGCCGTTTTATCTAACGGATACCTTCTATCTGACCCTAGAGTCAAGGACAAGACTTTTAATGATGAAAACCAGTCGAGATCGTATTTCTTATCCTTTTTTTAAAGAAGTAATAAACGAGAAATATTCATAAGTCGTGAAATAAGCTATATATAAATCGCCTAAGTTGATTCTTTCCAACTTAGTTTCTTTTAATCTTTAAAGTCGTATTAAGATATCGATGACCTTCTCTACTGAACCGAGAGTCGAGTATGAGATCTTCCGAGTTCTAAACAAGATTAGTACGAGTCTCGCTTCCCGTTTAAGTAAAACGAATCTAGTAAGCGTGCAAATGCCAAAAGAATAAAATAACTAAATCTTTCTTCGATTCTCTTTCTTCGAGTATCTTTTACGAACCGTTTTTAAGTATATTTTATTTTACGATGAAGGAGGAAGCCAGCTGTAAAGAAAGGATAAAGGATCCAAAGTTGGAAGCTTTTGCGTATAAGTTCTGTATTTACAAGGTGGGCTTTTATATATAAAATAAAACGAGCAATGTTCGGAAAATCTTTCTTTATCGCTTTGATATCTGTGTTTTCAAAGTGATATTATGGCATGAACTGTTTTAAGTTTTTATGTGAGTTCTCTTGTACCTATCTGAGTCAACATTCGTGTTTTCCAGATTTAGAGTTAGTCTATTTTAGATTAACTAACGATCGACTCTGAGTTAGCTGCTAAGTGCTTTCCAGAGTTAGTGCACTTTGTAACCTGTGGTGTATGTGGTATCCTGTTGAGGGGTAGCCAGCCACGGTGAATTAGTTTGGGTCAAGATTGAACATAGCATACCTGAAAATACTTGGCCAAGTGATTTATGAGAAAAAGTCAGAAAATGTTTTAGTAGACACGGATTCTTTCAATAAAACTCCGATGTGCTACGTTTATAAAATGCCATATTTATCTATATTTACGATTATGTTTTCGGCATCGTGCCCACTAAGTACGTTTGTACTTAGCCCTACATTGCTTTCTAAATGTGCAGGTTGAAGCAACGGTGAGCGGCGACGGTTGATGTTGAGTTAAAGTATAGGACGCATAGTTAGAACCCTTCCGCTGCCAAGCTCTGTGTTTCTTTTGAGATCACTTTTTGAACAATACTTGTAGTCAAAGTCTGTAATATGAACTTAGTTTCTTTTTGTACTTTTCTCGAGTAATCCTTAGGGATTAACTCTTTCTTATATTCAAGTCTTGTTCATCGATGTTTATCATGTATGTTTAGTCAGTTAACCCCCTTCTTCCCCGCTTCTTTAATCCAACCCCAGTTGCACCCCGGCTTCTGCCGTCCCTCGGGATTTGGGGCTGTGACATTTTATCAGGCCAAGCGTCTCACCTTGGGGAGCACCCATGCTATTTGTTAGGAAAAAGGACGGATCGATGAGAATGTGCATAGATTACCGAGAACTGAACAAGATCACGCTCAAGAACAAATATCCTTTGCCAAGGATCGAGGATCTATTCGATCAGCTCAAGGGTGCAGGAGTCTTCTCCAAGATAGATTTGAGGTTAGGGTATCATCAACTCAAGATCAAACCTGAAGATGTACCGAAGACCGCTTTTAGAACCCGTTATGGCCATTACGAATTCCTAGTGATGCCATTTGGATTAACCAACGCTCCAGCCGTATTCATGGATCTTATGAATAGAGTCTTCCACCCCTACTTGGACAAATTCGTTTTAGTATTCATCGACGACATCCTCGTTTACTCTAAAAATGAGATAGAGCATGAGGAACATCTACGGATAGTGTTAGAAACACTAAGAGCCGAGAAACTCTACGCCAAATTCAGTAAATGCGAATTTTGGCTGAAGGAAGTAATGTTCCTGTCACGCCCCGACTCTCGAGGTGCGACTTACAAATAACAACAAAACCTAACAACTAACAATCAACTCAATTATGGGGAAAACATGCTCGGGGAAAACAATAATGAAAGATAGGGCAATCGAATTAGGCTTCCAAAGTATAATGAAATAATATCCGAGCATCTCAAAACCACTTATAACAGGAATTTAAATAAGTACTTCATGCTGACGAGGCTAGAATTCCAACAAAAGAGAATACACCCATATATACCAAGTTAAAAGAATCATGTTCAACAACAATTCAAGTCAACAAGCCCATCGCTCAGAAGTACAAATCAAGTAGTTTAAGAAGTTAACAAATATTCAAGGTCTTCGAGCATAACGCTCGGAATAAAAAACATGAGAATCAAAGTATTAGCATCAACAGACATCAATTCAAAAGGGTTGCAGCGGAAACTTGCATCAATACCCAACATCTGCACGTATGAAGACGTACAAATGCCAGTCTGAAATTCAACTAGACTCAACCAAAAGAACCAAACCACACCACCAAATATCCATGCCATCGCCATCCAGTCAACCTGCATGTTTAGAAACACACGCAGGGCTGAGTACTTCGTACTCAGTGAACACAAGCCAAAACATTTGAATAAAGATGCTTCTTAAAGCTATAACAATTGAACTTGCCTTGCCGAACATCACAAGTATATAAGCAGTTTTAAAAACAGTTTTACTTGTGCATGTTAAAAACATTTTCTTTTAAACAGACTGCGCAGAGTATGCATCATCTGTCACAAACAATCTTACTGTGCTGAGAAGTAGGCCTCCTTCTCAAACACTGTGACCGGCCTAACCGAAGCAAGGCTCACAGTCACCTCAACATATACCACACGTGGGTTTCCTGCCTTTCACAGGATAATAACATCTTCACATAAACAGGTGATAACACATACCAATCTTAATAAAAACGACAAGTCAATCGCATTTAAAATCATATCATAATACTCAATATCATAACTAATTCTCATCAATAGTTTTGGTTCAGAAAAGCCCACATGACTTCCGAAGAACTAGCTAGGTGGTTTAGGGCTATTTGTCCTTGCTTAATGATCCGTCCGGCTCGATCCTTCACAGTTCAACATCGATAGAAAAATAAGATACGCAACATGACGAATACAAAGGCATTGGACTTAATTGAAGGACTTCTATTTGAGTCGATTCTCTCCTCGCTTAACCTTTCTAAGGGATTTCGCGTTCTCGATTTTAAACCTTTAACTCTACTTGAACTGGTTAATACTATTAATCAACGTCTCAAAACTTCCTCACTTTAATTAATAACGTCATTATCTACATTCTATTACTCGAGCTTTCTTTCAAAGACTTTAATCAATTTTCGATTTAATAATTAGTAATTCAATCATTTTGCATACAAATAATTCAATCATTCTTCACATCATAAATAACATCATGCATTTAAACACTTATTCAATCATAAATGAATTCAAATAAATCAAACATACTTCAAGACACATTAATATTCATTCAATTCAAATCTTAAAACCTAACTCGATTATGCATTTCTTTTTATGAAGGCTCAAACTATTTACTCTATTTTTCTTATTTTATAGACGACGCTTTGTTCTAAATCCGTTATCTTATGAGGTATTTCATATATTCTTCTCAATTAATATAATTTCTCTTTAATTATTATTAACTCTTATGAAATTAGAATTTCTTATTCATTTCTAATTTGATTCTCATTTCTTAACTCGACTATTATTTTTCTAATTATTCACTCGGTAATTTCTCTCGATTTAAAATTTTAATTCGTTTGATTGAAAGCAACGTACTCAATTAATTCTTTTCAACTCATTACTCAATTTTTGCTTATTTATTTAATAATTTCTTCTTCTTTTGTCTTTAACCTTTAAGCCATTTCTTACTTAATAAATTTTCTTTATCTTTTAATAAATATTTTTATTAACTAGTCCATTTTATTAGTTAAGTTATAAAATATCTTTTTGTTGTAGTTTAGTAAAAATTCAAGTCTTTAAATTTTAATACAAGAAAATTTATTAACAAATATTTCATGCATTTTTCATCTTTAATAAATTAAAAGCTTTTAAACTCTAATTTTTTTTTATTACAAAACTTCTATCTTTACTTATAATTTAAACTAATATTCATACACACATTATAACACTTAAACATTTAATCTTCTTTATATCATCACATTTAATTTCTTTAAAATCTTAACATGCAATCTCATTTTCTTAACTTAATAACATGTATGATTATACTAACATATCATACAATTATCTCATTGATCAAAACATCATTCAATTCATCAATAAAATCAACAAAATAATTTCTCCATTTTTCACCATAATACACGGCATTCATGCATTTCTTTGTATAATTCATTTCTCAATTTTTCATGCATATAATCTCATTTTCAACATGATAAAAATAACAAATCAAGCATCAAAATATCAATAACTCAAAGAATTCATATCTTTCCTATTTTTCCTAATATTTTCGGCATTCATCAATTTGTTAGGGTTTTAATTCCTTTTTCTTCTCTTAATTCACCGATTAAACCTAATGTTCGATTCTCCTAACGATTTTTTCTCACTCGATTATCACATGCACATCCTAAGTTTGCCTAAACATAAATTAAATAACATGCATGCATAGATCTTTCTTTTAGGACTTAGAGATATACATATTTACAACTAATCAAATGAATACCATACTTTAATTTAAATAGAAATCCTTCTCTTGGCTCTTGGAATCGAAATGGATGGAAATTGTAGCTTCAAAGCTTGGAATTGAAGGGAAGAAAGAAGTCTTCTTGAATCCTCAATGAAAGAATAACATGAAATTAATCATATATCTCTTTTAGGGCTTAAGAGCCAAAATGAAGAAAATGTAGGATGATTGTTGAATTTAACTTCAAGAACTTGGAGGATTATTACCTTTTTCTTGAAAATATGGATGGAATGAATGGAGGATGATACTTTCTACTTCATTTCCATGGATGAGGAGCTTGAATACATGGTTGCATGTAAGAAAAATTGAATGTAGGTGTGTAAGTGTGTGTGCGTGTGCCGTGAGTTTGAGAGAGAGTAGGGAGAGTTTTCTTTTTTTCTTCTTCTTTGAGAGAGAGAGTTCGAATGAGAGAGAGAGATGGAGTGATGAATGAAGTCTTCCTACTTAGCACTAGATGAATGAATTTGAAATCCAACAACAAGAATAAAGTGTTATGTTGGAAGTTGTAATTATCTAAAGTGATTGATGGATGGATGATTTGATGTAGTTTGCATGCTACTTTTGGTAATGCCATGCATAAGACATAATTATGGCAATTAGTCTTGGAAATTGAAGAGTGATGGGAGAGGAAGAGTGAGGTGGCGTGAGAGGGAGAGAGGTGTGTCGACACGTGTCTTCGTCGTGTCGTTACGGGTGTTAATTACCCGGTCGTAAAGGTTTTCCGGATAAAACGATTCGTATTAATTTCTTTTTATACTATAAACGGGTCTAACCTCTTCTCGTCTCACTTTTGACACTAACTCATCTCAATCCTATTTCACATCTCAATTAAAAGATTAACGAATTCGATCATTTAGTCTTTTAAATCTCAAAGGAATTTAGTCGGCTTATTAATCCGTTTATTAATCCTTTAAGATCAATTCCTCATTACTCTTCTCAATTCTCGGGTAAGTTCTTACCCTATCTCAATGACCTTAAAAGCAATTCTAGGTTCGAAGATTCTAATTCAATTCTATTCTAAGTTCATCGGTATAAATCTATTTCTCGGCGATCAAAATTATGCTATTTCAATCAAGCAAACTTCTCGGGATTATTCTGGAATTTAATCTCATACTCATCGTTATATAAATAATTCAACAAGCATATCACATCATCATCATCTCAGATAAATAGAACAGACAAATTCACACAAAACTCACAAAGCAATTTAAACGTTTTACTCAATTCTCTTCGTTTAGAAAAGAAAAATTTTATTCCTAAATTCTCATCTTTTAACTCACTCGGTTAATTATACGCTCTCTAAGGGTATAAAAGCTCGGGGTATCACAGTTCCTTGGGCACATAGTATCGGCGGAGGGGATCAAAGTGGATCCAGCCAAGGTAGAAGCAGTGCACAACTAGAAGTCACCAACGAGTCAGAACGAGATCAGAAGTTTCTTGGGTTTAGCCGGTTATTACAGAAGGTTTATTGAGGGATTCTCTACGATCGCTCGCCCGATGACGTAATTACTTCGGAAGGATACCAAATTTAAATGGACGGACGAGTGTGAGAAGAGTTTCCAAACGCTCAAGGAGAAGCTAACCACAGCGCCAGTACTAGCACTTCCAGACACAAACAAAGAATATGTGGTTTACACCGACGCATCAAAAAATGGATTAGGTTGTGTCTTGATGCAAGATGGACGAGTGATAGCTTATGCTTCACGACAACTTCGAACTCACGAAGTTGAGTACCCAACCCACGATTTAGAACTCGCAGCCGTAGTGCATGCGTTAAAGATTTGGAGACACCATCTCTATGGTGTAAGAGTTGAGATATTCACCGATCACAAGAGCCTGAAGTACTTTTTCGAGCAGAAAGAACTAAATATGAAACAAAGGAGATGGCTCAAATTAGTCAAAGATTATGACTGCGGAATTAACTATCATCCAGGAAAGGCTAATGTGGTAGCAGACGCTTTGAGTCGCAAGGCTCCAACGAAGCTAGGATGCCTCTTTGTAGAGAAAGGAACTTTAGTGCGAGAATTCGAGAAGATAGATATCAAAGTGCTCGACACACTAGCTACAATAACAAGCCAGATAGCAGCATTAGAAGCTACACCCGATTTGAGAGAAAGAATCATCAATGCTCAGAGGAAGGACGAGTCAATGGAAAAGTTACGAGTGAGGATAAGAACAGATAAACCAGAAGGATATTCTGAAGCTCCAGACAATGCGATCCTTTTTGAAGGCAGAGTTTGTATTCCTGATGACGACAATGAACTGAAGAATGAGATCTTGAGTGAGGCTCACGATACGCCTTACACAGCACACCCAGGAAGTACGAAAATGTACCAAGATTTGAGAAGAAACTTCTGGTGGAACGGAATGAAACGAGACGTTACCTCATTTGTAGAAAGGTGTTTGGCATGTCAGCAGGTTAAGGCTTTACACCGACGACCATACGGATTGCTACAACCATTGGATGTCCCAGAATGGAAATGGAAAGGCATAGCTATGGACTTTGTCACAGGCTTGCCTAAGTCGAGAAGAGGAAACACAGCAATTTGGGTGATTATCGATAGGCTTACGAAGTCAACACACTTCTTACCGATTAAGATTACGTACGGATCAGAGAAACTAGCTCAATTATATGTCAGAGAGATTGTACGTCTGCATGGAGTACCGAAGGTCATAATTTCAGATAGAGACGCCAAATTCACCTCGAGATTTTGGATTACGATGCAGAAAGAATTGGGAACAGAGCTTAATTTCAATACAGCGTTTCACCCACAGACAGATGGGCAGTCAGAGAGAACGATTCAGATTTTAGTCGATATGTTGAGGACAGTGGTTTTAGACCGAGGCGCGAATTGGGAAGAAATTCTACATTTAGTCGAATTCGCTTACAACAACAGCTATCAGGCCACGATAGGAATGGCGCCATTTGAGGCTTTGTATGGAAGGAAATGTAGATCACCACTTTATTGGGACGAAGTAGGTGAGAGAAAGAACCTAGGCCCAGATGCGATTAATGAGATGATTGAGATAGTTCGGCAGATTCGCGATAGAATGAAAGAAGCTCAGAGCCGTCAGAAGTCTTATGCCGATGATCGTCGAACCAATCTTGAGTTTGAAATAGGAGATAAGGTTTTTCTTAAGATATCCCCGACCAAAGGAATCCGTGGGTTCGGAGTTAAGGGTAAGCTAAGACTCAGGTTTATAGGACCTTATGAAATCCTCGAGAGAATAGGACCCGTCGCTTATAGATTGGCCTTACCGCCAAGTCTAGGAAGCGTTCACAACGTTTTTCACGTTTCTCAGTTGAGAAAATATGTTTACGATCCTAAGCACGTCATTAGTCAGCAAGACGTAGTTCTTGAATCTGACCTAAGCTATGAAGAGAAGCCGATATCGATTTTGGATAGAAAAGTCCAAGAGTTAAGAACCAAATCGATACCAATCGTTAAAGTGCTATGGAACCACCACGGGCAAGAAGAAGCCACGTGGGAACTCGAGGAGAAGATGAAGGAGAGATATCCTCATCTGTTTGCAGAAGGTATGTAAATTTCGGGACCAAATTTTTCATAAGGGGGGTAGGATGTAATACCCCGGAAATTCCTTACGATCTCAAAATTTTAAAGTTAATAATAATAATGGCTTTGCATGCCTAAGTTTACGATTTTGAATTCTAAGACTAACGGTCGAATCCGTTTCCAAAAATAAATTACGGAAGTCAGCTAGACAACTACTGTATTTAGGGTTAGCGCGTACGAAAAATTTTTAGTTCGTGAACTCAGAACGGAAAACTGTCTGATTTTTACATTCACGAAATCGCGATACGAACTCGCCCGAGAAAGTTCGTTTTTATGATTTTCCGGACGAAACTCGGACTGTGTCGTCTCGAGATTTTGTCGGAATTAAAGTTTTAAATATTATTTTCCGAGTAAGTTTAATACGTTAGAATTTTTGGACGAATCGGATCGTGACGATTTTGTGCCGAGATACGTTTTTCGTCGTTCGATTTCCGTAACGTCGTATCGCGCCAGAAAAGCGCGTAATTCCTCTCTTTCTCTCCCTCATGACCGACCTCACCTCTCTCATATTAGCTAGATATTGATTTTTATATAGTATTTACTTTACACCTAAGTGTATTACTATTCCTACTTTACACATATTACCTTATAACATATCTAATACACAATTTAAATCACTCATCTCCTCCCCCCCTCTCTTACACGGCTGCACTCCTCTCTCTCTCTCCCATCTTTCATTTTCCATCACCATTGAAGAAGCTTCAAGTTCTTGAGCAAGAAATCACACAAGTCTTCATCCATCCATCGAATTTTATTTCTTCCTTCATTAATTGTCAAGGTAATCCTCTCCTCTATGTTTCTATCCATCCAAAATCCTTTTCTTTTTATTTCTCCTTGGATCGAAAATTTGAGGATGATGAAATTAGATGGTTGATCTTGGATTAGTGAAATTAGTTGTGATTAGATATGAATTCTAGGATTAAAATTGGAGAAAATCCAAGAACCCTAAGTCTTAGATAATACCGAAATTTTGGGGGTTTATGGTAGGTTGATGGAATTCTTCAATTGATGTTATAATCATGCTTAGGAAGTGTTTAATTGGTGATTTAATCAAGTAGAAATCGAAAGCCCTATGAATTGAAGTGAGGACCGATTTTTATAGCTAGGGTTTGAGTTGTTAATTCTTAAATTAATGATGAATTGGTATAGTGATTGGATGATAATCGAGGTAGTAGTAGTAGAATCGATATTAATGGATCAATTAAAGAAGAAAACACCCCTCCCTAATATAATGTTAATACCGATTTTTAGGTATTAATTAGGGGTTTGATATAGCTTGGTTTAATTGATGAAATGATGATAGAATATGGTTTCTAATGACATTAGATGATGTTATGAATTTAATTAGAATTTTCTAAAATAATTATTGAATTGGTAAGAGACGAATATCTCGAATTAAGTTGAGATATAGTGATGATATGAAGTGATGATGTGCATGAAAATGAATCTCGTTAGATGATGTTTGATGACGTATAAAATGAACGAAATCCAATAACTTTTAAAATCGCGTAAGAGACGAACAATTAGTCGTAATTAATAACCGAGAAGTCGAATAAGAATTCCAACTTAATAATATTGTTTATTATGGACTTGAGAACGATTTTGCAGTTGACGTCATGAGCTTTCGAGCTATTATAATATGAGTTATAGTGATAGTCGAGAACTAGAACGAGAAGTTGATAACTTGTTTTGGTTTAGTACTTCATAGTTGGAAGCCGACGTTTAGAACGTCGTGCTATTGGATGAGTTTTGAGAAGGAGTTCATCACGTACGGGAGTACGTGTTGACTGCCTTGAGGATCAAGTTTCATGAGAAATCGAATATGAGAACTTAGAACGAACCTAAGAAGTTATACGTCGATTCTATCGAGCAACTAGGGTTAGCGCGGCAGTTTTGCGACCCTTTCTGGAAAGTGTAATAACTTTTAGCTCGTTTATCGGATTTGCAATCCGTAAATTGGAACATAAACTAGACATCCCAAGCTTTCAAACGGTACAGGGCTCATCCCCTGTTTCCAGTTCCCCTGTTCTGGGAAGTCCCCAGAGTTACTGCCTTGCGCAGTGAATTTTCAGATTTCATTCTTCTAAGTTGTTTCGTTCGCAACTTAGTTTCTTTCGAACGTTTAAGTCGTAATAACTTGCCGACTATCTTCCTACTGACCCCCGTGTCAAGAAAGGATCCTTGAGTGCTAAACGAGACGAGATCTCATCTCGTATCCGCTAAAGTAAAGAAATTTAGATAAGCGTGAAAATGTGTAAATCGTTTAATGAACTAAAACTTAATTTCCTAAGTTGATTTCTTTTCCAACTTAGTTCCTTTTGATCTTTTAAGTCGTATTGAGCTATCTACTACCCTCTCTACTGACCTAAGAGTCGAGTATGAGACCTTTCGAGTTCTAAATGGGATTTGTTTGAGTCTCGTTTCCGTTTAAGTAAAATGAATCTAGTAAGCGTGCAAATGCCTAAAGAAATGAAACGACTAAAACCTATTTCGATTTTCATCGATCGATTTTCTTTTACGACCCGATTTTAAGTGTTATTATTTTACGATGAAGGAGGAAGCCAGCAGTAAGGAAAGGACGGAAGATGAGAAGATCGGAAGCTAGTACTTATTAGTTCTGTATCACAAGGTGGGCTTTTATATATGAAATAAAACGAGCTTTGCTCGAAAACCTTTCTTTATCGCTTTGATATCTGTGTTTTCAAAGTGATGATTATGGCATGAACTATTTTATGTTTTGTGTGAGTTCTCTTGTACCTATCTGAGTTAACATTCGTGTTTTCTAGATTTAGAATTAATCTAAATAGGTTAACTAATGATCGGCTCTGAGTTAGCTGCTAAGTGCTTTCCAGAGTTAGTGCACTTTGTAACCTGTGGTGTATGTGATATCCTGTTGAGGGGTACCAGCCACGGTGAATGAGAATTGGTCAAGATTGAACTTAACATACCAGAAAAATGCTTGCAAGCTAAATTGAGAAAAGAGTCAGAAAATGTTTAGTAGACACGGGCTCCTTTTTAATAAAACTCCCGATGTGCTACAAATTATGAAATGCCATATTTATCTATACTTATGATTATGATTTCGGCATCGTGCCCACTAAGTACTTTTGTACTTAGCCCTGCATTGTTTTCTAAATGTGCAGGTTGAAGCGACGTGAGCGGCAGTGTTTGAAGTTGGGTTGAGAAGTTAGGATGCTTTAGTTATGACTCTTCCGCTGCAAAACTCTAAGTATTTTGAATATGTATATTGAACAAAACACTGTAGTATAAGTCTGTAAACTTGAACTTATTTACTATCGTGTACTTTTGTCGAGTAATCCTTCGCGATTAACTCTTTCTTTATTATATTCCAGTCTTGTTCATTGAATATTTGATGTCTTTTATGCATGTTTAGTTAGTCAGTCCCCTTCTTCCACGCTTCTTTAATCCAACCCCAGTCGCACCCCGGCTTCTGCCGTCCCTCGGGATTTGGGGCTGTGACATGAAAATAAATTATATTGCCCGTGAAAAATGCAAGTTCGAGAGCTACGCTCGAAATGAGCTTTTCAAGGTGCAAACACGATTTTGTAGGTATTTTGACTAGAACGAAGCCGTACTTCAATACTTTTACATTGGATACATCATAATAAGGGAGTTTGTGGGGGGTTTTTGGATCAACAAAAAATTATATTACTCGTGAAAAATGCAAGTTCGGGAGCTACGCACGAAATGAGTTTTAAATGAGTTTTTCAAGGTGCAAACACGATTTTGTAGGTATTTTGACTAGAAAAAAGCCGTACTTGGAAACTTTTACATTGGTTACATCATAATAAAGAAGTCTATGGGGGTTTTGGATTGAAAAAAATTTGTATTGCTCGAGAAAAATGCAAGTTTGGGAGCTATGCTCGAAATGAGCTTCAAATGAGCTTAGGTAGTTTGATAAAAACGAAGCCGTTCTTCCAAACTTTTACGTTGGCTACGTTATAATAAGGGAGTGGGTGGTAGTTTTCGGTCAAAAAAAATTTACATTGCTCGAGAACAATGTAAGTTCGGGAGTTACGCTCGAAATGAGCTTCAAATGAGCTTTTCGAAGTGCAAACGCGATTTTGTAGGTATTTTGACTAGAACGAAGCCATATTGGAAAGTTTTACATTGGATACATCATAATAAGGGAATTTGTAAGGATTTTGGATCGAAAAATAATTATATTGCTCGTTAAAAATGCGAGTTCGGAAACTACGCTCGAAATGAGATTCAAATGACCTTTACAAGGTGCAAGCACGATTTGTAGGTATTTTGACTAGAACGAAGCCGTACTTCGAAACTTTTACATTGGTTACATCAAAATAAGGGAGTTTTTGAGAGTTTTGTATCGAATAAAAAATTATATTGCTCGTGAAAAATGCAAGTTCGGGAGCTAAGATCAAAATGAGCTTCAAATGAGCTTTTCAAGGTGCAAACACGATTTTGTAGGTATTTTGACTAGAAAGAAGTCGTACATTGAAACTTTTTCATTGGATACATCACAACAAGGGATTTTGTGGGCGTTATGGATCGAAAAAAAATTATATTGCTCGTGAAAAATGCAAGTTCGGGAGCTAAGTTCGAAATGAGCTTCAAATGAGATTTTAAAAGTGCAAATACGATTTTGTAGGTATTTTGACTAGAAAAAAGCCGTACTTGGAAACTTTTACATTGGATACATCATAATAAGGGAGTTTGTGGGGGTTTTGGATCGGAAAAAAATTATATTGCTCGTGAAAAGTGCAAATTCGGGATCTATGCTCGAAATGAGCTTCAAATGAGCTTTTCAAAGTGCAAACACGATTTTGTAGGTATTTTAACTAGAACGAAGCCGTATTGAAAACTTTTACATTGAATACATCATAATGAGGGAGTTTGTGGGGGTTTTGGATAGAAAAATAATTATATTGCTCGTTAAAATTGCGAGTTTGGGAACTACGTTCGAAATGAGCTTCAAATGAGCTTTACAAGGTGCAAACACAATTTTGTACGTATTTTAACAAGAACGAAGCCGTACTTCGAAACTTTTACATTAGATACATCATAATAAGGGAGTTTGTGGGGGCTTTGGATAGAAAAAAAATATATATTGCTCGTGAAAAATGCAAGTTCGAGAGCTAAGCTCGAAATGAGCTTCAAATGAGCTTTTCAAGGTGCAAACACGATTTTGTAGGTATTTTGACTAGAACAAAGCCGTACTTCGAAACATTTACATTGCATACATCATAATAAGGGAGTTTATGGGGGTTTTGGATCGGAAAAAATTATATTGCTCGTGAAAAATGCAAGTTTGGGAGCTAAGCTCGAAATGAGCTTCGAATGAGCTTTTGAAGGTGCACACACTATTTTGTAGGTATTTTGACTAGAACTAAGTCGTGCTTGGAAACTTTTACATTGGAGACATCATAATAAGGGAGTTTGTGGGGGTTTTGGATCGGAAAAAAATTATGCTGCTCGTGAAAAATGCAAGTTCGAGAGCTACGCTCGAAATGAGCTTCAAATGAGCTTTTCAAGGTGCAAACACGATTTTTTAGCTATTTTGACTAGAACGAAGGAGTACTTGGAAACTTTTACATTGGAGACATCATAGTTAGGGAGTTTGTGGGGGTTTTGGATAGGAAAAAAATTATATTGCTCGTGAAAAATGCAAGTTCGGGAGCTACGCTCGAAATGAGCTTCAAATGAGCTTTTCAAGGTGCAAACACGATATTGTAGGTATTTTGAAGAGAACGAAGCCGTGCTTGGAAACTTTTACATTGGATACATCATAATAAGGGTGTTTCTGGTGGTTTTGGAACAAAAAAAATATATATTGCTCGAGAAACATATAAGTTCGGGAGATACGCTCGAAATGAGCTTCAAATGAGCTTTTCAAGGTGGAAACACAATTTTGTAGGTATTTTGACAGGAACAAAGTTGTTCTCGTTTACATTGAATACATCATAATAAGGGTGTTTGCAGTGGTTTTGGATCGAAAAAAATATATATAGTGTTCGAGAAAAATACAAGTTCGGGAGCTATGCTCGAAATGAGCTTTGAATGAGCTTTTCAAAGTTCAAACACGATTTTGTAGGTATTTTGACTAGAACGAAGCCGTATTGAAAACTTTTACATTGAAATAGGTCTACAGGAGTTTACCTACATACAAGCAACAATATCAGATAAAAAAATAAGAACAATAAACTTCAACTTGTAACCATTTCAATTGTATGACATATTTACACAAAATTAGGATAACACATCTATGTACACTCTCTAGAATGGAGTCTGTGTCTCAGTAGAGTAGGTTTCTCAATGATAATTTCTTGAAGACAACATTTCCAATTACTTATTACAAATTGATGCAGGTCTACTAAAGTAAAAAAGTCAAAGTTGAACCAACATTGATTTTCAGTTGGGCCTTGCCTCCATATTTGATCGCAAATTGAATGACCAATATCTGTCGTAATTACACTTACCACTCATCTTTATCTTAAATTAGGTTCCTATTTTCTATTCAACTTTTTTTGTTCTCGGACAAGCAAATTTTTGTATCTCATGCAATAATACTCATTGTAAAAGATATATGTAAGAACACGCGCGCTACACACAATGCAAACTGAAACCGTGCAATTTCAATATGCTCTAGAAACAAGAGCAGAAAAACGGAAAAAATAAACAATTTTCACCTGAACCGGTATAGTGAGGGGCGGAGAGAGAGAGAAAGAGAGTTGCAACGCAACACCTCTTTGAGTGGAGTAACGTAAATTAAACCTTCCATATTTGGGGACGCCTCTTTGAGCTAACCAATATAATTTCCAAAATCTTTATGAGGGTGGAATCAAAGAGAGTTTTGTGAGGAGAAGCCATACTAACGACAACATCATCAGAGGGCCGTTGAAATTAGGGCTTAAGCAGGTTTTCAATTTGGGGGTTTCAGAAAAAAAATGGAAATTTGGGGGTTTTAGAGTTCTACTACTTCATCTTTGAGATTTTTGGCTGATGGATGGCGAACCAGGTCGACGGCGGAGTAGAAATGGTGGCGTAGGGAGAAAATTTGTTGCCGAGACGAAGCAGATGCAGAGGTATCGACGAGAGGGAGAGTTAGCGGAGGCGATGGCGGTGAGATTGTTGGCTAGTCGACGGAGGACCGGCGGCGGAGGAGATAGTAGAGATGGAATGTCAAAAATCTGTTTACAGATTATCATGAAATCCTTGCGAGATGAAACAGATTCGAAATCTCTCAATCTCATTAAACTACTGGTTGTCTGTGCTTTGTTTTTGGCAGCATAGTAAGTTGTTCAGCTACAGAACGTACCAGTATGATCAAGAAAATACAATAACATGAATTAATTTGTAGTGCAAATTAAACAAATGTTAAGCTAATACTGGAGACATATTGATTTAATCTCAAACAATTTTTCGTCCTTGGTCTTAAATATATACTTCCTCCGTCTCTTTCTATTTATCTCATTTGAGACGGACATGGAGATCAAGAAAAAAGAGATTAGATATAAATGATGTGTTTAGTGAAGTGAATAAACTTATATAAAGTATTTTTTACTTGATAAAAAGCAATTAGATATAAAGGGTATGTTTAGTGAAATGAATAAAGTGATATAAAATATTTGTTACTTGATAAAGTGGTATAAAGTATATTTGAAGTGACGTAAAATGATACGCAAAGACTTCCATGCATTGTTGCACTGTATGAGACGGGTACGACCCGCGTAACCCGATCCGTTTTGACTCGACGGGTGCTAGAAAATACATAAGGCAATTTTCTTTTTTTCCCCTGTTTTCACTCTCCTCTCTCTCTCCTCTCTTCGCGTTTCTTCTCCTTCCACCCCATCGATTCCTCGACTTCTGTTACTTTCATCGATTTGCTCCGCTTTATCGATTCTCTTCCAAGTTTTGTTCGATTCTCTTCGATTCTCCATCATCTTTTCAATTCTTTTCTTCGTTGTTTCCTCGCCGATTCGCATTCGGAATTGGCCGGAAAGCCCTAGGTATTTGCTCTTTCGATTCCACAGTCTCTGCTCCGTCGCTCAAGCCCAGTAAATTTTATCAACGCTTTATTTAGTTTCACAAACTCCTCTATCATCTTTCAAAGATTCGTATTACAATATGCAGTCCACTTCTATCATCTGTTGTTCTTCAAATTCATTATCTCGCTCATTGGATTCCTTCCATGGTCACCCATCAACACTTACTCCTCCAAGAAAACAGATTAATTCCAGCTCTAAATTTCCATTTTCCACTAATCTACCATCGGTTTCTTTGCATATACGCCCCACCTCTCACTTAATTTGTAGTTCAAGTGGTAAGTGGTCGCTACTTACCTCTTCCAATATATGTGTATTTTAATGGGTTTTGCCGAACGGCCATTTTCCTATACATTTGGCGACTTATTTTAATGAGGATTGCTGATAATATTGCTGAAATTTTCAGTATATGTTTATGTGGTTAATTCAAGCTATCTGAGTTAAGGCATATAATTGAGCGTAGTGATTATCGATTTTCATGTTTTATCTAAAAATACTGTGTTAATGCTCATGCCTCTATTTGTATGCGGAGTTGAAATTTTGGAATAGTTTTAGATGTCTCCTTAATAAGAGACTTGTAACTTTTGTTGCTTTTGTCATTCTTCTATTGTGAACTTATTATGTATTTTTCACTCTGTGTTTTAACATCATTAGCTCAACATGTAATTATCTAGAGAATTACTTTTCTTGACGTAGAAAATAGCATTATATTTCCACTCTTAACAGAATTTTCGTGTGTGGCAAGGATCTAAAAACAGAGATTACGATTGTAAGTACATTTTGAAGGATCATACGGTTGAGGTAATTAATCTATGGACTGGTCACGTGTCAATATATTTTCTTTAGTAGCTTTATTTGTCTATGATATGCATCCCCATTATGTTTGGACAGTATATAATGCTAGAGATCCGAGTATCTGCTTGGGTGTTTGTGTGTTGTGTGTGTGATTGTAATTAAGAAATCTATGACTTATTAGTTTGGAGAATGTGTGTTTTGTGCTGTGATTGTAATTAAGAAATCTACGATTAATTAGTTTGGAGAATTAGATAATTTGAATAAAGAGACAAATGAATCTGACTTTGAGCTCCTTTGAGAATATTGTTTGATTGCAAGAGTAGCAAACTTATTGGGGATGTAATTTGAGAGAAAGGAGTAGTATTTGGGCAGGAAGTTGCTGAAGTAAACGTTGTTTCATGTTCCAACGTAGTACGGACACTAATGCAGATGTTTCTCAGTGATATAAGTTTGATTTTCGGTTTGAGTTGTCGAGTTTATAGATATTTTTTTTAGTGATAATAAGTATATCGGACTTTCATTCCAAGTCATGGAATCTGCATCTTTTGGCATGTGAATATAGCATTGCTTGTGATCCCCCATTCATTGCTTGTGCGTGTTCTTATCCACATTTTTCACTTAGCACTTAATATTTCTTTTGCATCGTTTGCCTTAGTTCTTGGTTGCCACCCTATTTTGATTGCACTTCTCTTTTAGGAATGAAACAACGACAATGCTGAACACATGGAAGAAGATATAGATGGGGTCTTGGCTGATCTAAAAACACTTAACTATGATGATTTGGACGGTGTGTCCAAACTACAAAAGACCTCAGCGGTATAGTGATATCATGCATGTTGGTTTAGTTTGAAATACTAAGTATCTTTATGTCTAATACCATTATGCATTGTGACTTTGCAATAGTTAATCTATCTTATGATGCTTGGTTTTTTCTTTAGGATAGTTTTGTTGTTGCATTTCCCATGTCTTATTTACCAACTGATTTTGAGATAATACTACATTTCCTCGCCCTCTCAATATTAGATAAAGTAATGTTTGTTTTTGTTGCAGAAAGTTGAAGATGCATTGGAAAAGGGGTTTGAGGACTCATCTCATGGATTTGTATTGGAAGATGATCCAGATTATATATTGATTGTCGATTGTAATGCCCTGTCGATCGATATTGAAAATGAATTTTTTTGATAATTTAGTAAATGTATTGTTATAATTTAATCAACTTTCATTTGCTACATTTGGTGCGTATTTTTTTTTCCTTTCAAATTTAGATGGAAACCTTCGTATGTTATTCTCAAATATAATTCATCATTAACTCAATTTTTTTTGATGTTGATCAATCTATTTAGGATTATTAATTTTTAGTTAAGATTTATTAATTTCCAACTAGGCTTTGTTTATCCAATTAAGTTTATTAATCCTAATAATAATTTGACCAAATGACTAAAAGTACAAGTTCTCGTGAATAAAAGTAATAACCGTCATGAAGAAAAGTAATCTTTTTGAACAATTACTTTTTCTTATATCAATAATTACTTTTTCTTACGGTCATAATCACTCGACCAAATAACTTAAATGTCACAGCCCCAAATCCCGAGGGACGGCAGAAGCCGGGGTGCGACTGGGGTTGGATTAAAGAAGCGGGGAAGAAGGGGGCTAACTGACTAAACATACATGATAAACATCGATAAACCATGAACAAGAGTTGAATATAAATAAGAAAGAGTTAATCCCTAAGGATTACTCGACAAAAATACAACAAGAAGCTAAGTTTATATTTACAGACTTAGACTACAGAATATTGTTCAAAAGTACATCTCAAAATGAAATACAGAGTTTGGCAGCGGAAGGGTTCTAACTAAGCATCCTATCCTTTAACTCAACATCAACCGTCGCCGCTCACCGTCGCTTCAACCTGCACATTTAGAAAACAATGCAGGGCTAAGTACAAACGTACTTAGTGGGCACGATGCCGAAAACATAATCATAATTATAGATAAATATGGCATTTCAAAAGCGTAGCACATCGGAGTTTTATTGAAAGAATCCGTGTCTACTAAACATTTTCTGACTTTTTCTTATAAATCACTCGCGCGAGCATTTTCTGACTAATGTTACGTTCAATCTTGACCAATTCTAATTCACCGTGGCTGGTACCCCTCAACAGGATATCACATACACCACAGGTTACAAAGTGCACTAACTCTGGAAAGCACTTAGCAGCTAACTCAGAGCCGATCATTAGTTAATCTAAAATAGACTAACTCTAAATCTGGAAAACACGAATGTTGACTCAGATAGGTACAAGAGAACTCACATAAAACATAAAACAGTTCATGCCATAATATCACTTTGAAAACACAGATATCAAAGCGATAAAGAAAGATTTTTCGAGCATTGCTCGTTTTATTTTGTATATAAAAGCCCACCTTGATTTACAGAACTTAAAGCAAAAGCTTCCAACTTTGGATCTTCCGTCCTTTCTCTAGAGTTGGCTTCCTCCTTCATCGTAAAATAAACATACTTAAAAACGGGTCGTAAAGGATAATCGATTAAAGAGAATCGAAATAAATTTTATTTGTTTCATTCTTTAGGCATTTGCACGCTTACTAGATTCGTTTTACTTAAACGGGAAACGAGACTCGTACCAATCTCGTTTAGAACTTGAAAGATCTCATACTGACTCTCGGGTCAGTAGAGAGGGTAGTCGATAACTTAATACGACTTTAAAGATTAAGAAGCTAAGTTGGAAAGAAATTAACTTAGGCGATTTAGGTTTTAGTTCTTAAACGACTTATGAAATTTCTCGTTTATTACTTCTTTAATAAAAAGATAAAAGATAAGATCTCGACTGGTTTTCATCATTAAAGGTCTTGTACTTGACTCTAGGGTCAGTAGGGAGATATTCGTTAGATCAAACGGCTTAAACGATCAAAAGAAACTAAGTTGCGAACTAAACAACTTAGAAAACAAGAAACTGAATTTTCACTGCACAGTCCAGTAACTCTGGAGGCTGTCCAGAAGAGAGGATTTAGAAAAAGGGGATGATCCCTGTACCATTAGAAAGCTTAGGAATTCTAGTTCGCGCTCCAATTTACGGATCACAAATCCGATAAACGAGCTGGAAGTTATTACAGTTTCCGGCAAGGGTCGCAAAACTGCTGCGAAAACCCTAATTGCTTGGTAGGTTCGACGTATAACGTCTTAGGTTCGTTCTAAGCTCTCGTATTCAATTTTTTTAGAAACTAGACTCTCAAGGCAGTCATCACGTACTTCCGTACGTGACAAACTCCTTCTTAAAACTCGCTCAAAAGCACGACGTTCTAAACGTCGGATTTCAACTAACAAGTACTAAACCAACAAAGAAATTCCAAACGCGTTCTAGTTCTCGATTATAACTATAGCTCATATTATATTAACTCGAAAGCTTATGACGTCAACTAGAAAGATGTTCTAAATTTCATCATAAACAATAATATTAGATTAGAATTCCCATCCGACTTCTCGATTACTAGTTACAACTAAATGTTTGTCTCTTACGCGATTTTTCAACGTTGTCGGATTTCATTCAAATTTTACGACGTTAAACTACGTCTAACGTGAAACATTTTCATGCATGCAAACATATCATAACATCATTATAACTCAGTTTATAAAGTGATCTTTATCTTTTATGTTTCATTAAATATTTTTAGAAAAATTCTCAATTAAATTCTATAATTAACTAACATGATTTGCAACTATATTCCATTAACAATTCATCACTTAACATCAATACATGAAAACCCTTAATCACTTAATAAATTTCTGGTTTTATGAAGATATTAAGGGGGTGATTTTCTTCCCCAATTAACTACATTTATTTACTAATCAACCTATTATAACAACTATTAATCACTTGCAAAACAATTATCAATTAACATACAAAAAACCCCTAAATTCATACTTCAAACCCTAATTTGAATTTCACAAACACATAGGGCTTTCAATTCTTTTTCATTCTAAACACTAATTAAACATCTATTAAACATGAATCCATCATCAAAAGAAGAAAAACAAAAATCCTACAAAATCCCTAATAATTTCGGCATTTACACAAGATTTAGGGTTCTTGGTTTTGATCAATTTTAATCCCTAATTATCATAACTAACACATCTAATTTCATTATTCTAAGATCAAAACATCTATTACAAAACCTTAAAATTTCGAACAAGAAGGAAAAAGAGAAGGAATTAAATGGAAAGATGGATGAATTGACTTGTGTTCTTTCTTTTTGTTCTTGGAGAAGGCTTCAATGGTGGATGGAAGAAATGAAGAAGATGAAGATGGAGTTTGAGAGAGAGAGCTGCCGAGAGTGTGAGAGAGAGAAGAGAGGAATTGGTTTTGTCTAAGTTGTTGAAATGATGAAAATGTTGAAAGAATGAAAAGGTAGATTTAGGTGTCATGTAATTAACAAAGTCAACATGCATGTCTTACACCTAAATAACTAAAGAAAAATAATAAAAAAAACAATAAAAATCGGCTGCATGCAGAAATAAATTAGAAGGTTTACGGGTTTTTTCGGCGCGATCCGACGTTACGGAAAAACGAACGACAAAAAACGTTGCTCGGTACAAAAATCGTCGCGATTCGTTTTGACCTTAATTTCTAACTTATGAACTTAATTGGTAAATAAATTTACAAAATTTATTTTGACAAAAACTCGGGACGACACAGTCCGAGTTTCGTCCGGAAAAATATAAAAATGAACTTTCTCGGGCGTGTTCGTACCGCAATTTCGTGATTGTAAAAATCGGACGGTTTTCCGTTCTGAGTTTACGAACTAAAAACTCTTCGTACGTGCTAACCCTAAATACAGTAGTCATCTAGCTGACTTCTGTAATTTATTTTCAATAACGGATTCGGCCGTTAGTCTTAGAATTCAAAAATTGTAAATTAAGGCGTGCAAAGCCATTTATTTAATTAACTTTAAAATTTTAAGAACGTAAGGAATTTACGGGGCATTACATCCTACCCTCCTTACGAAAAATTTCGTCCCGAAATTTGCTTACCTTCTGCAAAAAGATGAGGATACCGCTCCTTCATCTTTTCCTCGAGTTTCCACGTGGCTTCTTCTTGCCCGTGATGGTTCCATAGCACTTTAACTATTGGTATCGACTTGGTTCTTAATTCTTGGACTTTTCTATCCAGAATCGGCTTCTCTTCATAGCTTAGGTCAGATTCAAGAACTACGTCTTGCTGACTAATAACGTGTTTAGGATCATAAACATATTTTCTCAACTGAGAAACGTGAAAAACGTTGTGAAGGCTTCCTAGACTTGGCGGTAAGGCCAATCTATACGCGACTGGTCCTATTCTCTCGAGGATTTCATAAGGTCCTATAAACCTGGGTCTTAGCTTACCCTTAACTCCGAACCTAAGGATTCCTTTGGTCGGGGATATCTTAAGAAAAACTTTATCTCCTATTTCAAACTCAAGGTTGGTTCGACGATCGTCGGCATACGACTTCTGTCGGCTCTGGGCCTCCTTCATTGTATCTCGAATCTGTCGAACTATCTCAATCATCTCATTGATCGCATCTGGGCCTAGGTTCTTTCTCTCAACTACTTCGTCCTAATAAAGTGGTGATCTACACTTTCTCCCATACAAGGCCTCAAACGGTGCCATTCCTATTGTGGCCTGATAGCTATTGTTATAAGCGAATTCGACTAAGTGTAGAATTTCTTCCCAATTCACTCCTTGGTCTAAAACTACTGTTCTTAACATATCGACCAAAATCTGAATCGTTCTCTCTGACTGTCCATCTGTCTGTGGGTGAAACGCTGTACTGAAATTAAGCTCTGTTCCCAACTCTTTCTGCATCGTAGTCTAAAATCTCGAGGTAAATTTAGCATCTCTGTCTGATATTATGACCTTCGGTATTCCATGCAAACGTACAATCTCTCTGACATACAACTGAGCTAGTCTCTCTGATCCATATGTAGTCTTAATCGGTAAGAAGTGCGCTGACTTCGTAAGCCTATCTATTATCACCCAAATCGCCGTGTTTCCCTTTTTCGATTTAGGCAAGCCTGTGACAAAGTCCATAGCTATGCCTTCCCATTTCCAATCTGGGACATCCAACGGTTGTAGCAATCCATACGGTCGTCGGTGTAAAGCCTTAACTTGCTGACAAGCTAGGCATCTTTCTACAAATGAGGCAACGTCTCGTTTCATTCCATTCCACCAAAAGTTTCTTCTCAAATCCTGGTACATTTTCGTACTTCCTGGATGTGCTGTGTAAGGCGTATCGTGAGCCTCACTCAAGATTTCGTTCTTCAATTCGTTGTTGTTGTCGGGAATACAAATTTTGTCTTCATAAAGTATTGCATTGTCTGGAGCTTCAGAATATCCTTCCGGCTTATCTGTTCTTATCTTTATTCGTAGCTTTTCCATTGACTCGTCTTTTCTTTGAGCTCTGATGATCCTTCCTCTCAAATCTGGTGTAGCTTCTAATGCTGCTATCTGACTTGTTATTGTTGTTGGCATGTCAAGCACTCTGATATCCATCTTCTCGAATTCTCATATTAAGGTTTCTTCTTCTACAAAAAGACATCCTAACTTCGTTGGAGCCTTGCGACTCAATGCGTCTGCTACCACATTAGCCTTTCCTGGATGGTAGTTAATTCCACAGTCATAATCTTTGACTAATTCGAGCCATCGTCTTTGTCTCATGTTCAGTTCTTTTTGCTCGAAAAAGTACTTCAGGCTCTTGTGATCGGTGAATATTTCAACTCTTACACCATAGAGATGATGTCTCCAAATCTTTAACGCGTGCACTACGGCTGCGAGTTCTAAATCATGGGTTGGGTACTCAACTTCGTGCGGTCGAAGTTGTCGTGAAGCATAAGCTATTACTCGTCCGTCTTGCATCAAGACACAACCTAATCCATTTTTCGATGCGTCAATGTAAACCACATATTCTTTGTTCGTGTCTGGAAGTGCTAGTACTGGCGCTGTGGTTAGTTTTTCCTTAAGAGTTTGAAAACTCTTCTCGCACTCATTTGTCCACTTAAATTTGGTGTCCTTCCTGAGTAGCTGCGTCATCGGGCGAGCGATTGTAGAAAATCCCTCGATAAACCTTCTGTAATAACCAGCTAATCCCAAGAAACTTCTGATCTCATTCTGACTTGTTGGTGCCTTCCAGTTGTACACTGCTTCTACTTTGGCTGGATCCACCTTGATTCCTTCTGTCGATACTATGTGTCCAAGGAACATTACTTCCTTCAGCCAAAATTCACATTTACTGAATTTGGCATAAAGTTTCTCAGCTCTTAGTGTTTCCAACACTATCCATAGATGTTCCTCGTGCTCCGTCTCATTCTTAGAGTAAATGAGGATGTCGTCGATGAATACTAGAACAAATTTGTCCAAGTAGGGGTGGAAGACTCTGTTCATAAGGTCCATAAATACGGCTGGAGTGTTGGTCAAACCAAATGGCATCACTAGAAATTCGTAATGGCCATATCGGGTTCTAAAAGCGGTCTTAGGTACATCTTCAGGTTTGATCTTAAGCTGATGATGCCCTGACCTCAAATCTATCTTGGAGAAGACTCCTTCACCCTTAAGTTGATCGAACAGATCCTCGATCCTTGGCAAAGGATATTTGTTTTTGAGAGTGATCTTGTTCAGTTCTCGGTAATCGATGCACATTCTCATCGATCCGTCTTTTTTTCTAACGAAAAGCACGGGTGCTCCCAAGGTGAGACGCTTAGCCTGCTAAAACCAAGGTCTAGTAATTCCTGTAACTGGATTTTGAGCTCTTCCAGTTCCTTCGGTGCCATTCTGTAAGGGGCTTTAGACTTAGGAGCTGCTCCTGGTTCTAAATCGATCGTGAAGTCCACATGACGATCTGGTGGCAATCCTGGTAGTACTTCGGGAAAAACATCTTCATATACGTCCTGAATGGTCTTCTCGGCTCCTGGTTTTCCTACTAGGTACACAAGATAAGCTGTGGTACCTTTCTTCTTCATGAGTTTCGTGGCTTGAAGGGCCGATATGATTGGTACACCTCTACCCATTGAAATTCCGTGGAATTTGGTCGGTTCTTTACCCGGCGGCTGAAAAGAAATTTTTCTCTCGTTGCAGAGAATCGTGGCGTAATTCTCTGACAACCAATCCATTCCTAGGATTATATCTACGTCCCACATTATCATAACATTTAGGTTGTTCGCTATAACCTTATGAGTTCCGATTTCTAGTTCTAGGTTAGAGCAAACATGCGTGGAAGTAGTGATCTCTCCTGAAGGTGTGGTTACTCTCATAGGGTGTTCAGCTCTTAAAGATATCAAGTCTAAATTATCGGCATATGAGCCAGCAATGAAAGAATGCGATGCGCCAGTATCAAACAGTATCTTAATGGGGATGTTGTGGAGTTTTCTCATACCTGCGAGATTGCCTTTTCCTTTATGCTGGCCACCCTATTTGATAGCGCATGCCCTCGCATTCTGTTGCTGCTGTGCATGCTGCTGAAACTGCTGCTGGTTCATGGGCTGCTACTGCTGCGCTTGGATGGCTCGGAGAGGTACGACTTGAAGCGGTTTAGGGCAGTCCTTTTTCATGTGCCCCTTCTGTCCACAGTTGAAACAGTTCGGGGTGCCTATCTGACAGACTCCAGGATGGGCTCGGTTGCATTTCGGACAGACAGGGATGGTAACCCTCCCTGGGTTATTCGCTCCCTGGTTAAAGTTCCTCTGTTTCCCTTGCGGCTGGTTCAACTGATTATTGCCCTTCCACGGCAAGTTCTGTCTGTTCCCCTGAATGAACAACCCCGATTGGTTGTTTCCCTGCCACGGCCTCTTGCCATTGTTGTTGTTGTTGGCAGGCTGCTGATAGTTCCTTTTCTGTCCTCCCTGATTGTTATAACCCTGACTGTAGCCTCCACTACCTCCTCCGTTCCATTTTCTCTTTCCCTAGTAGTTGCTACTGTTGTTGTAGTAGCCTCGATTCTGACTCTGCGCTGGTGCTGACGCAGTTGGTACAATCTTTTTCTCATCAGGCACGACGGCCTCCATTTCCAGTGCTCTTCCCAGTAAGTCTGAATAACCTAGTCCTCCATGACTAGCCAAAGTGATTCCCAATTCATGACGTAAACCTCCCTGAAATTTCTTTGATAGCTTCTCCTCAGTATCGACTAATGTCGGCGCATACCTCATCAACTCGCAGAACTTGACGTCATATTCCGTCACAGTCAGCTTTCCCTGCTTCAGATTATAAAATTCGGCCTCTTTATGTGCCCTATACGTCTTGGGACGTACTTGTCAAAGAAAATTTCCTTAAACTCTTCCCACGAAAAATGAGCCAGTTGCTCAGCAGGTATCACCTTCTGTCTTGCCTCCCACCAGTAATCTGCCGATCCTGTCAGTTGGAATGCGACACACAGCATTCTCTCCTCATCAGTACATCTGAGGAGTTTGAAAATTTTCTCAGTCGACCTCACCCATAGCTCAACATCGCTAGGGTTTCTAGTTCCATTGAACATTGGAGGGTTTCTTTTGAGGAAGAGATCCTCAATATCTCTACGGGGCGGTGGTGGAGGTGGTGGTGATGGTGACGGGGGTGGAGATGGGGATGGAGTGATATTCCGCTCATTTTCCTGTTCTTGGTTATTTTCTAGCTGACGTCCACCACGTCCTCGCGGCCTTCCAGGTCTTCGACCTCTCCTGTTGTTAACATTTCTCGGTGGCATTTTCTTTAGTCTAGAGAAGAATTAAAAATTCTCATTAGTTTCCTTCTGCTAATTACACTTAGCACTTACTAGCTTGTTTTTAACTTAATCAAATTCATGGAACAACACATCGAACATAGCTTCGACATCATTTCATTAATCTTTTAACTTTCGGGTTAAACTCATTTCTTTGTTACACGAGTTCATTTAACATTCTAATATTTTTTTTATTACTTGATTCATAAGAAATTTTACTTGATTAAAAACCCTCTTTACGGGTCATATATATATATACATCCAAAAAGAATATTACTTTTGCCTCCAACGAGGACTTATACAAAAAGGGTTAGACTACTATTAGTCTAAACTAGGTTGACTGCCTACTATTTACCGGGTGCACTAACAAGTTGCACTCCGTATCTACTAGAGTACTAGAACGGAAACGATTCTTAAAATTTCGTATCCGCTAGAGTACTACAAAAATTAACTAGTTACTGATCCGACTCTATACAGAACAAAAAAGCTATCACTACTACTGATATTTACCCATATCTATAAGGCACTGCCTAACTAAACTGCAAAAGAAAATCCAAAAACTACCCCAAAGTCTGCAAAATCCTAACAAACCTCCTCTGGGTCCTCCTCAGGGTCCTCTTTCGGATCCTCCTCCGGATCCTCCTCCTCGGACTCTGAACCAAAAACCAGCTCGAGTGCCTCGTCCACCCTCAGAGTAGAACCGTCGTCAAGTGTAAGTAGGGTGGGTGAGGGTGCCTCAGAAACGGTCTCCTCCAAGTCGGAAACCAAGTAGTCCTCTCTGATCTTTCTCGCACGCTTCTTCAGGGGAAGAAGGTGCTCGGGAACTGAACCTGAACCCGAACTTGACTCGAAGTCCTCCCTAGAATGGACCCTGGATGGTCCTGTCCCCATCTACTCTCGGACTACTCCCCACCTCGCGCAGACCTCCTCGAGTGGCGTAAGTGGAGAAGACAGCTCTAACATGGCGGCGAGCTCCGCGTCGATCTCTCGGTGGTCTGGCCCGTCTCTGTGAAGTCTCGTCTCCGACGGTCCCAAAACTCTAGTACAAACGTCTGGTACCCACCGTAAAGGCAAACCCAACAACTCAGCAGTCTCGACGTCGATCTCCACAAAACCCGGCCCGGGGATCGACTCCTCGATCTGCTGTCCCACTGGTGGCAACTCTGGTGGAACTACCGTCTCCTCGTCCTCCTCTGGCTGCTCTAACTCAGCCTCAGACTCCTCTAGTACCCCGTCTGGTGGCAACTCCAACAAGGCTGCGAACTCCGGGTCTAAGTCAAGCTGCTCAACCTCAGTCTCGGCTGGAAAGTGGTTGTAGGGAAGGTGCGGCTCAAAAGGAACAGAGAACATGTATCTGCTCTCGAAGAACCTCTGGTGTATAAACAAGGCAAACCCGGGGTAGTTGCCGGTAGGCTCGGTGTCGTCTCCAAGGATCCCCATAAAGTACCAAGCTACTCTGTGTGCCCAACCGCGCCACTCCTCCGGTAGGTGAACGATCAAGTCCGAGATGGCCTGACTCTCCCGGATCAAGTGTCGTACCGGGTAGTAGACTGAAGAAAAGTTGCTCACAATCTGTCCTACGTCTTCCTCTCCATAATCCGCCTCAAACTCATAGTACTCGTCCTGTAGCATGTCAACTAGGGTGCTCCGCACAAGGCCAAAGGCTGGCTCTTACGAGCGAGTCCTAGCCATCCTACAAAAGTTTTAAGGAAACACGGATCAGTAACAGGTAGGGAAATCATAACTTATCTCAACGAAATTCTTAAATTACAAAATGAACATTCCTTATTCAATTGTAACATCACTACTAAAGACAACACTTATTAAGACTTCTTAGCAATTCAAGAAATTGCGCTCAACAACATATATATATATATATATATACATAAAATTAAAGATTTATTTTCATTCTTTCACTTCACCATATTATTACTCATTTTAATCCTTTTATTTCTTTTACTTCTTAACTCATTAACTCTTAACGATTTTTCACTTATTAAAACAAAGTACTTCACTTCGTTCATGTTACTTATTCAAAAGTAACATCCATTCACAAGAATTTTTTTTTTTGTCGTTTACGACTCTTGATATTCGTACTAGTTGTAGTCGTCGCTCAAGACGAAAATATGGAATTCAATTCCATAAAAAAAATGGAATATATATAACTTGAGAATAATTTTCTGGAAACTAAGTTCCAGTTGTTGTCGCTGGAATCAGGCGATCGATGGAAAAATTAATCGAGCTTCACGCTCGACTCCTAATAAATTATACGATTTTACTTTATAGAGTTCGATCAAGGCGAACCCTACTGAAACACGAAACGAAAAGAAAAAGAGATGACATGTCACGAAAAGACATCATTTACATTACTTACAAATAAGTAACGTCCATTTATTTCGTTTAACTTTGATTCTAAATTACTCGATTTTCGTCGTTTCGTTCATATCTTTCTTAACTTGAAGCCGAAAGCTTCTCAAACGTCTAGTTGCTCCCTTCGGTTACTTACACGATTTATTTAATTATTTTTATTTATTTTCCTCGCAGGAAAATCTTAGAAAACAAGTTTGACTTTGCCGAATCTTTATTCATGTCACTTAACGCACGTGACATTTGTCCGTAGAAGTCCTTCTCGCGTTGGGGATCTCCTTTCGAAATCATTCCCAAAATAAAGTTTCTTAAAAACGTCTAAATTCTCAAAGAACCGGAAAGTTCTTAGGTTTCAAGTCTACGTTCTCATTGAACCGGGAAAATTCCCTAAAATACGACTATATTCTCGTATCCACATAATTTTTCATAAAAAGGAAAATCATTGTGCAAATATTTACACATACGATAGTACTTGTACTATCGCATAATCATGTAAGTATAAAAATTATACTTCTGTAAAATTCTCATTTTTAAAACACAACTCATTCTCGTCTTCAAATTTTTATTAAATACTTGCTCATAAATTCCTTATTAAAAGAAATCTCATTATAAAATTCTTTCATTTTTCCTCATTGAGTCGACGTAGCGGGCGGTTGAGTTGACTTCTACGTTCTCAATCTTAACATCATAGTCTAACTCTTATCTCATACTTGGAAAGACGACTCTGATCCAGAGTATATACAAATACCGTGTCTCACGACTTGAAAGAAGACTCGATATAGAGTACAAACAAATACTCTATACTATTTCTCGAAGGAAGACTTGTATATGAATACTACTTGGTGACGTTACTAGAAGGAATGACTCATACTAACTTGTACTAGAAGATTGACTCAAAAGCAGAGCAGAAAAGTCCAAGAATTAAGAACCAAGTCGATACCAATAGTTAAAGTGCTATGGAACCATCACGGGCAAGAAGAAGCCACGTGGGAACTCGAGGAAAAGATGAAGGAGCGGTATCCTCATCTTTTTGCAGAAGGTAAGCAAATTTTGGGACGAAATTTTTCGTAAGGAGGGTAGGATGTAATGCCCCGTAAATTTCTTACGTTCTTAAAATTTTAAAGTTAATTAAATAAATGGCTTTGCACGCTTTAGTTTACAATTTTTGAATTCTAAGACTAACGGTCGAATCCGTTATTGAAAATAAATTACAGAAGTCAGCTAGATGACTACTGTATTTAGGGTTAGCACGTACGAAGAGTTTTTAGTTCGTAAACTCAGAACGGAAAACCGTCCGATTTTTACAATCACGAAATTGCGATACGAACACGCCCGAGAAAGTTCATTTTTATGTTTTTTCGGACGAAACTCGGACTGTGTCGTCCCGAGTTTTTGTCAAAATAAATTTTGTAAATTTATTTACCAATTAAGTTCATACGTTAGAAATTAAGGTCAAAACGAATCGCGACGATTTTTGTACCGAGCAATATTTTTCGTCGTTCGTTTTTCCGTAACGTCGGATCGCGCCGGAAAAACCCGTAAACCTTCTAATTTATTTCTGCATGCAGCCGATTTTTATTGTTTTTTTATTATTTTTCTTTAGTTATTTAGGTGTAAGACATGCATGTTGACTTTGTTAATTACATGACACCTAAATCTACCTTTTCATTCTTTCAACATTTTCATCATTTCAACAACTTAGACAAAACCAATTCCTCTCTTCTCTCTCTCACACTCTCGGCAGCTCTCTCTCTCAAACTCCATCTTCATCTTCTTCATTCCTTCCATCCACCATTGAAGCCTTCTCCAAGAACAAAAAGAAAGAACACAAGTCAATTCATCCATCTTTCCATTTAATTCCTTCACAAGAACTCAAGGTAATGATCTCCTCTCCATTTCTATCCAATTAGATTTCTTTTCTTCTCTTTTTCCTTCTTGTTCGAAATTTTAAGGTTTTGTAATAGATGTTTTGATCTTAGAATAATGAAATTAGATGTGTTAGTTATGATAATTAGGGATTAAAATTGATCAAAACCAAGAACCCTAAATCTTGTGTAAATGCCGAAATTATTAGGGATTTTGTAGGATTTTTGTTTTTCTTCTTTTGATGACGGATTCATGTTTAATAGATGTTTAATTAGTGTTTAGAATGAAAAAGAATTGAAAGCCCTATGTGTTTGTGAAATTCAAATTAGGGTTTGAAGTATGAATTTAGGGGTTTTTTGTATGTTAATTGATAATTGTTTTGCAAGTGATTAATAGTTGTTATAATAGGTTGATTAGTGAATAAATGTAGTTAATTGGGGAAGAAAATCACCCCCTTAATATCTTCATAAAACCAGAAATTTATTAAGTGATTAAGGGTTTTCATGTATTGATGTTAAGTGATGAATTGTTAATGGAATATAGTTGCAAATCATGTTAGTTAATTATAGAATTTAATTGAGAATTTTTCTAAAAATGTTTAATGAAACATAAGAGATAAAGATCACTTTATAAACTGAGTTATAATGATGTTATGATATGTTTGCATGCATGAAAATGTTTCACGTTAGACGTAGTTTAACGTCGTAAAATTTGAATGAAATCCGACAACGTTGAAAAATCGCGTAAGAGACAAACATTTAGTTGTAACTAGTAATCGAGAAGTCGGATGGGAATTCTAATCTAATATTATTGTTTATGATGAAATTTAGAACATCTTTCTAGTTGACGTCATAAGCTTTCGAGTTAATATAATATGAGCTATAGTTATAATCGAGAACTAGAACGCGTTTGGAATTTCTTTGTTGGTTTAGTACTTGTTAGTTGAAATCCGACGTTTAGAACGTCGTGCTTTTGAGCGAGTTTTAAGAAGGAGTTTGTCACGTACGGAAGTACGTGATGACTGCCTTGAGAGTCCAGTTTCTAAAAAAATTGAATACGAGAGCTTAGAACGAACCTAAGACGTTATACGTCGAACCTACCAAGCAATTAGGGTTTTCGCAGCAGTTTTGCGACCCTTGCCGGAAACTGTAATAACTTCCAGCTCGTTTATCGGATTTGTGATCCGTAAATTGGAGCGCGAACTAGAATTCCTAAGCTTTCTAATGGTACAGAGATCATCCCCTTTTTCTAAATCCTCTCTTCTGGACAGCCTCCAGAGTTACTGGACTGTGCAGTGAAAATTCAGTTTCTTGTTTTCTAAGTTGTTTAGTTCGCAACTTAGTTTCTTTTGATCGTTTAAGCCGTTTGATCTAACGAATATCTCCCTACTGACCCTAGAGTCAAGTACAAGACCTTTAATGATGAAAACCAGTCGAGATCTTATCTTTTATCTTTTTATTAAAGAAGTAATAAACGAGAAATTTCATAAGTCGTTTAAGAACTAAAACCTAAATCGCGTAAGTTGATTTCTTTCCAACTTAGCTTCTTAATCTTTAAAGTCGTATTAAGTTATCGACTACCCTCTCTACTGACCCGAGAGTCGAGTATGAGATCTTTCGAGTTCTAAACGAGATTGGTACGAGTCTCGTTTCCCGTTTAAGTAAAACGAATCTAGTAAGTGTGCAAATGCCTAAAGAATGAAACAACTAAAACTTATTTCGATTCTCTTTAATCGATTATCCTTTACGACCCATTTTTAAGTATGTTTATTTTACGATGAAGGAGTAAGCCAACTGTAGAGAAAGGACGGAAGATCCAAAGTTGGAAGCTTTTGCTTTAAGTTCTGTAAATCAAGGTGGGCTTTTATATACAAAATAAAACGAGCAATGCTCGAAAAATCTTTCTTTATCGCTTTGATATCTGTGTTTTCAAAGTGATATTATGGCATGAACTGTTTTATGTTTTATGTGAGTTCTCTTGTACCTATCTGAGTCAACATTCGTGTTTTCCAGATTTAGAGTTAGTCTATTTTAGATTAACTAACGATCGGCTCTGAGTTAGCTGCTAAGTGCTTTCCAGAGTTAGTGCACTTTGTAACCTGTGGTGTATGTGATATCCTGTTGAGGGGTACCAGCCACGGTGAATTAGAATTGGTCAAGATTGAACGTAACATTAGTCAGAAAATGCTCGCGCGAGTGATTTATAAGAAAAAGTCAGAAAATGTTTAGTAGACACGGATTCTTTCAATAAAACTCCGATGTGCTACGCTTTTGAAATGCCATATTTATCTATAATTATGATTATGTTTTCGGCATCGTGCCCACTAAGTACGTTTGTACTTAGCCCTGCATTGTTTTCTAAATGTGCAGGTTGAAGCGACGGTGAGCGGCGACGGTTGATGTTGAGTTAAAGGATAGGATGCTTAGTTAGAACCCTTCCGCTGCCAAACTCTGTATTTCATTTTGAGATGTACTTTTGAACAATATTCTGTAGTCTAAGTCTGTAAATATAAACTTAGCTTCTTGTTGTACTTTTGTCGAGTAATCCTTAGGGATTAACTCTTTTTTATTTATTTCAAGTCTTGTTCATGGTTTATCGATGTTTATCATGTATGTTTAGTCAGTTAGCCCCCTTCTTCCCCGCTTCTTTAATCCAACCCCAGTCGCACCCCGGCTTCTGCCGTCCCTCGGGATTTGGGGCTGTGACATTAAAAGTACAAATTGTCGTGAATAAAAGTAAACATGTTTGTTAAAAAAAGTAATTATTGATACGAAGAAATGTAATGTTTCAACAATATTATTTTTCTGCACGACAATGTTTATTTTTATGTATATGAGAACTTGTATTTTTACTTATTTGGTCAAATAATTATTCTCGTAATAAAAAATAATCATTGATATGAAGAAATATAATGTTTCAAAAGTATTACTTTTCTTTGTAACAATGTTTATTTATATTTACGATAACGTGTATTGTTAGTTATTTGGTAAAGTAATTATTCTTGTAATGAATAGTAATTATTGACATGAAGAAAGGTAATGTTTCAAAATATTACATCTCACGGTGATTGGTATTTTTATTCGCGACAATTTGTACTTTAGTTATTTGGTCAAGTAATTATTGTCATGATAAAAAGTACTCATTGATATGAAGAAAAGTAATGTTTTGAAAATATTACTTTTCTTCACGTCAATATTTATTTTTGTTTACGAGAATGTGTATTTTTAGTTGTTTGGAAAAGTAATTATTGTTTTAATGAAAAGTAATTATTGACATGAAGAAATAAAATGTTTCAAAAATATTACTTTTGTTCACGATGATTGTTAATTTTGTTCACGATAACTTATATTTTTAGTTATTCGGTAAAGTAATTATTGTTGTAATGAAAAATAATTATTCTTATATTAGTTATTGGAGCGAAGGCGGAGCTGAATATCACAGCCGAAAGCGAAGTTGCATTGTTTGTATGCACATGTCCCCATTCATATCTTGTTTGTCTTTTTGTTTTTGTGTTTGTCTATTCGTTATTAATTTTTTTCACGTGAAAGAGTATTATTAAGTAATTATTGTCGTAATGAAATATAATCATTTGCCAAGTTGAAAAGTAATTTTTCAAAAATGTTACTTTTTTTCAGGTAATGTATACTATTGTTCACGACAACTTATACTTTTAGTTATCGCTCAAGTAATTATTGTCGAAATGAAATGTAATCAATGACAAGATGAAAAGTAATGTTTCTAAATTATTACTTTTGTTCAAGATGATTTTTACTTTTATTCACGACAACTTATACTTGTAGTTATTTGCTCAAGTAATTATCGTCGTATTACTTTTGTTCAAGATAATTTTTACTTTTATTCACGACAACTTATCTTTTTGGTTATTTGCTCAAGTAATTATTATCATGATGAAATTTAATCATTTACAAGATGAAAACTAAGATGATTTTTACTTTTGTTCACGACAACTCATACTTTTAATTATTTGCTCAAGTAAATATTGTCGTGATGAAATATAATCATTTACAAGATGAAAAGTAATATTTTTAAAATATTACTTTTGTTCAAGATCATTTTTAATCATTGAATAAGTATTGAAGATCATTGAAATTGTGACCTCCTATTTCCATCTCCTGTGAAATTCAATCAAATGGCCAACACAAGCACCACCATCAATCAAACCAGATTTATGATTTACAAAACTTACAAAAGCAAAAACATATCAAATCAAGAAATAAACTAAATCACCACACCTCAATCAGCAATACAAATCTAAGCTAAGCTAAACTAAATTAGTTCTTGGGACTTAATCTTCAAATATCAAATACATGCACATTAAGATACACACCCACAATTAACACAGATCCACCAAACTAATCCCACGTGCAAAGTGAGAAAAACAACCAAAATCAACTAACATGCAAACATTGAGCTCTTATATTTATCGCATGCAAAACAACTAACATGTAAAATTAACGCAGAATCAAGAAATCCCACATCACATATTTCTCCCAGAACTCCATAAATCATCTAAAAATGGGAAAGTTGAAACCTTTCTTTCGCAACGGCGGGTGGCGATCAGCAGAAGTGTGGTTTAGATCATTAGAATGGTACCCTTCCATTGTGTGATACCCCAAGTTTTTATCCCTTTACAGAGCGTCTAATTAACCAAGTAAATTCCAAAGATGAGAATTTAGGAGTAAATTTTTTCTTTTCTAATCGATGAGTTTTGAATAAAACGTTTAAATTGCCTTGTGAATCTTGTGTGAATTTATCTGTTCTAATTATCTGAGATGATGATGATATGATATGTTTGTTGAGTCGTTTATATGAAAATGAGTATGAGATTAAATTCCGGAAAAATCCCGAGAAGTTTGTTTAATTAAGATAACATAACGTTAATCGCCGAGAAATATGTTTACGCCGATGAACCTAGAATAGAATTAAATTAGAACCTTCGAACTTAGAATTTCTTTTAAGATCACTGAGATAGGGTAAGAACTTATCCGAGAATTGAGAAGAGAAATGAGGCATTAGTCTTGAAAAGGATTAATAAACGTATTAATAAGCCGATTAAATTTTTTTAAGAATTAAAGGACTAAAATGATCGAAGCCTTTAATCTTTTAATTTGAGACGTGACATAGGATTGGGACGAGTTAGTGTAAAAAGTGAAACGAGAAGAGGTTAGACCCGTTAATAGAACAAAACGGAATTAATACGAATCGTTTTACCCAGAAAACCTTTACGACCGGATAATTAATACCCGTAACGACACGACGACGACACGTGTCATCCACCTCTCTCCCTCTCTCGCCACCTCACAACTCCTCTCCGTAATTGAATGATTGAGTTATTGATTGTTAAATTAAGAATGAATTAAAGCCTTTGAAAGAAAGCTCAAGTAATAGAATTGTAACAATGAAGTTATTAATTAGAACGAGAAAAGTGTACGATGTTAAGTAGTAAAGTTAACCAATTCGAATAGAGTTAATAATTTAAAGACGAGAATGCGAGATCTTTTAGAAAAGATAGAGCGAAGAGAGAGACGACTCAAATAGAAGTCCGTCAGTTAGAGTCGAACGCCTTTGTGTCCGTCTTTCATATACCTTACCTATCGATGTCGAACTGTGAAGGATCAAGCCAGACGGATCGTTAAGCGAGGACAAATAGCCCTAGACCACCTAGCTAGTTCTTCGGAAGTCAGGTGGGCTTTTCTGAACCAAAACTATCGATGAAAATTAGTTACGCTATTGAATATTATGATATGTTTTTCAAATGTGATTGACTTGCCATTTTATTGAAGTTAGTATGTGTTATCATCTATTTATATGAAGATGTGATTATCCTGTGAAAGCAGGAACCCACGTGTGGTATATGTTGAGGTGACTGTGAGCCTTGCTTTGGTTGGGCCGGTCACAGTGTTTGAGAAGGAGGCCTACTTCTCGGAACAGTAAAGTTATTGATGATAGATGATGCATGCTATTATATTATGCTTTTTGACTGCGCAGTCTGTTTTAAATAAAAATGTTTTGACATGCACAAGTAAAACCGTTTTTAAAACTGCTTATATACTTGTGATGTTTGGCAAGGCAAGTTCAATTAATATAGCTTTAAAAGCATCTTTATTCAAATGTTTTGGCTTGTGTTCACTGAGTACGAAGTACTCAGCCCTGCGTGTGTTTCTAAACATGCAGGTTGACTGGATGGCGATGGCGTGGATACTTGGTGGTGTGGTTTGATTTTGTTGGTTAAGTTTGATAGAATTTCGGACTGACATTTGTACGTCTTCATACGTGCAAGTGTTGGGAGTTGATGCTAATTTCCGCTGCAATCTTTTTGATCTAATGTCTGTTGATGCCAGTATTCTAATATTCATGTTTTTGATTCCGAGCGTTGTGCTCGAAGACTTTGAATGCTTGTTGAATTCGTAAACCCTTTAACTTGTAATCCCGAGCGATGGGCTCGTAACTTGGTTTGTTGTTGAACATGAACCCTTATCTTGATGTATATATTCATATGATTTCTCCTTTTGTTGGAATTCCTTTCCCATCAGCATGAGTTACTTGTTTGAATTCCTATTTAAAGTGAAGTTAAGATGCTCGATTATTATTTCTTTATGCTTTTGAAAACCAAATTCGATTGCCTTATATTTCATCTTTGTTTTCCCCGAGCATGTTCCCTTGTTTGAGTTAGTTGTTAGTTATTTAGGTTTGTTGTTGTTCGTAAGTCGCACCTCGAGAGTCGGAGCGTGACAGGTTGGTATCAGAGCAAGGCTCTTATTTGTTCTAAAGTCTGTTATTCTTTGATGAGTTGAGTCTAGATTTAATTCCTAGACTTATTTGAGTCAGTAAACCACAACAAGTTATCCTCCATCTCATCCGGCAACAAGGTATGTCTTTTTCTAAAAGTTTTCTTTTCAAGTTAAAATGATGTTTGAATTATTAAAATGTTGAGAATTTTCTTTAAAGTTATTTTGTTGAGTTATGATGTTTTGAGATGAATTTGTTAAGTTGATTAATAGCTAGATTGCTTTAGAATGTCTACCCCTTTGCGAGTGCGTGTGAAAAGATCGGAAAGAATAAGGCGTGTGTGCGATTGGTTACGTGATTTGGAATTGCCCAAAAATCCCTCTTTGGAACGCAGAAATGAGTATGTAGTAGAATTCGTAATATGTTCGATAATTTGTTAAGTATGCTTATGCATTTAAAATTCATATAGGATGGACAACGTTGATTGGATGCAAGAGTATTTGCACGCGAGAATGGAAAATAACGAATCTTTAGCAGAATTCTTAGCACGATACCATACGATTTGGGGAAAAGTTCAATATATGGACGTAGGACCGTTAGAAAGCATGACGCACTTGATTCAAGCGCTACCACAAGAATGGAAGGACTGGGCAGCATCTCTTGTTCCTCGATTTCTAGGCTACCGTTATTTCGACCGAACCCTTTACGGCGACGTAAATGCTTTTATCTCCGCGATTTCAGCTCGTTTTATGTCCTATGGTGCTCCTCCACCGAACCTTATGAAGATGATACTCCAAGCTTGTTGAATGACTTTGTTCGTAATCCTTCACCAATTCCTCCAAGTGGAACTGTTTCTCTCCACATCAATTCGTCGCCACGAACTAATCTTCAACCTCAGAATCCTCTTGCTGATTACCCAATTGTAAGTGGTGTGCTTTTAACTTAATTTTCTTGATTCCTTTGTTTTCTGACTTATCAACATTGCAGCCAAATGGATGTGATGAAAATTCTTCTTCAAATGAAAACCAAATAGCTGCTTATATGAATCATCCGCAAGCGACCTTTTTGAGCCATCCTAGAGCAGAATCCTCTAGCCAGACCCGCTCAAGCGACGACAAAGCAAATGGAAGTGAAACCGTTGATGCAGCGACTGTAGGAACCGGATATCTTCAGCCTCTACCTAACAATGTTTTTCCTACCCAGCCATGGATCGAATCTGAGCTAGCTGCGATGAATTATACCCTAGAAGAGTGTGAAGAAGCCTTGAGAGAAGCCGAGCGCGAGTGTTTCATCATAGAAGATGATAATGTCGAGGAAGATGATGAGCGTTTTGAAGGACAAATGCGTGAAGAGGAAGAAGAGAAGGAGGAAGAAGACCCGGAAGAAGATGAGGAGATTATAGAGCACTACGGAGTGGATTCCGAAGCGGAACAGTATGATGATAACGGACCAAGTGAAGATGACTCCTATGCGTAGGAATGTTCCAAGAAAGCTGTTGAAATTCAATCGTTTTTCGAGTGTGTTGAGAGTTGAACTCTTTTATCTTTTCTTTTATTTGTGTTGTAACCTGTGATGAAGACTATCATAATTTGACTAGGAAAAAGGGAAATATTTTCCAAAGTAAATTCCCTAAGTGTTATAAGTCCTAGGAAAGGCCGCTGTTAAGCGTTGGGAAGTTGAAATATTTAGATCTTTGAATTGAAGTTGAAATTTTCCGAGTTATTGAATCGAATTGAGTATTTGAATATGAAGTGATGATAATTGCTCTGTGATTATGACTGTTTGTTTCAAGAATCTATGATGATGATATGAATATATGATGATATGAGTATGTGAAAATTATTAGAAACTGAATGAGATGCATGTATATATGAGAAATTGAAGTGATGAATTGCTTAAGAAAGTTTTAAATTGTTGTTAATTATCTAAGTACCGATCGAGAATCGTGTTCCTCCCAAAAGAGAAATGTGTTCAGAATTGAGAAAGGTTCCCTGTAAGCTAAAAATCTAGATTGGTTAAAGTTTTTCCCTTGTTTTAATCTTTAGAATGCCGCCAAGACGTAGAAACGTCAGGATTCCCGAAGATAATGCAGAAGGGCAGCGTGACCCTACTCCGCCCCCTCAAAACGAAAGACGAGTCGAAGAGTTGTTTCTCTGACAAAATCCCCCGACGTACGACGGTAAAGGCAGTCCGGCTGATGCCGAAGACTGGATTCGTTCTTTAGAGCGAATTTTTCGTTTCCTTCGTTGTTCCGATCGCGAGCGTTTGGAATGCATGGTGTATCAGCTTAAAGGAACAGCCGATTATTGGTGGGAAGCAAAGCAAAGGATGTATTCTCCCGAAGAACGCGAAGAGTTGTCATGGGATCAGTTTAAGGAAGCCTTGTACGAAAAGTTTGTGCTAAGAAGTTATTGTAAGCAGAAATCCAACGAGTTTACCAATCTGAAGCAAGGAAAAAGATCTGTAGCCGAGTAAGACCGGGAATTTTGTGAGTTAGCTCGTTTTGCGCCCGATATGGTCGACACCGACGAGAAGATGTGCGAGTTGTTTAGAGCAGGACTTAGGCAAGATATTCGAGTAGTTCTCGCCAGCCAAAGTGGTTTGACGTACGCCGAAGCTTTAAACTGAGCTTTAGATATGGAATTAGCAATGCAACCGGAAAAAGGATCGCAACCCCCAGCGAATCCCCAACCCCAAAACCAAATGATCACGACCACGTCTGCTCAACAATCCCAGTTCGGCCAATACGGAAAAAGAAAAGGAAAGTGGATTAGTGGAAATCAACCAACCAAGAAGCAGTGGCAAGGAAAGAGCCAACCGCAGCCACAGAAGGGAAAGGCACCGCAAACGAACCGAGGCAACCTACCCATCGGACCTTTAGGATTCCCTCCCTGTGCGAAATGCGGAAAGATGCATCAAGGCGTTTGTAAGAGTGGAAGCAACGTTTGCTACACTTGTGGTCAGCCTGGTCATTTCTCGAACCAGTGCCCAAGTAAGCAACAAGGGTTTAGAAGCGGAAGGCCAAACCAGTTCTAGCCGTCGCAAATGAAAGCTATCGAGGCAGCTCCTCTGCAGAAGTTTGTTCCACGTCAACGTAAGCCGCCGCAGCCAAGGCAGCAACCTCCTCAGCAAGAACCGCTGCTTTTTCAAAGAACGTACACAATTGAACAGAAACCGCAGGAAAAGGAGAAAGGAAATCTGGCAGGTATGGGAAAGCTTAACAACATACCTGTTATTGTTTTGTTTGATACCGGAGCTTCGCATTCGTTTATATCTAGTATCTGCGTAGAGAACCTAGAACTAGAAGTAGAAGAATCGAATCAAATGCTTAGTGTCGCAGCCCCTTTAGGAAAGTCTGCGTTAGTTTCGCGTGTTTGCTCGAACCTAGAATTTGAAGTCGGAAACCGTAAGTTAGTCGCGAAATCCCTGAATGTGATCCAGATGCATGACGTCGATATAATCCTAGGAATGGATTGGCTAACCGAGAATTTTGCAACGATTCGATGCGATTTGAGACAGATATCGTTTAAATCCCCTGGAAAAGAGCTAACCATAGATTTTGGAATGGAAAAGAGAGTGAAGAAGAGCGTACCGATAATTTCAGCTATGAAAGCGCAGAGATTGATGCGGAAGAAAGGAACCCAAGCGTACCTAGTCTATCTGAATAAGGACGAGAATCATGAGTTAAGTATCGATGATGTTCCAATCGTAAGAGAATTCAAGGATGTGTTTCCTGAAGTGTTACCAGGTTTACCCCCTGATCGTCAGCTAGAGTTTTCAATCGATTTAGAACCAGGATCAGCCCCGATATCCAAGGCACCGTATCAAATGGCCCCAAAGGAACTTCAAGAGTTGAAGATCCAACTGCAAGAATTGTTGGACTTAGGCTACATTCGACCGAGTGTATCGCCTTGGGGTGCTCCGATTTTGTTCGTGAAGAAGAAGAACGGTAGTTTAAGGATGTGCATAGACTACCGAGAGTTAAACAAGATTACGTTGAAGAACAAATATCCTTTGCCAAGGATAGATGATTTGTTTGACCAGCTAAAAGGATCCGGTGTTTTCTCCAAGATTGACTTAAGGTCTGGATACCACCAACTGAAGATCAAGCAAGAAGATGTTCCGAAGACTGCTTTTAGAACGAGATATGGACATTACGAATTCATAGTAATGCCATTTGGATTAACAAATGCCCCGGCAGTGTTCATGGATATGATGAATAGAGTTTTTCACGAATATTTGGACAAGTTCGTGATTGTCTTTATAGACGATATTTTGGTGTATTCAAGGAGTGAAGCTGAGCATGAAAAGCATTTAAGAATCGTATTAGAAACGCTTAGAACGGAAAAGCTGTATGCCAAATTCAGTAAGTGCGAATTTTGGTTGAAGGCAGTAAATTTCTTAGGACATGTAGTTTCGTCCGAAGGCATCCAAGTGGATATGGAGAAGGTGAAAGCTGTGCAAGATTGGAAATCCCCAACGTCAGTACATGAAATCCGTAGTTTTCTTGGTTTAGCAGGATACTACCGGAGATTCATTGAAGGATTTTCTAAGATCACGAAGCCGATGACGAGCCTGTTGAAGAAAGAAATGAAGTTCACATGGACGGAAGAGTGTGAGAAAAGTTTTCAAGAACTCAAGACGAGATTGACGACCGCCCCAGTTCTAGCCCTACCCGAGCCAGATAAAGATTACGTTGTTTATACTGATGCATCTGCTCAAGGACTAGGATACGTGTTTATGCAAAATGGGAAAGTGATTGCATATGCTTCCAGGCAACTTAAACCTCACGAAGAGAAATATCCAACCCACGACCTAGAATTAGCAGCCGTCGTTCATGCTTTGAAGATATGGCGACATTACCTTTATGGAGCGAAGTGTGAAATATTCTCAGATCACAAAAGCCTGAAGTACTTCTTCGAGCAGAAGGAGTTAAACATGAGACAAAGGAGATGGCTTGAGCTAGTAAAAGACTACGATTGCAAGATATCTTACCATCCCGGTAAAGCGAACGTAGTAGCCGACGCGTTAAGTAGAAAGAGAAGGAAGGAAAAGTCGGACAGGATCGAGTTAGGATTTCTTTTAACCGACGAAGTCGAGTTGATTGAAGAATTTGCGAAGATGAAGATTGAAGTAATCGTACCTCCAGTGACAGTAGATCAAGTAATTGCTACCTTAGTAGTGATACTTGACTTAAGAACCCGTATCGTAGAAGGCCAAAGAAGAGACGAAGAATTAAGAAAGCTACGAAGGAAGGTGAGGAGTGGATAAGTTAAAGATTTTGCCGAATCAAGTGATAATGCGTTGTTGTATCAAGGAAGAATTTGTGTGCCTAACAATGACAAGTTGAAGAACGAAATAATGAGTGAAGCTCATGAAACCCCATATACAGCTCATCCCGGCAGCACGAAGATGTACCAAGACCTAAAGAACCAGTTTTGGTGGAATGGAATGAAGACGGATGTGGCATTATTCGTTGAAAGATGTCTAGCTTGCCAGCAAGTGAAGTCCTTACATAACCGTATGGACCTCTACAACCATTACCCGTCCCAGAGTGGAAGTGGGATGGAATCACAATAGATTTTGTGACAGGATTGCCAAGATCAAGAAGAGGAAATACAGTAGTATAGGTAATCGTGGATAGGTTGACGAAGTCTGCTCATTTCATACCTATTCCACATACCTATGGATCAGCCAAGTTAGCCGAGATCTACATCAAAGAAATTGTGAAGTTGCACGGAATTCCGAAGACGATTACCTCTGATAGAGATTCGAAGTTCACCGCCCGTTTTTGGGAAACTTTCCACAAAGAGTTGGGAACCCAATTGCAGTTCAGCACTGCTTACCACCCTCAAACCGATGGTCAGTCTGAGCGAATGATCCAAATTCTTGAAGATATGTTGAGAGCCGTCTTGTTAGATAAAGGAGTCTAGTGGGAAAAAGTTTTACCTCTTGTTGAGTTCGCATACAACAATAGCTATCAGAATACGATAGGAATGGCCCCGTATGAAGCTCTTTACGGAAAGAAGTGTAGATCGCCGTTGTATTGGAATGAAGTCGGTGAAAGGAAAGTGTTAGGGCAAGAAGCGATTGAGGAAATGATAGAATCTGTACGTCAGATCCGTGAGAAGATTAAGGAAGCTCAAAGTCGATAGAAATCGTATGCCGATAATCGAAGATCCAAGTTAGAATTTGAAGAAGGAGATAAAGTGTTTTTGAAAGTATCCCCCTCGAAAGGAGTTTATCGTTTTGGAGTTAAAGGAAAGCTTAGACCTCGTTTTATAGGACCGTACGAGATCCTTGAGAGGATTGGATCCGTATCGTATCGTTTAGCGTTACCGTCTAGTTTCGGAAGTTCGCATAACGTGTTTCACGTATCGCAGTTGAGAAAATATGTCTTCGATCCGAAGCATGTAATACGTCAAGAAGATGTTGAAATGAAGCCCGATCTAAGCTACGAAGAGAAACCCGAAGAGATTTTAGATTATAAAGTCCAGCAGCTTAGAACGAAATCGATTCCCTTAGTGAAAGTCAAGTGGTGTCATCACGATCTTGAAGAAGCCACTTGGGAGCTCGAAGAAAAGATGAAAGCAAAGTATCCCGAGTTATTTTCTTAAGGTCAGTAAATTTCGGGACGAAATTTTTTTTAAGAGGGTGAGGATGTGATACCCCGAGTTTTTATCCCTTTAGAGAGCGTCTAATTAACCAAGTAAAGTCCAAAGATGAGAATTTAGGAGTAAATTTTTCTTTTCTAATCGATGAGTTTTGAATAAAACGTTTAAATTGCCTTGTGAATCTTGTGTGAATTTATCTGTTCTAATTATCTGAGATGATGATGATATGATATGTTTGTTGAGTCGTTTATATGAAAATGAGTATGAGATTAAATTCCGAAAAAATCCCGAGAAGTTTGTTTAATTAAGATAACATAACGTTAATCGCCGAGAAATATGTTTACGCCGATGAACCTAGAATAGAATTAAATTAGAACCTTCGAACTTAGAATTTCTTTTAAGATCACTGAGATAGGGTAAGAACTTATCCGAGAATTGAGAAGAGAAATGAGGCATTAGTCTTGAAAAGGATTAATAAACGGATTAATAAGCCGATTAAATTCTTTTAAGAATTAAAGGACTAAAATGATCGAAGCCTTTAATCTTTTAATTTGAGACGTGACATAGGATTGGGACGAGTTAGTGTAAAAAGTGAAACGAGAAGAGGTTAGACCCGTTAATAGAACAAAACGGAATTAATACGAATCGTTTTATCCAGAAAACCTTTACGACCGGATAATTAATACCCGTAACGACACGACGACGACACGTGTCATCCACCTCTCTCCCTCTCTCGCCACCTCACAACTCCTCTCCCATCATCCCTCAATTTCCAAGACCAACACCATGATGATGTCTTATGCATGGATTGCTTAAAGTGTGCATACAAGTTAAGTTCACATCAACCATCAAGTCTTGTCTTTTACAATTTCCAACAAGTATATCTTTTTCTCTTTGTTGAATTTGAATCTTGTTCATCTAAGACAAGTAGGGAAGACCACAATTCATTATCAAACTCTATCTCTCTCTCTCTCCATTCGATCTCTCTCTCTATAGCAAGAAAAGAAAATCAACCTCCCAAACCCTCCCAAGCTCTCTCTCCCTCACGGCATTCTCTCTCTCTCCCTCATACTTGATTTTTCTTCACATGCAACCATGGATTCAAGATCTCCATCCATGAAAATGAAGTAGAAGTCATCAATCTCCATCCATTTCATCCATATTTTCAAAGAAATGTAAGAATCTTCCAAGTTCTTGAAGTTGAATTCAAGAATTATCCAACACTTTTCTTTATTTTGATTCCTAAAACCTATGGATGATTAATCCCATATTATTTCTTTTTCTTTGAGGATTCAAGAAGACATCCTTCTTTCTTTCAAGAATCAAGCTTTGAAGCTACCATTTCCATCCATTTCAATCCCAAGAGCCAAGAGAAGGATTCCCATTTAATTAAGTATGAATTCATTTGATTAGTTGTAAAAATGTATGTCTATAAGTCCTAAAGGAAAGATCTATGCAAGCATGTTATTTAATTTATGTTTAGGCAAACTTAGTATATGCATGTGCTAATCGAGTGAGAAGAATTCGTTAGGAGAATCGAGCACTAGATATTAATCGATGAATTAAGAGAAGAAAAAGAAACTAAAACCCTAAAAATTGATAAATGCCGAAAATTATAAGAAAAATAGGAAAAATGTGAATCTTTGAGTTATTGTTATTTTGATGCTTGATTTGTTATTTCCATCATGTTAGTAATGAGATTAATTGCATGAAAAATTGAGAAATAAAATGCATAAAATGTATGTGTGTGTGTGCCGTGAATTGTGAGGAAAAATGAAGAAAATATTTTGATGATTTTGTTGATGTATTGAGTGATGTTTTGATCAATGAGATGATTGTATGTTATGTTAATATAATCATACATGTGTTTAAGTGAAGAAAATGAGATTGCATGTTGAAATTTTTGAAGAAATTAATGGTAAAAATAATAAAAAGATTGGATGTTTAATTATTTCAATATATGTATGAATGATAGTTTGAAGATGGAATAACGATAGAAGTTTTGATAAAAAGATTTAAATTTGAAAAGCTTTTAATTAAATAAAAGATGAAAAGATGTATGAAAAGATTTATTAATTAAATACCTTGTATTAAAATTTAAAGACATGAAATTTTACTAAAAATACAACAAAAAGATCTTTTATAATATGATTAATAAAATGAACTAATTCATAAAAATGTTTATCAAAAGATAAAGAAATTATTAAGTAAGAAATAGCTTAAAGGTTTAAAACAAATAAAAGAAGAAATTATTAAAAAAAATAAACAAAAATAAAGAAAACCGAGTTTAAGAAGAATTAATCGATAAGAAATAAAAAGAAAGTTAAATTGAATAAAGAAAAGATGCTAGACGAGTTAAGATAGATACTCGTATAAGTTGATCGAGAAAATGAGAATAAAATAAGATGTCGAATAATAAATTGATAGAAGATTAATTAAATAATTAATTTAGGGACGTCGTTCCAACCAAGCGAAGAAAATTAGATAAACCGAGATAATAATTAAAGGAATAATATTCAAGTTAAGAAATGAGAATCAAGTTAGAATTGAACAAGAATTTATAATTTCATAAGAGTTTATTAAGAGCTAAGAGAATTTTTGTTAAATAAATAAAAGTTATAAAATACCTTATAAAATAGCGGATGTAGAACGAAGCGTTGTCTATATAAATAAGAAAGATAGAATTAATAGTTTAAGCCTCCATAGAAGGAAATGCATAATCGAGTTAGATTTTAAGATATAAATTGAATGAATGTTAATGTATCTTGAAGTATGCTTGATTTATATGAATTCATTATATGTTTGAATAAGTGTTTAAATGCATGATGATAGTTATGTTGTGAAAAATAATTGAATGATTGAGTTATTGATTGTTAAATTAAGAATGAATTAAAGCCTTTGAAAGAAAGCTCAAGTAATAGAATTGTAACAATGAAGTTATTAATTAGAACGAGAAAAGTGTACGATGTTAAGTAGTAAAGTTAACCAATTCGAATAGAGTTAATAATTTAAAGACGAGAATGCGAGATCTTTTAGAAAAGATAGAGCGAAGAGAGAGACGACTCAAATAGAAGTCCGTCAGTTAAAGTCCAACGCCTTTGTGTCCGTCTTTCATATACCTTACCTATCGATGTCGAACTGTGAAGGATCGAGCCGGACGGATCGTTAAGCGAGAACAAATAGCCCTAGACCACCTAGCTAGTTCTTCAGAAGTCAGGTGGGCTTTTCTGAACCAAAACTATCGATGAAAATTAGTTACGCTATTGAATATTATGATATGTTTTTCAAATGTGATTGACTTGCCATTTTATTGAAGTTAGTATGTGTTATCATCTATTTATATGAAGATGTGATTATCCTGTGAAAGCAGGAACCCACGTGTGGTATATGTTGAGGTGACTGTGAGCCTTGCTTTGGTTGGGCCGGTCAAAGTGTTTGAGAAGGAGGCCTACTTCTCGGAACAGTAAAGTTATTGGTGATAGATGATGCATGCTATTATATTATGCTTTTTGACTGCGCAGTCTGTTTTAAATAAAAATGTTTTGACATGCACAAGTAAAACCGTTTTTAAAACTGCTTATATACTTGTGATGTTTGGCAAGGCAAGTTCAATTAATATAGCTTTAAAAGCATCTTTATTCAAATGTTTTGGCTTGTGTTCACTGAGTACGAAGTACTCAGCCCTGCGTGTGTTTCTAAACATGCAGGTTGACTGGATGCCGATGGCGTGGATACTTGGTGGTGTGGTTTGGTTTTGTTGGTTAAGTTTGATAGAATTTCGGACTGGCATTTGTACGTCTTCATACGTGCAAGTGTTGGGAGTTGATGCTAATTTCCGCTGCAATCTTTTTGATCTAATGTTTGTTGATGTCAGTACTCTAATATTCATGTTTTTTATTCCGAGCGTTGTGCTCGCAGACGTTGAATGCTTGTTGAATTCGTAAACCCTTTAACTTGTAATCCCGAGCGATGGGCTCGTAACTTGGTTTGTTGTTGAACATGAACCCTTATCTTGATGTATATATTCGTATGATTTCTCCTTTTGTTGGAATTCCTTTCCCATCAGCATGAGTTACTTGTTTGAATTCCTGTTTAAAGTGAAGTTAAGATGCTCGATTATTATTTCTTTATGTTTTTGAAAGCCAAATTCGATTGCCTTATATTTCATCTTTGTTTTCCCCGAGCATGTTCCCTTGTTTGAGTTAGTTGTTAGTTATTTAGGTTTGTTGTTGTTCGTAAGTCGCACCTCGAGAGTCGGAGCGTGACACCTTGAATCGACGGCAGCGGCCAGGGCAAAAGGAAATGCAGCGGCCCAAGTCTTTATCCCATCCATAATTCCTTCTTTGAGACATTTTGTCACAGCCCCAAATCAAGAGGGACGGCAGAAGCCGGGGTGCGACTGGGGTTGGATTAAAGAAGCGGGGAAGAAGGGGGCTAACTGACTAAACATATATGAAAGGCATCGATAAACCATGAACAAGACTTAATTATAAAAGAAAGAGTTAATCGCTGAGGATTACTAGACAGAAGTACACAGAAGAAACTAAGTTCATATTTACAGACTTAACTACAGTGTATTGTTCAAAAAGTACATCTCAAAAAGATATTCAGAGTTTGGCCGCGGATGGGTTCTAACTAAGCATCCTATCCTTTAACTCAACATCAACCGTCGCCGCTCACCGTCGCTTCAACCTGCACATTTAGAAAACAATGCAGGGCTAAGTACAAACGTACTTAGTGGGCACGATGCCGAAATCATAATCATAAGTATAGATAAATATGGCATTTCATAATAGTAGCACATCGGGGTTTTATTGAAAGAAGGCCCGTGTCTACTGAACATTTTCTGACTCTTTTCTCATAAATCACTCGCGCGAGCATTTTCTGACTAATGTTACGTTCAATCTTGACCAATTCTAATTCACCGTGGCTGGTACCCCTCAACAGGATATCACATACACCACAGGTTACAAAGTGCACTAACTCTGGAAAGCACTTAGCAGCTAACTCAGAGCCGATCGTTAGTTAATCTAGTTAGATTAACTCTAAATCTTGAAAACACGAATGTTGACTCAGATAGGTACAAGAGAACTCACGTAAAACATAAAACAGTTCATGCCATAATATCACTTTGAAAACACAGATATCAAAGCGATAAAGAAAGATTTTCCGAGCATTGCTCGTTTTATTTTGTATATAAAAGCCCACCTCGATATACAGAACTAAAAGCAAAAGCTTCCAACTTCGGATCTTCCGTCCTTTCTCTACAGTTGGCTTCCTCCTTCATCGTAAAATAAACATACTTAAAAACGGGTCGTAAAAGATAATCGATCAAGAGAATCGAAATAAGTTTTAGTCGTTTCATTCTTTAGGCATTTACACGCGTACTAGATTCGTTTTACTTAAACGGGAACGAGACTCGTTCAAATCTCGTTAGAACTCGGAAGGTCTCATACTCGACTCTCGGGTCAGTAGAGAGGGTAGTCGGTAACTTAAAATGACTTTAAAGATTATAAGGAGCTAAGTTGGAAAGAATCAACTTAGGCGATTTACGTTTTAGTTCATTTCACGACTTATGAAATTCTCACTTAACTACTTCTTTACTTGAACGAATAAGAGATAAGATCTCGATTGGTTTTCATCACTCAAGGTCCTGTACTTGAATCTAGGGTCAGTAGGAAGATACTCATTAGCTATTACGGCTTAAACGATCGAAAGAAACTAAGTTGCGAAGAAAACAACTTAGAAGACAAGAAACTGAAATTTCACTGCACAATCCAGTAACTCTGGAGGCTTCTCAGAATAGGGTATTTGAAAACAGGGGATGAGCCCTGTACCACTGGAAATATTGGGATGTCTAGTTTACGCTCCAATTTACGGATCGTAAATCCGATAAACGAGCTAAAAGTTATTACAGTTTCCGGCGAGGGTCGCCAAAACTACCGCGAAAACCCTAATTGCTCGATAGGTTCGACGTATAACGTCTTAGGTTCGTTCTAAGCTCTCGTATTTGATTTCTTTGGAAACTGGACCCTCAAGGCAGTCATCACGTACTTCCGTACGTGACGAACTCCTTCTCAAACTCGCTCAAAAGCACGACGTTCTAAACGTCGGCTCTCAACTAACAATTACTAAACCAACAATTATTTCAAACGCGTTCTAGTTCTCGACTATAACTATAGCTCATATTATAAAAGCTCGAAAGCTCATGACGTCAACTAGAAAGTTGTTCTCAAGTCCATCATAGACAATATTATCAAAAAAGAATTCTCATTCGACTTCTCGATTATTAGTTACGACTAAAAGTTCGTCTCTTACGCGTTTTTCAAAGTTGTCGGATTCCGTTCAAATTTTACGACGTCCATCTACATCTAACGAGAATCACTTCTATGCATGCAAACATTTCATAACATCATTATATTTCAACTTATAAGGTGTTCTTCGTCTCTTACATTACGTTAAATATTTTTAGAAAATTCTCAATTAAATTCTATTATCAATTAACATCAATTACTTCATAATTCCATCAACAATTCATCAATTAAAACAAACATGTGGAAACCCCTAATTCCTACTAAAATTTCGGTATACCTATAGATGTTAAGGGGGTGATTTTCTTCTCCAATTAACAACATTTATTCACTAATCAACCTCTTATATCATCAATTAATCAATTGCAAATCTAAAATCAACTAACATGCATAAACCCCTAAATTCAACATTCAAACCCTAATTGAATTTGACAAAAACATGGGGCTTTCGATTCCTCTTCGTTCTAATCACTAATTAAACAACTCTTAGGCATGAATCTATCATCAATTGAAGAAAATCCAAAATCCTACTAATTGCCCTAAAATTTCGGTATACATGCAAGAGTTAGGGTTCTTATTTTTGTTCAATTTTAATACCTAATTATCCTATCTAATACATCTAATTTCATTATTCCAAGATCAATTCATCCATATCAAGACTCTAATTTTCGATCAAGAAATGAAAAAGAAAAGAAGAGAGGAATGGATGGATAGAAGTTAAGAGGAGGGAATTACCTTAAGAATTAATGAAGAAAGAATGAAGTTTGAATGGAGGGATGTGGACTTGTGATTTTCTTCTTGTTCTTGGAGCTTCTCTTCAATGGAGATGGAAGAAATGAAGAAGGAGATGGAGTGAAGGAGGTGCTGCCGATTGTGAGGGTTTGGGAGGGAAGGAGATGGATTAAAAATGATAACTTAGGTTGTAAGATACATGAGGTGTAAAGTTTCAATAGTAAAACCATAGGTGTCCCTTAATTAAACATATAAAACACAAATATCTTCTTATAGAGTAGGGTAATGTCGGCTGCCATAGTAGATTTTAGGAGGGATACGTGTTTTCCGGCGCGATCCGACGTTACGGAAAACGTTCGACGAAAAACGTCGCTCGGCACAAAATCGTCGCGATCCGATTTGACCGTAAATTCTAACGTACAAAACTTAATCGGAAAATAAATTTGCAAAAATTTATTTTGACAAAAACTCGGGATGACACAGTCCGAGTTTCGTCCGGAAAATCATAAAAACTAACTTTCTCGGGCGAGTTCGTAACGCGATTTCGTGAATGTAAAAATCAGACGGTTTTCCGTTCTGAGTTCACGAACTAAAAACTTTTCGTACGCGCTAACCCTAAATATAGTAGTCGTCTAGCTGACTTCTGTAATTTATTTTCAGAAACGGATTCGACCGTTAGTCTTAGAATTCAAAATCGTAAACTTAGGCGTGCAAAGCCATTTATTTAATTAACTTTAAAATTTTAAGAACGTAAGGAAATTACGGGGCATTACATCCTACCCCCTTACGAAAAATTTCGTCCCGAAATTTGCATACCTTCTGCAAAAAGATGAGGATATCGCTCCTTCATCTTCTCCTCGAGTTCCCACGTGGCTTCTTCCTGCCCGTGGTGGTTCCATAGCACTTTAACTATTGGTATCGATTTGGTTCTTAATTCTTGAACTTTTCTATCCAAAATCGATATCGGCTTCTCTTCATAACTTAGGTCAGATTCAAGAACTACGTCTTGTTGACTAATGACGTGCTTAGGATCGTAAACATATTTTCTCAACTGTGAAACGTGAAAAACGTTATGAACGCCTCCTAGACTTGGCGGTAAGGCCAATCTATAAGCGACGGGTCCTATTCTCTCGAGGATTTCATAAGGTCCTATAAACCTGGGTCTTAGCTTACCCTTAACTCCGAACCTAAGGATTCCTTTGGTCGGGGATATCTTAAGAAAGACTTTGTCTCCTATTTCAAACTCAAGGTTGGTTCGACGATCGTCAGCATAAGATTTCTGTCGGCTCTGGGCCTCTTTCATTCTATCTCGAATCTGTCGAACTATCTCAATCATCTCATTGATCGCATCTGGGCCTAGGTTCTTTCTCTCACCTACGTCGTCCCAATAAAGCAGCGATCTACATTTTCTTCCATATAAAGCCTCAAACGGCGCCATTTCTATTGTGGCCTGATAGCTGTTGTTATAGGCGAATTCGACTAGGTGTAGAATTTCTTTCCAATTCGTTCCTCGGTCCAAAACTACTGTCCTCAACATATCAACCAAAATCTGAATAGTTCTCTCTGACTGCCCATTTGTCTATGGGTGAAAAGCTGTACTGAAATTAAGCTCTGTTCCCAACTCTTTCTACATCGTAATCCAAAATCTCGAGGTGAATTTGGCATCTCTATCTAATATTATGACCTTCGGTACTCCATGCAGTCGTACAATCTCTCTGACATACAACTGAGCTAGTCTCTCTAATCCGTACGTAATCTTAATCGGTAAGAAGTGCGCTGACTTCGTAAGCCTATCTATTATCACCCAAATTTCTGTGTTTCTTCTTCTCGACTTAGGCAAGCCTGTGACAAAGTCCATAGCTATACCTTCCCATTTCCAATCTGGGACATCCAACAGTTGTAGCAATCCATACGGTCGTCGGTGTAAAGCCTTAACTTGCTGACATGCTAGGCATCTTTCTACAAACGAGGCAACGTCTCGTTTCATTCCATTCCACCAAAAGTTTCTTCTCAAATCTTGGTGCATCTTTGTACTTCCTGGATGTGCTGTGTAAGGCGTATCGTGAGCCTCGCTCAAAATTTCGTTCTTCAAATCGCTGTCATTGTCGGGAATACAAATCCTGCCTTCATAAAGTATTGCATTGTCTGGAGCTTCATCCTTCCAGCTTATTTGTCCTTATCCTTACTCGTAACTTTTCCATTGACTCGTCTTTTCTTTGAGCACTGATGATCCTTTCTCTCAAATCCGGTATAGCTTCTAATGTTGCTATCTGACTTGTTATCGTTGCTGGCGTGTCAAGCACTCTCATATCCATCTTCTCGAATTCTCGTACTAAGGTTTCTTCTTCTACAAAAAGACATCCTAACTTCGTTGGAGCCTTGTGATTCAATGCGTCTGCTACCACATTAGCCTTTCCTGGATGGTAGTTAATTCCACAGTCATAATCTTTGACTAGTTCCAGCCATCTTCTTTGTCTCATGTTCAGTTCTTTTTGCTCGAAAAAGTACTTCAGGCTCTTGTGATCAGTGAATATCTCAACTCTTACACCATAGAGATGGTGTCTCCAAATCTTTAACGCATGCACTACGGCTGCGAGTTCTAAATCATGGGTTGGGTACTCAACTTCGTGAGGTCGAAGTTGTCGTGAAGCATAAGCTATTACTCGTCCGTCTTGCATCAAGATACAACCTAATCCATTTTTCGATGCGTCAGTGTAAACCACATATTCTTTGTTCGTATCTGGAAGTGCTAGTACTGGCGTTGTAGTTAACTTCTCCTTAAGAGTTTGGAATCTCTTCTCACACTCATCCGTCCACTTAAACTTGGTATCTTTCCTGAGTAGCTGCGTTATCGGGCGAGCGATCGTAGAGAATCCCTCGATAAACCTTCTGTAATAACCGGCTAAACCCAAGAAACTTCTGATCTCGTTCTGACTTGTTGGCGACTTCCAGTTGTGCACTGCCTCTACCTTGGCTGGATCCACCTTGATTCCTTCTGTCAATACTATGTGCCCAAGGAACATAACTTCCTTCAGCCAAAATTCGCATTTACTGAATTTGGCGTAGAGTTTCTCAGTTCTTAGTGTTTCCAACACTATCCGTAGATGTTCCTCGTGCTCCTTTTCATTCTTGGAGTAAACGAGGATGTCGTCGATGAATACTAAAACAAATTTATCCAAGTAGGGGTGGAAGACTCTATTCATAAGGTCCATGAATACGGCTAGAGCGTTGGTCAAACCAAATGGCATCACTAAAAATTCGTAATGGCCATATCGGGTTCTAAAAGCGGTCTTCGGTACATCTTCAGGTTTGATCTTGAGCTAATGGTACCCTGACCTCAAATCTATCTTGGAGAAGACTCCTGCACCCTTGAGCTAATCAAACAGATCCTCGATCCTTGGCAAAGGATATTTGTTCTTGAGCGTTATCTTGTTCAGTTCTCGGTAATCGATGCACATTCTCATCGATCCGTCCTTTTTCCTAACAAAAAGTACGGGTGCTCCCCAAGGTGAGACGCTTGGCCTGATAAAACCAAGGTCTAGTAATTCTTGTAACTGGATTTTGAACTCTTCCAGTTCCTTCGGTGCCATCCTGTATGGGGCTTTAGACTTAGGAGCTGCTCCTGGTTCTAAATCGATCGTGAAGTCCACATGACGATCTGGTGGCAATCCCGGTAGCACTTCCGGAAAAACATCTTCATATTCATTCACGACTTTTACGTCCTGAATGGTCTTCTCAGCTCCTGGCTCTCCGACTAGGTACACAAGATAGGCTGTGGTACCTTTCATCTTCATGAGTTTCGTGGCTTGAAGGGCTGATATGATTGGTACGCCTCTACCCATTGAAATTCCATGGAATTCGGTTGGTTCTTTACCCGGTGGCTGAAAAGAGATTTTTCTCTCGTTGCAGAGAATTGTGGCGTAATTCTCTGACAACCAATCCATTCCTAGGATTATATCTACGTCCCACATTATCATAACATTTAAGTTGTTCGCTATAACCTTATGAGTTCTGATTTCTAGTTCTAGGTTAGAGCAAACATGCGTGGAAGTAGTGATCTCTCCTGAAGGTGTGGCTACTCTCATAGATTGTGCAGCTCTTACAGGTCTGATGTCTAAGTTATCGGCACACGAGCCAGCAATGAAAGAATGCGATGCACCAGTATCAAACAGTATCTTAATGGGGATGTTGTGAAGTTTTCCCATACCTGCTAGATTGCCTTTTCCTTTGCGCTGACCGCCCTGTTTGATAGCGCATGCCCTCGCATTCTGTTGCTGTTGTGCATGCTGCTGAAACTGCTGCTGGTTCATAGGCGGCTGTTGCGGCTGTGCTTGGATGGCTCGGAGAGGTACTGCTTGAAGCGGTTTAGGGCAGTCCTTTTTCATGTGCCCCTTCTGTCCACAGTTGAAACAGTTGGGGGTGCCTATTTGGCAGACTCCGGGATGGGCTCGGTTGCATTTCGGGCAGACAGGGATGGTAACCCTCCCTGGGTTATTCGCTCCCTGGTTAAAATTCCTCTGTTGCCCTTGCGGCATGGTTCAGCTGATTGTTGCCCTTCCACGGCGAGTTCTGCTTGTTTCCCTGAATGAACAACCCCGATTGGTTGTTTCCCTACCACGGCCTCTTGCCATTGTTGTTGTTGTTGTTGTTGTTGCCAGGCTGCTGATAACCCTGCTGGTTACCCCTCTTTTGATTTCCCTGGTTGTTATAACCCTGACTGTAGCCTCCGCTACCTCCTCCGTTCCATTTCCTCTTCCCTTGGTAGTTGCTACTATTGTTGTTGTAGTAGCCTCGGTTCTGACCCTGCGCTGGTGCTGACGCAGTCGGTACAATCTTTTTCTCCTCAGGCACGACGGCCTCCATTTCCAGTGCTCTTCCCAGTATGTCTGTATAGCCTAGTCCTCGATGACTAGCCAAAGCAATTCCCAATTCGTGTCTTAAACCTCCCTGAAATTTCTTGGACAACTTTTCCTCCGTGTCGACCAATGTCGGCGCATACCTCGACAACTCGCAGAACTTGGCGTCATATTCAGTCACAGTCAGCTTTCCCTGCTTCAGATTATAAAACTCGGCTTCTTTCTGTGCCCTATACGTCTTGGGGACGTACTTGTCAAAGAAGATCTCCTTAAACTCTTCCCATGAAAAACGAGCTAGATGCTCTACAGGTATCACTTTCTGTCTTGCTTCCCACCAGTAATCAGCCGATCCCGTCAGCTGGAATGCGACACAAAGCATTCTCTCCTCATCAATGCATCCGAGGAGCTTGAAAATTTTCTCAGTCGACCTCACCCATAGCTCAGCATCGCTAGGGCTTCCAGTTCCATTGAACATTGGAGGGTTCCTTTTGAGGAATAGATCCTCAATATCTCTACGGGGCGGTGGTGGAGGTGGTGGTGATGGTGACGGGGGTGGAGATGGGGATGGAGATGGGGATGGGGTGATATTCCGCTCATATTCCTGTTCTTGGTTGTTTTCTGGCTGACGTCTACCACGTCCTCTCGGCCTTCCAGGTCCTCGACCTCTTCTGTTGTTAACATTTCTCGGCGGCATTTTCTTTAGTCTAGGGAAAAATTGAAATTCTCATTAGTTTTCTTCTATTAATTACACTTAGTACTTACTAGCTCGTTCTCGACTTAATCAAGTCCACATAACAACATATCGAACATAGCTCCGATATTATCTCATTAATCTTTTAACTTTCGAGTTAAACTCAATTTCTCGATACACGCGTTCATTTGACATTCTGATTTTAATTACTCGATTCATAAGAAATTTTGCTTGTGATTAAAAACCCTCTTCACGGGTCATGTATATATATATACATCAAAAAGAATATTAATTCTGCCTCCAACGAGGACTTATACAAAAAGGGTTAGACTACTATTAGTCTAAACTAGGCTGACTGCCTACTATTTACCGGGTGCACTAACAAGCTGCACTCCGTATCTACTAAAGTACTAGAACGGAAACGATTTATAAAATTTCGTATCCACTAGAGTACTACAAAACTAACTAGTTACTGATCCGACTCTATACAGGACAAAGAGCTAATACCACTACTGATATTTACCTGCGTCTACAACGCACTGCCTAACTAAACTGCAGTCGGGTCCAAAAACAATCCCTTATGGTCTGCAAAAACCCTAACATCCCTCCTCTGGGTCCTCCTCCGGATCCTCGTCCAGGTCCTCCTCTGGATCCTCCTCCGGATCCTCGTCCGGGTCCTCCTCCGGATCTTCCTCCAGATCCTCCTCTGGGTCCTCCTCCTCGGACTCTGAACCAAAAACCAGCTGAAGTGCCTCGTCCACCCTCAGCGTAGAACCGTCGTCTAGTGTAAGCAGGGTGGGTGAGGGTGTCTCTGAAACGGTCTCCTCCCGGTCGGAAACCAGGTAGTCCTCGCTGACCTCTCTCGCACGCTTCTTCAGGGGAAGAAGGTGCTCGGGAACTGAACCTGAACCCGACTCGAACTCCTCCCTAGAACGGACCCTGGACGGTCCTGCCTCCATCTGCTCTCAGACTACTCCCCACCTCGCGCAGATCTCCTCGAGCGGCGTAAGTGGAGAAGGCAGATCTAACATGGCGGCGAGCTCCGCGTCGATCTCTCGGTGGTCTGGCCCCTCCCTGTACAGTCTCGTCTCCAACGGTCCCCTGATCCTAACACAAACGTCAGGCACAAACGGTGAAGACAACCCCAATAGCGCGGCTGTCTCAGCGTCAACCTCCACGAATCCCGGGCCTGGGATCAACTCCTCGATCTGCTGTCCAACCGGTGGTGACTCAGGTGTAACTACTGTCTCCTCGTTCTCCTCTGGCTGCTGTAACTCAGCGTCAGACTCCTCAACCAGTACACCGTCTGGTGGAAACTCCAACAGGGCAGAGTACTCAGGGTCTAAGTCAAGCTACTCAAGCTCCGTCTCGGCTGGAAAGTGGTTGTAGGGAATGTGTGGCTCTAATGGAAGGGGAAACATAAACCTGCTCTCAAAGAAACGCCTGTGCACACACAGGGCGAATCCGGCGTAGTTGCCGGTCGGCTCAGTGTCGTCACCTAGGATCCCTAAAAAGTACCATGCCGTACGGTGCGCCCATCCATGCCACTCGTTCGGTAGGTGTACGATCAAGTCTAGTATCGCCTGACTCTCCCTGATCAGGTGTCGCACTGGGTAGTAGGCTGAAGAAAAGTTACTAACAATCTGTCCTACATCCTCCTCTCCATAGTCTACCTCGAACTCGTAGTACTCATCCTGCAACATGTCAACTATGGTGCGCTCGCACGAGGCCAAAGGCTGGCTCTTCCGAGCCGTAACGCGAACCCTAGCCATCCTACAAAAGTTTTAAGGTAACATGGATCAGTAACAGGTAGGGATAAATAACTTATCTCAACAAAACATAAATTACAAAATGAATATCCCTTATTCAATTGTAACATCATCACTTAAGTCAACCACTTATTAAGACTTTTAGCAATTCAAGAAATTGCACTCAACAACATATATATATATATATATATATATATATATATATATATATATATATATATATATATATACATATACATTCATAAAATAAAAGATTTTATTTTCATTCTTTTTGTTTCACCATATCATTACTTATTTTAATTCTTCTTTATTTCTTAACTCATTATCTCCTAACGACTTTCACTTATTAAAACAAAGTATATGCTTCGTTCATATTACTTATTCAAAAGTAATATCCATTTACAAGAAATTTTATCGTTTACGACTTCTTGATATTCATACTAATTGTAGTCGTCGCTCAAGACGAAATATGGAATTTAATTCCATAAGAAAGATGGAATATAACTTAAGAATAATTTCCTGGAAAACTAAGTTCCAGTTGTCGTCGCTGGAATCGGGCGATCGATAGAAAGATTTAATCAAGCTCCGCGCTTGACTCCTAATAATCTATACGATTTTCTTTGTGGAGTTTGATCGAGGCGAACCCTATTGAAACACGAAACGAGAAGAAAAAGAGATGACGTGTCACGAAAAGACGTCATTTACATTACTTACACGTAAGTAACGTTCACTTATTTCATTTGACTTTGATTCCAATTTACTCGATTTTCGTCGTTTCGTTCATATATTTCTTAACTCGAAGCCGAAAGCTTCTCGAAAGTCTAATCGTTCCCTTCGATTACTAACACGATTTATTGAATCATTTTTTTATTTATTTTCCCCGCAGGAAATTCTTAGAAGAAGAGTTCGACTTTGCCGAATCTTTATTCATGCCACTAAACGCACGTGACATTCATCAGTAGAAGTCCTTCCCGCATTAGGGATCTCCTTTCGAAATTATTTCAAAACAACGTTTCTTAAAAACGTCTAAATTCTTGAAGAACCGGAATGTTCTTAGGTTCCAAGTCTACGTTCTCATTGAACCGGGAAAAAATCCCTAAAATCCGACTATATTCTTGTATCCGCATAATTTTTCATAAAAAGGAAATCATTGCGCAAATAATTTCACATAAGATAGTACTTGTACTATCACATAATCATATAAAGTATAAAAATTATACTTCTGTAAAATTCTCATTTTTCAAAACACAACTCATTCTCATTCTCAATCTTTATCGAATACTTGTTCAATAAATTTCTTATTTAAAAGAAATCACATCATAAAATTCTTTCCTTTTCCTCGTTGAGTCGACGTAGCGGGCGGTTGAGTTGACATCTATGTTCTCAATCTTAGTATTATAGTCTAACTCTTATCTTCTACTTGACGGAAGATTCTGATTTAAAGTACATACCATTATTCCATTTTATGACTCGAAAGAAGACTCTACATAGAGTACGAATGAATACTCTATACTATTACTCGAAGGAAGACTTGCATAAAAATACCACTCTGTGATATTACTTAAAGGAATGACTCGTATTAGAAAAAGATGACTCATAACCAGAGCAGGAAACAACTTTACTGCTCCGTTACCACTTAGTGGTATTACTGAAAGAATGATTTAGTCTAGAAGACTGACTCGCGACCAGAGCAGAAAACGAACTTCTGCTCAGATATCACTTGGTGATATTACTAAAAGAATAACTCATACTACAAAATTGACTCGAACTAGAAGATTGACTCATAGTCAAAGGAAGAGACGAACCTCTGCTCTGATACCACTCTGTCACAGCCCCAAATCCCGAGGAATGGCAGAAGCTGGGGTGCGACTGGGGTTGGATTAAAGAAGCGGGGAAGAAGGGGGCTAACTGACTAAACATATATGAAAGGCATCGATAAACCATGAACAAGACTTAATTATAAAAGAAAGAGTTAATCGTTGAGGATTACTCGACAGAAGTACACAGAAGAAACTAAGTTCATATTTACAGACTTAACTACAGTGTATTGTTCAAAAAGTACATCTCAAAAAGATATTCAGAGTTTGGCCGCGGAAGGGTTCTAACTAAGCATCCTATCCTTTAACTCAACATCAACCGTCGCCGCTCACCGTCGCTTCAACCTGCACATTTAGAAAATAATGCAGGGCTAAGTACAAACGTACTTAGTGGGCACGATGCCGAAATCATAATCATAAGTATAGATAAATATGGCATTTCATAATTGTAGCACATTGGGGTTTTATTGAAAGAAGGCCCGTGTCTACTAAACATTTTCTGACTCTTTTCTCATAAATCACTCGCGCGAGCATTTCTGACTAATGTTACGTTCAATCTTGACCAATTCTAATTCACCGTGGCTGGTACCCCTCAACAGGATATCACATACACCACAGGTTACAAAGTGCACTAACTCTGGAAAGCACTTAGCAGCTAACCCAGAGCCGATCGTTAGTTAATCTAGTTAGATTAACTCTAAATCTGGAAAACACGAATGTTGACTCAGATAGGTACAAGAGAACTCACGTAAAACATAAAACAGTTCATGCCATAATATCACTTTGAAAACACAGATATCAAAGCGATAAAAAAAGATTTTCCGAGCATTGCTCGTTTTATTTTGTATATAAAAGCCCACCTCGATATACAGAACTAAAAGCAAAAGCTTCCAACTTCGGATCTTCCGTCCTTTCTCTACAGTTGGCTTCCTCCTTCATCGTAAAATAAACATACTTAAAAACGGGTCGTAAAAGATAATCGATCAAGAGAATCGAAATAAGTTTTAGTCGTTTCATTCTTTAGGCATTTACACGCGTACTAGATTCGTTTTACTTAAACGGGAACGAGACTCGTTCAAATCTCATTAGAACACGGAAGGTCTCATACTCGACTCTCGGGTCAGTAGAGAGGGTAGTCGGTAACTTAAAATGACTTTAAAGATTATAAGGAGCTAAGTTGGAGAGAATCAACTAAGGCGATTTACGTTTTAGTTCATTTCACGACTTATGAAATTCTCACTTAACTACTTCTTTACTTGAACGAATAAGAGAAAAGATCTCGATTGGTTTTCATCACTCAAGGTCCTGTACTTGACTCTAGGGTCAGTAGGAAGATATTCGTTAGCTATTACGGCTTAAACGATCGAAAGAAACTAAGTTGCGAAGAAAACAACTTAGAAGACAAGAAACTGAAATTTCACTGCGCAATCCAGTAACTCTGGAGGCTGCTTAGAACAGGGTATTTGAAAAAAGGGGATGAGCCCTGTACCACTGGAAAGATTGGGATGTCCAGTTTACGCTCCAATTTACGGATCGTAAATCCGATAAATGAGCTAAAAGTTATTACAGTTTCCGGCGAGGGTCGCAAAACTGCCGCGAAAACCCTAATTGCTCGATAGGTTCGACGTATAATGTCTTAGGTTCGTTCTAAGCTCTCGTATTTGATTTCTTTGGAAACTGGACCCTCAAGGCAGTCATCACGTACTTCCGTACGTGACAAACTCCTTCTCAAACTCGCTCAAAAGCACGACGTTCTAAACGTCGGCTCTCAACTAACAATTACTAAACCAACAATTATTTCAAACGCGTTCTAGTTCTCGACTATAACTATAGCTCATATTATAAAAGCTCGAAAGCTCATGACGTCAACTAGAAAATTGTTCTCAAGTCCATCATAGACAATAATATCAAAAAAGAATTCTCATTCGACTTCTCGATTATTAGTTACGACTAAAAGTTCGTCTCTTACGCGTTTTTCAAAGTTGTCGGATTCCTTTCAAATTTTACGACGTCCATCTACATCTAACGAGAATCACTTCTATGCATGCAAACATTTCATAACATCATTATATTTCAACTTATAAGGTGTTCTTCGTCTCTTACATTACGTTAAATATTTTTAGAAAATTCTCAATTAAATTCTATAATCAATTAACATCAATTACTTCATAATTCCATCAACAATTCATCAATTAAAACAAACATGTGGAAACCCATAATTCCTACTAAAATTTCGGTATACCTATAGATGTTAAGGGGGTGATTTTCTTCTCCAATTAACAACATTTATTCACTAATCAACCTCTTATATCATCAATTAATCAATTGCTAATCTAAAATCAACTAACATGCATAAATCCCTAAATTCAACATTCAAACCCTAATTGAATTTCACAAAAACATGGGGCTTTCGATTCCTCTTCGTTCTAATCACTAATTAAACAACTCTTAGGCATGAATCTATCATCAATTGAAGAAAATCCAAAATCCTACTAATTGCCCTAAAATTTCGGTATACATGCAAGAGTTAGGGTTCTTATTTTTGTTCAATTTTAATACCTAATTATCCTATCTAATTGTGATACCCCGAAATTTTATATCTTTAGAGAGCGTCTAATTAACCGAGTGAGTTAAAAGATGAGAATTTAGGAGTAAAATTTTCTTTTCTATTCAATGAGTTTTGAATAAAACGTTTATTTTGCCTTGTGAATCTTGTGTGAATTTATCTGTTCTATTTATCTGAGATGATGATGATGTGATATGCTTGTTGAGTTGTTTTGAATTTAAATTCCGGAAAAATCCCGAGAAGTTTGTTTAATTGAGAAAACATAACGTTAATCGCCGAGAAATATGTTTACGCCTATGAACCTAGAATAGAATTAAATTAGAACCTTCGAACCTAGAATTTCTTTTAAGATCAGTGAGATAGGGTAAGAGCTTATCCAAGAATTGAGAAGAGAAATGAGGCATTAGTCTTTAAAAGGATTAATAAACGGATTAATAAGCCGATTAAATTCTTTTAAGAATTAAAGGACTAAAATGATCGAAGCCTTTAATTTTTAATTTGAGACGTGAAATAGGATTGGGATGAGTTAGTGTCAAAAGTGAAACGAGACGAGGTTAGACCCGTTAATAGAACAAAACGGAATTAATACGAATCGTTTTACCCGGAAAATCTTTACGACCGGATAATTAATACCCGTAACGACACGACGACGACACGTGTCATCCACCTCTCTCCCTCTCTCGCCACCTCACAACTCCTCTCCCATCATCCCTCAATTTCCAAGACCAACACACCATGATTATGTCTTATGCATGGATTGCTTAAAGTGTGCATACAAGTTAAGTTCACATCAACTATCAAATCTTGTCTTTTACAATTTCCAACAAGTATACCTTTTTCTCTTTGTTGGATTTGAATCTTATTCATCTAAGACAAGTAGGAAGACCACAATTCATTTATCAAACTCCATCTCTCTCTCTCCATTCGATCTCTCTCTCTAGCAAGAAAAGAAAAACAATCTCTCAAACTCTCCCAAGCTCTCTCTCCCTCACGGCAATCTCCCTCTCTCCCTCATACTTGATTTTTCTTCACATGCAACCATGGATTCAAGCTCTCCATCCATGAAAATGAAGTAGAAGTCATCAATCTCCATCCATTTCATCCATTTTTTCAAAGAAAGGTAAGAATCTCCCAAGTTCTTGAAGTTGAATTCAAAAATTATCCAACACTTTTCTTTATTTTAATTCTCAAACCCTATGGATGATTAATCCCATATTATTTCTTTTTCTTTGAGGATTCAAGAAGACATCCTTCTTCCGTTCAAGTTCAAGCTTTGAAGCTACCATTTCCATCCATTTCAATCCCAAGAGCCAAGAGAAGGATTCCCATTTAATTAAGTATGAATTCATTTGATTAGTTGTAAAAATATGTATGTCTATAAGTCCTAAAGGAAAGATCTATGCATGCATGTTATTTAATTTATGTTTAGGCAAACTTAGGATATGCATGTGCTAATCGAGTGAGAAAAATTCGTTAGGAGAATCGAGCATTAGATATTAATCGCTGAATTAAGAGAAGAAAAAGAAACTAAAACCCTAAAAATTTAATAAATGCCGAAAATTATAAGAAAAATAGGAAAAATGTGAATCTTTGAGTTATTGTTATTTTGATGCTTGATTTGTTATTTTATCATGTTGAGAATGAGATTTTATACATGAAAAGTTGAGAAATAAAATGCACAAGGTTGTGCATGTGTGTGCCGTGTGTTTTAAACAAAAATGGAGAATTTATTTTGTTGATTTTGTTGTTGAATTGAGTGTTGTTTTGATCAATGGAAGGATTGCATGTTATGTTAATATGATTATACATGTGTGTAAATTAAGGAAATAAGTTTGCATGTTGAAGTTTTAAAAGAAATTAATTGTAAAAATAATAATAAAAAAAGGATTGAATGTTTAAGTATGTATTAGTGATTAATTTGAATATGGAATAGAGATAGAAGTATTGATAAAAAGGCTTAAAATTGAAAAGCTTTTAATTAAATAAAAGATAAAAGATGTATAAAAAGATTTATTAATTAAATATCTTGCATTAAAATTTAAGGACTTGAAATTTTACTAAAAATACAACAAAAAGATCTTTTATAATGTGATTAATAAAGTGAGTTAATATGTATCAAAAGATAAAGAAATTATTTAGTAAGAAATAGCTTAAGTTAAAGACAAATAAAAAAGAAATTATTAAAGAAATAAACAAAATAGAGAAAACCGAGTTTAAGAAGAATTAATCGATAAGAAGTAAAAAGAAAATTAAATCGAGTAAAGAAAAGATGCTAGACGAGTTAAGATAGATACTCGTATAAGTTGATCGAGAAAATGAGAATAAAATAAGATGTCAAGAATTAAATGGAAAGAAGATTAATTGAATAATTAATTGAATACGTCATTTCTAGCCAAGCGAATAAAAAGATAAACCGAGATAATAATTAGAGGAACAATAGTCGAGATGAGAAATGAGGATTGAATTAAAGAAGAATAAGAAAATCCTAATTTTATAAGAATTAATAATAATTAAAGAGAAATTTTGTTAATTGAATAAAAGTTATAAAATATCTTGTAAGATAACGGATGTAAAACAAAGCATTGTCTATATAAGTAAGAAAAATAGAATGAATAGTTTGAGCCTTCATAAAAAGAAATGCATAATTGAGTTAGATTTTAAGGTCCAAATTGAATGCATGTTAATGTGTCTTGAAGTATACTTGATTGATTTGAATTCATTATATGTTTGAATAAGTGTTTAAATGCCTGATAGAATTATAATGTGAAAGATGATTGAACTTATATGCTAGATGATTGATTGTTAAATTGGGAATGAACTAAAGTCTTTGAAAGAAAGCTCAAGTAATAGAATAGTAACAATGAAGTTATTAATTAGAACAAGAAAAGTGTACGATGTTGAGTAGTAAAGTAAACTAATTCGAATAGAGTTAATAAAATAAAGACGAGAACATGAGATCTTTTAGAAAAGTTAGAGCGAAGAGAGAGACGACTCAAATAGAAGTCCAACGCCCTTGTGTCCGTCTTTCATATATCTTACCTATCGATATCGAACTATGAAGGATCGAGCCGGACGGATCGTTAAGCGAGGACAAATAGCCCTAGACCACCTAGCTAGTTCTTCGGAAGTCAGGTGGGCTTTTCTGAACCAAAACTACCGATAAAAATTAGTTATGCTATTGAATATTATGTTATGTTTTCAAATGTGATTGACTTGTCATTTTATTGAAGTTAGTATGTGTTATCATCTATTTATATGAAGATGTGATTATCCTGTGAAAGCAGGAACCCACGTGTGGTATATGTTGAGGTGACTGTGAGCCTTGCTTCGGTTGGGCCGGTCACAGTGTTTGAGAAGGAGGCCTACTTCTCGGCACAGTGAAGTTATTTGTGATAGATGATACATGCTATTATATTATGTTATTTGACTGCGCAGTCTGTTTTAAATAAAAATGTTTTGACATGCACAAGTAAAACCGTTTTTAAAACTGCTTATATACTTGTGATGTTCGGCAAGGCAAGTTCAATTAATATAGCTTTAAGAAGCATCTTTATTCAAATGTTTCGGCTTGTGTTCACTCGTACTCAGCCCTGCGTGTGTTTTTAAACATGCAGGTTGACTGGATGGCGATGGCGTGGATACTTGGTGGTGTGGTTTGGTTTTGTTGGTTAAGTTTGGTAGAATTTCGGACTGGCATTTGTACGTCTTCATACGTGCAAGTGTTGGGTATTGATGCTAGTTTCCGCTGCAATCCTTTTGATCTAATGTCTGTTGATGTTAATACTCTAATATTCATGTTTTTTATTCCAAGCGTTGTGCTCGAAGACTTTGAATGTTTGTTGAATTCATAACCCCTTTAACTTGTAATCCCGAGCGATGGGCTCGTAACTTGATTTGCTGTTGAACATGATCCCTTACCTTGATGTATATATTCGTATGAATTCTTTTTTTTTTTGGAATTCCTTCCCCATCAGCATGAATTACTTGTTTGAATTCCTGTTAAAAGTGAAGTTAAGATGCTCGGTTATTATTTCATTATGCTTTCGAAAACCAAATTCGATTGTCTTATATTCCATCTTTGTTTCCCCGAGCATGTTCCCTTTATTTGAGTTAGTTGTTTAGGTTTGTTGTTGTTCGTAAGTCGCACCTCGAGAGTCGGGGCGTGACACTAATACATCTAATTTCATTATTCCAAGATCAATTCATCCATATCAAGACTCTAATTTTCGATCAAGAAATGAAAAAGAAAAGAAGAGAGGGATGGATGGATAGAAGTTAAGAGGAGGGAATTACCTTAAGAATTAATGAAGAAGAATAAAGTTTGAATGGAGGGATGTGGACTTGTGATGTTCTTCTTGTTCTTGGAGCTTCTCTTCAATGGAGATGGAAGAAATGAAGAAGGAGATGGAGTGAAGGAGGTGCTGCCGATTGTGAGGGTTTGGGAGGGAAGGAGATGGATTAAAAATGATAACTTAGGTTGTAAGATACATGAGGTGTAAAGTTTCAATAGTAAAACCATAGGTGTCCCTTAATTAAACATATAAAACACAAATATCTTCTTATAGAGTAGGGTAATGTCGGCTGCCATAGTAGATTTTAGGAGGGATACGTGTTTTTCCGGCGCGATCCGACGTTACGGAAAACGTTCGACGAAAAACATCGCTCGGCACAAAATCGTCGCGATCCGATTTGACCGTAAATTCTAACGTACAAAACTTAATCGGAAAATAAATTTACAAAAATTTATTTTAACAAAAACTTGGGATGACATAGTCCGAGTTTCGTCCGTAAAATCATAAAAACGAACTTTCTCGGGCGAGTTCGTAACGCGATTTCGTGAATGTAAAAATTAGACGGTTTTCCATTCTGAGTTCACGAACTAAAAACTTTTCGTACACGCTAACCCTAAATACAGTAGTCGTCTAGCTGACATCTGTAATTTATTTTCAGAAACGGATTCGACCGTTAGTCTTAGAATTCAAAATCGTAAACTTAGGCGTGCAAAGCCATTTATTTAATTAACTTTAAAATTTTAAGAACGTAAGGAAATTACGGGGCATTACACATTTCAACGAGCACCTTGTGCTAAAAAAATAATGCAGCAACTGCACCAAGTAAGGGAGCATAACCTCATCCAATTGAAGCATTCCCCCACATGTTGCTAAAGTTCAAGAAGCCACGAGACGTCAATCAACAAAAATCAGTAGCAGCACATGAGAGAGAGGCTGAGATCCTTCGACAATGGATAGACTTAGCAGGGACACATAGATGCAACCAAGCAATTATTAAGTGTTACAGAACCTCCAATATAATTGAAAATCAACCAACATCAACAACTACATAGAGCAAAAGATACCTCCAAGATAAGTGAAATTCATCAACAACAACCAAACCAGCTGGATAATAGAGACTTCAACAAACACCAACAACCGAGTTAATTATGACACATAGATACAATCCTCAAATAAGTGTTCAAAAACAGAGCTAACACAAACACCAAGTATAGAATTGTCTTGCCTTCCTTATCTGGCCTTGTTTCACATCCATCAATCTGCATAATTTACAAGGATAAATAGGCAATCAAACAAAGTTCAGGCTTGATGATTAATCAAATTGTTTACAAATATTCAAGACGCAGTCCCTTTTTCATTTAATTTCTCATAACATTAAAAAAAATCCCTTGTTCTGGCTTTGTTTCACATTCATAGCTCTCTTTACATGGATTGATAAGGCAGATCATTCACTATAATTAAGACTAGGTCCTTTTTGAGGTAATCAATGAATCAAAGTATTCAAAGTGTTTTTCATGAATCTACAGATTTATCCCAATTCTCTAAAAACAAAATCAAACCAGAAATCTTTTTTCAAAATTCACAGAAAATCGAGCAACAAAACGAATCATACTAATCACACATCCACAATAATCTATTTAAAGCTTCAATTTACCTGAAATTGTGCTAGAGTTGATGGTAGATGTGTTGAATCGAGCTGGAATTGTTGAAGTCGCGACGTCGAGGGCGCAGGTAGTGTTGAGCTGAAATTTCTTCAATTTCGCTCAGTGGAGGAGAGATTATCGGCGGCGGCGCTTGTTGGGAGTTGTGTTTAGGGCAGTGGTGGAGGAGAGATTATCAGCGGCGGCGCTCGTTGGGAGTTGTGTTGTGGCAATGGTGGAGCTGGTGATTTCGGTGGAGCATGGAGGCGGAGGTGGGATCGCGAAAACGTGAGCTGAAGGGTTTTTTTTTTTTTAATAATCGGTTTGGGCTGGACTGGGCATTACCGACGGGCCAGCCCGTCTCACACTGCATCTGTGTACCGAACTCTAGTCCAAAGTGATATAAACTGGTTTTCAAGTGATATAAAGTGAATAAAGTGATTTCTTAATTATTTCCTTAAATGGAAAGTGAGACAAATAGAGTGGGACACCAAAAATAAAAAGTGAGACAGTAGAACGGGACAGAGGGAGTATAAAACTTAAACCAAGTATGGAAAAAAAACTCAAAACAAATTATTACCATCTTGTCAGTGTTGTAACGTGTTGTAACTTCCAGCATATATGTGATGCCAGATTTCCTATGCTGACCTGCATAGGATACTTCACATCCCAAGGAGAAATGAGGAGTCACACTGCAAAAGAACATAGGCTTTTCTCAAGTTCATGACAATTACGATAAATAATTTCCATGTCCAAATCAATCATCGCATAGCGGACCAGATTGTAACTTGCACCAAGTAAGGCTCCATTCTCTATCTAAAAGTAATGTTTTGTGGTGTGATCTCTGTAGAAATTTGCACGAGTATGATATTAGCTTCAGTCTGTGCATCAATACAATGTGAAACAGGTCTCAGGTTAATATGAAGCAATGTGATCTTGTAACATGCATTAGTTGAAAGAATCCATGTAGGATTCCACATGCATACACTGAATACAGGTATCAATTACCAGCTTTACTCAAGACTGAGTTAAACAGAGATTGCCTTACAGTCAAAATCGAACATGCCATGCAACAATGTGGTTCATTTGTCTCCAGAAAAAAGTAGTAGGACAGTCTCAATCGTAAATTTAGAACTTTGGCAACAGTTAGATGGACATAGTATGCCTTCTTGAGCGGTGCCCGTGAGACTAAGATTGTCAGTCAAATCACACTTCACCCTAGCATTTAATCTGCCATCTATGAACCTCCCAAAAAGCATTAACTGCCAAAAACCAAAAAAACTTCCATGGTTAAATAAATTCATTCTGTTAACTTATAGTGACAAGTAAATAGTGAAGTTGTGACACACCTTTGGATCTATAAAATTGGTACAAACTCATGTCAGCAGTGGGAATTTAAAATTTTTCATGACTGAAGGAATTTCTACAAGTCCCATCATCATGCTGATGAAAATTGAAAAGGAAATCAATAAGCACTCGGCCATGGAGAAATGCCCCAATCTGAGTTAAACAGAAAATAACAAAAACTAAGTACATGACTAAAATAGTATGGTAAAAAAACCAAGAAACAACCTATGGATGAGAGAGAATTTCTGATCGAGACCTTTCGTAAAATCAAAACGCAACCCCTCAAAGATTTCTGGCTTCAGGGACACTGCCATTAAAACCAATGATATCAGCATTTCTGATCAAATTGATTAATCCATTAATTTCTAATCATAGCAGTTTTCAGGAGCACTAATTTACTTCAATTCATCCAACACAAATCATGGGGTAATGCAACAACTTCTCATCGACAACCCTCAACTATAAAAGTAAGATAAAAAATCAGCAGAAAAGCATTCTCCACATAGATGAAAAGTTGACAACTGAATACACTATCATGTTCCAAGAGTTGATTGCAAAGTCAATGTTCTCTCCCATAACTTTCTACATATTGTTCTACATTATTAGTTAGAAAGTAAAATCAACCTCCTAGATAGCCAAAAAAGCTCACAATAAGTGTAAGTAAGATCACTAAGTGATGTACAGTTATGGAATAAAATCGTGATACACTCATACCCTATTTCTGTTATAGCTTAACTCAACTAACTCTAACCTGGGCAAAACCAAGGTGGAGCAACCGACTGTAAACAGATTATACAATACTACAATTTTAAAAATTTGAAATAAAACGCCTGACACTAATTAATACACAGTGATCAGACAATCACGGATCACACAATTAAAATACACATCAACAAACATAAAAGGGAAAACTAAAAAGTAGTATAATAAAAGAAAGTAACGAACTGAGAAACTTAGCGATGAATTCTTCATAAAGAGCGGGGCAAGGAAGACTTATAAAATCCACTTTTGCCGGCTCGGCTGTGGCGGCTGGCGGAGTAGCTGAGGCGGCAAGCGAAGGATGATCTGAGGTTGCCATTTCCAGTCTATGATTCGGGTTCCAAAATGAACTGAATCTAATTCCGAATTTCCGACATCAGAATGGGGGGGGTGGGGGTGGTGATATTTTTCAAATGGGAAGTGATCCATAGTGAAATGCTTGCTATATGTTATGGGCTACTATATATCAAAGTGACGAATGCAGCAGTTTGAGAAATTTTAAGATACAATTTACATAATTAACTGTTGGTCTTTTAAATTAAAATGTGATGAACTATTTATAGTTACAATTAGCACCAACTCGATTTCTGCCACAGAAAAAACACTAAGGGAACTTTATAAATCAAGAATGAGCTTGCTTATCTCGATCAATCTCCATAACCATTTAACTGCTATAGCTATAGCCTATGATAAAACTTTGAGATATATAATAAGTGGAGTAGAGTAGCTAAAATCAGGAAGACATGAAACAAATGGATTAAATAAGCAAATAAAGACCCCCCGAAACTAGATTACAGGCCCTTAATTTAAGGGCACAAGTTCACTAAGCTTATCAAAAAGATTAACACTATCTATACCTTCCTTTTCCATTTTCCATTTCGAGAGGTTGAATCATCAATGAAAAAGTTGTGGCAGTAGGTGTAAATCCCATTGAATTCATCTCTTCCAAGATATGCATTGCTTCTTCAATCTTGTTCCTTTTGACAAGTCCCCGAAGAAAAACATTGTACGTCACTCGATTAGGCAAACAACCATTCTTTTCCATTTGCAACAGCAAATCCTTAGCCTCATCTATCTGCCCTTGTCTGCAAAGTGTACCAATAAGGATTGTATATGTCACAACCGTGGGCTGCAAACCTTTGGATGGAAGCTCCGTAAAAAGATCCTTTGCTTCACTAACTTGATTATTGTTGCACAATCCCTTAATGAGGGTAGTATATGTTATGATGTTTGGAACGATGCCTTTTTCTTTCTCCATGGAATGCAACACAGAGAATGCTTCAGCAGTGCACAACCCATCCAACAAGATTGTGTAAGTCACTATAGTAGGCGACAATTGCAGAGCTTCCATCTCTTTGAAGAGATTCAGGCCATCTTCAACTCTGCCTACACTGAACAAGGCTTGCAGCATTGTGGTATAAGAAACCACATCTTGCTGAAATCCTGCTGCACGAATTTTGATAAAAATGCGCGAAACTTCATCGAATAGTCCGAGTTTGAGATACCCGTTCATCAAGCTATTGTAGCTTATAACATCAGGCTTCATCCTGGAATTCAGGACTCGATCAATGATGTTTGTGGCTTCATCCATTTTGCCTTGCATGCAGTATCCGTTAATCAATGCATTGTAAGTGAAAATGTTAGGTTGAACATGTATTTGCTTCATTATATTGAAAATATGAAGGGCTGCCTCAAGCCTTCCCTCCTTGCAGAATGCATCGACTAAGATAGTGCAAGTGACCACATTTGGGTAGACCTCGTGAGCCACCATCTCCTTTAGCCAGTCTTGGGCCTCATTACATCTACCAGTATTGCACAGCCCCTGAATCATGGAAGTAAATGTAAAAACATTCACTCTGCAGTGTTTCTCGTCAATCAACTTCCTCAACAGCTGAGCTGCGTCGTCGATTCTTCCAACCGACAAAAGGCCTTTGATGAGAGTGGTAAAGGTTACCACAGTAGGCACGTACCCACGGTTAAAAAAGCCGCCCAAGATCGCAAACCCTAATTCAGCTCTTCTCATCTTGCAATAGCAATTAATCGCTATGCTTAATGTGTAGAGATTTACAGGATCATCCCTCTGATCCTGAAGCAGCATTTCATCGAATATCTGAAGGCCAATCGAGTATTGCTTCATCTTGACCACAGCGCTCAATAATTTTGTGAAATCAAAAACAGAGGGGCGCGGCCGCATTCTCACCATATCATGAAACAGGGCGATGGCATCATCTGGACCACGCATGCATCCCAAATCCAAATCGAATCTGGGTTGTATGAAAGAAGAAAACCCTCTCATTTGCTGGCTGTGGCTGTGGCTAACATAATCAAAGCTAAAAGTATAATTTCTGGGTGTGGGTGGTACAATAGAGAATGAGTAATACTGTGTGGAAGAAGCAACAGCAAATTTAGATTTTGATAGATTCCTTCCCAAAATCATGGCGGCGGCGTCACTCGATCTCATATTCTTCGGTGGTGTTGTGGTATAGGGTTTGTAGTGAGTTTCGGGGTGTACTCTTATCTTAATTCTCATTTTTTATATGCAACTGCTTCATGTAGTATCAGTTTTTCGATGCTTATCAATGGCCGATTTATTTATTACAATGTGAGACTGTACGGGCGCGTGCACTCCACGCACGCGTTTTCGACGCACGGTGCTTGTTGTGCACGCGTCTTTTTTTTTTTTTTTGCAATAAGCCAATATGCACACCACAATATATTCATATGCATACCACTTAACGTTCATATGCACATCGAAGAGTATTGATATGCACCAAATTTTTCTAGCTTTTGTCGAATTTTTTTTTTAATTTCCAAATTTATTTTGTACTCTTTTTTTTTTGCCTCGTTGTTGTTTTGTTTGTCGCTTCTTCTTTAGTTAAGATCCGAGCAAGAGGAGCCCAAGGCCTCGGAGCGAGCCGAAAAATCTAAATTGTTGCTTCTCTTTCAGTGAGGTATGATTTTAGAATTTCGTAGCATCGTCCCACCGTCCTCCACTCATTCTGCCTCCACCGTTGCCGCTGCCACTGCCTCCACCACCACTGCGGCGGCGATATATGATTTTGGAATTTCGTAGCATCGTACCACCGTCAGCCACCCATTCCGCCACCAGCACCGCAGCAGCGAGGTACGATTTTCAGAATTTCGTAGCATCGTACCACCGTCCACCACCGCCACCACCGCAGCCGCAATGTACGATTTTCGAAATTTCTTAGCATCGTACCACCGTCCGCACCTATTCCGCCACCGCCGCCGCCACCACCACGGTTGCAAGGTATGAGTTTCGAAATGTTGTAGCAGCGTACCACTCTCCGCCGCCCATTCGGCCACCGCAGAGACGAGGTACGATTTTTTGAATTTCGTAGTATCGTACCATCGTCCGCCACTTATTCCGCCACCACTACCACCGCCACATCGGCAGTGATGTACGATTTTCAGATTTGGTAGCATTGTACCACCGTCCGCCACGTTCTGCCACCGCCGTCACGACCACCTCGGCGATGAGATATGATTTTTGGAATTTCGTAGCATCATACCACTGCCACCCATTCCGCCACCACCGCAGCAATGAGATACGATTTTTAAAACTTCGTAACATCGTAACACCATGTGCCACAAATTCTGCCATTTCCAACACCACCACCGCAACGGTGAGGTATAATTTATCGGAATTTTCTAGTATCGTACAACCGTCCGCCACCACCAATGCGGTAGCAAGGTATGATGTATTGAATTTCATAGCATCGTTCACCACCACTACCACCACGGCGAGGTATGAATTTTTGAATTTCGTAGTATAGTAGCATCATACAATGTTTTTTCGTAACATCATACAATACGAATATTGTCTTTTGGTAGCATAGTATAAGGTAAATTTTCTCAAGCATTCGGTCATTTGAAATAAGAAAACATAAAACGCTCAGTACGATTTTGCAAATTCACACCAATTGTAGCAATTTTAGCAACATATCGAGTATGAATTAATGAAATTGTAATGACATTTGCAATTTCAGCAATGTACGTGAGTACGATTTCATCAATTTCGTAATGGCATACCAATAAAGCGTAGCTACGTGAGTATGAATTTATGAATTTGCTCCGGCGTACAAACCCGCAAAATACATAATTGTATCGGAGTATATGGAATGAAAAAACCAAAAACACAATCAAATTAAGCCGAAAAATATATAAGAAATATTCTTGTAAACACAAAATATTGTATTTATTCAATAAATATAAATTTGAGTACAAATATAAGAATATCAAATATATGCGGGTTCAATCTCTATTTAATCCTCCGATTCTTCTCTTCACTTTGACCCTCGAACGGTCTTCAAGCAGCCCTTGAGATTTGTTGTAGAAGGAGGCCTCCTAGATCTCCTTGGACTTGATCTTCAAGCTTTGTAACTTTGATACGGATGACTTTCACCTTGCTTCCGAAGTAAACGTTGAGCTTTGACTTGATATTTGACTTGATGACGTTGACTTGAATTTCGAGGTTGATGGTGTTGACTTGAGCTTTGAGGTTGATGGCGTTGACTTGAGCTTTAGACTTGGTGTTGACACGGAGCTTATAATGGTTTTTTTGCATTATCTATAGTGATCAAACATAATGTATTTACCGTCATGAAAGCTCAATCTCTCCGTTATGTTTTACATCTAATGAAATTTTTTTTCCCCATACATAACACTCTTTTCTTGTTAGATAACGTTTTGTTTACGTTATTTATTTTGTTATACATAACAGTTTCTTACCGTTATAAATCATCTTTTTTCCGTTATGTAATGACCTTATAGACAACGGTTATTTAATTTTGCAATAAATAAAATAATACCAAAACAACCAAATTATAAAAAACATCCATAAGATTATATTATATATCATCCAAAAAATTCATACAATTATCATCCGAATGTAGTCTTGTCACGCCCCGACTCTCGAGGTGCGACTTACGAATAACAACAAACCTAAACAACTAACAACTAACTCAAATAAAGGGAACATGCTCGGGGAAAACAAAGATGAAATATAAGGCAATCGAATTTGGTTTTTCAAAAGCAAAATGAAATAATAACCGAGCATCTTAACTTCACTTTTAACAGGAATTCAAACAAGTAAATCATGCTGATGGGAAAGCAATTCCAATAAAAGGGGAAACATACGAATATATACATCAAGAAAAGGGATCATGTTCAACAACAAATCAAGTTACGAGCCCATCGCTCGGGATTACAAGTTAAAGGGGTTATGAATTCAACAAACATTCAAAGTCTTCGAGCACAACGCTCGGAATCAAAAACATGAATATTAGAGTATTAACATCAACAGACATTAGATCAAAAGGATTGCAGCGGAAACTAGCATCAATACCCAACACTTGCACGTATGAAGACGTACAAATGCCAGTCCGAAATTCTACTAAACTCAACCAACAAAACCAAACCACACCACCAAGTATCCACGCCATCGCCATCCAGTCAACCTGCATGTTTAGAAACACACGCAGGGCTACTCAGTGAACACAAGCCAAAACATTTGAATAAAGATGCTTCTTAAAGCTATATTAATTGAACTTGCCTTGCCGAACATCACAAGTATATAAGCAGTTTTAAAAACGGTTTTACTTGTGCATGTCAAAACATTTTTATTTAAAACAGACTGCGCAGTCAAATAACATAATATAATAGCATGTATCATCTATCACAAATAACTTCACTGTGCCGAGAAGTAGGCCTCCTTCTCAAACACTGTGACCGGTCCAACCGAAGCAAGGCTCACAGTCACCTCAACATATACCACACGTGGGTTCCTGCTTTCACAGGATAATCACATCTTCATATAAATAGATGATAACACATACTAACTTCAATAAAATGGCAAGTCAATCACATTTGAAAACATAACATAATATTCAATAGCATAACTAATTTTCATCGGTAGTTTTGGTTCAGAAAAGCTCACCTGACTTCCGAAGAACTAGCTAGGTGGTCTAGGGCTATTTGTCCTCGCTTAACGATCCGTCCGGCTCGATCCTTCATAGTTCGACATCGATAGGTAAGATATATGAAAGACAGACACAAAGGCGTTGGACTTAACTGACGGACTTCTATTAGAGTCGTCTCTCTCTTCGCTCTAGCTTTTCTAAAAGATCTCACGTTCTCCTTCTCGTTCTATTGGACTTAACTGACGGACTCTATTCGAATTTGTTTACTTTACTACTCAACATCGTACACTCTTCTCGTTCTAATTAATAACTTCATTGTTACTATTCTATTACTTGAGCTTTCTTTCAAAGACTTTAGTTCATTCCCAATTTAACAATCAATCATCTAGCATACAAATTCAATCATCTTTCACATTATAATACTATCATGCATTTAAACACTTATTCAAACATATAATGAATTCAAATCAATCAAGTATACTTCAAGACACATTAACATGCATTCAATTTGGACCTTAAAATCTAACTCAATTATGCATTTCTTTTTATGAAGGCTCAAACTATTCATTCTATTTTCTTACTTATATAGACAATGCTTTGTTTTACATCTGTTATCTTACAAGATATTTTATAACTTTTATTCAATTAACAAAATTTCTCTTTAATTATTATTAACTCTTATAAAATTAGGATTTTCTTATTCTTCTTTAATTCGATCCTTACTTCTTATCTCGACTATTGTTTCTCTAATTATTATCTCGGTTTATCTTTTTATTCGCTTGGTTAGAAACAACGTACTCAATTAATTATTTAATTAATCTTCTTTCTTTTTAATTCTTGACATCTTATTTTATTCTCGTTTTCTCGGTTAACTTATACGAGTATCTATCTTAACTCGTCTAGCATCTTTTCTTTACTCAAATTAACTTCCTTTTTATTTCTTATCGATTAGTTCTTCTTAAACTCGGTTTTCTCTATTTTTGTTTATTTCTTTAATGATTTCTTCTTTATTTGTCTTTAACTTAAGCTATTTCTTACTAAATAATTTCTTTATCTTTTGTTACATATTAACTCACTTTATTAATCACATTATAAAAGATCTTTTTGTTGTATTTTTAGTAAAATTTCAAGTCCTTAAATTTTAATGTAAGATATTTAATTAATAAATCTTTTTATACATCTTTTATCTTTTATTTAATTAAAAGCTTTTCAATTTTAAGCCTTTTTATCAATACTTCTATCTCTATTCCATATTCAAATTAATCACTAATACATACTTAAACATTCAATTCTTTTTTTTATTATTATTTTTACAATTAATTTCTTTTAAAACTTCAACATGCAAACTTATTTCCTTAATTTACACACATGTATAATCATATTAACATAACATGCAATCCTTCCATTGATCAAAACAACACTCAATTCAACAACAAAATCAACAAAATAAATTCTCCATTTTTGTTTAAAACACACGGCACACACATGCACAACCTTGTGCATTTTATTTCTCAATTTTTCATGTATAAAATCTCATTCTCAACATGATAAAAATAACAAATCAAGCATCAAAATAACAATAACTCAAAGATTCACATTTTTCCTATTTTTCTTATAATTTTCGGCATTTATTAAATTTTTAGGGTTTTAGTTTCTTTTTCTTTTCTTAATTCACCGATTATTATCTAATGCTCGATTCTCCTAACGAATTTTTCTCACTCGATTAGCACATGCATATCATAAGTTTGCTTAAACATAAATTAAATAACATTCATGCATAGATCTTTCCTTTAGGACTTATAGACATACATATTTACAACTAATCAAATGAATTCATACTTAATTAAATGGGAATTCCTCTCTTGGCTCTTGGAATTGAAATGGATGGAAATGGTAGCTTCAAAGCTTGAACTTGAAAGGAAGAAGGATGTCTTCTTGAATCCTCAAAGAAAAAGAAATAATATGGGATTAATCATCCATAGGGTTTGAGAATTAAAATAAAGAAAAGTGTTGGATAATTCTTGAATTCAACTTCAAGAACTTGGAAGATTCTTACCTTTCTTTGAAAATATGGATGAAATGGATGGAGATTGATAACTTCTACTTCATTTTCATGGATGGAGATCTTGAATCCATGATTGCATGTGAAGAAAAATCAAAGTGTGTGTGGGAGAGGGAGAGTGCCGAGAGTGAGAGAGATTGGAGAGGTTGAGAGAGTTTCTTTTCTTGTTGTCTTGAGAGAGAGATTTCGATGGAGAGAGAGAGAGATGGAATTTGATAAATGAATTGTGGTCTTTCCTACTTGTCTTAGATGAATAAGATTCAAATCCAACAAAGAGAAAAAGGTATACTTGTTGGAAATTGTAAAAGACAAGATTTGATAGTTGATGTGAACTTAACTTGTATGCACACTTTAAGCAATCCATGCATAAGACATCATCATGGTGTGTTGGTCTTGGAAATTGAGGGATGATGGGAGAGGAGTTGTGAGGTGGCGAGAGAGGGAGAGAGGTGGATGACACGTGTCGTCGTCGTGTCGTTACGGGTATTAATTATCCGGTCGTAAAGGTTTTCCGGGTAAAACGATTCGTATTAATTCCGTTTTGTTCTATTAACGGGTCTAACCTCTTCTCGTTTCACTTTTGACACTAACTCATCCCAATCCTATTTCACGTCTCAAATTAAAAGATTAAAGGCTTCGATTATTTTAGTCCTTTAATTCTTAAAAGAATTTAATCGGCTTATTAATCCGTTTATTAATCCTTTTCAAGACTAATGCCTCATTTCTCTTCTCAATTCTCGGATAAGTTCTTACCCTATCTCAGTGATCTTAAAAGAAATTCTAAGTTCGAAGGTTCTATTTTAATTCTATTCTAGGTTCATCGCCGTAAACATATTTCTCGGTGATTAACGTTATGTTTTCTCAATTAAACAAACTTCTCGGGATTTTTCCGGAATTTAAATTCAAAACAACTCAACAAGCATATCACATCATCATCATCTCAGATAAATAGAACAGATAAATTCACACAAGATTCACAAGGCAAAATAAACGTTTTATTCAAAACTCATCGATTAGAAAAGAAAAATTTTACTCCTAAATTCTCATCTTTTAACTCACTCGGTTAATTAGACGCTCTCTAAAGATATAAAAACTCGGGGTATCACATCCTCACCCTCTTAAAAAAAAATTCGTCCCGAAATTTACTGACCTTAAGAAAATAACTCGGGATACTTTGCTTTCATCTTTTCTTCGAGCTCCCAAGTGGCTTCTTCAAGATCATGATTACACCACTTGACTTTCACTAAGGGAATCGATTTCATTCTAAGCTGCTGGACTTTATAGTCTAAAATCTCTTCGGGTTTCTCTTCGTAGCTTAGATCGGGCTTCATCTCAACATCTTCTCGACGTATTACATGCTTCGGGTCGAAGACGTATTTTTTTAACTGCGATACGTGAAACACGTTATGCGAACTTCCGAAACTAGGCGGTAACACTAAACGATACGATACGGATCCAATCCTCTCGAGGATCTCGTACGGTCCTATAAAACGAGGTCTAAGCTTTCCTTTAACTCCAAAACGATAAACTCCTTTCGAGGGGGACACTTTCAAAAATACTTTATTTCCTTCTTCAAATTCTAACTTGGATCTTCGATTATCGGCATACGACTTCTGTCGACTCTGGGCTTCCTTAATTTTCTCACGGATCTGACGTACAGATTCTATCATTTCCTCAATCGCTTCTTGCCCTAACACTTTCCTTTCACCGACTTCATTCCAATACAACGGCGATCTACACTTCTTTCCGTAAAGAGCTTCATACGGGGCCATTCCTATCGTATTCTGATAGCTATTGTTGTATGCGAACTCAACAAGAGGTAAAACTTTTTCCCACTCGACTCCTTTATCTAACAAGACGGCTCTCAACATATCTTCGAGAATTTGGATCGTTCGCTCGGACTGACCATCGGTTTGAGGGTGGTAAGCAGTGCTGAACTGCAATTAGGTTCCCAACTCTTTGTGGAAACTTTCCCAAAAACGGTCGGTGAACTTCGAATCTCTATCTGAGGTAATCGTCTTCGGAACTCCGTGCAACTTTACAATTTCTTTGATGTAGATCTCGGCTAACTTGGCTGATCCATAGGTATGTGGAATAGGTATGAAATGAGCAGACTTTGTCAACCTATCCACTATTACCCATACTACTGTATTTCCTCTTCTTGATCTTGGCAATCCTGTCACAAAATCCATTGTGATTCCATCCCACTTCCACTCTGGGACGGGTAACGGTTGCAGAGGTCTGTACGGTCTTTGATGTAAGGACTTCACTTGCTGGCAAGCTAAACATCTTTCAATGAACAATGCCACATCCGTCTTCATTCCGTTCCACCAAAACTGGTTCTTTAGGTCTTGGTACATCTTCGTTCTGCCGGGATGAGCTGTATATGGGGTTTCATGAGCTTCACTCATTACTTCGTTCTTCAACTTGTCATCATTAGGTACGCAAATTCTTCCTTGATACAACAACCCATTATCGCTTGATTCTGCAAAATCTTTAACTTCTCCACTTCTCACTTTCTTTCGTAGCTTTTCTAATTCTTCGTCTCTTCTTTGGCCTTCTACGATACGGGTTCTTAAGTCAGGTATCACTACTAAGGTAGCAATTACTTGATCTACTGTCGTTGGTGGTACGATTACTTCAATCTTCATCTTTGCAAACTCTTCAATCAACTTGACTTCATCGGTTAAAAGAAATCCTAACTCGATCCTGTCCGACTTTTCCTTCCTTCTCTTTCTACTTAACGCATCGGCTACTACGTTCGCTTTACCGGGATGGTAAGATATCTTGCAATCGTAGTCTTTTACTAGCTCAAGCCATCTCCTTTGTCTCATGTTTAACTCCTTCTGCTCGAAGAAGTACTTCAGGCTTTTGTGATCTGAGAATATTTCACACTTCGCTCCATAAAGGTAATGTCGCCATATCTTTAAAGCATGAACGACGGCTGCTAATTCCAGGTCGTGAGTTGGATACTTCTCTTCATGAGGTTTAAGTTGCCTGGAAGCATATGCAATCACTTTCCCATTTTGCATTAACACACATCCTAGTCCTTGAACAGATGCATCGGTATAAACAACATAATCTTTATCTGGCTCAGGTAGGGCTAGAATTGGGGCTGTCGTCAATCTCGTCTTGAGTTCTTGAAAACTTTTCTCACACTCTTCCATCCATGTGAACTTCGTTTCCTTTAACAGGCTCGTCATCGGCTTCGCGATCTTAGAAAATCCTTCAATGAATCTCCGGTAGTATCCTGCCAGACCAAGAAAACTACGGATTTCATGTACTGACGTCGGGGACTTCCAATCTTGCACAGCTTTCACCTTCTCCATATCTACTTGGATGCCTTCGGACGAAACGACATGTCCTAAGAAATTCACTGCCTTCAACCAAAATTCGCACTTACTGAATTTGGCATACAGCTTTTCCGTTCTAAGCGTTTCTAACACGATTCTTAAATGTTCTTCATGCTCAGCTTCACTTCTTGAATACACCAAAATATCGTCTATAAAGACAATCACGAACTTGTCCAAATATTCGTGAAAAACTCTATTCATCATATCCATGAACACTGCCGGGGCATTTGTTAATCCAAATGGCATTACTATGAATTCGTAATGTCCATATCTCGTTCTAAAAGCAGTCTTCGGAATATCTTCTTGCTTGATCTTCAGTTGGTGGTATCCAGACCTTAAGTCAATCTTGGAGAAAACACCGGCTCCTTTTAGCTGGTCAAACAAATCATCTATCCTTGGCAAAGGATATTTGTTCTTCAACGTAATCTTGTTTAACTCTCGGTAGTCTATGCACATTCTCAAACTACCGTCTTTTTTCTTCACAAACAAAATCGGAGCACCCCAAGGCGATACACTCGGTCGAATGTAGCCTAAAGTCCAACAATTCTTGCAGTTGGATCTTCAACTCTTGAAGTTCCTTTGGGGCCATTCGATACGGTGCCTTGGATATCGGGGCTGATCCTGGTTCTAAATCGATTGAAAACTCTAGCTGACGATCAGGGGGTAAACCTGGTAACACTTCCGGAAACACATCCTTGAATTCTCTTACGACTGGAACATCGTCGATACTCAACTCGTGATTTTCGTCCTTATTCAGATAGACTAGGTACGCTTGGGTTCCTTTCTTCCGCATCAATCTCTGCGCTTTCATGGCTGAAATTATCGGTACGCTTTTCTTCACTCTCTTTTCTATTCCAAACTCTATGGTTGACTCTTCTCCAGGGGATTTAAACGATATCTGCCTCAAATCGCATCGAATCGTCGCAAAATTCTCGGTTAGCCAATCCATTCCTAGGATTATATCAACGTCACGCATCTGGATTACATTCAGGGATTTCGCGACTAACTTACGGTTTCCGACTTCAAATTCTAGATTCGAGCAAACATGCGAAACTAACGCAGACTTTCCTAAAGGGGTTGCGACACTAAGCATCTGATTCGATTCTTCTACTTCTAGTTCTAGGTTCTCTACGCAGATACTAGATATAAACGAATGCGAAGCTCCGGTATCAAACAAAATAATAACATGTATGTTGTTAAGCTTTCCCATACCTGCCAGATTTCCTTTCTCCTTTTCCTGCGGTTTCTGTTCAATTGTGTACGTTCTTTGAAAAAGCAGCGGTTCTTGCTGAGGAGGTTGCTGCCTTGGCTGCGGCGGCTTACGTTGACGTGGAACGAACTTCTGTAGAGGAGCTGCCTCGATAGCTTTCATCTGCGACGGCTGGAACTGGCTTGGCCTTCCGCTTCTAAACCCTTGTTGCTTACTTGGGCACTGGTTTGAGAAATGACCAGGCTGACCACAAGTGTAGCAAACGTTGCTTCCACTCTTACAAACGCCTTGATGCATCTTTCCGCATTTCACACAGGGAGGGAATCCTAAAGGTCCGATGGGTAGGTTGCCTCGGTTCGTTTGCGGTGCTTTTCCCTTCTGTGGCTGCGGTTGGCTCTTTCCTTGCCACTGCTTCTTGGTTGGTTGATTTCCACTAATCCACTTCCCTTTCCTTTTTCCGTATTGGCCGAACTGGGGTTGTTGAGCAGACGTGGTTGTGATCATCTGGGTTTGGGGTTGGGGATTCGCTGGAGGTTGCGATCCTTTTTCCGGTTGCATTGCCAACTCCATATCTAAAGCTCGGTTTAAAGCTTCAGCGTACGTCAAACCACTTTGGCTGGCGAGAACTACTCGAATATCTTGCCTAAGTCCTGCTCTAAACAACTCGCACATTTTCTCATCGGTGTCGACCATATCGGGTGCAAATCGGGCTAACTCACAAAATTCGCGGTCGTACTCGGCTACAGATCTTTTTCCTTGCTTCAGATTGGTAAACTCGTTGGATTTCTGCTTACGGTAACTTCTTGGCACAAACTTTTCATACAACGCTTCTTTAAACTGATCCCATGACAACTCTTCGTGTTCTTCGGGAGAATACATCCTTTGCTTTGCCTCCCACCAATAATCGGTTGTTCCTTTAAGCTGATACGCCATGCATTCCAAACGTTCGCAATCGGAACAACGAAGGAAACGAAAAATTCGCTCTAAAGAACGAATCCAGTCTTCGGCATCAGCCAGACTGCCTTTACCGTCGAACATCGGGGGATTTTGTCGGAGAAACAACTCTTCGACTCGTCTTTCGTTTTGAGAGGGCGGAGTAGGGTCACGCTGCCCTTCTGCATTATCTTCGGGAATCCTGACATTTCTACGTCTTGGCGGCATTCTAAAGATTAAAACAAGGGAAAAACTTTAACCACTCTAGATTTTTAGCTTACAGGGAACCTTTCTCGATTCTGAACACATTTCTCTTTTGGGAGGAACACGATTCTGATCGGTACTTAGATATTTAATAACAAATTAAAACTTTTCTCAAATAATTCATTACTTCAATTTCTCATATATACATGCATCTCATTCAGTTTCTAATAATCGTCACATACTCATATCATCATATATTCTCAAATCAATCAATCATAATCACAGAGCAAATATCATCACTTCATACTCAAATACTCAATTTGATTTAATAACTCAGAAAATTCAATTTCAATTCAAAGAACTAAATGTTTTAACTTCCAAACGCTTAACAGCGGCCTTTCCTAGGACTTATAACACTTAGGGAATTTACTTTGGAAAACATTTCCCTTTTTTCTAGTCAAATTATGATAGTCTTCATCACAGGTTACAACACAACTAAAGAAAAATAAAAGAGTTCAACTCTCAACACACTCGAATTAAAACGATTGAATTCAACTACTCTCTTGGAACATTCCTACACATAGGAGTCATCTTCACTTGGTCCGTTATCATCATATTGTTCCGCTTCGGGATCCACTCTGTAGTGTTCTATAATCTCCTCATCTTCTTCCGGGTCTTCTTCCTCCTCTTCTTCTTCTTCTTCTCGCATTTGTCCTTCAAAAAGCTCATCATCTTCCTCGACATTATCATCTTCTATGGCGAAAAACTCGCGCTCGGTTTCTCTCAAGGCTTCTTCACACTCTTCCAGGGTATAATTCATTGCAGCTAACTCAGATTCGATCCATGGCTGGGTAGGAAAAACATTGTTAGGTAGAGGCTGAAGATATCCGGTTCCTACAGTCGCTGCATCAACGGTTTCACTTCCAATTGCTTTGTCGTCGCTTGAGCGGGTTTGGCTAGAGGATTCTGTTCTAGGATGGCTCAAAAAAATATAAGCAGCTATTTGGTTCTCATTTGAAGAAGAATTTTCATCACATCCATTTGGATGCAATGTTGATAAGTCAGAAAACAAGGGAATTAAGAAGATTAAGTTAAAAGCACACCACTTACAAATGGGTAATCTGCAAGAGGATTCTGAGGTTGAAGATTAGTTCGTGGCGGCGAATTGATGTGGAGAGAAACAGTTCCACTTGGAGGAATTGGTGAAGGATTACGAACAAAGTCATTCAACAAGCTTGGAGTATCATCTTCATAAGGTTCGGGCGGAGGAGCACCATAGGACATAAAACGAGCTGAAATCGCGGAGATAAAAGCATTTACGTCGCCGTAAAGGGTTCGGTCGAAATAACGGTAGCCTAGAAATCGAGGGACAAGAGATGCTACCCAGTCCTTCCATTCTTGTGGTAGCGCTTGAATCAGGTACGTCATGCTTTCTAACGGTCCTACGTCCATATATTGAACCTTTCCCCAAATCGTATGGTATCGTGCTAAGAATTCTGCTAAAGATTCGTTATTTTCCATTCTCGCGTGCAAATACTCTTGCATCCAATCAACGTTGTCCATCCTATACGAATTTTAAACGCATAAGCATACTTAACAAATTATCGAACATATTACGAATTCTACTACATACTCATTTCTGCGTTCCAAAGAGGGATTTTTGGGTAATTCCAAATCACGTAACCAATCGCACACACGCCTTATTCTTTCTGATCTTTTCACACGCACTCGCAAAGGGGAAGACATTCTAAAGCAAGCTAGTTATTAATCAATTCAGCAAATTCGTCTCAAAACATCATAGCTCAATAAATAACTTTAAAGAAACTCTCAACATTTTAATAACTCAAACATCATTTTAACTTGAAAAGAAAACCTTTAGAAAAAGACATACCTGGTTACCGGATGAGATGGAGGATAACTTGGTGTGGTTTACTGACTAAAATAAGTCTAGGAATTAAATCTAGACTCGACTCATCAAAGAATAACAAACTTTAGAACAAATAAAAGCCTTGCTCTGATACCAACCTATCACGCCCCGACTCTCGAGGTGCGACTTACGAATAACAACAAACCTAAACAACTAACAACTAACTCAAATAAAGGGAACATGCTCGGGGAAAACAAAGATGAAATATAAGGTAATTGAATTTGGTTTTTCAAAAGCAAAATGAAATAATAACCGAGCATCTTAACTTCACTTTTAACAGGAATTCAAACAAGTAAATCATGCTGATGGGAAAGGAATTCCAATAAATGGGGAAACATACGAATATATACATCAAGAAAAGGGATCATGTTCAACAACAAATCAAGTTACGAGCCCATCGCTCGGGATTACAAGTTAAAGGGGTTATGAATTCAACAAACATTCAAAGTCTTCGAGCACAACGCTCGGAATCAAAAACATGAATATTAGAGTATTAACATCAACAGACATTAGATCAAAAGGATTGCAGCGGAAACTAGCATCAATACCCAACACTTGCACGTATGAAGACGTACAAATGCCAGTCCGAAATTCTACTAAACTCAACCAACAAAACCAAACCACACCACCAAGTATCCACGCCATCGCCATCCAGTCAACCTGCATGTTTAGAAACACACGCAGGGCTGAGTACTTCGTACTCAGTGAACACAAGCCAAAACATTTGAATAAAGATGCTTCTTAAAGCTATATTAATTGAACTTGCCTTGCCGAACATCACAAGTATATAAGCAGTTTTAAAAACGGTTTTACTTGTGCATGTCAAAATATTTTTATTTAAAACAGACTGCGCAGTCAAATAACATAATATAATAGCATGTATCATCTATCACAAATAACTTCACTGTGCCGAGAAGTAGGCCTCCTTCTCAAACACTGTGACCGGCCCAACTGAAGCAAGGCTCACAGTCACCTCAACATATACCACACGTGGGTTCCTGCTTTCACAGGATAATCACATCTTCATATAAATAGATGATAACACATACTAACTTCAATAAAATGGCAAGTCAATCACATTTGAAAACATAACATAATATTCAATAGCATAACTAATTTTCATCGGTAGTTTTGGTTCAGAAAAGCCCACCTGACTTCCGAAGAACTAGCTAGGTGGTCTAGGGCTATTTGTCCTCGCTTAACGATCCGTCCGGCTTGATCCTTCATAGTTCGACATCGATAGGTAAGATATATGAAAGACGGACACAAAGGCGTTGGACTTAACTGACGGACTTTTATTAGAGTCGTCTCTCTCTTCGATCTAGCTTTTCTAAAAGATCTCACGTTCTCCTTCTCGTTCTATTGGACTTAACTGACGGACTCTATTCGAATTTGTTTACTTTACTACTCAACATCGTACACTCTTCTCGTTCTAATTAATAACTTCATTGTTACTATTCTATTACTTGAGCTTTCTTTCAAAGACTTTAGTTCATTCCCAATTTAACAATCAATCATCTAGCATACAAATTCAATCATCTTTCACATTATAATACTATCATGCATTTAAACACTTATTCAAACATATAATGAATTCAAATCAATCAAGTATACTTCAAGACACATTAACATGCATTCAATTTGGACCTTAAAATCTAACTCAATTATGCATTTCTTTTTATGAAGGCTCAAACTATTCATTCTATTTTCTTACTTATATAGACAATGCTTTGTTTTACATCCGTTATCTTACAAGATATTTTATAACTTTTATTCAATTAACAAAATTTCTCTTTAATTATTATTAACTCTTATAAAATTAGGATTTTCTTATTCTTCTTTAATTCGATCCTTACTTCTTATCTCGACTATTGTTTCTCTAATTATTATCTCGGTTTATCTTTTTATTCGCTTGGTTAGAAACAACGTACTCAATTAATTATTTAATTAATCTTCTTTCTTTTTAATTCTTGACATCTTATTTTATTCTCGTTTTCTCGGTTAACTTATACGAGTATCTATCTTAACTCGTCTAGCATCTTTTCTTTACTCAAATTAACTTCCTTTTTATTTCTTATCGATTAGTTCTTCTTAAACTCGGTTTTCTCTATTTTTGTTTATTTCTTTAATGATTTCTTCTTTATTTGTCTTTAACTTAAGCTATTTCTTACTAAATAATTTCTTTATCTTTTGTTACATATTAACTCACTTTATTAATCACATTATAAAAGATCTTTTTGTTGTATTTTTAGTAAAATTTCAAGTCCTTAAATTTTAATGTAAGATATTTAATTAATAAATCTTTTTATACATCTTTTATCTTTTATTTAATTAAAAGCTTTTCAATTTTAAGCCTTTTTATCAATACTTCTATCTCTATTCCATATTCAAATTAATCACTAATACATACTTAAACATTCAATTCTTTTTTTTATTATTATTTTTACAATTAATTTCTTTTAAAACTTCAACATGCAAACTTATTTCCTTAATTTACACACATGTATAATCATATTAACATAACATGCAATCCTTCCATTGATCAAAACAACACTCAATTCAACAACAAAATCAACAAAATAAATTCTCCATTTTTGTTTAAAACACACGGCACACACATGCACAACCTTGTGCATTTTATTTCTCAATTTTTCATGTATAAAATCTCATTCTCAACATGATAAAAATAACAAATCAAGCATCAAAATAACAATAACTCAAAGATTCACATTTTTCCTATTTTTCTTATAATTTTCGGCATTTATTAAATTTTTAGGGTTTTAGTTTCTTTTTCTTTTCTTAATTCACCGATTATTATCTAATGCTCGATTCTCCTAACGAATTTTTCTCACTCGATTAGCACATGCATATCATAAGTTTGCTTAAACATAAATTAAATAACATTCATGCATAGATCTTTCCTTTAGGACTTATAGACATACATATTTACAACTAATCAAATGAATTCATACTTAATTAAATGGGAATTCCTCTCTTGGCTCTTGGAATTGAAATGGATGGAAATGGTAGCTTCAAAGCTTGAACTTGAAAGGAAGAAGGATGTCTTCTTGAATCCTCAAAGAAAAAGAAATAATATGGGATTAATCATCCATAGGGTTTGAGAATTAAAATAAAGAAAAGTGTTGGATAATTCTTGAATTCAACTTCAAGAACTTGGAAGATTCTTACCTTTCTTTGAAAATATGGATGAAATGGATGGAGATTGATAACTTCTACTTCATTTTCATGGATGGAGATCTTGAATCCATGATTGCATGTGAAGAAAAATCAAAGTGTGTGTGGGAGAGGGAGAGTGCCGAGAGTGAGAGAGATTGGAGAGGTTGAGAGAGTTTCTTTTCTTGTTGTCTTGAGAGAGAGATTTCGATGGAGAGAGAGAGAGATGGAATTTGATAAATGAATTGTGGTCTTTCCTACTTGTCTTAGATGAATAAGATTCAAATCCAACAAAGAGAAAAAGGTATACTTGTTGGAAATTGTAAAAGACAAGATTTGATAGTTGATGTGAACTTAACTTGTATGCACACTTTAAGCAATCCATGCATAAGACATCATCATGGTGTGTTGGTCTTGGAAATTGAGGGATGATGGGAGAGGAGTTGTGAGGTGGCGAGAGAGGGAGAGAGGTGGATGACACGTGTCGTCGTCGTGTCGTTACGGGTATTAATTATCCGGTCGTAAAGGTTTTCCGGGTAAAACGATTCGTATTAATTCCGTTTTGTTCTATTAACGGGTCTAACCTCTTCTCGTTTCACTTTTGACACTAACTCATCCCAATCCTATTTCACGTCTCAAATTAAAAGATTAAAGGCTTCGATTATTTTAGTCCTTTAATTCTTAAAAGAATTTAATCGGCTTATTAATCCGTTTATTAATCCTTTTCAAGACTAATGCCTCATTTCTCTTCTCAATTCTCGGATAAGTTCTTACCCTATCTCAGTGATCTTAAAAGAAATTCTAAGTTCGAAGGTTCTATTTTAATTCTATTCTAGGTTCATCGCCGTAAACATATTTCTCGGTGATTAACGTTATGTTTTCTCAATTAAACAAACTTCTCGGGATTTTTCCGGAATTTAAATTCAAAACAACTCAACAAGCATATCACATCATCATCATCTCAGATAAATAGAACAGATAAATTCACACAAGATTCACAAGGCAAAATAAACGTTTTATTCAAAACTCATCGATTAGAAAAGAAAAATTTTACTCCTAAATTCTCATCTTTTAACTCACTCGGTTAGTTAGACGCTCTCTAAAGATATAAAAACTCGGGGTATCACAAGTCTAAATTCGACAAGTGTTCCAAAATATGTTTTCAAAAAAATGTAACACTTCATTCAGCTCAACAACTCATTCATTTGCATCGGACCAACAACTCGAAAGAAGAGGTGCCCATACATTCAGCTCAATGGCCTACACTTAAGTCTTGCCACGGTTAGAGAAATAAATGGCAGCAAATCATCCACACACTACTCAACAACAAAGACAACATATATATAGATGAGAATATCATGTGATATAGCTTTAATGAACATTAAAATAAAAAATGTGGCCCACCTTCTTAATAAATACTATAAATTATGGTCATTTTTTTGAACTTAGGACCTAAATACCCCTTTCCCTCTTCTATTTTTGATCCATCACTCCTTACTCATTTTATTGACACTTGTTTTCATTTCCAAGTTTTTTTTTCTATTTTTTTTATTTTTCAATTTTTTTTCTTTTTTTCAGTTTTTTTTCTTATTTTCCAGATTTTGTTTTTCTTTTTTTCTGTTTTTTTTTATTTTTCAGATTTCTTTTCTTTTTTAATTTTCCATTTTTTTCTTTTTTCCTATTTTTTTGTTATTTTCCAAATTTTTGTTTGCCTTTTCGTTTATGTTTGCATTTTCGTTTTTTTGTTTGACGCTTCTTCTTTGGTCAAAATTCGAGCGAAGGGAGCCGAAGGCTTGGAGCAAGCCGAAAAAAATCTAAATTGTTACTCGACGATTATATTTATATTAGTAATCGGAGCGAAGGCGGAGCCGTAAATTCAGAATCGAAAGCGGAGCCGCAAAATAGGAGCAGTATAACTTGAAATAATTGGAATATTCATCCCAAGAGTACCATGTCATAACTCAGAACATTTGGAACTAATTCGACAATTCGTCCCAATTGTGTTCAGGGTTCGACAATTCGTCCCAATTGTACCAAATCTGGAACAATTGGCACTAATAAGACTAAATTTATACCAGATGTATTAGAACAATTGGTACTAATAAGACTAAAGTTGTACCAAATATACCAGATGCCTCATACCTGGCTCGAACCGACCCGCCCCCGCCCGCGTCAAACCCGACCAACTACGAGTTTTATCAAGGGTATTTTTGTCCCAAATTAAAAAAAATGACCAAAATTTATATTTTTGAAAAAGGAGGGCCAAAATTTATATTTTAATGGTCCTATTTCAAAATTTGTCTCTATATAGATTTATCAATTAAATAGAAGATTTATCAATTCATACCAGATTGATAAAGTTCATGAAGTTCATAACAAATTTATAACCTTCAACTTCTATACTAATTTTCTCAAGTGCTTCCGTGCTACTGCTTATTCAGATCTATTAATTAGATCACCTAAACCCACATTATATATATATATATATATATATATATATATATATATATATATATATATATAACATAACCCCTTTCTTATAAATTTTAATTGCAGAATCAGAAAACTAATTAGAAAATCCAAAATTTCACCCCAAAATATCAAGCTGAACAGATTTTTCGAAGAGGCATGCAAAAATTCGAGTTTCATGCAACCAAAATCAAGAAAGAAAACCAAAAGGCAAATAATGATAGCCAATAACAAAAATAATTGGTTGGCATAACTTAACATGATTAGTATTCTCTCTCCACCGTAACACACGCACCATGAACACACAAAAATTCCTCCATTGATGAATGTTTGAAAGCTTGAAGTCTTGAAGAAATTCTTCAATTTAATCCTCAAAGATCATCAAAGAAGTAAGTAAATGATCTTTCTTTCCATTTCTACTTGATTATAGCCAAGAGAATCATCTCTTTTCTTTCTTAATAAGATCGAATTCTATGATCTTTTGAGCTAGAGTTGAAGCTCTTCCATCCAAGCTTTGATTCTTAATTTCTTGTATATTTTTCATGCAAGAAAAGGAGTAGAAATCCAAACCTTCCTCAACCTTTAAATCTGCCCGGATTTTTATCAAGCCAAGGAGATGGAGTTTTGAGTTTGATTTTAATCTTTAAGTATGTTATTATTCATCCTTGTATATATGTAAATGTATGAGTCCTAAAGAGAAGGAAGGAAAAATGCATGTTTAATTTATGCATATGCAAACTTAGGGTAATGGTGATGATCGATGATGATGGATGATAATTTAATGAGGAGAACAAACCCTAGGAATTTAGGTAGGAATCAAGAACTAAGGAAGAAAAGAAAGAAAAATAATTCTACAAATTATTTCATAGAAACCGAAAATAAGTGAGAAAAAGGAGAAAAATGATTTCGACGAGTTTTTGATAATTTCTTGATCCTATGTGTGTTTATGATGATAGATTGAATGATTTATGTGAATGTGAAGATGAGAAGAATTATTTTCCCTATTTTCTAATTAAAACCGAGAATTAGGGTTAAAATGAGGAGAATTTGATTTAATTGTTGTTTGATGATTTGATTATGTTCATAAGTATGTTATGAGCATGATAATATATTGAGTTAAGGATGGAATTATTTTGCTAAATTCCATGTGAGAGTCGAAGCATATGTGTGTGTAGAAGAAATTATGATTTTGATGGTTTATGATGATTTTGATGATTTTGATGTTATAGATGTGTTTATGTTTTTATACGAGTATTAGATGTTTGATGAAAAATTTAAGAGATGAAGAAAATGAATTTTTAAGTATATAAATGCATGAAAATCGAAGAAATGAGTTTGAAGATGTGAGTGTGTGTTCTAGGTGTTCTGGGTGAAAACTTGAAGATATGAGTATGTTGTAATACCCCAGACTTTTTTTACAGTCTTTAAAAATAAAAGTTAATAATAAAAATGGCTTTGCACGCCTAAGTTCATGAATTTGAATTCTAAGATTTACGGTAAAATCCGTTTCCAAAAATAATTTCCAGATATCGGACGAACGACTACTGTATTTAGGGTTTTCGCGTCCGTTAAGTTTTTCGCCCGGAAACTCGGAATCGAATTCCGTCAAATTTTTACATTCACGAAATCACGATACGAATTCGCCCGAGAAAGTTTATTTTTATGATTTTTCGGACGAAACTCGGACTGTGATGTCCCGAGTTTTTGTCAGAATTTAGAAATTTAATTATACTTTTTAAGTACGTTAATTATTTTCAATCTAACGGACGAATTAGATTTCGTCAATTCCGTAGTTAACTATAAAAGTATTTCTCGACTTTTAAAACGGCGTTTAAGAGCCGGAAACGAGAATTTTCGTTAATTTTTCCCTCGCCAAACATGACCCTAACGACTCACCTTACTTTGTTAGATATTTTCTTCTACTTTATGAGTCACCATTGTGACTCATCACTCTTCTTCTTCTTCCCTCTTGTCCGCCACTTCTTCACTCTCTCTCTCTCTCATTTTCTTCTCCAATCACCTCCATTGAAGCTCAAGCTCAAGCTCTTCCAAGGTCGATAACTTTTCCGTCTACCGATCAATTTCCAATCCGATTTCATATATCGAAAGGTAAGAACTTCATCTCTAGTTTGATCCGAACAAATCTCTTTTCCCCTCTCTTTCATTTTTTCGAAAATTAGGGAATGGTTTAGTATGTGATCTCTTAATCGATACATGTTCTAGGATGCTTAGAATCGAGTTGTACGGATCGAATCATGAAGGAAAAATCAAGAACCCCAACCCCTATAATTACCGAAATTATTATGTTTTGGGGCTTTCGTTTCATACTCGATTTCTTCGTCGAATTGATGATAGATTAGTGTTTCTCATGTCGTTAATTGATAGTATGAATTGTTTTAGATTTTTCTAAAAATAAAATCCAAAACCTAAGAGACGAACAAGGCTCGATTTAGGTTAGTAAATGTTGAGATATGCTCGATTGTTTAATGGAAATGAATTATACGATGCATGAGGATGAATATATATTAAATTGAGATTTTTCTAAAAATAAAACGAAAAGTGTAAGAGACGAAGATGTAGTGATAAGTCGAGGCTCAATAATGTTTTGATAATATGATTTGCATGTTAGGAATGCTCGTTAGATAATAATCGTTGTCATGAAATTTGGATGAATTCCGTTAACTTTGGAAAATCTGTAAGAGACGAACAAATGTATGTAATTAATGATAGGAAAGTCAAGTAAGATTAATAATTGGATTTTAATGATTATTAATCTTGAAGAAACGAAATTGTAGTTGACGTCGTGTTGATCCGAGCTATAAAATATTGAGTTTATGTTATAATCGAGAAGTTAGGACGAGAATTGATAACTTGTTTGGTTTAGTAATTGTTTAGTTGAAACGACGAGGTTTTGATCGTCGTGGTTATAGACGAGAAATGGAAAGGAGTTTATCAGGTATGGAAATACGTGTTGACTGCCTTGTTGTGTAAAATTCATGAGAATTTAAGTTCGATAACATAGAACGAACCTAGAAGAACGTGCGTCGATTTTTTCGAGCATTAGGGATTAACTCGGCAGTTTCTGCGACGTTCCACGGAAACTGCAATATCTTTTAGCTCGTTTATCGGAATCAAGATCCGCGAATTGGAGAGTAAACTAGACACCCGAGGCTATCTTTTGGTACAGGGCACGAACCCTGTTTCGCAATCCCATGTTCTGGACAGACTCACTGATTTCGTGCAGTGTATGTTCAAATTGTAATTTCCTAAGTTGTTTTCTTCTTAACTTAGCTTCTTTCAATCTTTGAGGTCGCTATGAGTTAACGAATGCCTTCTTCCTACTGACCTCAGTGTCAAGTATAGAGCCTTGAGTGCTAAACGAGATGAGTTAGTATCTTGTATCCGTTTAAGTAAAGAAATTTAGTTGAGCGTGCAAATGCCTAAATCGTCTAAAGAACTAAAACTTAATTTCCTAAGTTGATTCCTTTCCAACTTAGTTCCTTTTGATCTTTTAAGTCGTAATGAGTTATCGACTATCTTTCTACTGACCTAAGAGTCAAGTAAGGAACCTTTCAAGTTCTGAACGAGATTTGTTCAAGTCTCGTTCCCAGTTAATCAAAAAGAATTAGTAGCGTGCAAATGCCTAAGGAACTAAAAAGATGGAAACTAAAACCTAATTCCAATCTCCGTTCTCTTTAATCTTTTTCGACCGATTTATTAAATTATGAATTATGTACGATGAAGGAGGAAGTCAGCAGTAAGGAAAGGACGGAAGACGACAAGACGAAAGTATGAGTAATAAGTTCTGTATCATCGAGGTGGGCTTTTATTCTATAACAAATAAAATGTGGGTTTTTCCACAACCCGAAAGTATTTCTTTATCGCTTTGATAATCGTGTTTTCAAAGTGATAATCATGGCATAAACTGTTTAAATATTTTATGTGAGTTCTCTTGTACCTATCTGAGTTAACATTCGTGTTTCCCAGATTTATGAGTTAATCAAAATAGGTTAACTAACGATCGGCTCTGAGTTAGCTATTAAGTGCTTTCCAGAGTTAGTGCACTTTGTAACCTGTGGTGTATGTGGTATCCTGTTGAGGGGTAACCAGCCACGGTGAATGAGAAATTGGTCAAGATTTGAACGTAACATACTAGAAAAATGCTTGTACAAGCTAATTTATGTAAATGAGTCAGAAAAATATTTAGTAGACACGGGCCATTTTCAATAAAACCCCGATGTGCTACGATTATGAAATGCCTGATTATTTATACTTATGAATATGTTTTCGGCAGCGTGCCCACTAAGTACTTTTGTACTTAACCCTGCATATGTTTTCTAAATGTGCAGGTTGAAGCGATGGAAGCGGCGAGGCTTGAATTAAGTTGTCTTAGGAAGACTTTAGTTAGTATGAATCACATTTCCGCTGCAAAACTCTAGTACTTTGATGTAATGTACATTACGTAAAACTCTGTAATTTATGTCTGTAAACTTGAACTTAGATGCCTTTGAGTACCTTCTGTCGAGTAATCCTTCGAGAATTACTCTTCCTTTTGTAAATAAAGTCTTGTTCATAGAATGTATGATGTCTCCTATGTATGTATGTTTAGTCAGTCCCCTTCTTCCTTGCTTCTTTAATCCAATCCCAGTCGCACCCCGGCTTCTGCCGTCCCTCGGGATTTGGAGCTGTGACAGAGTGGTATCAGAGCCATCGTTTCTGCTCTGGATACGAGTCTTCCTTCGAGTAGTAGTATAGAATATTCGTTCGTACTCTATACCGAGATCAGGGATGCCCAGCTGGCCTTCTTTGCACACCAAGGATTCAGGTATCCACCTGAATCTTCTCTTTGATTTGTGTTCCTCCCCTTTTTGTTAGTTTAGGTTTTTATTTTTCGTTTTTGTGTTTTATGTTTGTTTTGTGTTTTGTTATGTTTTGTTGGTCGAGAGGGCGATTTTACTGACTTCACCCACAATTTGCCCAGCAAATTGTGTGGTGAAGACCTTATTTCCTTCTCGGTTGTGTGAGTTAATATTTGTTGAGTCAGTTTGTTTTATGTTTGTTTGTTGCCCAACAGTTTACCCACTTTGCCTAAGGCAAAGTGTGTGGGTGTTGGGGTGTCAGTTTGTGTTTTTAAAGTGTGTTTGTGTTATTGATCAGCATGTTAGCATGAAAGTTGGAATGGGCTTATAGATGATGTCGTATGTAAATAGGTAGGACGGAATGAGATATTGGGTATTAACTGTGAGGATTCGAGCTTTCAAATGCTATATACGTATATAGCATTATTCTTTCTTGTGTGATAATGATCACTTAACATGTGTTGATCTAGAACTTGCCTGCATCTCTTAATTAAAGCTTCATGTAACTTAGTCGGATTACTTAGATGAATTAGGCAATTTTTGTTCAAAGAAGCCCATGGCCTAAAAATTCCCTACCTTGACATTTATCCTTTGACTAGCCCCCTTGAGCTTGATGATAATTCTTTATAATCACTTATAGAAGCCTGAATTTTAAGTCGTCCTGGTTAAGAACTCCGGTCTAGAAGAACGAGGGAATGAAGGAAATGTTGGGTAGCACTTACTGAGCATTATCACCTACGATAGAGGTGTTGGGTTAAAAAAAAAAGGAAAAAAATAATAAATTAGGTACAGAAAAGAATAAGTATGCTAGATAAGGAGGAGTAAGGAATCAAGGGCAATCTGTTGCTCGAGAACCTAGTTCTTGACTCGCTAGTTCCTAGATGTCCCTAGCTTTTGCCTTAAGCCACATTACAACTCGCTAAAGACCTAAGGATAAGTAGTTTGATTTTGTTCAAAGAAGTAGAGATGTAGAGGGCAGGCAAGCCTATGGAAAAACTTTGTTGATATTGGTCAAGAGCGTATACACTTAACCTTATACACTTGAGAGATGAGTGCTGGTAAGGATATCCATGTTGCCCAATAACTCTATCTTGACCTGTTTGATGGCAATATCTGTTTACATATCCTGTTTTGACTAACATGTTGATGAGCTGATCTTTTGAGTCTGTGTTTTCTGTTTTGTCTTTTCTGTGTTTGAGTCTTGGGCAAGTTGCAACCATACACTTGAGGGGAAGTGTAATTCAAGTGTGTGGGTGTGATGAACCGATATTTGTGTCCATGTTTTCTTGTATTTTTCTTGTATTTTTAGTCTTTATCGAGTCAATTTGTGTCTGGGAGAACACGCAAGTCGAGAGATAACGTGTAGGGAAGAACAGGTGGATGTTGGGCAATTCTGATGGAAAATCTGTTGTTGAGATGCTGTGATGGCGATACAATGCGAATGTGCATAGGGCTGGAAGCTTGTAGCTAGGCAACATCAAAATATCCAATCTACAAGTCAGGAAGTACCTCCCCATATCCTTGAAGCCAACAGATAGAGTACTCGGAGGAGCCAGGATCTTGGTCAAGATAGGAAGCAATTCAGGATGCAGACGATAAAGGGTAGGAACAGAGTTGGACCAGCAGCAGCAGAATTCTTTTTCTTCAAGGAAGAGGATAAGGATTAGATATTTCTTTCCTTATCCTAGTCGAGCATAATCAAAGGAGATATCTACCACGCAAGGAAAGAAGAATCGTGCATGCATGAAGAGAGAGGGCGGATGTGATATGCATGGAAGAGTCATTCATCAACAAGGAAACTTCCCTAAACCCTAATTTCCATCGCATATATATATATATATATATATATATATATATATATATATATATATATATATATGGCTGACTCCATTGTGTATTGTGCTGATTTTATTCTTAGTTCTACATTCTAGGTTGAGAGAAAGGGAGGAAGAAACAAGTCCTATGGGCAATTTACTTTTATTTCGTATTTTTACTGCTTTAAGTTTAGTTGTTGGCGTGAAGCCAAGACCCTGGTTGTTGACTACGCTTTTGGGCAGCAACCCGTTTCCAGATTTATGCTAAGTATGTTTTCCTTTATTTGCTTTGTGTTCTTATTTAATATAATGTCTAGCTAAGTTTATTGTTTGGGTTGGATGTAGATGAAGTGATTCTAAATTACTCGTTCAAACTCGTAAGGTCTAATTGGTTAAGTTCGTTAATTGATTTTGTTCCAGAAACACTTAGGATTAATTCTAGATTTAATTGATATTGAAGTTGATTGATCACCAACTAGATGTTGAGATTAAGTCATTAACAGAAATTGGGATTAACACGAGAGTGTCTTTCGTGCCCAAGAAGGTAAAGGGTGTTGGAGAGCAGTCGGTATTGACCTACCCCTTGGCTGTCTTGGGTCTGTTTGTTTCTTAATGCCTGATGGGCAGCATCGTTACTGAAGTGTCTTCGTGACTTTGCTGATCAAGAGAGGAGATCTTGCCTTCTGGTCAAGATCTGTAAAATTGATTAGGCATAAGCTAAGTGTGTTTATATCGTGACTTCGTGACCTATAGGGTATAAACTAATCTTTGTCTTAAACCAAGTAATGAGATCAGTTAATTGAATCTTTTCACCAATGAACGAGTAAAGAGTAATTAGGATCATGGATTCAAAACTCAATCCAAACTCTTTTGTTATTTGATATTGTTACTTGTTGAGTATAGGTTATTTAGATACTTCGTGACCAAAACCCTTTTGTTGAGCAACATCAGAAGAACAGATTACACCAGGTCCCTTGGGTACGATCTCACTTGCCGCTGACTACTACCTTATTGGGCAAGAGGTGTTTATAAATATTATTTGTACGAAGTGTGTGACGACAGCGCTCCGTCAAGGGGCCGGAGTAGGGTCTCGCTGTCTCTCCTCCTTATTTCTTTCGACTCTTATATTCCTTCGTCTCGGTGGCATTCTAAAGAAATGCAAAAGAAAATTTTAAGCAACTCTGAAAGAACGAATTAACTCACTCGGAACCTTTCTCAATTTTGAAAATATTTCCTTTTTGGGGTGAAATATGATTCTCGATCAGTACTTATCAACACATCGAAAGAAATTTAATTTTAGCAATCACCACAATTAACTCAATCATCTTAAGTTCATATATCTCAATCAATCTATTTCTCAACTAAAAAATAATCAATCATCACTGACATGCATGTCATTATTCATATATTCTCAAGACAAATATTTCTCAACATTTAATAACAATTATAATCTCACACATCATCACATCATTATTCTCATGTTCTCAAAATAAATCTTTCTCAATACTCAAAGCAATCATGCATTCAAATGTTATTACAATTAATATATATATCACATTATCTTTTACTCAAACTTTATTATTAATAGAACATTGTCAAAGAACAATTTATTCAATTAGCTCAACTCTTATCTCATTACTCAATCTCGTCTCAATCATAATTTGGGAACCTTAAATGCTCAGATTAATAAAAATATTTAGGAGATTCAAAGTTGATTTTAGCGGCCTAACGGCTTCTCTTTCATATCACTCGAACGATGGCCTCTTTGGAGGACTTATAACAAAATGAGGGATAAATACTTACAACTGAAAATTTCCCTACACGTCAACATGACGTTCTACAACTCGAATCGAACTAACGCGAGCTAACACTTCGCGTCCGATTCTACTAACTAACCAAGCATCAAGTCATAAATATATACATCACAGCAGAAAAATAAAAAGAGTTCAACTCTTAGACAGAAAAGTAAATATTGTTCGAGATTTCCACAACTTCTTTGAACCGATCCTAAACATCAGAACCGTCCTCACTCGAATCATAATCATCACACGCTGCTCCTCATCGGGGTCCTCCTTGGGATCCTCCTTTGGATCCTCTTCAGGATCCTCCTCCTCCTCTGTGTCTCCATTGATGATGGCGAAGCACTCACGCTTGGCTGCCCTTAACTCCTCTTCAAAGTCGCGTAGAGTATAGTTGACGGCTTCCCACGGATTGGTCATGTCTCCAGTGTCCTCGTCCTCAAATCGAGCATTGACATCCTCCAGTTTTGACTCGTCCCACGGGGGAGTCTCGGGGTTGCTCTCGTCACGGCGGAGGTAAGATGCCGCATCGGCTGAAGCGCCAAACTCTAGCTCACGTTCCTGATCGGGCCTCACTACTGGGGTTAGAGCAAACGTATACGGAGCAGAGAAGTAGTCGTTTGGCAAGGCCTGGAGGTATCCGCTGCCCACTGTAGCATCTTCTGCCGGATCCTTAAAAAACTCGTCGTCGTCGTTGTCACCGGCGCGGGTCGGCCTGGAGGGCTCGGCTAGGGGCTGAACCGGAGAGGGCGTACGGTCGCAGCGCATGAATTCCTCAAGCTGATCATGCGAAGGCAGCAAGACTCTGACAGGGTTGTGAAAACTGTTCGACTGAGGGGCTGTCGAGCTAGACGAAGCAAGGGGGTCAAAAGCATGGATATGAAGCACACCTCCCGAGTACGGGTAGTCCTGATAAGCGGCTCAGGGCTCTGGCTTGGAACAGGGTGGTGAAGGGTCACAGGGAGGAGCTGGGCCGTCCTGAAGCACAAGCGGGGGACTATGGACAAAACCGTTCGGCACGGCGGGGAGGTCAACGTCGTACGGTCCTGGAGGCGGAGCATCGTACTGCATGTACTGCCCGGAGATAGTAGAGATGAATGCATTGCAGTCGTTGTAGAGGTAGCCATCGAGGTATCGGTGTTCGAGAAATCTGGGCACAAGCGATGCTGCCCAATCGCGCCACTCTCGAGGTAGGGAATGAATCAGATGAATCATCCCGTCTGACGCACCCACGTCCATGTACTGGACTTTCTCCCAGATCTTATGATATCGAGCCAAAAATTCAGTAATCCTCTCGTGATACATCTTTCTCACATGCAGATACTCCTGCATCCACTCTCAATCATTCATCCTATACGAATTTTAAACAAGTTAAGCACACTAAAACAGTTAAACAAGCATGTTGAAATTCCCAACCACCACATACTCTTTCTTGCTTGCCACAGATGTTCTATTGCTCAGGGTACTTGGCAATTCCATTTCACAAAAACGTTTGCACAAACGTTCCATCCTTTCCGATTTCAACACAAAACACACATTAGGGAAGACATTCTAAAGCAATCTAGTTATTCAAACTACTTATCAAGCTTTTATCTCTAGATGAGCATATAAAATAAACCGAGCAACTCAATTAATATTTTAAACTTGAAAGCTTTTGAAAATAGGCGTACCTGGTTGCCAGATGAGATGGGGGATTGTTTGGTGTGTTACTGACTCAAATAAGTCTAGAAAATAAATCTAGACTCGACTCATCAAAGAAAGTTAAGCTTCAGAGCAGACAACCTGCTCTGATACCACTATGTCACACCCCGACTTCCGAGGTGCGACGGACAATATCAAACCATACACTAACTCAACTCACATAAGAGTTTATGATCGGGGAATTAAGGAAATAATGACTGAAAGCGATAACAAATGAAGACATGCTTTCAAATCCTGATAAAACAACCAACAAGCATATTTAATATACATCAAAAGATCCAAAAAGCATAAGTATATCGAGTTCACATAAAACGGAAACTAAAGAAAAGCGGTAAATTGTATCGAGCACATCGCTCTTAAAACCAACAGTTGATCAGGGTAATATTATAGACATAACAAAAGATAGAATCATATTCTATTGCAGCGGAGACTTCGACTCAATTCCCAACAACTACATGTATGAAGACATGCAATTGCCAGCCAAATTTCGACTTAACCAAAAAAAAACACACCACCAAGCTGTCCACGCCATCCACATCCCGCTAACCTGCACGTTTAGAAATACATGTGGGGCTGAGTACTTCGTACTCAGTGAACACATGCCAAAAATATTTTAAAAACTTGCTCTTAGAGCTATACAATTGAACTTGTCTTGCCACAACATCACAAGCATTAATAAGATTTTAAAAAGTTATACTTGTGAATGCAAAATCATTTTATTTTACTTGAAACGACAACTTTGTCAAACATATTATAAACGCACAGGTATGAATCATCTACCACATTATCTCTGTGTCGAGAAGTAGGCCTCTTCTCAAACACTGTGACCGGCTAAACAGAAGTAAAGCACACAGTCACCTCAAATAACTCAAATAACGACACGTGGGTTCTTGTCTTTCACAGGATAACAATAATAATATCTCAAGCAGATGATAAATCATACCAACTTAATTAAATGGCAAGTCAATCGATTTGAAAACTCACATAGGCATACTCAATAATAAATATCATTCATCAAGTTTTTGTTTTAGAAAAGCCCACCTGACTTCCGAAGATTCTAGCTAGGCGGCTTACTCTTTCGCATCCTCGCTACTTTTCCGTCCCGCTTAGTCCTTCACAGTTTAACATCGAATAAGGACATGACTCTTGACGCGTAAGACGTAAAGTAGGTTTTAGTTTCGACTGGAGGACTTCTACTTGACTCGAGTCTTTTCTATATTTTAACCTTTCTAAGTCAATATCTTTTCTCGACTTTCTCGCTCTCGGCTATTTATCTTTACTTGGTTACTAGATAAAGTTCATCTCACATTCTCGTTTCTAGAAATAATATTACTTTAGTAATTCTCGCTAGTGAGAAAATACCATCTATCTCGACTGTTTCTTAAATTCTCACTCAAATTCTTGATTCAGTTATCGCCAACTCAAATCAATCACGTCATAGACAAGCATCCATAATAAACGAACAAGTCATTTCACAATAAACAAAACATAAATATTTCACTCAACATATAAGTTCAATCAAGCATAATATCTCAAACATGATTTATATTTCAAATGCAATCAATAGTTACATTGACACTGCTCGACTTTATTTTCGGAAGATATTATCTTCAAATGAACATTAAAAATGATCTCATCAACTTTAAATAAGTCAAACAAGAATTCATATAATAAAATTTTTGAATTTAAAACTCAAATAATTAATTTAATATTTCTCGATTTAAAAATACAACGCTATTTTCAAAATGCGTTGTCTTTTCTCAATTACGTATATTTACTCGTATAAACTCTTGTTTTAATAATTAACTTTCAAAAATAAAACCTTATCATTATTTTCTTAATAAAATTCTCATTTTCTTTACTCAATGTAAACTCGACTTTTAATTTAAAACTCAACACTCGATAACTTCATCATCTTATCTCGTATTCAAAAGATTCGAAAAGCAAACTCTATTAATATCACTCAAGCATCATCAACAATCATTCAATACTCGACACTTCATCAAAGAACGAACATTCGGGCATTCAAATACTTAAGACTTATATTCGAATTTAATAAGTCTTAATCACTTATTCGACCTCAACTCATAACTTTATTTTCATTTGAGCTATGTCTTCTTAGCGTTATTTGATCATTCAAGCTCAAACTTAATTCTTAATCTCATACTTTACTATTTCTTATTTCATTAAGAAATTATCTCTTTAATTTATTTAATTCTATTTCTATTATTTTTATTCCAAAACTTCTTTGATTAATCTCATAATTAAACGAGTAAACGAACTCAAACTCGACTATACTCTTTATTGAACTCTTATGCTCGGGTCTACGAATATTTTTCTCTTTAAAAAGAGTTTATTTTTCTTAAGAATAATTTCTTCTTATTTCTTATTCGATTAAACGAACTTATCTTCGACTAACTCATCTTTAAATTTTATACTCGTCTTTTAAATTCGTCTTCTCGATTCTAATTTCTCTCTTTTTTTTTATTCCTCAACTTATGCCTTTAGCTTTCTTTGTAATTTCTATTATTAATCCATAGAATTTCTTCTTTTACTTACTTAATTCTTAACGAAGAAATATTTTTCTTTGTTTTACTCAACTCATTATCTCTATAAAAAAAATTATTTATTTTCTTTTTGTTTTCTATTTTATTTTATTCATCTTCAAATCTTCATGTTCTTCACCAAGAACACCAAGAAAACATACTCATAAACTCATAATTTCACCAAGAACACCTAGAACACACACTAATCTTCAAAACTCATTTCTTTCGATTTTTACACACTTTTATGCATAAAATTTCATTGTTTTCATCTCTTAAATTCTTCTTAAACATCCAACACTCTAATTTCACATAAACACATTCATATCATCCATACCATCAAAATCATCAAAAATCATCAAAACTTATATTGCTTCCATAAACTCATATATTTCGATTTCTTCAAGAAATTCAACAAAATAATTTAAATCATTCATTCAATCATAATCTCATACTCATATCATGCTTATAACATCATCAAATCATCAAACAACAAATCAAATCAAATGCCCTAATTTCAGTTTCAACAATAATATTAGGGCAATTATTTATTTCATTTTCTCATGCACAAATATCATTCCGATCATCATAATAAACACATATAAACACGAAATCATCAAGAACTCATAGAAATTATTTTTCTTTCTCTTTTATCCTTATTTTCGGTCCTAATCCATTTTATAGGGTTAATTTTTCTTTTCTTTCCTCTTAATCCCTAGATAAAATCCTATGGTTTGTTTTACTCATAAAATCTTCACATCCTCATTATCGAATATCACCATCACATGCCCTAGGTTTGCCTAAGCATAAATTTAAAGCATGCATATTTTTCTTTCTTTAGGCTTATAGATTACATATATACAATAAATCAAATGGATGACATACTTTAAAAGAAATATATCGAACTCCTCCTCTTGATGGTGCTTGGGCCGAAAATGAAAGGGAAATGAGCTCAAAATCTAGCTTGGATTTTCCATGGAGGATTTCAATTTTAAACCTCAAGAAAATAATAACAAAAATTAATCACCTCTTTTAGGGCATAAGTGCCGAAATTTAAGAAAAAATGAGAGAGATGATTTTGATTCTTGAAATGATCTTAAAGCTTGAAGAAATTAGGTTACCTTCTTGAATTAGGTTTGAGGGATGAAGATGATGATGATCGTGGAGCTTGAATGCTTGAAAGTTTAAGCTTCAATGGAGTTTTTCTCTTCTTGTATGTGTGTGTGTGTGTGTATGTGGCGGTGGAGAGAGGGAGAAGGAAGAGAGGATGATTTTTTTTCTTCTTCGCTTCTTACTTCATCGTGTAGAGAGAGATGAGAGATGAGTGAATTGGTTGATATTTTGCTTAAGAGATAAGGAGAGTTGAAACTAAGGGATTTAGGAATGATTATATTCCTTTAGGTGTTGACAATAGGTTTGCTAGATAAAAAAAAAATAATTAGGGAGAGAGAGATGGAGTATGTCAGCAGAGAGAGAGGGAGGGAGAGATAATTTTCTCATTTTTAACTGGCATAATTTTTCCCGGATGAAAAAGTTTTCCGGTAGAATACATCAGTATTATTTCGTTAACACGAAAACGGCTAAAAACCCTCCTTGACTCGTTTTCGACATTGAAAACACCTCAACTCTATCTCATGTCTCACGAAATAAATCAAGGAATCCGAATATAAAATTTTTAAGTCAAAATTTCAAGTAACAAAGAAAAACTTAAAAATCGATCGGTTAATTAAACCGTTAAGGAATAAATTTTAAAACTCTCTCTTATGATCTCAGAGGTCTTAGGATTAAATCTAAGTTCAAAAGATACTAATTAGGTTAGATTCGGAGTTCATCGGTGATTAGTAATTTCTCGGCTTATCGGCACTAATCATCAAAAGTGAAAGTTCTTATAATTCTCTGAAATTCATACTCATACTCAAACTCATATAATAAAGCTCAATCAATGCATCACATACTCATTTCAAATAATCGAAACGAGGAAAATTATATTTAAGCACATAAGGGTATTTTGGTCATTTTTAAGAAAATTTCTTTTCTTGAAAAATTTTATCACTCAAAACTCGTTATTTAAACATATAAACACATTTGGAACGCACTCAAAACATATAAAAGCTTGGGGTATTACACTTGTCTATGTTATTATGTAGGTAATTTATTATTTAAATTCAGTCTAGATAATAAAGAGTGAGAATGTGAGACCCAATCTATTGATTAGAGTGTTTAGAATTTATTGCTTTCTGTGCGTAGCATGATTAATCACCCTACTTAGCCTTCCTTGAGATATGACTTGGGTTAACTTATCACACTAGAGTGACCTCGTCCGATTACGAGTCAATTCATAGGTATTTTGGGTTGATTCAAATTTTGGCGCCATTGCAGGGGAAGGCTTTAGGTGTTTAATTGTGCTATTTGTTTTCTATATTTATTTTATTTCTTTCTTTTGGCTTGGTTATTTATCTTCCTCCGGTGCGTTTGATTTTTTTGTTAGTGTTGTGTATGCAAGGTCGCCGAAGATTGAAGACTAAGCTAGCACCTTATTTCGATAACATCAACCGACCTCGAGGGGTCTTGTCTAGCTTGGGGGAAGAGTCCGAGCCCAGTTCTTCTATTTGTGTGGAATCTGAGCTTCCAGAAAGAATAGTTCCCAATTCAAACCTGGAGGGTTTTGAGGAAGATAATTCTGTTAAATCCAACGAATCATTGGTAAACGGAAGTGACCGTGAAGAAGAAGTGCATTCAAACCACGATTAAGAAGATATGGCTGCAGAGGAAGTACAGCTTATGGGAACCTATTCCAGGCCTATTATTGAGGCCACAACGTCAGCAATCATTCTTCCAACTGCCGTTCGAAATTACGATTTGAAGCATAATTACTCCAGCATGCTTCCATCTTTTTACGGCATGCCCAATGAAGATGCACTTAAATTTGTGCGTGAATTTTGCTCGGTGGTGCAATCTTTCCCTCTGTTAGATCTTACACATGATCAGTTAAAGCTCAAGTGTCTTCCGTACACTTTGAAAGATCGGGCCGAACATGGCTTCTATCGCTGCCGCCAAATTCCATAAACACTTGGGCGGACGCCTGTGAGAAGTTGATGTTAAAATTCTAACCTATTCACAAGACTCAGGAGATTAGCACACAGATTATGAATTTTATACAAGGTGCTGACGAGCCTTTCCATGAGGCATGGGAGAGATTTCAAGAGCTTCTTCGACAGTGTCCACAACATCAGCTGGGACCGATTATGGTTGGCCAATTTTTCTATGATGGGTTGCTTCAAACAACTCAGTTTATGGTAGACAGCACTGCAGGGGGTAATATTGCTAAGAAGACTGCTACTGAGCTCAATCAAATTTTCCAGACTTTAGCTGAGAGCTCCCAACAAAAGTCGACTCGCGGAAGAAGGGTTGAAACAAATGCAGTGACACCTAACTATGAGCTCCAGAAGCAGGTAGCAGGTATGATGAGAGAGCTACAACAGCTCAAGATGGGCCAGGTGGAAACTCCAACTTCTCCACCTCGTGAACCAAATGCCGAGACTTGTGGCATTTGTGGAGATAATGGGCATAGTGCCAATGAGTGTCATAGGATGAGAGAGTACACACCAGAGGGAGAAGCACATGTGTATCCTGGTCAGGGGTATCCAGGTAGACCCCAGTTCGAGCAACGACCAATGTACAACCAAGGTTCAAATTCTGGTTGGAGGGGTCAACAGAGCTCAGGATTGAGGAATCAGGCCCCTAATCAAGGGGCAGGATTGAGTCACGGTAATCAGTTTCATCGACCTCCACAGCAAATGGGTTATCCGAATCAGCAACCTGTTCTATCCGCCTCAGTAGCAATTCCCATTTCCGCAGTAGCAGAATTATCATCAGCAATATCCACAGCAATTTCAGCAATACCAGCAGGTTCCCATGCAACAAGGGAATTTCCAATAGCAACAAGAGTATCAAAATGGACCCCAGTAGTATCCAAAGCAAACTCCTCAGAAACCATTTTTGGAAGAGACGATGCAGTCTTTTATAGAGATGAGCAAGCAGAATATGGAGTCTCAGGCAGCTACCGCTAAGCGCCTTGAGACCACTGTTGGGCAACTCTCTGGTACTTTGAACCAGATTCAACAGCAGCAACAACCAGGGAAGCTTCATGGGCAAGGGTTCCAGCCTCACCAATCTCAAGTTGTTACCGTCCTCCGCAGTAAAAGGATGGTTGATAACAAATTAGAAATGCCTGATAAGGAGCAACCTATGGAAATTAGCATGGAGGAGCAAGCCAAGGAGAAGCTTACACCAAGAGTTGTGGCGGAGAAAGAGCAATCAGAGGTTCAATTGCACAAGGCTGCTAATCCTTATAGACCACCACTTCTTTTCCCTAGCCGGTTAAGAAGCGAGAAACAAGATACGCAGTTCTCGTATTTCTATAAATTACTCTCCAAGGTAAATGTCAATTCGCCATTGCTAGAGGTCATCAAGAATGTGTCTGCCTATGTGAAGTTCTTTAAGGAGTTGGCCTCGAATAAGAGGAAGTTTGTGCAGAACGAGCCGATATTGATATCTGAGAGTGCAAACTCGATCATGCAGCAATCTTTACCTCCAAAATAGCAAGATCCAGGGAGCTTTGTGATCAAGATAGCCATGGGAAATAGAAATGAAGCATCTGGTATGTTGGATCTGGGTGCAGGGATCAACCTAATGCCATATTCGGTTTTTTCAGAAATTGGAGTTAGGGAAATTGAAGCCCACACGTATGTGCTTACAACTTGTTGATCGTTCTATTCGACATCCTAAGGGAGTTGTTGAAGACATTCTGGTTCGAGTCGGAGGATTGATTGTTCCTATGGATTTCGTGGTTTTAGACATTAGGGATGTGCCGGAAGATGGAAGAGAGCATACACTCTTGTTAGGAAGACCCTTCATGGCTACTACGAACATCTTGATTGATGTAAAAAATGAGAGCATCAAGATGACTGTGTTGGGAGAGATGGTGTCTATTAATGTGCACGAGAACAAGGATTTTCATACGGAAAATCAAGCTATGGAAGTATGTGTAGGCTCAGCTAATGAAAAAGAATGGACACGAAAGGAGCTCGAGACAGAAGAACGAGTATCAACTCATCAGTCAATTGAAAGTACAATCGATAAACCATTGGAAATTGAGAATGTCCGGGCAGAAGAAGAGGTTCAGATGGAGTTGAAGAATCTTTCTGTTATCTCGTCCGATTCCACGGAGACGAGACAAAAAGCATATGCCCGAACAACGCAAAGATCCCGTGTTCGTTTCCTGACAAAGGCTGTTGGGGCCCATGTCCGACTGCGGCTCCGGCGTTCTATGCTTCGCCAGCGCGTTAGTATCTTGCCTCAACACTTTCGTTTTACTCCTTGCTCGTCGCTTAATGCCCCATGTCAAGTCCATCTTCTCACCAGTGTCCAGTTTGGTCGTTTTCTTGTGCTGCATGTTTCAGTTCACCTTGGCAATTCCGACATGGTTTACACTAAGAGAACGGAGAACACTACTGACACTTCTACTTTTATTCCATTGCCGGAGAAGGTGATCAGAGATGCTTCATCACCACCACCCGATCCACAGTGATTCGTCACTGTTATTTTGTATGTTTTTTTTTCTTTTATTTTCTGGTGTGTTGCTAGTTTAGTTTGTTTTAGTTGTTTTGGTTTTCGTTTATTTTGTTTTTTTCTATTTTTAAGATCGCGTTAGGTTGTTGGAGCTTGTTGATCGTGAAGCCCTGCGTTGCCTTGTTAACTGTTAGATGCTTGGACACTCACTGCTTCGCCGCCTTAGTACCCACTACCAAAAGGACCCGCCGGCTAATGCATGACTGATATGACGGTTTGTTTGTATCTAATTTCTATGTATGGTTTTGGTGGTTCAGTTGCTTTTGTTATATATTTTCTTTATCTATCGCCTTGAGGATAAGGCCATTTCTTTGTGTGTGTGTGTGGGGGGGGGGGGCAGCTGGTTGATTTATGTAGTGGGAAACTTCTATTTTGTGTGCTCTTTTGGTCAAATAATTTCCCTACACGTGTTGATGCTTGAACTCGAAATTCTTTGTATGAATCTTTTGAAGATGTGGTTCAAGTGTGATATTTGGGTTGTGTAAGTTGGTGGTTATTTCTTGTTCTGGCATTTATGCGTGTTTCTTGTCGGGTAGAATTGTTTGAAGTTTTAGTTGTAACTTGTTGTTAAGCTTTTGAGTCGTGATTTGTCTGGTAGATGTTAGAAGGAGTGTTGCCATTGTGATTGCCTATGATCTTATTTTCAAATATATAATGGGAAGGGGATTGTTTTTAAAATTTTACAGCTCTGAGTTTCTACTCCTCTGGTTATCTACTATGAGTATGGGAAACCACGTGGGAATACTTTGGAATACCTCCAAAAGTTTAGATCTCACGAAAATCGACTCTGACGAAGGGCGGTCGTCACACTCTTCGCACAAATAAATTTATAAAACACCTCTTGCTCAACAAGGTAGTAGCCAGTAGCAAGTGAGGTCGATCCCAAGGGACTTGGCGTAGATCTGCTCTTCAGGTAGTTCTCAACAGAAGGGATTAAGGTCGAGATATATCTCAATATCCTGTAACTCAACAAGTGAAATTTCAAATAACAAAGAAGTTTGGGTTAGGGTTTCGAATCAATGATCCTAATTACTCATTACTCGTTCATTAGTGCAAAGATATTCAATTACCTGATCTCATTACTTGGTTTAAGATAAAGATTAGTTTATACCCTAATGGTCACGAAGTCACAATATAAACACACCAAGCCTATGTCTATCCAATTTTATAGATCTTGACCAGAAGGCAAGATCTCCTCCTTTGATCAACAAAGTCACGAAAACACTTCAGTAATGATGCTGCCTAAAAGGCATTAAGAATAAACACACCTAAGACAGTTAAGAGGTAGGTCAATACCGACTGCTCTCCAACACTCTTTACCTTCTTGGGCACGAGAGACACTCTCGAGTTTGATCCCAAATCCTGTTAATGACTTAATCTCAATATCTAGATGGTGATCAAGCATATGTCAATATCAATTAAGTCTAGACTTATTCCTAAGTGTTTCGGGAATAAAATCAAATAACGAACTCACACAATTCAACCTCACGAGTTTAGAACGAGTAATTAAGATCACATCATCTACATCCAACCCAAACAATAAATTTAGCTAATCATAATCTTAAATGAAAACACAAAACATATAAGAGAAATCATACTTGAAATCAAACTGGAAATCGTTGCTGCTAAAAAACGTAAGTCAGCAACTAAGGTCTTGGCTTCAAGCCAACAACTAAAAACTAGTGCAGAGAATACTAAAAACGAAATATAAAAGTAATTTGCCCGTAGGACTTGTTTCTTACTCACACTCTCTTCAAACTAGAATGTAGAATTAAGCTAGTAAAACTCGAATCCAATCCCCCATTACAAAGTGAAGTCGGCCATAGATATAGGCGATGGAATTAGGGTTAGGATAGAATCCTTGTTGGTTAAGGACTCTTTCCATGCATATCTGCCTCCTTCCTTATCCATGCAGCTGCGATTTACTTTCCTTACATGGTAGATATCTTTTTTGATTAGGTTCGGCTAGGATAAGGAAAGAAATCTTCGATCCTTATCCTCTTTCTTGGAAAAGAAGAAATTTGCTGCTGCTCCGACTCACTTCTTGACTTCAACGTCTGTATCCTGTATCACTTCCTATGCTGACCAAGATCCTGGCTCCTCCGGGTACTCTATCTATTGGCTTCAAAGATATGGAGAGGTATTTCCTAATTTGTAGATTGATTAGAACATTGTTACCCAGCTACAAGCTTCCAGCCCTATGCCCATTTGTATTGTATCGCCATCTCAGCATCTCAACAACAGCTCTTCACCGGTTTTACCCAAGATCCCATCTGTTCTTCCCTGCACACCTTCTCTCGACTTTGTGTCCTCCCAGACACACTTTGACTCCATAAAGACTAAAAAGAACAAGAAAAACACAAGAAAAAATGGACACAAATATGGGATCCTCAGACTCATCTAAAAAAAAAGAATTTGTGTGGATTTAAGATAAGATTTATAAAGGCAGTCATATTAGGGAATTCACCTTTAGTGGAGAATTGGGTCTGATCGAATCATTGTGCTCTATGACTATGTTGCTTCTTAAATTTTGAGTTTTTTACATTCACGAGAGACATGTGTATGTGTAGAGCTTGATCTGGTTGGTTGAATGCTTGGTTGGAATTGAACACTTGTTGAATTGATCTTTTAAGGAATCCTTACAATTTTGCTTGAGGACAAGCAGAAGACTAAGTGTGGGGGAGTTGTTTTGTGCTTATTTATACTTATTTGAGTGGATTTTGTGGTATAGTTGATATATTTGTTGGCCTTATTTGTGAGCTTTCTATGACTGTGGAAGTAGTTTTAAAGGTAGCTGAGGAGAATAATAGAAGCGAGGAGAAAAGTACAAGAAGCAGCACAAAGTGCCGAGAGATGAGTGAGTCGCCGCTTAAGAGGTCTCTCATATATGAGAGACCTCTCATTACTTTTGAGCGGCCGCTCATTTTTGAGCGGTCTCTCATGCAATTTGAGCAGTCTCTCACGTTGCAATGGCTCAAGTTCCCATGTTTGGAGTGAGCGGTCGCTCATTCATGAGCAGTCGCTCCTTTTTAATTAGCTGTTAATTTCGTGTATCTCTTCGGCGCTCGCTTACAATTGAGCGAGAGCTCACTATATAAATTAGCGTGTTGTAATTATTATTAGGTTATCTTCCTTTCCTTTCAATCACTGACGGCGAGTTTCCTCTAGATTTCAACTTTTGATTTTTCTCTTTCATTTAGCCGACTATTTTGCTTCCAGATTAACTTCACTTTTGGAATTTGTAAGGATCATCTGCATTTCAATATTATCTAGTAGTTGCCATTTAATTTTTTCAGTTTCATTTCGTTATTTTATTCGATCCAAATGTTTATTATTTGAGCTTAGCTTATTGATATGATTTATTTTTGGCGTTCAGTTTGATGTTTAGTATTCGTGCGTGTTAATTAATTTACAGTTGTTAGTTTGCAAATTTCCAGTGTTAGAATTATATGTGGATAATCTTATTTAGTTGTTTTAGTTTATATGTATTGTGTTGTGTTTACTTTCAGCCTAGATAATGAGAAATGAGAGTGCCAGACTCAATCTATTGATTAGAGTGTTTAGGATTTATTGCTTTTGGTGCGTAGCATGATTAATTGCCCTGCTTAGCCTTCCTTGAGATACGACTTGGGTTAGCTTATCACACTAGAGTGACCTCGTGCGATTATGAGTCAATTTTCATAGGTGTTTTGGGTTGAGTCAAATAATAATAAATCTAATACTAATATTTCAATCCCAAAAGATAGAATTTTCGTGCAGCAACCCAACTAATATGTGCACAGTCAGCTTCCATGTCATTTCACATCCTCTCGCACAGCTTCAACTCCAGAATTACATATACAGTATGCCCATACTAACTCACGTCTAGAGACACGAAACCTTCTCCCAATAAATTGACCACAAAACCTCCAAAAAAATGCCAATTCTTCCAAATCTTCCACAATCACCTATACTCAACCACAAAATGCTATTTTCTCCACAACACACGATCAAAAGATTGTTAACATAGAAAATGCATCAAAAATATCTCAAAATATATAGCAAATATTAGCCCAATCACTGACTTCTTCTATTTGAATCCTATAAAGATAAAATCCCTACGTTCAAATAGTGAGCTCTAGCTAAGATAAGACTAAAGGCATTCCTCTACTCGGTTGGGGTCAGTTGGGGTTTTGGTATCTTTCGAAACCTTCACTAATTTCCCAACAATTTCCCCCTTTTGATGATGCCAAAACCCTAGCTGACATCACCTAACTTTCCTAACTAATACCACAAGCCGGTACCCGTAAGACTAAAAGAGAAACTCAATTCTAGTCTATAAGAGTAAAGGGTTAGCACAAGAAAAACAAAACAAAAAATAGAAAAAAAATTGACCTCAAACTTGGACAACGAGATGGTTGTCATCAAGTGAGACCAACAACCGAAGACCTTTAATAATTAGCAACTTGTTATAACAGGTAACAAACTGGGGAGAGATTATGGTTACAACTGAGTTCTTGCTAAACTACAGTCCTAACATCTAACCTACTCTAGGTCTTCGTCTCATCCACCTTCTTCTTCCTTCAAAGAAGAATCTTCTTCAACAACAAGGCTGGAAGCTGAGGTCATCCCTACTTTGACCTTTGACAGCCTTTCTTTCAGCCTTGTCTGTCTTTATAAAGGCCGGGAGCTGGACTTCTCCTCTTCAGCCGCCTCTCCTTCAGCATTGATAACCAACAAAGAGTCCTTCTTCTCCACTAAGAAGGTCTTTATTTTAACTCCTTCCTACCATGGCTGGAGGCTCAAGGGTGCTCGCCTTTTCTTGAACCTACAAGGTGACTGCCTGTACTCTTTCCCCCTTTTTGGCATCAACAAAAAGAAGGTGAAGTGCAGGGTGAGCAGGAGGGCAATTTCTACAGCGATTCACGAGAAAGCGAAGAGCGCGCCAAATTTCCTTCCACTTCCAAGGCAAGGAAGACCAATTGCAGGGCTGAACAAACATCATCGACTCCTGGTGCTTCTCCTTGCACATCTGCTGCAATGGTGAAGGAAGGTAGATCAATTGAGATAAGCTTGAGAACAGGGAAAGACCCTTCATGAACCCATCTCAGGATCAAGTACCAAGAACCGCCCGGGACTGGTGATGGACAGGTAATTAATGACTTATTAGGGTGACGTGGGATTGCAGATCTTCAACCCAACATGCAATAGGAAGAACATCTCAAGGAGCTGCATTACCTGGTTCACACCACGAAGCACCCACATCATCAGTCGACCCTTGAGGCGTCTGTGTCTCATGTAGCCACGAACATAGCGTTCTTGCTGAACCGATTGTTTCACAGATTCAGGGCTAGCGGAAGGAAAGAACCGTTTTGTAAAGTGGTAAGACATATTCTCGATCTGGTAGATTTTTTTGAAGATGAAGAAAAACCCTAGCATGAGAGAAACCACAAAGCAAAAATTTCATGAGACGAGGGCAAAAAGATTTGGAGTAGTTGAGATACAAATCGTGGTTGATATGCAAACTGAATTGCAAGGCCCCAATTTATAGAGGGGGTTGAGATCAAAATAAACAGATCAGATCAACTTGTGCAGTTTCTTCGGGATAAATGGCAGATTTTAATGCGCCGTTTCAAAAAAAGCTGCTCCAAGAATGACAGTGATGGACCGCGTCATGAGGCAGTGTGGCACACTCACGCGCGTGAGGAGATTAGGTGACAATATGTCAGCCCAATCGCGATCTACAAGCATAGTCTAAGGGACTAGACCAACTTTCCAATGAGGTGACTGCTTGGCTAAATCAATGTGAATAACTTGTAACAGATGCTTGAACTAAATTTAAAACACCAGCCTTAATAATAAGGAACAAGTTAACATAGTGTTGCTCAGTTGGCGTAGACCTCGACTGAATCCTCTACTCAACTTATTCTCAACTGACTTAATTCATCAGTTCAGTTGAGGCTTGACTCTATCGCTCAGTTTAACTGAATGGGGAGGCGTACTCGCTCAGTTCCCCCTCAAGTTGAGATTCCTCCTCAACTTGTGATCTCCATCTTCAATTCTTCTTCTTCGGTTGGGTTGAGCAATCCAAGGAGTTGACACAACATCTTGAATCGGGCCTCCACCAAAGGCTTTGTGAAGATATCAGCTCTCTGAATGTCAGTGTGAATTTTCTCAATAATGACATCCTTCTTTTTTACATGATCACGGATGAAGTGATGTCGAATGTCGATGTGATTAGTCCTGGAGTGGTGAACTGGATTCACCGTAATGGCTATAGCACTTGAGCTGTCACAGAAGATGGGTACTTGATCTATCTCCACTTCTTAGTCTCTCAGCTGTTGCGACAGTCAGAGGACTTGCTTGCAGCATCTTCTAGCTGCCCTATACTCCGATTCAGTTGTGGAGGTGGCGACACATACTTGCTTCTTCAAGAACCAGGAAACTAATTTGCTTCCCAAGAACTAACAATATCCAGAGGTTGATTTCCTATCAACCCTGTCTCCGGCTAGGTCTATGATGAACACATATTCATGTCTTTTTGTTGTGTGTTTTGTGTCTTTTTCTAGTCTTTGTGTGTTTGAGAGGACACAAGTAGGAGGAAGTGGGTGTAGGGCAGAACAGGTGCGATTGTAGGCATAATCTGGTGGAAACTACTTTGCTGGAGTTGGGTAACGATACGATGCAATATGGGCATAGGGCTGACGTCTGTAGCTGGGAATAAAGAGATACATCTTGAGCAAAGTTAAAGGTGAAGGAGTACCTCCCCATAATCTTATAGCCAAGCAGTAGAGTACCCAGATTAGTACGCATTGAGGGCAAGACTGACGCTGATGAGACCAAGACGGAAGGATGAAGCAGAGGGCAACGGATGATACTTGAGCGCCAAGGAAGAGGATATGGAAGGAAACTTCCATCCTTATCATGGAGAGACCGGTCAAAGTCGGACTCAACAAGGAAGGAAATCTGATGCTAAGATAAAGAAGGAAGCAGTCCAGCCCATGAAGGGAACCGACTTTACCTACTTTTGATGTCTATATATATAGCTGCTTGTTCTCTGCAAATCTATCATGTAACCCTAACATAATTTTAATTCTATTCTTGAGAGTTTCGAGAGGAGAAAAACAAGTCCTACGAGCAAAGCTTTAAATTCTGTTTTACTTTACTGCTTTAGTTTTCTGCTGGCGTTCTGGCCAAGACGATTTACTATGTTGCATGGTAATATAGTTCTTATTTTAGTTCCAATTATGTTTGTCTTTATTTCATTTATTTTGATTACGTTTAAATTCATGTCTAGCTAATTTCTCGTACTTGGATTGGATTAGATGATGTGAAATATTAGTACTTTGATTACTCGTGAGGCCTGAGTGTTTTAATTAAATCGTCTTCTTTTATTCCCGAAATACTTAGGGCTTAATACTAGATTTGGGCAAAATAACTAATTGCTTGATCACCAATAAGTTAAGGCGACTAGATAACCAATAGAGTTGAGGTCAACACGAGAGTGTCTCTTGTGCTCGAATAGATATTAAGTATTGGAGAGCAGTCGATGCCTTGGGCATCTCTTGGCTGATTTGGATCTTAAAGATATTAATGCCTCTTGGGCAATGCACTTGTTGAAGGGTCTTCGCGAGTGTGTTGATCAAGAGATGAGTCTTGTCTAGAGTGTCTCTGGTATACTCGAATTTAAAGGGATAGATATAAGGGCAAATCACTCTTAGTCATGACTTCGTAACCATAGGGCATGAATTAATTTATTCTTTAAATTGAATAGTAAAGGAAAGCGGTTGAATATCATTGTGCCCATTATTGAGTAAAAAGTATTAATGTTCATTGATTCGAAATCCAGTCCAAGTCTCTTTTGTTATTGATCAAGTCTACCTTTAGTTTCAGCTATAGTTTTAAGTGCTTGTTGACCAAGACAAGTGAAGTTCAGACCAAAACCCCTTCTGTGACAACAGTTTGTGGAAGAGAGACTACACCAATTCCTTTGGGTACGCCCCTGCTTTGTAATATCCCAATTTTCAGAGTCTTAATTAATCATCCTAATTCTTATTAAATGTGCCTAAGTGCTTATTAAAGGTGTTTATATGTGATTATGTGCGAAGTTATGTGATATAAATTTCTGAGAAATAAAATTTTCTTGCGAAATTACCAAAATGACCCTGAAAGCAAAAATGTAATTTTCTCGTTTCGGTAAATCGAAACGGAGATGTGAAGAGTTATATCAGCATGAGAACATGAAATGAAATATGTGTGTAAATTTCGGAAAATTCTAAGAAAGTTGATTTTTTAATGAATAGTAACTGACAACGAGAAATCACTATTCATCGACTATTTCTGAATTTCGTCAAATTAGTGTCTTTCGAATCTAGAATTTATTTGAAGACCAATGATACAAGTTTAAGAATTTTCAGAGTTCATTTGAGTAGAGTTTGAATTTTATTTCTTAGAAAAATGAATATAAATAGTAATTTTTTACGTTTTCTTCGTTATTTGAAAAATTTTGATCCAAAAATTGGGTTTCTAGTATTCTTAATTTATTTGGTGAAGAATGAGATGAGTTAGAGTGAAATTGGACGTCGAGAAAGTGTCGTGGTGAGTTTTGAGTCGTTTGAGAGTTAAATGATTAAAGAGGGATGTTTAGTACCGGAAAATATTTTCTTCCGGGGATTTTTATCTGATAAAAATTAGCTTTCCCCCTCCCTAATTAGCCGACATGTCTCTCCCTCCCTCCTCAATATATTAAGTCTACTCTCACTCACAAGAGAGTGAAACACACTTTCTTAAACTCCCCCACTCTCACCTCCCACACTCTCTCGCACTCTCTCCTCTGTCTCCCTCTCTCCCATCGGTAGCACACATACACACACAAACACACCAAAATCCTCCATTGATGAGTTGAAGTTGGAGCTTCAATTTGCATGGAATAGAGTATTAATCGATTAAACCTTCCATCTCAAGTAAGAATCGAGTTCCTTGTTTAATTTTGGCTTGTTTAAGATCAAGAAGTCCATCTTTCCATCTCCCTTCTTGATCCATGGAATTAGAGAAAGTAGGAAACTATGTTCTTCAAGCTTTGATAATCAATTCTTGCATGGTTTTATGCATGGAATTTGAGTCCAAAATCTTGATCATCTCTGATGGTCCCGATACGAGTTCTGGTGTATGGGGGGGGAATACACCAGATAGAAATTTTAAAACAACCCCCTGAAAATTTATCACAACTGAGTAAAAGGACTCAGCTAGAAACACAACTGAGTAAGAAAACTCAGCTGGAAGAGTGGTGATGTGCGGAATGTGGTGGAAACAAATAACAACTCGTATAAAATAACTCACGCTCAGATGCAAGGTCGGTCAATAACCAAATCAGTTGAGATGTAAAGATGCAGTTTTGAGTGCTGGTTAGTTGGTCAGTTGGATAAGCAAAAAGTAACTGAACAGAAAACACAAACACACAAAGGATTTACGTGGTTCAGAGAGAACTCCTACGTCCACGGGGAGTTGTGAATCCACACAACTCAGTCCAAGTTCTTTAGGACAGCAACCACAAAGCTTACGCGGGCTTTGCAACCGTTCAAATAAGTTTACGGGTACTTATCAACCTTACAGATAAGTTTGCGGGTACTTATCAACCTATCTACTCAATTTCGGGAAGAGTAGGATCCTAACAACCTTTTTAGGGGATGTGTGTAAAGGGTGGGTTTTCCAACTACTAGCTCGAACAACGAAGTGAGCTAGGATCTAGGCTTGAACAAATGAAGACTCAAACTAAGATCGAAAACACCAAGACAGATTCTAACACTCTATGAACTCTCAACTGGTGATGTTCTTAGAGGATGATTTCAGTTAAGCTTGTGTGCAGGATATTGTTTTTCTTTTGCTCATTTAGTCTCCTTTCGCACTTGTCTGTCTTCTCGTGTGTGTGTTCTATCTTGATGAATGAATGAATACCTCTATTTATAGGCGGTGAGAATCAACTAGCCGTTGGAGGAGCTGTTGATCTTTGTTCTGTAAAAGCGATGGCTTGTCTCTCATCTCTGCAGATTTTCCCGATTTGGCAACTGTGAACTTCTGCTTTCCTTCTGAGACAACCTTGTGTTGGGCCAAATGAGGTAATGACAGAATGTCAAACCTTCACGTGACTTCTCATTTGAAATTCAAATTACAACCTTTGTCTTTCAACATTGGTTGGTCGGTTGAGTCGTTTGATCTTCATCTGATTTGTCTTCAGCTGATGTTCCATCTGATCACTACCTTTATCTGACATTTTGTCTGAAGAGGAACAGTTGAACCCTCAGCTTCTTTGAACCTCATGTTGTCGATTAATCGGATTGAGTCTTGCAACTGATGTTCCATCTTAACAGTTGGCTTGAATGCTCAGTTGTCTTTCTCACATCTGATGTTCTGTATTTTGAACGCTCAGTTGTCTTTCTTACATCTGATGTTCTGTATCCGATCAGTTGGCTTGAACGCTCAGTTGTCTTTCTTACAACTGATGTTCTATCCGAACAGTTATCTTGAACGCTCAGTTGTCTTTCTTACATCTGATGTTCTCTTACATCTTCCCCCTTAAACGCTCAGTTTACATCTGATGTTCTATCCGAGTGTAGCCATGTTGCCGTCTTCAGCTGGAGTCCTGTAAAGATAAACTCTCAACATTGCTCAAACAACGAGTATAAATACTAACATTAGGAAATGGCAACATCTACTCGGTTGGGGTCAGTTGGTTTTGGAATCAATCAAAACTTTACTTAAATTTCCCAACAATTTCCCCCTTTTTGATGATGCCAAAACCCTACTGACCTATCTAAAATCTCAGCTGAAATTCTAGACAGTCTATAAGATTAAACATCAAAGGGTTAGCACAGTTATAACATGGTATTGAAATAACTTTGTGATTCAGAGCTTGGACAACTAGAGATTGTACGTCAAGGTGAATCGGATAACTGATGAAAGTTTTCATTACAACTGATGGTTACAAAAAAAATGCACAAAAATCAAAATACATCAGTTGCTCAAAAACTCTAACTGCGCTAATACTTCAGCCCATACTTCCCAAAAATTCTGACAAAGATTTCTCTTTTTGCATCTGATTCCTTCGATATATCTACTCCGTGTTCCTGACAAACTCTTCTTGCCTCAGCTGCGATCTTCTATCGGTTGGGATTTCTTGTGTCTGGAAGGAATGGAGGAAGATATGTGACTTTTTGAGGTACAGGGACGGTGTTCATATCCAGTTTCGTATCAATCATTGCTCGCCTGAACTGGCTAAACATGCCCAGATCCCCAGAGTGTAGCTCAGTCAGGGCTTCCTTAAAGGCTCTCCTCGAATCCTCAGTTGAGTACACCTTTCTATAGTAGAAATCATTCACAAACTCTTGCTTGAATGATTCCCAATCCTCATTCCATTCAACTGGCATCCATTTGTCAACATGCTTGAAGCGACTTTGAAGCTTGATCTTTCCAGGCAGTCTCTATTGTTTCAACCTTGCCTCAGCCTTCACCTGATGCTTCTCAATTCGTCGTCGGCTGCGGGAGGCAATATTCCTGTCCAAGTTCTTGGTAACCTTGGCAAGCTCTTCTTTAAACTTGTTGACTCTTGAAGCTTGGTTGGCAGCGAACTTCTTGATCCATTCAGGATTCATGTAGTCCTTTTCTAGAACATCCATAGCTTTGGCAGCAGCAATACACTCTTCGGTTCAAATACCGTCGAGTTCAGCATCGAGCTCGGCTGCTATCTCAGCTATGGAGTTGTAGGAAACTCCATACTCCTTCGCCTGTTCCAAGTCCTTCGCCATTTCATCTCCGCCGACAACAGTAGATTTCAGCTGTTGTTGTTTCTTGTCGGTTGGCTTCGGAGCGGCGGACTTCTTCTTCTGAGTTGTCTTCTTCGGCTGGGTCTTCTTCAGCTGAAATTCTTCGGCTGGAATCTCTTCTTGTGTCTCATCTTCCCGGTTCTCATCTTCCCCAATCTCATCTTCCCCCTTTTTGGCATCAGCAACAAGGCTTGCAACTGAGCCATCCAGAGAGGTGAGTTGTTGTTCGGCTTGCTGAATCCGGTTGAAGAGTTCATCTACTGCACACTCCACATCAACCTTCTTCGCCAGTTCAATGTCAAGGCGCTCTTGCTCGGCTTTCTTCAATGCAGCGAAGGTTTCATTTACTTCGGTTTGGAAAGCGACGAACTCAGCCCATCTGGATTCAAACCGAGAGTCCCATTCTTCGTCCTGCGTTTGTTGAGATTTGGCAAGGTTGGATTCGGAGATTGACTTGAAGACGTTCAGATCTGATCGGATTCCATGAACGGTTGTCTTCAGGGCATTGAGGTCTTGGCTGGTGGATGTTGAAAGATCATCCAGCTTCATCTTCAGCGCATCATTCTCTTCCTGCAGCTTCCCATGCTTTTCCTCCTGAGCTTCCATTTTCCTCAGCTATTCTTCTTTGTTTAGCTGGATGTTGGCAAGCATCTCCTTCCTCAATTGGTTGACCCTCTCAGCGATCAGCTCGCAAATTTCATCTGTGGAGGGTGCTGGCTGATCAGCTAGAGCTGGTTGATCAACTGGTGCTAGCTGTTCAACAGTGACCATAGCTTGGCGATTGGCCAGGTACTGTTGGAGTTCTTCTTCTTCCTGCTTGGCTGCTGCAGCAGCTGCGTCAAGGTCATCGATGAAGTCAGCAGACTTGACAAGTATGTTGTCAAGGAAGGTGACACAATCTTGTTCAGCTGTCTCCCTTGTGTCTCTTCCTTCCACCTTGCTGATATCCAGTCGACGTGTCAGCAGTGCAACCTTGTTGTTATACGCAACCTCAAGGTTTGTGTAGTTGAAGTAGTCCCTAATACGCGACTCATCTGCCTTCAACTGGTTCCAGCTGTGTATCCTGATGGTATCTTCCTTAACATACCAGTGGCTGAAGATAATGTTGAACTGATACAACAGCTCGGTTCCAAGCGTGGCAAAAGTGGGCATGTCGCGTGCCTCGGGGAACATCGCGACCAGCTTCTGAAAGCAGTAGGCCAACTTGCCTTCATGTTCCAGCGCGACAGCTTGACGGTCAGCTTCTTTGTCGATGGGGGAGAGAGATAGATTTTCATATGGAATCGGTTCAAGGGTTTCTTCAACATTGGCCAAAGAAGTGGTCTCAACGTTGGCATCGAGCGGAGAGCACGGAATTTCTGACTGTTTGGAGATGTTGGCATCAAGAGGTTCCTCAACATTGGCCAAAAGAGTGGTCTCAATGTTGGCATCGAGCAGGGAGCTCGGAATTTCTAACTGAGGATCGGTTGGGATAACCTGTTCGGGCTGTACGGCATCAGCTCCTGCCGTGGGGGAGGTTGAAACATCTTCGGTTTCCTCAGATGAAGAAGATGCATCCGAGGGGATGTTCGGCTCATCTTCTGGATCAGTTTCCATCCCTTCAATCTCATCTGTTCCACCTGCGCGAGGAACAATCTTGAAAGCAGCCGCTTCAACTGAGTGACTAGACTCAGATGGTGCCTCCTCAGCTGGTTTGGCAACTGACTTCTTGAGGCGAACCCTCAATTTCTTCTTAACTGGCTCTTCCTCTTTCTCCTTCTCCGACTCAGCTATGAGTCGGCGTGCAGTTGTAGATTTGGAAGTGCGGCCGACAGCTGGAGGCAGCTCCTCAGCTGTATCTTTTTCCTCAAATGTTTTCACAACATCCCTTTTCTCCTTGGAAGTATAAACACTCTGAATCACATCCAGAGCCTTCTTGGCTGTTGGGAACAGCATCTGCCTCTTCACTGGGGTCTCCTCACAGTCTTCCCAGACTATGTTCTGATCCTTCGTGGCGAGAAGGATCAGGGCAGAAATTTTAGCTAAAAAGTTGAGAGTTCCCTTGACACTCAACAACTTCTCTCCAGAGTCAGTTGTGGTTTCTGTAATCTTCTACTTCTCCAGTGTCAACTGGTGTTCAAAATACTTGAACCAGTCGATGTTGTGCCTGTGTTTGTGCTCCAAAGCAATCAGCTGCTTGAGCTTTGGTCGGCTGATGTCTCCAAAGACTCCGCTGTATCCGAAGATGACCTTGGATACAACATCGAACAGAAGTCGATGCTCTGGTTTCAACTTCGTTCGCTGCATGTTGCTTCTCAATCTTTCTGGGGTGATGAGAGCATTCTCCAGAAATTGATCGGCTTCCGCATCTGTGATGTTCTCAACTGTGTCTGTGGCGGTCAGGTTCAGTGGGATGACGGATCGTAGCAAATCGGAAACTGGAATGGAGACGGTGACACGGCGGATCGTTCTAGCAGGAATGTCGCATTGTCGACAAGATATTTCTTAAACAAGGCCGTCTCGGCTGTCGATTGGAGATTTCAAGTTCAAGTAAAACTCTCCGACTTGACGCCTGAGAAGGTGAGTGGGGAAGAGCGTCGCCCAATCCAGAAGGCCATTATCCCTGAGAAGATCGGCGAGAGGGAATAACGCCGGCGAGTCCAGAGCGTCTTCTGAAAGAATCTGCTCGAAGTGAATCTTGGATAACAGCATATCAAAGGATTCCTCGTATGACGACGGGACAAGAGAAGGTCCTGAAGATGCCATCTTCTTTCCTTGTGAAGCTTTTGGTGCCATTTAGTAATGCAGTGAGGTTTATATATGAGAAGAAAAGAAGAACTTGCAGAAATTGGTGAGACAGAATCTGAGACGAAGATGAACAATTAAGCAGATAATCACAAATGTAGAAGGTAAGAAATCACTTCCTGATTTACCGCCTTTTATAGGTTAGTGGGTCGTTTGAAATCGACGGCCAAGGTTGAATGGCGTGAATCCATCAACGGCTGAGATCTCGCGACTGTTGACTAGCTTTGACTGTCGTCACATTCCGAGTTCCAACACCCACGCGTGAGAAGGTGAACTGTTTTTATGTCAGCCCAGTCGCACTATAAAGTAGGGCTATTGATGTTCAGCCGTATTTTACATTAAATGCGTTGTGATGGCTATTTTAATCTAACTGACATGTTTAGGAATGTTTGAATTTATTTCAAACATTCTCATTTAAGACACAAACACCTTCAGCCATAAATGATACCTGCCAGCTGATGTCGGAATCAGCTGTGTAATACCTGCCAGCTGATGTCGGAATCAACTGTGTTCCAATGTTGCGGCATACCATCAGCTGACTCGAGTTCGTCTGTTCAGCTGACGTCTGATTTCTTCGGTTGGCAATCCGTATCTAAGATTCCCCCTTCATCTGAGCTTCTCCCTCAGATGGATATCTATCTCTTCACCTCGGCTGATTCCTCATCTGATGGATCCAACACTCCAAGGAGATCGCATAACATCTTGAACTGTGCTTCGGCTAGAGGTTTGGTGAAGATATCGGCTCTCTGAATCTCAGTTAGAATCTTCTCCACAGATACATCCTTCTTCTCAATATGATCTCGGATAAAATAATGTCGGATGTCAATGTGCTTCGTCCGAGAATGGTGAACAGGATTCAAAGAGATAGCAATGGCACTTGAGCTATCACAATGGATGGGAACCTGTCCAGTTTCTACTTCATAATCTCTCAGCTGTTGCTTGAGCCACAACACTTGCATGCAACAACTACCGGCAGCCATGTATTCTGACTCGGTTGTAGAAGTGGCAACACATGCTTGTTTCTTGGAGAACCATGAAACTAACTTGCTTCCCATGAACTGACAGTGTCCAGATGTGGACTTTCTGTCCAACCGATCTCCCACTAGATCCGCATCTGAGTATCCAGTCAGTTAGATATTGTCGTCAGCTGGATACCACAACCCAACATTAGCAGTGCCCTTCAGATACTTAATGATGTTCTTTGCTGCCAACATGTGTGCTTCCCTTGGCTGAACTCGGAACCGAGTACATACTCCAACCGCGTAAGATATGTCTGGCCGACTGGCGGTTAGATATAGCAAAGAACCAATAATCCCTCTATACTTACCGGCATCCACGAGTTTTCCCTCAGATTCGGGTTCAATCTTCCAATTAGTATTCATCGGGATCCTTGTGGTTTTACTTGACTGCAAACCGAACTTTGCGATGAGCTCCTTTGTATATTTGGACTAATTAATGAAAATCCCTTTTGATGACTGCTTCACCTGTAGCCCAAGAAAATAATTCATCTCGCCCATCATCGACATCTCGAATTTCTCCTTCATGAGAGTTGAGAATTTCTCGCACAACTCTTTCGACTTGGAACCGAATATGATGTCGTCAACATAGATTTGCACAACAAGTATGTCTTCTCCAACTTTAATGGTGAACAGTGTTTTGTCAACTGACCCTCGTTTGAATCCCGAGTTTAGAAGAAAACCACATAGAGTGTCATACCAAGCCCTAGGTGCTTGCTTCAATCCATAGATCGCTTTCTTCAACTTATACACTCTTCCATCTCCAGTCTCAAAACCGGGAGGTTGTTCAACATAAACATCTTCCTTAATGTCACCGTTGAGGAAGGCACACTTCACATCCATCTGATAGACCTTGAATTTGTGAAATGCGGCATAGGCTAGAAATATTCTGATGGCTTCCAACCTTGCAACAGGCGTGAAAGAATCCTCGAAATCAATTCCTTCTTGTTGGCAATATCCCTGAGCTACCAACCTTGCCTTGTTTCTCACGATGAATCCAATGGTATCTCTCTTGTTCTTGAAAATCCACTTTAATCCAATGACTTTGACACCATTTGGTCTTTCTACCAACTCCCATACACAGTTGCGTAGAAATTCATTCAGCTCTTCTTGCATGGTTGTTGTCCAGTGAACACAATTGAGAGCTTCCACAACATTCTTCGGTTCTGGCACATCAGCTACGAAACATGAAATCATGGCAACATCCTGCTTGTTCGAACTCCTCAAGAACTGCCAACTCCTCAGCATATTGGGCGTAAGTGTTGGAATATTTCTCAGCTGAATCTGGATTTGTAACTTTGCTTCTTGTACGCACACCTTCGGCTGGATCTCCGATGATGTTGTCCGTGGAATGATCTTCATACCATCTCTTGTTGCGTCTACCTTCTTCTTCCAACAGTGGTTGTTCCGTGATTTGAGCTGTGGGAGATGTTGGGATCTTCAGAACTGGTGATTTATCAGTTGTAGAGTCTGGATCCTCAACATGGATAATATTTCGAATCAGGCTCGGTTGGGCTTCGAATGCTGATGCAGTTGGAGTGACATCAGCTGAAGTTCCCCCTTGAGATGAGCTGGGGTCTTCACATTCATCTTCAGAGGAACATGGATCATCATCCTCGGTTGCCCATACCAATGGTTCAGCTAGATTCTTCTGCCTTAGAACCTGTGATCTGGTGAGAGCTGGTGGAACATGTGGATCTACTTGTTGTCCTTTAGCCTGTTCCCTGCATTCAAAAGTAGATTCATCAAAACTAACATGAGGTGTTATCTCCACAACACGATAACTGTTGTTTAAAACTCTATAAGCCTTGATCCGAGGGCATATCCGAGAAATATGCCCTTCGAAGCCTTGGCGTCAAAAGTTTTCAATTGAATCTTTCCATTGTTGTGAATATAACACTTAGAACCAAAAACGCGAAAATATGAAATATCAGGCTTCTTGCGTCTCCATAGTTCATATGGAGTCTTTCCCAACCGCTTGGTCAGAAGAGACCGGTTCTGGGTGTAGCAAGCTGTGTTGATTGCCTCAGCCCAAAATCTCTTTGGCAGAGCTGAGCTTGTCAACATGGATGTAGCAGCATCCTTCAGCGTTCGGTTTCTTCGCTCGGCTACTCCATTCTGTTGTGGAGTACGCGCAGCCGATGTTTGATGAGTGATTCTGTGCTTCTCGCAGTATTCGATGATGGTTTCATTGAGGAACTCGGTTCCACGGTCTGATCGGATAGAAATGATTTTCATCTCTTGTTGGTTTGATATCCGATCCATCAGCTTGGGTAGCTCATCTCGGGTTTCACTCTTGTGACGTATGAAAATGGTCCACGTGTACCTAGAGAAATCATCAGTAACAACAAGTGTATACTCGTTACCATTCATGCTCTTGGGTGTAACAGGCCCGAAGAGATCCATATGGATCAGCTGTAATACTCGGTCGGTTGAAGGAATCGTTTTCAACCGAAATGAGGATCTAGCGAGCTTTCCCAGCTGACACGCACTGTAGATATGTGTTGATGAGAACACTCGGTTCAAAATGCCCTTTGCATGTTCCTGTCTCGCAAGTCGGTTCATTGTCTTGAAATTTAGATGGTTGAGCCTTTTGTGCCACAGCCAGCTCACATCTGAACTGCTCTTCGATAACAGACAGGTGTCAGGAGGACTACTATTCCAATCTGCATAGTAGACATTCCCGGTTGGGGATCGATTTCCCAACAATATGACTTGCTTTGTTCTAACATTTTTGACCCTGCTGCCCTGTGCATCAAACTTGACAAAGAAACCATTATCACAGAATTGGCTGATGGAGAGCAAATTATGCTTCAATCCATCAACATATGAAACATTAGGAATAGATACGAGATTGGTTTCAAGGGTACCGTAGCCTTTGGTGTGACCTTTTGAGTTGTCACCAAAGGTAACAGATGGTTCTTCCTTCTCCAGGAAACTTCCAAGCAAATCCCTCAGATTTGTCATGTGTTTCGAGCATCCACTGTCCATCACCCACATGGTATGTGATGCTTTATTCTTCCTCAGCTGTTCCTCCTGCTCCTGCACAGAGAAACACGCTTAGGTCCCCAATTTTAGCTGGGTCCTGGAGGGTTAGAACCAGTTCCCCCTTGAACTGTGAGTCGTTTTTCCCTGTAGATTCGGATAGATTTATCATTCCAAATTATTTTTCCTTCTCCATCAACTATAACAACACCTCGGTCATCCTTAGGCTTGTTGTTAGTATTGATGTTCTGTTTCTTGGGAGGAGATGAATTTCTCCCATTTTGGGCTTTAGGAGAAGAGGCGTTCCCCCTGTTTTGTTGACGAGGTCGGACGCCATTTTGGAATCTTTGTGGCTGAGTCTGATTCCATTTTCCTGACTATCGACGACAGCTGTTCATGCCCTGCTGTTGATTCATGTTGTGGCATGAGTATTCGCAGCTGTTGGAACTGTTCCTCATCGATTGACTCTGATGGAACCTTTGGTTGTTCTGATGATGGAATCGTTGTTGATTCTGATGGTTGAATCCTTGTCGGTTCTGTTGATTCCATCTCTTCTGAGGTCGGTTCTGATTGTATCTTCGACGTCTCTGGTTCCTCTTTTGAGTCCTGGAACATTCCCCCTCGGTTGTTATCCCAACTGATGGATTCTTCACTTCTCCAACCACAGCTCTTTTTCCTTTCTCAGCAGCAGTTCCCTTAGCAGGTTGTGCTTGCTGTGTCGTGGAGGTTGGATTAATTTGGGGAGTTGCAGACTCAACTGTATTTGGTTTGGCATCCGAGACATCCACTGCCTTGACAAAGGTTGCGGGTGGAATTCCAGTATCCTTGACTATGTCATAACCGAGTCCAGACACGTCATCTATTTGTCTTCTATAACTAATGAGATTCTCGATGATTTTGGATGATTGATATAGCTTTATCAGGTTGTCTTTTTCAGGTTGTAGTTCTTTAAGAAGAACAGCTATATGCTCTGTCTGTGCGTCTGACATCTTCATCAGCTAGTCGATCTGTGCCTCTTGCTTGTTCAACTGCTCTTGCTGCTCCTTGATCTGCTCCTTCAAATCTTCATTGGTTGGAGCCTTAGTTTGGTTAGCCACATTCAGTTGACTTTTGAGATCATCAATCTCTTCGGTTTGACTTTTAATCATATCGTCCTTTTCGGTTAAGGATTCTTCAAGTCTGGCAAACTGATCTTGAAGATTCTTAAACTCAACCGATTGCTGATGCAATTCCTCACTGAGTTCTAGGAAGTCACCCCAAGAGGGTTCCAACTCTTCTTCTACTGTTTCCTGCATGTTAGAAGTATTGGAAGAATTTAAATTAACTGAACTAGAATGTACCTCAGCATCATCCTGGTCAGTTCCAAATGCCATGAGACATTGATCCTGTCCGATAGCGTTGTTGGTGGAAGTCAGCTCGTCCTCACCTTCGGTGTCAGTGAAGATGTCCATGTCATCAGCTGCTTCTTCTGCAACCATGGCCTTGTTCTTTGTATTTTGCTTGGCCCTCAACGTATCTCTTTCTTTCTTCGAAAGATCTGGACAGTCAACTTTGAAGTGTCCCTCTTTGCCGCATTCAAAGCAACTGTTGGTCATAGGCTTTGAGTTTTCTCGAGTTCGGTTGGATTTATAGAACCGCTTGTATTTTCCGAACCGAGTGTCCATGTCAGTTAGCTTCTTTGACAAGGCGGCGATACTCTGTTGCAGCTCTTCTCTGCTTGGTTCCTTCGAAGCTGTGTCCGCAGATCTTGTTGCCCTTGAAGTTCGCGGCTTGGAATAGTCAGCTCGAAGTGCTACTGTCTTTGTTGCTGAACCAACATCCTCATGTCAACTCGTCTGCATCGAGAACTGAGTTGATCTCCGTCGGTTCACCTTGTACTCGTTCCTTTTCAGAATTGAGAACAGTCTGTCAATTCCCATCTCTCCAAGATCAGCTCGGCTTTCATGAATGTTGGTGAAGGTGTCCCACTCGGCTGGTAGGGCTTGTAATACTTTGAGGTTGATCTCTCTCAAAGTATACTTTCGTCGTCGGATAGACTGAATCCTTCGGATGATATCCATGAACCGCAGCTCCAATTGATCAATGGTTTCATCCTCTTTTAGACAGAAGTTGTCAAAATCTTGACAAGCATGGGAGAACTTGTTCTCCTTGGTTTCATCACTCCCTTCGCTAAGAGATGCCAAAATATCCCACATCTCCTTAGCTGTGTTGCACTCTTCTATCCATGGAAGATAGTCTTGTCCAACTGTAGACAAGATAGTGCTCTGAGCCCAGATATCCAGCTGGCTCACTTTTGCTTCCTCAGGAGTGAAATCTTCTGGCTTTTCCTCAACCATCACCTCAGTTGCATCCCCATCATTAGGATTTGTAGGAGTGCGAATAACTTTTTCCATGATGGTGATCGGTCCGGATGTGATTACTTGTTGCATTCGATGATGCTTGGACAGTAGAATCTTCTTCATTCGAGTTCTCCAGGATGTATAGTTCACAACCGAGAACATGACAACAATCTTGTCTTTAACATCCATCTGCACACAACAAACAGACAATAAATGCAAGCAGAAATGCACTAGCGTGAAAAAGATCTATTCAGTTGATCACTGAAGAAAAACACCTCGATTCACACCTCGTGAAACAGAGTCAGCAGTCTTTTGAACCACTGCTCTGATACCACTTGATGGTCCCGATACGAGTTCTGGTGTATGGGAGGGGGGAATACACCAGATAGAAATTTTAAAACAACCCCCTAAAAATTTATCACAACTGAGTAAAAGGACTCAGCTGGAAACACAACTGAGTAAGAAAACTCAGCTGGAAGAGTGGTGCTGTGCAGAATGTGGTGGAAACAAATAAAAACTCGTATAAACTAACTCACGCTCAGATGCAAGGTCGGTCAATAACCAAATCAGTTGAGATGTAAAGATGCAGTTTTGAGTGCTGGTTAGTTGGTCAGTTGGATAAGCAAAAAGTAACTGAACAGAAAACACAAACACACAAAGGATTTACGTGGTTCGGAGAGAACTCCTACGTCCACGGGGAGTTGTGAATCCAAACAACTCAGTCTAAGTTCTTTAGGACAGCAACCACAACCGTTCAGATAAGTTTACGGGTACTTATCAACCTTATAGATAAGTTTACGGGTACTTATCAACCTATCTACTCAATTTCGGGAAGAGTAAAATCCTAACAACCTTTTTAGGGGATGTGTGTAAAGGGTGGGTTTTCCAACTACTAGCTCGAACAACGAAGTGAGCTAGGATCTAGGCTTGAACAAATGAAGACTCAAACTAAGATCGAAAACACCAAGACACATTCTAACACTCTATGAACTCTCAACTGGTGATGTTCTTAGAGGATGATTTCAGTTAAGCTTGTGTGCAGGATATTGTTTTTCTTTTGCTCTTTTAGTCTCTTTTCGCACTTGTCTGTCTTCTCGTGTGTGAGTTCTATCTTGATGAATGAATGAATGCCTCTATTTATAGGCGGTGAGAATCAACTAGCCGTTGGAGGAGTCGTTGATCTCTGTTCTGTGAAAGCGATGGCTTGTCTCTCATCTCTGCAGATTTTCCCGATTTGGCAACTGTGAACTTCTGCTTTCCTTCTGAGACAACCTTGTGTTGGGCCAAATGAGGTAATGACAGAACGTCAAACCTTCACGTGACTTCTCATTTGAAATTTAAATTACAACCTTTGTCTTCCAACATTGGTTGGTCGGTTGAGTCGTTTGATCTTCATCTGATTTGTCTTCAGCTGATGTTCCATCTGATCGCTACCTTTATCTGACATTCTGTCTGAAGAGGAACAGTTGAACCCTCAGCTGCTTTGAACCTCATGTTGTCGATTAATCGGATTGAGTCTTGCAACTGATGTTCCATCTTAACAGTTGGCTTGAATGCTCAGTTGTCTTTCTCACATCTGATGTTCTGTATTTTGAACGCTCGGTTGTCTTTCTTACATCTGATGTTCTGTATCCAATCAGTTGGCTTGAACGCTCAGTTGTCTTTCTTACAACTGATGTTCTATCTGAACAGTTATCTTGAACGCTCAGTTATCTTTCTTACATCTGATGTTCTCTTACATCTTCCCCCTTAAACGCTCAGTTTACATCTGATGTTCTATCCGAGTGTAGCCATGTTGCCGTCTTCAGCTGGAGTCCTGTAAAGATAAACTCTCAACATTGCTCAAACAACGAGTATAAATACTAACATTAGGAAATGGCAACATCTACTCGGTTGGGGTCAGTTGGTTTTGGAATCAATCAAAACTTTACTTAAATTTCCCAACAATCTCTACCCCTCCAATACCGAAAATTTACTTCTGCCGACTGTTGTCAACACATCATATGTCCTGGGGGAGATTTGTTTATTGATGGATCATTTTGATGATAGTTTATTGTGTATTTCGGCAAGGAGTTGCGAGGTTTTCAAACTATTTTGATAGAAAGAGCATATGTGATAGGGGGAGTGTTGAAGATTGTTCAAAAAGGGAGCAATCTCCATTATACATCACTTTGCACATGTTTTTAAAAGAAAGACAAAAAGGGGAAGTTTGTTGGTGTTATTTTTGACCCAACATTTTTTAATAATTAATTATTTAATTATTATGTATTTTATTTTGTCTTTCTTCTATTTACTTTGTGCTAAAAAGGTGGATTGAGGGTAAAGAGATAAACTTGAAGACCTAGTCAAGTGTTTTATAAAGAGTATGAGAGTTAGAAAACGTGTGCTGACTAAGTCCATGGGAATGAGGAGCAGCAACTATATTTGTGGGAGTGGAAGTTGGAGTTTGTTGAGATAAATCAGGGAAGTGGTTCATGAAGTCGTGGGCACTGCTGATGGAAATCATGTGCTGAGATCATGGATCATGCGAATTACAAGGAGTGCAGCCCAAATTTGCGACCCTCTATAAATAGAGATCAAATGTAACAAGAAATCTGAGGCCTCCAAGATGTAGACTAACTGTATTGATTAGAAATATTTTCGTAGTATTTTTGTAGAGTTTTTACCTTCGAGAATACCAGTTATAGCTTTAGTCACTACCCTTTATGATAAAGCTTTACTCGTTTTCGTGACCCTCTTTACTCAAAGATTTCCATTTTGTAATTCACATTTTATAGTGAAGTTTTTTCCCTGAGGCACTTCACAGGATTATTAATTTAGAATCTCGTGAAAATTTTACATTCATTGTGTTCGTTTGTTTTCCGCTACCTTTTGATTCGAAGTTGTGTGCACTTAAGTTACAACTTTGTTTACAACTTTGTTCTGTGTGTGAATCTGGTACCAACAAAATTCATCCGCCTCATTTCGTTGATGAGCTGAAAGGCAGCATGGCCATCGTTGCTATGGGAATAACATGACCGTGTCTCGGATTCGCAACAGGGTTTTGTCAAATATCTCCCTGGCTAACTTAGACCTCTCGGAAGCAGAATATGCGGCAATCATAGTGGTTCTTGCGACAATATCCGGTTTGGGAATTTCATCGAACATCCTCTTTGCATAGTTGAACTTGGAGGATTTGCAATAAATATCAATCAAATGGTTACGGATATGGCCCGCTGGAATGAACCCAGAAGCAATTATGTGGGCATGGATCCTGGCGGCGATACGGTAGCCGGAGGGGCCGCGTTGGTGGCAGAGATGAAGCTTGCCGGCGTAGTGATTGGCCATGGCGCTCATATCTGACGTTGGCCGGTGTTTTTAATGGACTATACAGATTTCACGGCGGAATTTTTCATATTCGCGATCACCTGACATCGAAGTAACCGATTCTCAGGGAGATTCAAGTGCTCGAAGTCTTGAATTCTGGCGGCAAAGAAGCAATGTGGTGTGGAAAGGCCAATTTTCTTGAATTTTCTCTTTCAACCCTTTTAAGATTTAGAAATTGTATTTTTCACCCCAAATATGTTGGACGCCATCCAAATTTTCTTTATTATTTTTATTTTCTATTTTTTAAATGGTTAAAAATGTGTACTTATTTTTGAAGTGTCATATTATTATGGGTCAATTCAATTCAAGTTGGGCTGGACCAAGTTCAACTACATCTGTCACATAAATATTAGTGGCAGTATAATTAAACAAATTTATATTTATACTGTATCTTTTTTTATGCCGTATCATATTTTTATCTTTTATTCTTGTTCTTTAATAATTGTATTCAAAGATATTATCAAGGGTAGGGATGGCAATGGGCCGGATCTGAACCGGGTTTTATTTACTCCAGATCCAGATTCGATTTTTGGATGTTTGGTCTAGGTCCGGTCCGAATTCATTGGGTTCAAAAAAATTAATTTCATATCCAGATTCAATAAAATTCACGAATTTTGGGTCTAGATCCAGATCCATAGTATTTTTACTTTTAATTTTTTTAATGCCAAAAATCAAGAATGACACTATATAAACTTCTACAATCATTTTAAAGTTCAAAACTAAGTCATTAAATCATATACATCATTTTAAGTCTTCATTCTTCAAAACTAATCTTAGAATGAGAACATAAATTAAATAAGACTTACAAATAGAACTAAAATATGTATTATATATTATATATAATGAAAAAATATATTTATACATATACTACAGACCGGGTCCTAAAACGGATCTGTACCAGATATGGGTCTAAAAATTTAAATCCAGATTCAGATCCGTTTTTTCGATACTTTGTCTAGATCCGACCCAGATCCATCGGATCCAAATTTTTTATGTCTAAATCCTAAAAAACAGATCTGAAACACCGGATCTGGACCGGATTTGGAATTTGTTGCCATCTCTAATCAAGAGGACGGAGAGTAGTAAATATGAGTGTAAACACAAAATATGTATTTATTCAAATAAATATAAGGTTGTATACAAATATAAGAATTTCAAATTTCGGGGTTCAATCTCTATTTGATCCTCCGATGTACCAGGATTTGAGAAGAAACTTTTGGTGGAATGGAATGAAACGAGACGTTGCCTCGTTTGTAGAAAGATGCCTAGCTTGTCAGCAAGTTAAAGCTTTACACCGACGACCGTATGGATTGCTACAACCGTTGGATGTCCCAGATTGGAAATGGGAAGGCATAGCTATGGACTCTATCACAGACTTGCCTAAGTCAAGAAAATGAAACACAGCGATTTGGGTGATAATAGATAGACTTACGAAATCAGCGCACTTCTTACCGATTAAGACTACATATGGATCAGAGAGACTAGCTCAGTTGTATATCAGAGAGATTGTACGTCTGCATGGAATACCGAAGGTCATAATATCAGACAGAGATGCTAAGTTTACCTCGAGATTTTGGATTACGATGCAGAAAGAGTTGGGAACAGAGCTTAATTTCAGTACAGCTTTTCACCCACAGACAGATGGACAGTCAGAGAGAACAATTCAGATTTTGGTCGATATGTTAAGAACAGTGGTTTTGGACCGAGGCGCGAATTGGGAAGAAATTCTACACTTAATCGAATTCGCCTACAACAACAGCTATCAGGCCACGATAGGAATGGCACCGTTTGAGGCTTTGTATGGGAGAAAGTGTAGATCACCGCTTTATTGGGACGAAGTAGGTGAGAGAAAGAACTTAGGCCCAGATGCAATCAATGAAATGATTGAGATAATTCGACAAATTCGAGATAGAATGAAAGAGGCCCAGAGCCGACAGAAGTCGTATGCCGACGATCGTCGAACCAGCCTTGAGTTTGAAATAGGAGATAAAGTTTTCCTTAAGATATCCCCGACCAAAGGAATCCTTAGGTTCGGAGTTAAGGGTAAGTTAAGACCCAGGTTTATAGGACCTTATGAAATCCTCGAGAGAATAGGATCAGTCGCGTATAGATTGGCCTTACCGCCAAGTCTAGGAAGCATTCATAATGTTTTTCACGTTTCTCAGTTGAGAAAATATGTTTACGTTCCTAAGCACGTTATTAGTCAGCAAGACGTAGTTCTTGAATCTGACCTAAGCTATGAAGAAAAGCCGATATCGATCTTGGATAGAAAAGTTCAAGAATTAAGAACCAAATCGATACCAATAGTTAAAGTGCTATGGAACCATCACGGGCAAGAAGAAGCTACGTGGGAACTCGAGGAGAAGATGAACGAGCGATATCCTCATCTTTTTGCAGAAGATAAGCAAATTTCGGGACGAAATAATGCTCCGTAAATTCCTTACGTTCTAAAAAATTTTAAAGTTAATTAAATAAATGGCTTTGCACGCCTAAGTTTACAATTTTTTAATTCTAAGACTAACGGTCGAATCCGTTATTAAAAATAAATTACAGAAGTCAGCTAGATGACTACTGTATTTAGGGTTAGCGCGTACGAAAAGTTCTTAGTTCGTAAACTAAGAACGGAAAACCGTCTAAATTTTACAATCACGAAATTGCGATACGAACACGCCGAGAAAGTTTGTTTTTATGTTTTTCCGGACGAAACTTGGACTGTGTCGTCCCGAGTTTTTGTCAAAATAAATTTTGTAAATTTATTTTCCAATTAAGTTCATACGTTAGAATTTTTAAGTCAAATCGAATCGCGACGATTTTTGTACCGAGCAACGTTTTTCGTCGTTCGTTTTTCCGTAACGTCGGATCGCGCCGGAAAAACCCGTAACCCTCTTAATTTTTCTGCATGCAGCCGACACATCATCCTAATTAGGTGGAAACATGCATGTTTGACTTGTTTAATTAAGTGACACATAAACCTTACTTTACACAATTTCAACCATTTTCATCATAACAACACTTGAACAAAATCAATCCTCCCATCTCTCTCTTACTCTCTCGGCAGCTCTCTCTCTCTCCCCCCAATCTTCATCTTCTTCATCTTCTTTCTTCACCTCCATTGAAGACACCTTGAAGTTCTTGAAGAAGAAACCACACAAGTCCTCAATCATCCAACAAAACCTACTACATCCTTTGTTAAATCTTAAGGTATTCAACTCCTCTTTAATTCTATCCATCCAAAACCCTTTTCTTTCTATTTTCCTTCTTGATCGAAAAATTTAAGTAATGGAATGGATGTTTTGATCTTAGAATAATGAAATTGGATATGTTAGATAGATTAAATAGGGTTTAAAATTGATCAAAACCAAGAACCATAAATCTTGTGTAAATGCCGAAATTTTTAGGGATTTTGTAGGATTTTTGTTTTTCTTCTTTTGATGATGGATTCATGCTTAGTAGATGTTTAATTAGTGTTTGGAATGAAAAGGAATTGAAAGCCATATGTGTTTGTGAAATTTAAATTAGGGTTTGAATTATGAATTTAGGGGTTTTTGTATGTTAATTGATAATTGTTTTGCAATTGATTAATGGATGATATAAGAGGTTGATTAGTAAATAAATGTAGTTAATTGGGGAAGAAAATCACCCCCTTAATATCTTCATAAAACCATAAATTTATAGGATAATTAGGAGTTTCTACATGTTTGATACAAGTGATGAATTGTTAGTTAAATTATGTTGTAAATCATGTTAGTTAATTATAGAATTTAAATGAGAATTTTCTAAAAATGTTTAATGAAACATAAGAGATAAAGATCACCTTATAAGTTGAGTTATAATGATGTTATGATATGTGTGCATGCATGAAAATGATTCACGTTAGACGTAGTTTAACGTCGTAAAATTTGAATAAAATCCGACAACTTTGAAAAAATCGCATAAGAGACGAACATTTAGTTATAACTAATAATTGAGAAGTCGAATGGGAATTCTAATTTGATATTACTGTTTATGATAAAATTTAGAACAACTTTCTAGTTGACGTCATAAGCTTTCGAGTTGATATAATATGGGCTATAGTTATAGTCGAGAACTAGAACGCGTTTGAAATTTTTGTTGGTTTAGTACTTGTTAGTTGAAATCTGACGTATAGAACGTCGTGCTTTTGAACGAGTTTTGAGAAGGAGTTTGTCACGTATGGGAGTACGTGATGACTGCCTTGAGAGTCCAATTTCTAAAAAAATTGAGTACGAGAGCTTAGAACGAACCTAAGACGTTATACGTCGAACCTATCAAGCAATTAGGGTTTTCACAGCAGTTTTGCGACCCTCGCCGGAAACTGTAATAACTTCCAGCTCGTTTATCGGATTTGTGATCCGTAAATTGGAGCGCGAACTAGACTTCCTAAGATTTCTAATGGTACAGGGCTCACCCCCTGTTTCCAAATCCTCTGTTCTGGACAGCCTCCAGAGTTACTGGACTGTGCAGTGAAAATTCAGTTTCTTGTTTTCTAAGTTGTTTAGTTCACAACTTAGTTTCTTTCGATCTTTTAAACCGTTTCATCTAACGAATATCTTTCTACTGACCCTAGAGTCAAGTACAGGACCTTGAGTGATGAAAACCAGTCGACATCTTATATCTTATCTTTTTGTTAAAGAAGTAATAAACGAGAAATTCCTTAAATCGCCTAAGTTGATTCTTTCCAACTTAGTTTCTTAATCTTTAAAGTCGTATTAAGTTATCGACTACCTTCTCTACTGACCCGAGAGTCGAGTATGAGATCTTCCGAGTTCTAAACGAGATTGGTACGAGTCTCATTTCCCGTTTAAGTAAAACGAATCTAGTAAGCGTGCAAATGCCTAAAGAATGAAACAACTAAAACCTCTTCGATTTCTCTTTAACCATTTATTTTTACAACCCGTTTTTAAGTATATTTATTTTACGATGAAGGATGAAGCCAACTGTAGAGAAAGGGCGGAAGATCCAAAGTTGGAAGCTTTGCTTTAAGTTCTGTAAATCAAGGTGGGCTTTTATATACAAAATAAAACGAGCAATGCTCGGAAAATCTTTCTTTATCGCTTTGATATCTGTGTTTTCAAAGTGATATTATGGCATGAATTGTTTTATGTTTTATGTGAGTTCTCTTGTACCTATCTGAGTCAACATTCGTGTTTTCCAGATTTAGAGTTAGTCTATTTAGATTAACTAACGATCGGCTCTGAGTTAGCTGCTAAGTGCTTTTCAGAGTTAGTGCACTTTGTAACCTGTGGTGTATGTGATATCCTGTTGAGGGGTACCAGCCACGGTGAATTAGTATTGGTCAAGATTGAACGTAACATTAGTCAGAAAATGCTCGCGCGAGTGATTTATGAGAAAAAGTCAGAAAATGTTTAGTAGACACGGATTCTTTCAATAAAACTCCGATGTGCTACGCTTGTGAAATGCCATATTTATCTATTTTTATGATTATGTTTTCGGCATCGTGCCCACTAAGTACGTTTGTACTTAGCCCTGCATTGTTTTCTAAATGTGCAGGTTGAAGCGACGGTGAGCGGCGACGGTTGGTGTTGAGTTAAAAGATAGAATGCTTAGTTATAACCCTTCCGCTGCTAAACTCTAAGATGTCTTTTGAGATGTATTTTTGAACAAGTCTGTAATTATAAACTTGGTTTCTTCTATATTAAAGTCTTATTCATGGTTTATTGATGTTTTTCATGTATGTTTAGTCAATTAGCCCCCTTCTTCCCCGCTTCTTTAATCCAACCCCAGTCGCACCCCGGCTTCTGCCGTCCTTCGGGATTTGGGGCTGTGACAATTCCTACGAAGAAAGCCTTGAATCTCGCTAGGACACCTTGAGTATTAAGAGAGAAATCTTGGAGAATTTCTCTCTTCCATTTTTGAGCTCTTGAAGATGAGTTTTAGGTGTGATTTAAAGTTGTGTAGAGACCCCTATTTATAGTTGTAGGAAGAGAGAAGTTGAGTGGGCTTTGGACTCCATCATGGGCTCTAAGGGCTTGGGTGGCGCGATATCATTGGCTCTTGAATATTGATGTATATCCCTTTACTTGTTGCCAAAGAAATAGATATTTATCACCATATAAAGACATATTTATCAATTAAATAACTTATTTTAATATGGATATCTATAAGATTCCATTATCAAATAAATATAAATAATTAATAAATATTTCTTAAATTTTCGGTTCCTACAAATGCCCCCTCGAGACTTGTTTATGGACGACTTGTCGTGAAAATGAATGAGTCTCGATAAATTTGAATTTACTAGAAAGTTTATACTCGTTTCAAGGAGTTCTTGAATTTGATAGAAAGTTTAAACTCGTTTCAAGGAGTTTTGAATATGTTAGAAAGTTTATACTCGTTTCAAGGAGTCTTGAATTTGATAGAAAGTTTATACTCGTTTCAAGGAGTCTTGAATTTGAACTTGATTTTAGATAGTTTATGCTCGTATCAAGGAGCATCCATTTGATTTCAATTGTAGACCTTTTATACTCGTGTCAATGAGTCTTCACTTGATTTTAATTTGTAAACATTTTATACTCGTGTTAAGGAGTCTTTGACTTGGACGATTCTTCAAAGAATTTGATTATAATTTTAAGGAGAGGCGTTGTACATAGTTTATACTCATGCGGGCCAGGAGTAACATGCAGTTTAGGCTCGTGCGTTATGGAGCGTTGTAAACAGTTTAGGCTCTTATCAAGGAGCGTTTGAAGTTATTTTGTTTGAAAAGTTTAGACGGTTTTTACTCGCATCTAGGAGCATTTTAGACAGTTTAAGCTCTTATCAAGGAGCACTTGAAGTTATGTTGAAAAGTTTAGATGGTTTATACTCGCATCTAGGAGCATTTTAGACAGTTTAAGCTCTTATCAAGGAGCATTGGCTTCATGGATTCCACCAAGTATTAGAAGATTGATTTGTAGCATCTTCGTCGTCTTCCCTTGTAGCTTCTTCATCACTTGAACTTTCTTTAGGAGATTTGCCCCCATAGGTTGTTTCTTGATTTTCTTCAAAGTTGTGACCCTCTTCAATCGAAAGATCTTCAACTTCATTTGCAATCATGCTTAACTCCATGTCATGAGCTCTTGTAGTCAGTTCTTCGAAGGTTTTTGGCTGAATTCCTTTAAGGATGTATCGAAGACTCTAATTCATGCCTTGGATGCACATCTCAATTGCTAAAGTTTCAGACAATCGATCTTTGCAATTTAAGCTTAAGTCCCTCCAACGATTGATGTAGTCGATGACGGGCTCTTCTTTCCATTGACTTGACTTTGTAAGCTCCACCATGCTCACCGTCCTTCGAGTGCTATAAAAGTGATTGAGGAATTCTTTCTCCAATTGCCCCCAACTATCAATGGAGTTTGGCTGCAAGTCAGCATACCAATCAAAGGCATTGTCCTTCAAAGAACGCACGAACTGCTTCACCATGTGATCTCCATAAGTGCCAGCATCGTTGCAAGTCTCCACGAAGTGGGCTATATGTTGCTTTGGATTTCCTTTGCCATCAAATTGTTCAAACTTTGGAGGCTAATAGCCGATCGGCATCTTCAAGCTTTCAATCCTTGGAGTGTATGGCTTGCTATACGTCCATGAAGATTTGGAGGTCCCTTCGAGCTTGTCCTTGATTGCTTTCTTGATGAATGCTTTGAGTTGATCGGCATGCATCAATCCATCGGAAGAGACTTCAAGCTCCTTAGTCGGAGATTTGTCACCATCTTTTGACTCTATGAACAACTTGGCTTCTTGTATCCAAAGTATTTGCATTTTCCAGCATTGCGAGTTGAAGATCTCGTTCTTCAAAGTGTTTGGCAAGTCCTTCAGCAAGCTTTGTCAACTTTGCGATTTGTTCCTCAAGAGTTGTAGACATTTTCTTTGTTGAAGTTGGCGAAGAGAAGAGATGAGAGGTAGAGATTGTCCCACTGGGCGTGCCAAAATCTGTAAACACAAAATATGTATTTATTCAAATAAATATAAGGTTGTATACAAATATAAGAATTTCAAATTTCGGGGTTCAATCTCTATTTGATCCTCCGATTCTTCTCTTCACTTTGACCCTCGAACGGTCTTCAAGCAGCCTTTGAGATTTGATGGAGAAGTATGTCTCCTTGACCTCCTTAGACTTGATCTTCAAGCTTTGTAACGTTGATACGGATGACTTTCGCCTTGCTTCCGAGGTAAACGTTGAGCTTTGATTTGATCTTTGACTTGATGACGTTGACTTGAGCTTTGAGGTTGATGGCGTTGACTTAAGCTTTGGGATTGATGGTGTTGATGTGGAGGACTTTCGCCTTGTTTCCGAAGTGACGTTGAGCGTCGAGCTTTATAACGTTGACGTGGAGGACTTCCACCTTGTTTCCGGATCAAACACCACTTGATATGATTCCGCCGAAGAACGCGTTGATTCCTACGAAGAACGCCTTGAATCTCGCTGGGACACCTTGAGTATTGAGAGAGAAATCTTGGAGAATTTCTCTCTTCAATTCTTGAGCTCTTGAAGATGATTTTTAGGTGTGATTTAAAGTTGTGTGGAGACCTTTATTTATAGGGAAAAATATGGTGGACTTGGTGGGCTTTTAGGCTCCATCATGGGCTTGAGGGATGAGGTGGCGCGATCTCATTGGCTCTTAAATATTGATGTATATCCTTTACTTGTTCCCAAAGAAATAGATATTTATCACTATATAAAGATATATTTATCAATTAAATAACTTATTTAATATGAATATCATAAGATTCCATGATAAAATAAAATATTAAAATTAATAAAATATTTCTTTAAATTTTCGATATCTACGATAAGACCAACTAATCAATAATCATCATATAATTATTATCTTTACCTAACTTTAATAAGGTTGAAATCTATACATCCTTGAATGAAAAATAGAGTGAAAATTTAAAATCATTTAAATGAATTTTGTACATTGAAAATAAATTGACTTATCCATATTCCATAGTGAAAGAGAGCATATGAATGCCGGCCATCAATCGGGATCCCTAGCTAGTCAACCAAAATCAACAGATCGAGGGGCATTATGGTGAATTCCACCATAATTAAGGTCAAGATTTTTCAAAGCAGCAGGTGGGCTTGGTTGGTAGTATCGCCCCTCGCATCGCACCATATAAAAGCCAAGTTGAGAGAGAGAGAGAGAGAAGTGTTGGTGTGAGTGTGATTCAGACACTTTAGAGTTCAGAAATCGCAGAGAGATTCGAGGAGATGGATTCGGATTACGGCGTCGCTAGAGAACTTTCGGATCTGCAGAAGCTACGATCTCAATATCAACCCGAACTTCCTCCCTGCCTTCAGGTTTACTTTTTTTTTAAAGTTTTGTTCAATTGTATTCAATTCTGGTTTAATGTAGCTTCAATCTATTGTTCGTGTCGTATACTTTTTTGTTCGCTTTGGTGTTTTTTGATGGATTCACTGGTACTTAAAAGTAGTGATGTGTTGAAGATCTTAAAATGATGATGTATCGAAGATTTTACGAGGAAATAGATCTATTGGAATTTTGTAGTGCGGAATATTGCATTACTGTTCGTGAAAAGCTATTCTTCTTTTGTAGAGATTTAGGATATTGTGTGGAATAAAGGCCATGATATTATATGCTAGATCCTACATGTATGTTTTGACCTCTATCTACGCTGCCACTTTGCTGGGGGCTACTTTGAATTTAACTGGCTAATAGCTCACGTTATGATTTCTACTGTGTGTGGTCCAATGAATCTTGAAAACATTTAATGCAAATTATATTATGTTTACTTCGTTTGTCAATTAACTGATTAAAAATGCCACCTTTACTGTCACGGATGGGATTAATGTATGATTGAGAAAAAGTTTAAATTAGTGAATCATAATTAAAGCTAATTTTATTTTATCTACACTTTGTTAATTAATTGAGCGCCTTCGATATTGTTTACTTGGACAGGGAACTACTGTCCGTGTGGAATATGGTGATGTTACGGCAACTGCTGATCCTGTCGGCGCTCATACCATAAGTAGAACATTTCCTCACACTTATGGTCGTCCTTTAGCTCATTTCTTGAGGGCAAATGCCAAGGTTCCTGGTGCACAAATCATTGCAGAGCATCCTGCTGTTAGGTATACGTTATTCTGGCTAAGTCGTTCCATAAGTACACATATCAACATTTCATTGAAAAAGATACACTTCCTGTATGCCTATGATGAATCATCCATGTGTAATTCTACTAAACTAGTATCCACCTTTCCTTATTCTTTCTCAGGGTCGGGGTTGTCTTTTCTGGTAGACAGTCTCCTGGAGGACACAATGTTATTTGGGGTCTTCATAATGCTATCAAAATTAACAATCCAAAGAGTATTGTGCTTGGCTTTCTTGGTGAGACTTTGAATCCTTTAGATTACGAGACATGCCAATTTTTTTGTACTTCACAGTATGTCTTAGATTATTGATTGAGTTTGGCCTTATTGGGAAGAATAGAGCAACACTAAGGACTCAATTATATCTTGTCAGGTGGTTCTGATGGTTTATTTGCACAAAAAACTCTAGAGATAACAGATGATATTCTTGCGACATACAAAAATCAAGGTGAGCAAGAGTGACACGGTAGCATGTCTTCATTTTTAACTCTTATTTCTAAGAATTCTTATTATTGAATCTACTTGACTCTTAAAATTTTCAAGAGTTCTTATTATTGAATGTATAATTGTTTAAGGTGGCTACGACTTGCTTGGGCGGACGAAAGATCAGATTAGAACAACCGAGCAGGTTAATGCAGCACTTGATGCATGCAACAGTTTGAAGTTGGATGCTCTTGTTATTATTGGAGGTATTGGATATGTTGTCTTTAAGGTTCATGGTAATCTAGGATATTTTATAACTCTTTGAGTTTCTGACATGCACTCAACTTCTTTGTGCAGGCGTCACATCAAATACGGATGCTGCCCATCTTGCAGAAACTTTTGCTGAAAGAAACTGCCCCACAAAGGTATATTGTATAACACTCTATGGATGATTAGAATGTTGCTTGGTTCAGTTTTAATTTTTAGTTCGGTTACACAACTTTCCAAGTTAATTTTAAGTTTTTTGATAAACATCATTGCTTGATGTTTTGGTGCCTAACATCTAGAAATTTCTATTTTTTTTTTGTTATCTAGTAGTTCTTGTTATCATCTAAATGCCATTGCTAAGACAACTCTGAAATTTTATCAGGTTGTAGGTATTCCTGTTACATTAAACGGAGATCTTAAAAACCAATTTGTTGAGACAAATGTGGGATATGACACAATATGCAAGGTAAAAGATTTCTATGCATTTTGGCAGTTCCCCCCCTCCCCCCCACCCCCCCCCCCCCAACCCCCCAACCCACACAACCGAAAAAAGAAAAGAAAATGGGAATGTAGAAGTTTATGATGTGTAGTAGTTATACTGTTTTCTCATTATGAAAGGGACATGTGTGAATTCTCATTTTTTTTAACACACAGAACTAGTGAATCATTTCTCCATTTTTCATTTGTGCACGATGTTCACTGAATAAGGACTATACAATTATCACACTGCTTTAAAGTAAAGCCATATCTTTTTCTTTAGGTTTTGATCACGTTAGGCAGGTCCTCTATTTTTCTCCAAAAAAGTGAAATAATTGTGTTTTATTTCACTATTTTCAGGTTAATTCCCAGCTGATAAGCAATGTATGTACTGATGCACTCTCTGCAGAGAAGGTAAACTGATTTATAGCATTTACTTCTGCATCTTTATTTTGGAGTAAACTTTTGAAGGTGTAAATGGAGTACTGCGAATTGTTGCTCCTATTTTATGTATGCTTTTCTATATACCCTGCTCTTACATTGTTTTGTTTTATTTGCAGTATTATTATTTTATCCGACTCATGGGAAGGAAGGCGTCTCATGTTGCCTTGGAGTGCACTCTCCAGTCGCATCCCAATATGGTTTTTAATTTTTATCAACTCTTTTCCACCATTTATTTCAATATTTTTATAGCATTATGGGATATTACGTATAATTTGTTCCTGATTTGAGGAGGTTTGACTGTTGTTGCAGGTTATTCTTGCTGAAGAGGTTGCTGCATCAAAGCTTACACTTTTCGACATCACTAAACAAATATGTGATGCTGTTCAGGCAAGGGGAGAGCAAGGTTGATCACATCCTAAAGTTTCATTCTTATCATAGTTATTGTGGCTTGAATTGCTTTCTAACAGTTTTTTCTGTCAGATAAGTACCATGGTGTAATCCTGTTGCCGGAGGGGCTTATAGAAAGCATTCCTGAAGTGGATGCTCTATTGCAGGTGTGGAATATTTGTCATTATTGGATAGGCTTTCCTTATTATTTTGCAGTATTATCATTTTCCCCCTCTAGAATGCTCTCGTAAATAGAATTAAACGACACGCATTGCTACTTTCGTCCTTGCCCAAAAAAGTTGCAATTGAAAGCTTTGGATTTTTGGAAACTTTGTATTTTGAGTAGTTAATTTTGCATTACTGAACAAATTATGATCATCTATATCAAATCCTTTTACTCGCAGGAAATTCATCGTTTGCTTAGAGAAGGTGTGTCTGCTGATAACATTTCTACCCAGCTGTCACCTTGGGCATCTGCATTGTTTGAATTTCTGCCCGTGTTTATTCGCAAGCAGGTAAATCTTATTGTACTTAATTGCTGTAACTTGAAATTTAATTTCTTTGAATAATATTGCTGACCCTGAAATTTTGCTTTGTGTTAGCTCCTCCTTCACCCAGAATCAGATGACTCAGCTCAACTTTCTCAGGTACTTTTATTGTGTATTTATTTCATATATTGAGACATGGTTTTTGTCAAGTCTCGACTTAATTTTTAATATTTGATATTTCCAAACTCGACAGATTGAGACAGAAAAGCTTCTTGCCTATCTTGTTGAAGTGGAAATGAACAAGCGATTGGTAAGCTCTTACTCATCAGTTGCCTAGTTTAGCTTTTGTCTTGTCGTACAGTCTTGAAAAACTGCTTGTATTGGGCCTCCTGTTATCAATTAAAGACTTGAGCCTTTCTTATGTCTGATATTTCTGCTACATGGATGATTCTTGGCCATTTCCGAATCATCATGCTAAAACTGTTAGTAAATTGCTGCAACTGTAGTCCCTAAAAAAAACAGTGATTTCTGATCTCTCTCATATCCCGTACTCCATCACGATTGCTAAAACTGTTACTTAGTAAATTGCTGCAACTGTAGTCCCTAAAAAAACAGTGATTTCTGATCTCTCTCATATCCCATACTCCATCACGATTAAAACAGTTCCAAATTCATGTTTGGTTTCTAGAAGTTGATTTGTTTTGGAACTTTTTTTTCAGTAAAAGGTTGTGATTTTTATGCATCTTAATCTCTTTGCAGAAAGAAGGGACCTACAAGGGCAAGAAGTTCAATGCTATTTGTCATTTCTTTGGTTATCAAGCTCGGGGTTCGTTGCCATCGAAATTTGACTGTGACTACGCCTATGTAAGCTTGATATAGTTCAATATCTGAATTTCTATCCTCAACTTCTCTCATAATGAAACTTTTGCTTGTTAACCAATAAATTGTAGATCTAAAAAATTAATGAGGTTGTTGTTTCAGGTGCTTGGTCATATTGGTTACCAAATAATTGTTTCTGGTCTGAATGGCTATATGGCAACGGTCAACAATTTGAAGAATCCAGTAAACAAGTGGCGTTGTGGTGCTGCTCCGATAACAGTAGGTTTCTAATTCCTTCCGTTGATAACAATTTGCATGGACGGTTTTCTACAATATGTTTTAACTGCTTTTTTATTTATTTTCTTTCCCATCTCTCTTTAATCTGAATATCTCGTCCAATCTCTTCTTGTAATTCCAGGCTATGCTGACTGTTAAGCGCTATGGTCGTGGCCATGGGGATTCGAATTTTGGAAAACCAGCATTGCATCCAGCAACTGTTGATTTGAAGGGAAAGGCATATGAGTAAGTTTATATTACCATTCTCCCTCACACATGTTAAATTCTATCTTTTAAACTTCTGATCATTCATTTGATTTTGTTTCGCAGATTATTGAGACAAAACGCTACCAAGTTCTTGTTGGACGATGTTTACAGAAACCCGGGACCTCTTCAGTTTGAGGGCCCAGGTGCTGATGCCAAGCCTGTCACACTTTGTGTCGAAGATCAAGATTACATGGGTCGGATAAAGAAGTTGCAGGAGTACCTCGACAAGGTTTCACCCTCCCCATAAAATTTCATATGCTTTTATAACCTAGAACGATCTCACGCCTCTTTTGTTCTTTCACTTGGTTTCCCAGGTTCGCTCGATTGTAAAACCCGGATGCTCTCAGGATGTTCTCAAAGCTGCTCTAAGTGCCATGGCATCAGTAACTGATATTCTCTCTGTGATCACCACACCTTCAAGTGGAAATGTCCACATCTAGATGTAGCTTTGACGTCTCTTTAATCGCCCTTCCTTTCTTGTTCTCAACTCATTTGCGGAGTATATTTGGACTTAGAAGGATTAGACAGTGACCTAAAACCAATTTTTGTTTATGTTTCCAATTGTTGGTTCATGTAAGTTTGAAGAATAAGTTTAGGGTTGCTTTGCTTTGAGGTGTATGAAAAAGTGCTACTACGACAAAAAAACTAAACTCTTATGTTTCAAAATCGAGTTACACTAAATTGAATTCTCATTTTTGTTTTTATGCTTATAAATTTCCTGAAAGCATATGCACTTAATCGAGTTCCGATTTTGGTTTGAATAGCTAAGTGTCAAATTGTTTTAGACGACGACGGATTTTTGAAGAATTAGTGATTTTGGCCGCTTTCTCCAAATTCGCTCTTAGGATTTGCTCAAGGAGTTCAACAAAATTACATGTTTGGTTTGAATAATTTGCGTGTGATGGATAATTAAGTTCTTCATCAATTGAATGATATCTTTCTAAATTTAGAATGATTATTAATCAATTATTTAATCTGATCTTATCCCATCACATCTTATTAGTTATATCCTTCATACCAAACACTACCTAATAATCATTTTTCGTCTAACCACATACACCTCCTTGCTAAATGAAATAATCATTTTTCGTCTAACCGCATACACCTCCTTGCTAAATGAAAGAATTGATCCTAGCCATCTATAAAATCTCATCATCTACGGCTCAACTACAGTCGCTCGCTTTATTACTCCCATTGACTCCCAAATTTATGAGTACTTTGAAACGACAAGGTTCTAAGAGGTGTAAGTGGAGGAAACGTAGATATAAGTAGAAAAAAAGTAGAATTAAGAATCAAAAGTAGTAGAAAATGATGGATCAATGTAGTGGAAAGTGTAAATAGATAGAAATTATAAGGATAAGTAAAAGAGTTATTTTAGAGTATGGATAAATTTGGGGAACAGATAAAAAAGAAAAACTGTGCATAATTTTAGGGGTGGACGAATAATTAAAAGCTATAAACAACAAAATACAGACTTGCATTCACCACTCATTGCTGGGCTGCAGCTAGGGGTGACCATTGGGTCGGACCCGGACCGACGACCCCATCTTTTTAAAAAAACTTGACCGACCCGGACAGAAGAAGAGGTCATCGACCCTGACCCATCCCAGACCCGGGGTCTGGGTTCGGTCCAACCCGTTAAAATGCAAATTTATAATAGTTTTCCTTCTTTTTTCCAATTCAAGTATTCAACACTAAATTTTCATCGATAAAAACATCAATAAAATATCTCTTAGTCTCAAATATTATCAATCTCACATCAAAAACATTAATTAAAAGCAATACATTACATAATAATCCAATCACAAGTCCATAAAAACAAATTTAAAATCTTCAAATTCAACCCAAATTTGTATTGGTATCCATCATTTTCGCTTGGCTTTGTTGGGTTTGAACACTCTTCCCTTGGTTTAAGAAATCTGGAAAAAAAATCAAACAAAAAATCTGTATAAAAATTTGCAGTCAAGCTACACAAAATCTGCACAAATAACATAAAAAAATCTGCACAAAAATCAGATAAAAAATAAACCAAAAAAACTGCACAATAAATGGGATAAAAACTGCACAAAACAATAAAAGACTGCACAAACTCTGGAGGCATTACGATCAAAACAACCATAGATAAAACCAGTTGTCTACTAATCTCAAGACATAAAAATCTACCCAACCGTAAAAGCAATATGAGTTCTTGTTTCACTCACAAACTCAGTAACTCATTTTTTAGAGATTTCTGTTACAATCATCAGTATAAGTCCTTCATGCTCCCACACAAATAAAGCTGGCCAGAAATTGATCAAAACTCTTTATAAAAAAAAAAGTAAACAGACTGAAAGCATTCATAGGTATTGCGCACAGTCGCACAGAAAATGAAAAACTATCAAAGTTAAAATATAAATCAATCAAGGAAATCTGCACAAGCAGTTCAATAGAGATAAAAATAGAAAATGAAAAACTATAACAAAGAGAGAAAGGGAGAGAGATTAAAACTAAATCTGAAAGAAAAATAGTGTTTTAATCATACACAAACTGAGGTGAGAGAGATGGGGGTTAGGAGATTTACCTTAATGACGACGTGCACCGGAGGTCCGGCCGTAAATGAGAAGAAGATTTGAAGGAGTAGCGGCGTTAGAGTCAGAGAGATGGTGAGGAAGTAAGGTTTGTGAAGAAAGAAAATGAATGAAATGATATATATACTACTCCCTCGTATAAAGTCCCATTTCACATGCTCCCTCCATCCAAACTTAATTGCCCATTTAAGTGAGGCACGGAGTTTAAAGAATGCTGAAAAAATATAGTTGGTGGAGAAAAAAAGATTTTGAGAACAGTGAGATAGTGTGTAAGTAGTTTCTTAATTTTTTTGATTAACAAAAGCAGAGAAGAGTTTTTTTTTAGGACGGTAATTTTAACTATTTTTCAATTATAGGCCAAAATTTTGCGGGCTTTCAATTTTAGGACAATATTTAAAATATTAATCAATTTTAGGACAATATCTAAAATATTGATCAATTTTATGACAAAATTGAGCCCGATCGGGCTAAGTCGTACTTCACTCTCACGTGAACTCAAATCTTTGGCCTGATTCCTACTTCGCTGACAGCTAAGCGGTCCATTCATCAATTGTATATATTATTATTACAAACAAAAATCAATTATTCACCCTATAAAGTAAACTCGTCCAGAAAAAGAAAACAAAAACACACAACAACCACCCCAAAGCTGAAGAACCCTAGTCACAATCGATTGCAAATGAGAATTTTTACTGCCCAAACTAAATGCAATTGACATAATCGACTCTTGAGACAGTTGCGGTGTGGTTTTGTTTTTTTTTTCTGGACGAGTTTACTTTGTAAGGTGAATAATTGATTTTTTTTGTAATAATAATATATACAATTGATGAATAGACTGCCTAGTTGGCAGCCAAGTGAGAATCGAGCCTAAGATTTGAGTTCACGTGAGAGTGAAGTACGACTTAACCGATTGGGCTCAATTTTGTCCTAAAATTAATTAATATTTTAAATATTGTCCTAAAATTGATTAATATTTTAAATATTGTCCTAAAATTGAAAGCCCGCAAAATTTTGTCCTAAAATTGAAAGTTACCGTCCAAAAGAAAGTTCTTCTCACAAAAGCAACATATACTCTCACATCTCTCTCTCTCTCACGTTCTCCTTCTTCCTCTTTATTTCTGCAACCACCGCCTCTTTACAACACTCCATTATTCTCCAATTCTCCACGGCAGGGACCAAACAATCCTTAAATTCATCACTATCATTCAACACCAAATTATGTCTCGTTACCTTCTTCGAGTGCGAAAAGCTCGGGATTTTTGTGAAATTATGGACTCCTCGAAGTCATCGGGCAGCCCCAATTCTACGACGTCGTATCGGAGCCATTTTCCGGTGGACTATCCATATCCACCGTCTGCTTCTCCTGCTCCACCACTACCACGTCCTTCGACCGCATCCTACTCCGCTCCTCCGCCGCCGCCCTCAGCGCCTCCAGCAGCTCCGCCACCGCTCGCTTTTCATCTCCGCCGCCGCTATCTCTTCCTCCAACCGCGCCGCCACCTCTCTCTCAGCCGGCGTCATCTCCATCTGCGGCGCCCATTCTCTCACTACAATCCCCCTCTCCCCCACTCTCTCCTCGAACCCTACCGGCACCTCAACCTCCCTCGCCTTCCCGGAGAATATGTCCGCCCTATCCGCCTCCCTCACCACCCAAATGAAATTCTTCCCGCTCTGCTCCAACCCCGCCGCCAGCTCTCCGATCTCTTCATTTGTCAGTGAGATATTGCTCCCAAAACAAATGTACATCACAGATCTCGGAAAAAAATTCGCTCACACAAGGCAAATTATTAATCTCCTCTTCCACAGCAAACGACCGCCCCAAAAACTCATACAAAACGCTGAACAGATTCAGAGGAATAGAACTTTGTCACCTCCCTGCCGCCGCTGCAGCGGCGCCGGCCCAACCACCACAACTCCGGCGGCAATTGTGGTAATGGGTGGTGGCGGCGGCGGTAAGAAGAAGGGTGGGAGGGAGAGAGACAGACGTAAATGGGAGAGGAGAGTGATATAATTTGAAATAATTGGGTTATTTAATTTGTTAATTAAAATGGTAATGAGTTAATTGTGGCAAAGGTACTAATAAAGCAAAAATAATGAAGGTATATGGGTCAATTTGTCAAAATAGGGCAATTAAGTTTGGGCATTTTTTTAAATTTAAATGGGTCATTTAAGTTTGGACAGAGGGAGTATTTCATATGTATTTTTTAAAAAGTCTTATTCTGTTTTTTGTACCATTATAGTCTCTTTGCTTTTTAAAATTATTACCTTTATACTCTCTTTATCACTACCTTTTGCCAATATTACTACCTTTTTGTCAATACCACTATCTTTTTGTCAATACCACTATCCCTACTTTCTAACTTTTACCCCATTCAAAAACACTTTATCAATTTTCTTAATGCCCGTTTCCATTTAAAATGAGACTTTATAACTAATACGGAAAGAGTATTTCTTATTAATATAATAAAAAACATATTATTAATTAATTGTATGGATCGGCTTCGGGTCACTCGAGTTTGAGCGGGTTTGGACTCGGACCGACCCGATCTATGTTCGGGTCTTTAAATTTGGACCGATCCTGACCCATTCAATTATTGGATCGGTTCCAACCCGACCCTAACCCAACGGTTCGGATCAATTTAACGGGTCGGATTCGGGTTTGTTCACCCCCAGCTGCAGCTCCCCACCAGAATTCAAAAGGCCCAAACTAACTAAACGCCCAATAACATTTTCCTTTTTGTGTGTAAAAGGCCCAATAACATTTAATCGAATGAAAATCCCCCTATTATTCATATTCACAAAACCCTAATCTATAAATCCCCTTTTTTTTTTTTCCAACGCATTTGCAGTTGCCGTTGCAGTTGAGCTACAGAGAAGATGCAGATCTTCGTGAAAACCCTAACGGGTAAGACCATCACCCTCGAGGTTGAATCCTCAGACACCATCGACAATGTGAAGGCTAAGATTCAGGATAAGGAAGGCATCCCGCCGGACCAGCAGCGTCTCATCTTCGCCGGCAAGCAGCTCGAGGACGGCCGCACCCTCGCCGATTACAACATTCAGAAAGAATCCACGCTCCACCTCGTGCTCCGCCTCCGTGGAGGCGCGAAGAAGCGGAAGAAGAAGACCTACACCAAGCCGAAGAAGATCAAGCACAAGAAGAAGAAGGTGAAGCTCGCCGTGCTACAGTTCTACAAGGTGGATGATTCCGGAAAGGTCCAGAGGCTGAGGAAGGAGTGCCCCAACGCCGAGTGCGGCGCCGGAACTTTCATGGCGAATCACTTTGACAGGCACTACTGCGGTAAGTGTGGCCTCACCTATGTTTACAATAAGGCCGGCGGGGACTAGGCTTGCTTTTTTTTGGCTGGCTTTGAGAGCTTTTTTTATATGTTGGTTTTAGTTCTATTTTGAAAGTGAAATTGGAGTAGTAGTTTTGTGGTTTTATGGATTTTTGTTATGATACTTTCAATTTTAAGTTTGAAGTTAGTTCACTGCTAATGATGCTTTAATTTTGTTTTATGATATCATTGATTTTTATCAATTACTAGTTAATTTTGCATGTTAGTTGAGTGGTTTTGGCTTAGATTAAATTAATTTTTTTTTCTTTCAATTTTAATCCGGTAAGGAAAAGGAATGCAATGGCTTTGAAGCAATCAAATACGGTATATGTTTAGGAAATTTGGAATACTAAAACACTTGTTTGGTAGTAATTGTTGGAAATTACACTACACCTTCTTCAAATTTCATCACTTGCAACAATGAAATATGATGAGCAATGCACAACCCATTTATCACCCACTGTATCACATTAACTTGATCAAGCTCACAAACTTAGTTTTTCTCTTAACAACTTACTTTTTAACCAGTTTTTATGCTTCTGAGATTTTTCCTGCCAAAAAAAAAGACCATTGATGAGATTGGTGAATATGAAAAAGCTGCAATTCCAAATCAACTCGTTTCAGCATGCAGAAGCTGCTTCATGTCCAACCCAACTTGCTTTGCTTTATTTTTCTGGAGAAGTTTATATTCTATTTTAGTGGAGATAGATTTTATTATTAATTTCAAAAGTTGATCTGCATCACAAATGAAATACTATGATGCAAAAATCAAATAGTTTTAACACTACTTGTAGCAAATTTGTTTTAAGACTACTTGTGCGTATTTGGGAATCTCGACTTAAGCTCAGAAGTCAATCTGATTTATTGATTATTGATCGGTTTGAGATGGTGGTATCATTAAGCAGGTTAAAATGAAAAGCATTATACTTATTTCAACTCCTTTCGGGACATTATCCAATGAAAATTTCATGCATCTGTCGAATCGTTGTAATTGAATTAAAATATATTTTCTCCTTTCTAAAAACAATTACTTATCTATCAATATAATATATATGACGAAATGAATAAATTCATGTACATTAAATTAATGAAACTACTATCCAAACCTTAATATGTAGAAGGAAAAAAGAAACAAAATAACAAACAAACAAAATGAGTCTCACTATGTCGAAGATGAAGATTACATGGACCAGATAAAGAAGTTGCAGTAGGAATAGACAAAGGTTCCATTCTCCCCATAAATCTACAAATGCTTCATAACGTCGTAACGATCTCACCCGGCCCCTCTTCACCTCGCTTCCCAGATTCCCTCGATTGTGAAACCGGGATGCTTGATCTCAGGATGCCAAGATGAAGTAGACGAATTTTGATTTTTGGTGAACTAGTGATATTGATCACTTCCTCCAAAATTGGTCTCGGGATTTTGTTTTTCTCGTCTCTGTCCTTGGCTTGTGATTTCATTACCATCGCTTTCATGTATTTTATGTTATTTCATGTGATTGAGCTTTGGAATGTTATCAATTTCTTCATCAACTGTAACTAATCTTTTTTTTTTGCCTTAGGTAAGTGTGATCGTTATACTAAGAATGCAAAATTGAAAATGTTTGATCATATTTGAATCAATAGAATAGACTTAAATGTATACATCACAGGCTCGGTTGCAGCATCTGTGCCCAATTCAGTCTACAAAAATATCAAAGATTCTGTTTCTCTTCTTCCTCTTGTTTGTACGGTTTTTAGCAACATTTGTAAGTAATTTAAACACAGGAATCATAGAGTTACGCCAAAGATAAAGCTTTATTACAACTAATAATACCGGTGTATATTGTCTAGTTTCCAACTAGAAACCTACTTGAATTATCTCAAATCCAAATATAATGTAGTAAGAGAGAGACATGAATAACTGGATAAGGAGCTTCAAGTTCGATTCCGTCAACAAATGTCAAATCTATTCCCAACATTCAAAAGAAACAGAATTTAGTACAAGCAATATATCATGTCATGATGGCTATTGGCTTATAATAGTTAATCCAACCAATCCTATGTTTCTGAGATTAAACAAGATCAATAGCGGTTACACAACACATGAAGCCGTTATACAAAGATGTTCACAGAAATTTGAACCAACATATAAAGCAGAAGAAGACGGAGAAGCAGTAAATCTCAGCGACTTGCAACAGCTGCTGCCTGCAGTTCTACCATCTAGCAAAGCAGTACGAACGTCTGCACATCAATAAGAAAGAATCAAGAGATGTTGACACTCTGTTTATGCACATGTGTTTCAACTTTCAACAAGCAACATGAATAGCAGATCAAAAGAAATTTTACCAAAAGATGTCCATTATTACCATCTTTTCAAATATAAAGAATGCAGAATTTTCAAATTATATAGCAATGCGAAGACTTACAGGTTAAGTCAGCAGAGAACCATCTTCTCTAACTATCGTCTTCCATAGATCCTGCCTCCTTGACGTCCACAGTGAACGTGTATTCTTGATCACAACCTAGATAAGAATCACACATAAAATATAGTGTGTATGTCTTCTTTCCAGGTTCTGTAGGTGCATCAAAGTCGAGTTTCACCCGGGACTTCCTCTGGAAAGTGACCCTTTTGATAGCAAGCAACTGATTAGTTTTGGTATCGCCAACTACCAGCCACCATCCTTCTTCTTTCGATTTAGGATATCTAGGGGCATCCACAGGTCCCACCTCTGTTCTTCCTTCAAGATCTCGTTCGAGGCTGACTTGTACATAAACTTTCTCTCCACCAGTGACATTCTCACTATTCAGAACATCATAAGTCAGATCAATGTTTGGAAAGCGATTGCAAAACCGAGCGATTTCCATCAACTGTGTGTCAGAGATTTGCAATAGCTCCCGCCTTTCATCATCCTCCATTTCCAGCAGATCAAAGATTGTCTCGATATTTTTCCCTGGATTTTCCTGGCACCTCTTGGCCAATTCCTTGGTGAAGTATGGAAGTTGGAGAAGCATTGAATCACGCTCCCACATTCCCTGAGTTACCATCTGGCTTACCTCCATAGCAAGGAGAGCCAGGCTGAGCCAGCCATTGCTCGAAATAACATCAACCATGGCCTGAAGAAGCCTGCTTGCATAGATAAGCACCTCCTGCTGGTCAGTAGCCAAGTCTCCACCAATTGTCTGCCTGGAGAAATGAGCTTGCAGCAGGGCATTTGCCTTCACATTTGGATCCGTATACTTCGGATTTTCAAAGGAGAAACGCTGATGATGGATCAACCTTCGTATCAATTCTTCTTCTCCAGGTCTTATTGGAAGATGCTCGTATTCCGAGGCTGCAGCCAAGATTTCCAAGAGACCCTTCATCTTTGTTTTGGAAGTCAGAGAGGAGCTGAAACGCTCAATTGTTGTGTAACTGATGTAATAATAGGAAGCAATCAGGCCAAGATTTGCAGGAGCCAATAAAAAGTCATCCTCAACTTCAACACATTTACTCGCTTCTAGATCACTGATGGTGCTCTCGACGATTTCAGACAGGTGATCTGAGAGATGCCTGTGACTAACACCTTGAAGATTGTAATAGTTTGGGTTCTGAGTCAGCCTTCGGTAGATAAATGTCCAAGTGAGGTAGTCCACAGCATCCTGCTTATTTTGGATGACCCCCACCACCACCTCAGCGTTTATATTATCGTGCAGATAATGATGCAAATGACTTTCAACTGGGAAAGCTTCATAGAGGAATTTCTTATAATATTCTTTGCGTGGTGCATGACAAAGGATGACGCATTTTCCAGAATTATCTAAAAGAGGTCGACTGGCATGACCCATCATCTGGAGTAAATCAGTGACAGGATAATCACTATGAGCATTTTCTCTGCCATCATAGTACTGTGTACCCATAACCACTACCAGATGAGCAGATAGTGGGACTCCCCAACACATTGTACTGCTCATCACACAGACTTGAAGCCAACCTGATTCAAACAATGTCTTCACTATATCCTGGTCTTGACTGCTAAGGCCTTCATGCAAATAACCTACACCAAACTGAATAGTCTCTCTCAACATAGGTTCCTTGATCTCCGCAACAAATGGATCCAACCCTTCTGAAGACTTCAATAAGAATAAGGGATTTTGTTCACTATCCACACTCGAATAAGTCATCAAGTCAACTGCAGTCATACGGGCGTGCTTCCTGGTAGGGACAAACACAATTGCAGGTTTACCATTCTTAGCATGCTGCACTATTGCTGTGTATGTTGGTTTCGTCATCGCTTGCATCCTTGCTTCAAAATTAGCGATGTCAACACCCTGGATGTGAATTTCCAAGGGCACAGGCCTAACACCAGGAGGGAAATTGAAAAGACCATGGGATGTAGCGCCAATCCATTCTCCCAAATCCTTGGCATTTGCAAGAGAACTTGACAGGGCAACAATACGAATCTTGTTCTCCAGCTGACTAGCAATGTACCTCATCCTAGAAACTATGACCTCCAGGATAGGCCCACCTTGACCTCCAATCAAATGAAGTTCATCAATAATGAAAACACTAACCTGCTGAACATGCTTCCTTTGTTTCCATCGACGAGATAAAGCATCCCATTTCTCAGGAGTGCTTATGATTATTTGACCCTTATCGAGAAGTTTCAAGTCAGTTGCAGTCTCCCCAGTTAACTCAACAACCCTTATTCCAAGACCCTCTCCAAATTTTTTCTTCCAATCGTGATACCTTTCCTTTGCGAGAGCTTCAATAGGAGCAATATAGACAGCCCGCATGGTACTTTCAGGTCCCTTTTGATGATTTCTCAAAATAGCAAACTCAGCGCATATAGTCTTCCCACTACCAGTCGGTGCAGCAACCAAGACATTGTCATCTGAGTTATACAAAACAGTGAAGACTTGGGTCTGAACAGGATTAAAATGCTTGAATTGTTTATAAAGGGCTTCATATGCTGGATTCCTCAAGGCTGTAACAGGTAGAGGCTGCAAATCAAGTAACTCAGTTGGAGGAGGATACTTTTCAGGCAAGATGAGGTGCCTGAAAGAAACAGGTAGGACGGTCTGTGACCCTAGCCACCTATCAGACACAACATTGATGAAATACTGAGGAGGAAGTGGTTCATATATAGGAACAGTGAAGTTAAGCGTGTGATCCTCATCTATATACTGTTTCTTCAACATGAAATATTCGTGATGAAGAATATGCTCCCCATCATTATCCTCAACAATGATCCAGAAAGGCTCTACATAGCCGTGGACCTTGTCATCCCACTGGAAATCTGGCGTAATTGTCAGTTCAACCTTCAGAACAGAGCGAGTGATGGGTTGAACATGCGCAACCAGGTTTAGTTTTGGGAACTCATGAATACATCTATGAAGGGTTCTTCCCATTTTAGGGAAACGGACAAGTTCCCCAATCTCCTGTGAAGAGAGATCATAATACCTTTCCCAGGCCAAATCTTTCTTTTCCAACTTCATCAAGATTTCATTTGGAATACCATGGAATTGACGAAGTGGTGTCTGCACGCTCCACATTCTCTTGCCTATCATTTTACACAGTTTTAGAGCCTTCTCTGCCAATTGTGCCCAACCCCTTTTTACAACTATCTCAAATAGGGCCCGCATTAGACGCCCAGCACTCTGCAAAAGCAATTAACGGTTAGTCAGAACTAGATGCTGACAGCAGCACAAAAAGATTGTCCAACTTTACAATACACAGAAGGTCAAATAGAAAAGAAGAGGCATACCTGAGTGATGTAAACCATATCAGATGTCAATGATAGTCCTTCAAGCTTCAACTGCGAAATATAAGCTTGAAGAAGAACATTAATTTTGGCACTGGGTTCCTCAAGACTCTCTTTGATTGGTATTGGGACTCGGTCTAAGAGCTTGGCAAGCTCCATCTTCTCATCTTGTCTCACAGTGACATATTTGAACTCTTCACTAAGGGAGAACAGACGACAAAGCTCGATATCACCCATTGTTGGCTTCAAATGCTCATTGTATGTTGCAATGCTCCCATGGGTTATATAGTAATAGCTAGCAATCCGACCCAAGTCCGTGACCTGGAAATATCCACTTTTCCTGTCATACTTCACCAGATTATTCTTGTCCAGTATCGTTGCCGCTGAATGAATCTGAAAAGGGGACAACATTACTAACAGGTAAAATGATGAGTTTTAAAGCCATTTATAGTACATTCAAGAAACCTAACAAGTCTCTAAAGTGGAGGGGTGTTGAGGAGTCTAAGATCTGTAAGAGAAAACAAAAGGTCCAAAACCAACATCAATTGGCAAGTGCAATAACAACCCATGCATATAGAGGTTAATGAGGATTTGCGCTTCTTCATAGAACGTATGATCTGACCCAACAATGATTACAGCACATCAAATAACTGATTCTTTAACAAAGTGCCATAACCTCATGTGAATTACAAAGGTTAAGCAGGTGTGTATGAACCCTGGGAACTAAGAAAATTGTCTTATTCAAATGCTACAACTCAAATTATATATATATATTATTAAAAAAAAAAAAAAAAACAGAAAAACAAAACAAAACAAAACAGAATAGAACAGAAGGCAAGCGCACAACGTACTCCCTAACAGACAAAAAAGGTACGATAGAACAAGTAAAACAAGGATGTCTTCTTCACAAAAAAGAAAATAGCTACTAAAACAATCTTCATTTTAGATTTTGATCCATTCAAAATCAATGCACGTACAATAGATCCCGCACGCAATGCAAAAATAAAGTAAAGAAATGAGCAAATATTAAAGCTTACCAGATCAGCTCTTCTTTCCTCCAAGGTTTCATCTGTCTTCAGAACATCTGGTGCCAAACCATAAAGGGTAGGATTACGCACCATTCGCACGAAAAGGTAAGTGTATGACAGCCATTTGCATGCTTCTCTAGCATTTTGTACACTTCCAAGGACAATCTCTGCGTTCAACTGATCGGCCAATTTTGAAATAAACTGGCTTTCGATAGGCAGCTGTTGGTTCATCAAAGATAGATAATATTGCAGCTCACTATGCCCTGTTATAATTATTCCTTCACCATAAGTGTCGTATTGAGGCCTTCCAGCACGGCCAAGCATCTGCATGACATCTAGAGGACTCAACTCAGTCCATGCTCCTTTTTCAGGATTGTAGATTTGAGTACCTTTGATAATAACAGTATGAGCAGGCAAATTGACACCCCAGGCTAGAGTCGCCGTAGAGACCAACACTTGCACATGCCCATCTGCAAACAGCTCTTCAACAATTTGGCGATCAGCTCTAACCATCCCAGCATTATGGATCGCAAAACCATAAGGCAATAGGTCCTTAAGATCGTTGCTCTTAACCAGCTCTGTATGAGACTGAAGAATTTCACGACTTGCACTATCCTCCCTCAAGAATTTACTAAGAGTGTCATTAGCAAGGGCCGCGTCACGAATTGCACGAGCAGTTTTGGTAGTCTCCTTCCTTGAGTGCACAAAGATCAACACCTGATGCTTTCCAGCAACATTTATCACCTTCTCATAGCAAACATCATTCATCAATTGAAATCTTTGTAATGGCTTCTTAACTGTAATCCCGACATACTGCTGAGCTAGAGGAACAGGCCGGTAGCTATTATCAAAGTGGAACAACCCCTTGTCTAGTTTAACTCTTAAAAATATCGCAACATCTTCGTAATTTGGAAGTGTAGCAGACAGCCCGACAAGCCGAATGTGCTCTTTTGTTGTTTCAATTTGACGAACAGTTCTGGCAATTATACTCTCGAGCACAGGACCTCTGTTATCATGCAGAAGATGGATCTCATCTATAATGAGAAGTTTCACAAGCTGTGTATAAGTGCGATCGCCTGATTTCCTGGTAATGATATCCCACTTCTCAGGCGTCGTCACTATAATCTGAGTTTCCTCAATCTGCTGTCGAGTCATTGACTGATCTCCACTCAGTTCTCTAACCTTGACACCATATGGCTCCAGGCGGTTAGAAAGGTTGCCAACAACCTCAGCCACCAGAGCCTTCATTGGTGCAACATAGACAATCTTATAATTGCCATGATTGAAAGATCCATCATCATTCCTATTCAAACCAATTTGCTGAAGTATGGTAAGCATAGCAACGTTTGTTTTTCCAGCCCCAGTAGGAGCACATAACAGGATATTTTCCGGTGTGAATAGTGCAGAATCATAAACCTTACTCTGGACCCGGTTCAACTGGCTCATTCCTCTGAAAGCTGGTTGCGCCCAGTCGGGTAAGTCAGATATCTTCACAAGCTTTTCGTTATCAGCCAATGGCTTGGGCTTCAAAGCTGGCACGTGAACTTCTTCATAACCCTTCTTATGATTTCTGTAAGAACCCACGGGAAGCTCACATTTTCTGTTCGCCATCAGCAGTCCACCTTGGTGGAAGGCAAGGTTGTCAAGGTCAAGAAGTTGCCTCTGCCCCTTCAACCAACCACCATCTGCGTCTCTATCAACTAGATCCCGACGCTCACGTCCACCACCATCTCCACCAGTTTCGCCGTCCTTCAATCGGCGAGCCTCCTCCCTGATGCTTTTCTCTAAATTCTTTTGCCTCTCCTTGGCAGTCGCTCTAGTGGCATGCAACTGCTCCAGGATGGCAGTATGATCTGGTCCTAAACCCATCATTTCCTCTTCAATTTCCTTTCTCTTCTCTTGGTCTTCAGCCCTGGCAAGGCGAGTGCACCACACTACTTTCAACCGGTTACGCAATAAAAACTTGATAAGACTGAACTTATCAAACTGTAGATGCACCAACAGCTTGGTCTCAACTTCACGGTCATCACCTTCGGCAAGGATTTTGAGAACCTCTTCAGCAAGCTTCTGACTCTGTTGTGGATCAATATTCTGGTCATAAGCCTGCGATATCTTCCTCTGAAGCCAATATGCATCAATATCCTGCACGTTCAATGTCATTCCTTCCATAGCATCCTGCTCCTCGTCATCATCAATCCCACCCATCTGCATGGCCCCAGAACCACCTACTTCTGTTACATCATCATCGTCCTCTTCATCCTCAGGTACCATGTCGAGATCACTCTCCTCCTCTTCCTCTTCATTCTCCTCAAACTCAACAGCGACGCCAACATCGTCGTCAAGGCCATCATCTCCATTAACAGCAGTATCACCAGCATCGCCACCGTCATGATAATCAGTAATTATCTTCCCAATGTTAACTAGCTGATCGAAAATAGCGCCAGGTATGGGGTTCAGCAACTTCTCAATCTCCTTTTTCTTTTCAGGATTTTTGATGGTCTCATTCTTGAGAACGGCCAGAATCTCATCAGCAGCACCACTGACAATGTTCAAAGGCTGCCCACCCAGTTGTTGCTGAATAACACTGAGCATGGCTTCATAGGCAGCTCTCGTTTCCTTAGTCTTGGGCTGGTAAACACCTTCGTCTGAGGAGGTGAGGACACTCTCCTCTTGAAGACGCCTCTTCTTGCTCCTCGGTGGAGCAGTTTCAAAAGCAGGTTCCCGTTCCTTCTTCTTCTTAGATTTTTTAAGCTTCTCCTCCAACTCAGGAGGTTTATCTCTGTAGGCCCGGTCACCAAAGGACTTGGGGTCAATCTTCCCCCACAACGACTCCGGCTCCCCAGTCGGCTCATGGGTGTCACGAGGGCGAGAGTCAGTCGTAAGGACAAGACTCGAATTCGCTCTGTACTCGTACTGCTTGAACCGAGCATGGGCTTCGGCACCACCACCTGGATGAGCCATCTTGCCCCTCAACAATTAAACAAAATCCCTAAATCGCAACAAGAAATAACATTCAATCAATATATCGTCTCAAACAAAACATCCCAACCACACATACGAAGAACATAACTACCAAATTATAAGAGAAATCCAACTTTTCATAAACCCTAGGTTTTAGAAAATCACAGCGTATGCGCACACCTCAGAATCGAGCAAAAAATATCCGAAGGAATACTAAATCAACAACAATAACATAAGGAAACTGCAATACTAATGAGGTAAAAACAATGGTGCATAACAGTAATAGGATTAGAAAAGAGCACTCACAGTAAGCGTTGAGTGAATCTTTTTTCACTGAAATTCTCCTTTATATCAGCGGAGAATCGTAAAGCGATCTATATAAGTAAAAGTAATTTGGAAATGTGTAACACATATATATAAGTGTGTGTGTGTGTGCGGCGGCGAAGTGTAGTCAAGGCGGCAAAGAACCATAAACCGCCTTCACTGAGGGCTTCATTTTGAATAGCATATATACCCCCCTCCTCCTTATATTATGTGAGAAACGATATTTCTTAATTAAGTCTATTTTCTTTTATTTTAATTTTTTGGGTTGACAAAATAGAAAATTAGAAATAAATAAAATACTGCTGAAATAAAAAAAAAAAACTTATATAAGTTACTCCCCCGTACACGAAATAGTTATCAAATTGCTAAATTTCATCTTGAAGGATCATCCTCATTCCAGTTGTCCCGGAGTTACGAAAGAAAGTTGCATCAATATCACACTTGAACCACCGCGGATGAAGATCATGCCACCCTCAGGAATAGTAGTTCACGTAGTTTCTTCTCGACCAATTCTTCAACTCTCTCTATGAACACAAGCCTGAGTAATTGTTTGAGCGAGACCCCAATATTTTTTCCCTCCAATTAGACTTGTTCATCTCCCTCCAAATCAACTTTTTTAAGATAAGCTCAATTTTTTTGTCTTTCAAAGTCCAATAAATCATTCTCATAGATTTTATAATAATATTCCCTTCGTCCCACTGACAATATTCCAGAATCTTTTGGTACAATTTATTAAGCCCAAGAAAAAAAGTTACAAGTACATTTTATCACTTTTATAAAGTTAATTACTTATTTAGAGTGGAACGTTATCAATGAGACGTACCAATAAGGAAAAGGGAATGTTATCAATTGAAGGAATGGAGTGATATGATGGTCCCGATACGAGTTACTGGTGTATGACCAGTTACGATTTTCAAACTTAACCCCCAAAAATTAACTTCAACTGAGTAGGGCAGCTCAGTTGGAATCACAACTGAGTAAAGAACACTCAGTTGGAAGTGAAGTGCTGTGCGGAATGTGGTGGAAATTAAACTCGTATAAAATCAACTCACGCTTTTATGCACGGTTGGTCAATAACCAAGACAGTTGAGAAATAATGCAGTTTGCATGCAGGTTAGATAGTCAGTTGAATATGTAATAAGATAACTGAAAATAAACACAACACACAAGGATTTAACGTGGTTTAGAGAGAACTCCTACGTCCACGGGGAGTTGTGAGTCCACACAACTCAATCCAAGTTCTTCTAGACAAACCACACAGTTTACGCGGGCTGTGCAACCGTTAAGGATAAGTTTGCGGGTACTTATCAACCTTACAGTTTAGTTTTCGGGTACTAAACAACCTATCTACTCAATCGCAGGAAGAGTAGGATCCTAAAACCTTTTCAGGTGAAAGGGAATGGGGTTCCAACTAAAAGCTCGAACAAGAAGTGAGCTATGATCTAACTCTCTACGAACTCTCACTAAGTGATGTTCTCAAGGTTCGATCGAAAGACATAGAAACTAACTCTAGAACTCTCAACAAGTGATGTTCTAAGAGATTGAATGCAGTTCAGTTTGTGAAGGATTTAGATCTTTCTTTCGCTCTTTCGTTTCTTCTCGCGCGTGTGTCTTATCTATTGATCTTCTGAATGAAGGCCTCTATTTATAGGCGGAGAGTATCAACTAGCCGTTGGAAGAGCTGTTGATCTCTGTTCTTTGAAAGCGATGACTTGCCTCTCATCTCTGCAGACTTTCCAAATTTGGCATCTGTGCTCTTCTGCTTTCCATCTGAGACAACCTTGTGTTGGGCCAAATGGGGTAATGACTGAACGGTCAAACCCTCGTGTGACTTCCTTTTTGAAATTCAAATCTTAACAACAGACTTCCAACAAGGAGTGGTCGGTTAAGACTTTCGATCTTCAACTAACTTGTTCTTCAGCCGATGTTCTAACTGACTACTAACAGTTGAACTCTCAGTTGACTTCAACTTCAAGCTATTGAACTTCTTGGTTGAGTTCTACAACTGATGTTCTGAAACTGAACACTCAGTTGTCTTCCTTGTATCTGATCAGTTGGGTTCGAACACTCAGATGGCTTCCTTTTATCTGATGTTCTCTTCCCCCATACTGCTTTTCATCTGATGAACGCTCAGTTGTTTTTCTTACAATTGATGTTCTATCTCTTGAATGTGACTTCCCCTTATTGGATACTTGACTATTGATCTGAAACTTGAACTTAACTTCCTTCTTTTTAATATACTGAACGCTCATTTGTCTTCCTCACAACTGATGTTCTAATGTCTTCCCCTTCTTTGCATCTAATGAAATGAATGCTCAGTTGTCTTCCTCACAACTGATGTTCTAATGTCTTCCCCTCTCTGAGTGAAGCCTTGTTGCCATCTTCGGCTAGAGACCTGTAAAGATAAAATCTTAACAATGCTCAAACAGCAAGCCTAACTGCTAACATTAGGATCCGATAACATCTACTCGGTTGGGATCAGTTGATTTTGGGATCAATCAAAACTTTTTAATAAATTTCCCAACATGATATTTAGAGGCTTGAAATGTTCATTCTTTTACGTGTCATGTGTGGTAATGTCATTTTCGTTCTTGATATTTCTGGACTTCTTCACCAATGGGCAAATGGGCTTCATAGGTTGTTGGATATTATTCTTAATATAATTATCTTTTAACCTCATAAAAAAAAAAGAGATCTAGAACAAATAATAAAGAAGAAAAACGTAAGTATTTATAACTAAAACATTAAAATAAACAATATTTTTCAGGACCTTAGTAGGTTTGGGACTTGGGGGGTTGATTCATATTCCATCAAATATAAAAAAAGAAAGAACTAAAAGATACTACAAATTCAAAAAACCTAATATTGAATTGGGCCTTTTGAGTCTTCATCCACAAGTACCAAAAGATAATGATCCACCAACCGAATTAAGACCAATAATATACACTTGATTGTTTGTTTATTTTCCTTTTCCTAAAGCAGAAGGTTTCTAGATCTTATCAACATCTATTAAACTTAATTTTCTATTATTGAGTGTATCTATAGCTAGAGCTGGCAAAAGGGCGGGTCGGCCGGCCCGGCCTACCGGGCCAAATGGGGTTTTTTTTTGGGCCGGGCTGATTTGACCCGGTTTTTTTGGGCTACCTAAAATGTGACCCAGCCCAGCCTCGTACGGGCTGTCGGGCCACCGGCCCAAACCAGCTCGATATTCCAGAAAATATACTCTCTCCGTCCCACTTAACTTGTCTCACTTTCTATTTTGAGTGTCTCACCTACTTGTCTCACTTTCCATTTAAGGAAATAATTAAGAAATCACTTTATTCACTTTATATCACTTCAAAATCATTTTATATCATTTTATGTCTCTTCAAAAACACTTTATATCACTGTATCTATTAAAAAATACTTTATATCACTTTATTAACTACACTAACTACACCCTTTATATCTAATTTCTTTTTTCTTAATCTCCGTGCATGTCTCAAATGAAACAAGTTAAGTGGGACGGAAAGAGTATATATCATAAAATATAATTTTCATAACAAATTAATTGGTATGCCTATAGTCACTAGTCAGACACTAAACAAATCAAATTACATAGTTTTAAACTACAAACCAAATATAGTCACTTAGTCAGTACCCTATTTCAAATTACAAACCAAATAAAATTCATAATTTTAAATTTTGATTAAGAAGACAAAATCCGAAATATGCTAATAATTAAATAAAAAGTCTTGAATTTGTGCATCCAAGCTGCATCTCATTATCAAACCTCAACCACATTCGAACTTTGCTTCGAGCAATGTATCTCTTTCACTTCTGGTGCAACTATATTTCAAGATCAAAGAAAGGCATATAGTTATAATCCAATGCAAAATTAAGATAAGAATAAGGATACATGTGTATATATATATATAATTACCCAAATTTGCATCAGCTTCAAAACCATGAAACCAATTACGCGTACAAATGAGAGCTTGTACGTTTTTTGGGCACCAAACAACTTTTGTACTTGTGCAAGATACGGCCTGCAATATTAAATGTAGACTTAGAAGCAATTGTTGTGATTCGAATACTTAAAATATCATAAGCCATCATTGCAAGACGAGAGAAACGTTGTGCATTGGTTTTCCAATATTCTATAGTATCTATCGCATTGACAACACCAGGAGGTCTCACACTCTCATCTAAATATACATCAAGCTCAGATTACCCTCATTTGTAGACTCTTGAAGACATTCCATATCATATTCCTACAATGAAATAAAAACAATTAACACCACTAGAAGTTATATTATAAACTATAACAAAAAATCAAACAAATAAATATTGCAATATCATACTCACATCCATATCGTCATGAGGCATACTCAAAGATGAACTTGACATTGGAGTTATGCTTGAATTGTGTGCAGCTCCATCTCGATCATAAGCAACAAAGAACTTATACAAGACATTTTTCACAACTTTCACTTTCTCTTCATGTTTGTTCGGATAAAGTTTCTTGTATACAAATGTGATGTACCTCAATTTTCTTTTTGGATCAAGTACATTTCCTAATGCATGAGTAGTAGAAAATGGCTCCCAATACTTGTTAAACTTAACTTTCATCTGTTTCGTCATTTCTTGGAGCACCTCATCTTCAGAATTCATGAAATCATGCAACTTCATTTCTATTCTTGCAACTTGCTTAAAATAGATGCTCGAGGTAGGATAAGATGATCCAGAAATCAGCTTAGTGATCTCAAAAAATGGGACCAAAAGAGTGTTAATCTTGGCTGCCCGTTCCCACTCTTCGTTAGTTGGACAAAATTTGTAATATGTGTCACTGTAACTCAAACCAGTGAATGCACGACTATATTTGATAGCACTTTCAAGCATCAAATACGTCGAGTTCCATCTAGTACACACATCCAACCTCAAAAAAACCCTAGCAACATCACTCAAATTCACCTCTTTTACACATTTTATAAAATCCCTCAATATCCCATCTGTTGCTGTCACATACTAGACACTATTTGTAATCCTTTTTATGATTCATGAACCTCAATCGATTTAAGAAATTTAAGCAAAAAAAGCTACGACATCTCATACCTTTTTCACGATTACCACCCGTCTCCGACATGGGTATTGGTGGGCGGCCGGTAGGAAATAAGGCGGTGAAGGATTTTGGCATGAGAGCAAAAATGGAGACGGTAGAATATTGCGTGAAATCTGAGATAGTGAAATGCGGTTGAGTGAATTAGAAATGGTAGGGTTTTATTGTATATTGTAATTAATTAAAAAATACAATATATAATAATATTACTGGGCGGGCTTTTTGGCCCGAAACCCCTGAATTTTTTTAGCCCGAAGCCTGGATGGTCCGGAGGGTATTATGGGCGGGCTTTTTAGGCCCGATTTTTTTCGGACCTATATTTTCATAGCCCAACCCAACCTAAACCCCGGGTATTTCGGGCCGGCCCATCGGGTCGGGCCACTTTTGCCAGCTCTATCTATCGCACATGTGTGAGACCAGCGTGACATATTTCGCTTGTCCAAACTTCGTATATATGTTGGAATATTGTTACTACTATTTAATTTTAATAGGACGTTGTACATTTAATTTTGGTTCTAATAAGTCCTTTATACTTCTAGTGTGTGTATTTATGGGTCCTTTTATGGCAATAAAGCTAACGATTTATGTAAATTTATTAAAAATAAATTATTGAGTTCATGGAATATAAAAGTACTATAAGGACTCAACCAAAAAAAAAAAAAAAATAGTACGTAAACCTACTGATATAAAAAGTTTTATAAGTACATTGACTTAAAAATATATTTAGCACAGTTGTAATGTTGACATATATGATTAGATAGATAATGTAAGTTTAAAAATCGTAAGTCGAAAATAATATGACAAACATTTTCTGAGTTTTTAACATAGTAGAAAAAAATTAAAATAAGGGGCTTGAAAATGAAAATCAACATTCTCAAATAGTTGAAGAACTCTACCAATATTATTTAGATCGAATATATTGCACATGAATCATATTATTTCTCATGTTCGCTCGTGAATTTCAAAAATACATAGACAAGAGTAATTATTAACTTTCTCTCAATATAAAAGAAAAGGACAAATGCCAAATGGTCTATCTTGAAGCTACTATTATAAAGTTGAGTAATGATATTTGGACACACTTGGAAATATATCCTAATTGGAAATCATAAACTCTAAGTGAAACATGTGATTATTTTCATTTTTACATTAACTATTATTTTGTTCACTGGCTGGCCAAAGTGTGTCCCAATATCTTTACCCTATAAATCATTGATCAAAATAGTAAATAGTGATGCTTTTATGAAATGGATGTAAATGCATTGCAAGAATATTCTTGTGAAGATATGAAAATTATTTCAAAGCGATTCATTGAAAAGGTAGGCTAAAGAGTCAAACTTCCCTGTATATTCATATCTTAGAAGGGTAAAATCCAAAAAAGAAGAAGAGTATACTTTTTATACATTTTATTGATGTCTGTCCTATTTTGCTAGTATTGCATGAAATCGTATAGTTAGGTAAAAGTCATATTCTTATAAATCGAATTATAAATTTAATTTTTGTCTTTTTCCTATTGAATATCAATTGATTTTTGTTTGGATTAATTACAATTGAACTGACGTGCACTTATTCTATTTCCTAAATAAGCGAGGGGTAAAATGCAATTATGGCAGACCTCATGGACCCAATACTAATATTTATAATTCTGAACGTTGTACTCCCTCCGTCCCACTAATTTTGTCCACTTTGAGTGGGCATTGACATTAAAAAAAGTTGTTTGTTTAATAAACTAGTAGATGAGATTGGAAGGGGATGAGAGAGAAATTATTACAACCACTCATCTATATATTATTAAAACCAATGTTGATTCAAGCCCTCCCTTTAATTCTAAGTCCTACGTGGTGCCCTCTCTATTAATTATTCCTATTTATCTCAAATTATCATTTTATGCATTTTTAATCATATATTATTATTTAACGTTATATTAAATTTTTATTTTATGCACATTAAATTATACATTCAGTTATATTTAATATATATGTTTCGATCCCACAATACTTTTCAGAATAACACTACTCTTGGAAAATCTATATAAATATTCTAAATCATTGTATACTTCCCATCCCATAATTGTCTTGCACAAATAAATATTTATGACTATTTTTCTATTATATCCTCGTTAACTCTATAACACTTACGAATATAAAACTATATATATAATTATTGAAATTTCCTTAGCTAGAGATCCCTCTTTTTATCTCTAAAATCTCTACCACTATCATGCGTATCTAAAGATATTTTAATATTGTTGATGCGTTGGTTATTTTAATAGTTTATGTATTCTTTAATTTGATTTCTTAATTAATAATAGTAGTATATATCTTTTACAAATCCTTCATTTCACATCGATTTTTAATCAAACACCACCATTATGAATATCAAATAAATACTTAGAATTAATGTATATTTTTTAACAAATTATATTATTTCTTGATAAATTTATTAATTTTCTCAATCTCAATGAAAGTCACCTATTTAAATATACTAAATAAATACTAAAAAATTCAATGTATATTTCTCATCTTACAGTTATTTTGTATCACTAATTTTTTGGCTAAATATTATCTTATTGAAATAAAATTTGGTTCTGAACTTTCTTCAATTACTCTCTCTCTATCTTTTCTTTTATTTTCTTTTGATATGGGAAAGGGAAAGCGGTAGAGCTTGAACTCAAGACCTATCTATTCACACAGATAAGATCCATTACCCCTTGGATGTCCCCGAAAAGACAACTTCTCTCATCTCTTAATCACGGGTTTTGAATGCTATATATGTTTTCCTTAAAAAAATGCTATATGTTTCCCTTAAATAAACTTTGTCTCTCTTCTATGCGGCGCACCCTCATTACTCCATTCCTATTTATTGAAGTTTTTCAATTTTCACATTATTAAATATAACTACCAAACAAATTTCGGCTAATAGTTTTACTAATCTTAATGAAATAGGTGGATTAAATTGAATTAAAATAGATAAATATAGTAAATGAAGATGGGAGAATCGTAGAACAATTTTCTTGAATCTCAGAGAAGCCCACATAGATTAAATTAAATTAAAATGATCAAAAATAGTAAATGAAGACGGGAGAATTGCAGATTGATTTTCTTGAATTTAATTAGACAATAAATATTCTCACTTTCAAAAAAATTTGTATAACTACCAAACAAATTGCATCTAATATTTAAATAATATGTGAATTAAAATTGAACTAAAAAATTATAAAAAAAAATAGTAAATGAAGACGTGAGAATCGCATAACATTTTTTTTATTTAATCACATACTAAAGACTCTCTTTTAAAATAAATTTTTATAACTACCAAGTAAATTGTGACTATTATTTTTAAAAAAATTAATTAAGTATTTAGATTAAAATTAAACTAACAAGGAAGAAAAATAGTAAATGAAGGTGGGAGAATCGAGTAACAATTATAAATTGAAATATGTTGATTAATTTGAATAATCTTACTGAAATATGTTGATTAAATTGAACTAAAAAGATAAAAAATACTAAATGAAGACGGGAGAAATTGAGAAATAATCTTCTTGAGTTTAATTAGAAAAAAATGGTTTTCACTTTCTAAAAAAATTTCTATAACTACCAAGTAAATTGCGTTTAATAATATCCCATCGATTTTCGACGGGTTGCACACTAGTTATGTCTATATTTGGATGTAGACAAAATGAGTGAGACGTCAATTTAAGGAAACGAAGACAAAATGAGCGGAACAGAGGGATTGAGTTTTATAAAAAAAAAAGAAAAAAAAGAAAAGAAAAAGAAAAGCCGTGAATTAGCTGGGCTGGGCATGCGCATGTAGTAGCGCCGTATATTGGATCCACATGAGCTGGCTATATTAAATTAAAATTTTATTAGTATTTGATTTGATTTTGAAAGACTGATCGGAACAAACTCTTATCTACTTCCATACTTTCGTTTAATTAAATGAAAAATTAATTTCATAACTCAAATCTGCTAAATCCACAACGACAATGTTGCAAAAAGAAATCAATTTACCCCAAAAGAGCATAACTATACTGTTTTCCTTAACTAATTCATAACTATATATCAATATATGAAAATATCAGACATAAACTTTTTTCCGCGTATACGTTCAAAATGAATTTGGATAATTGATGTATAATTTACAATTATCATTAAAAAATGTATTGTTGTGATATATAATATGCATTATGATAAGAATAAACTATTTTGTTATATAAAATGCATTATCATGAAAACACTATTGTATACATTGAATGTATTATTATTGTAGTACATGTGAAAGTGCACCGTTTATGAATTTATACGGGATAAAAAGTTCTATAATCCCATCAACATATATTCGGGCATCATTTTCAAATCAATTTTCCCCAAAAAAAAATAAAAAATGCACTGTATTGATGGTAGACGTAGACGTGGATAATTAAAAGAATGAATTAAAAAAAAAAGTCACCGACAATGTATTAATTTGCTGTTTCACTGCCCTTGTTCATTTGAAGATAAAATTTAATAATAGCTGAGAAATCTCTTTATCTCTTGATATCTATGTTTCTTTTTCGCGCATTATTATTTTGTTGGGTAATGATATTCGGCTATACTGTGGACGACCACACAAATTAAAAATGGTAATATAGATTTTGAAAATGGAAATATATCCTAATTGGGAAGCATACACCCTAAGAGAAAAATGTAATTATTTTCATTTTTACAGTCAACTTTCCTTTTCTTACGCGTACGGCTGGTCACAGTGTGGTCGAATGTCATTTCCCTATTTTGTTATAAAGTTTTAAATTTAGTATGTATAGACGTCAATGTCAATTGTATTTGTAGCGTAAATAAGAACCGATTGACGAAGATTAAAAAGTTTCTGAAAATCGAGTGTGAAAGTTCAATGATACTATTAAATTCAGTGGTGATCAAATATCGAATATACGAGATTTACAATTAGATAAAATTTCATATAATTTCTCATCGAATAATAAACAAAGTATTGTTTTTGAATTTAGCTAAGTTTTTTTTTTCTCTATTATAAATGGAATTACATGAACCGCATTAAAGACTTATACTTGGCCATGTAATAATATGCCTATCTAAGGTCATAATAATTTTATAATCATCTACATGGTTTGTGAAGATAAAATGAGATCAAAATGAGTGGATGTAGGGATGCAAATCGGAATTGTGACGAGATATAGTAATAATAATTGTTATAAAATGTACTCGATTGAAGATCACGAGGTGTAGACTTAAGTTGTACTCGATTAATTTGGACATAATAAAATAGAAATGGCAAAGACTACCTAGCAACTACCTGGATTTAGGTATAATTTTTAGGATAATAGTTATTTTCCACAAACTAGATGGAGTTTGCACATCTATAGAATGGTATCTAAAGATTAAAAAAATAGCAAATAATAAAAAAAAAAACTATGCATTGTCAAATTAACTTTTAGATTCACTTATAGAGATCTAAGCCAACACAATCATGGATCAAATTATCTAAATTTATATTTTTGATCTCCGATAATAAAATCTCAAGAATTTAATGAACGAGATAAATAAGTTGTTGCGCACATAATACGTACAAGCTACTTAAGTAATTACGAACAAAGAAATAGTTTACAAATGTCGATCTCTTATAATAAATTCATTCAGATTACGAACTCATCGTTGACTTAAGCTGCAGGACCTTCTTACTATTCCCACGATCCATTTGTGTTAATTGCAGATTGAATTTTTTATTTTTCCGTATAATTTTTATAAATGTCGTTCGCTGAAGTTTCGATTTAACAATGAGCTTAATGTCAAGTAATAAACACCGCATTATTGCTTTTTTCTTACATAAGGGAAAAGTCAATCAAGATATGATAAATGAAATTAGTGATGTGAAATTTCCACAAATCACAATTTGGAAATTGGAAGAGGGGGAAAAAAAAAGAAGAAAAGAAAAATGAGAAAAGTGTTAGTAGTAAGCAAGTAAAAGGCAGCCATCAAAATCCCTATTTATATAACTGTAATTAGATCTAGTTTCGGACACCTCCTTCACACCGCCATCATTCACATATTTCATTTCACACACATTTCACGCACCGCCACTCCGAAACCGCTCCACCGGCTTCCGTCGCCACTGTGTGTTGTGTGTGTGTTCGTCGTATGTGCTTGTGGAGAGGCGAAGAAGGAGATCATACATTGGAGAGTGTGTCTAAGTGATACTGAATCCGAATTCGGGATTCAATCGCATTCGCCATTGACGGTCCTGTTTCTCCGATCCTGATCTGCGCATTCGAGTTCTTCATCGGATCTGGATTCTTCGCGCCGGGATCGTGCATTTCCCGGTGAGTCAGTTGGGTCGATTTCTTCTGTTTTGCACCCACCGATTCATGCAATCTTCAAAATTTCGCATTTCCTATGGTGTTTATGGTAGTTTGTGTCGTGTTCGTCTGAATTTAGGTTTAAATTGCGAGTTGAATGCTGTGATTACGTGCATATCTGAATGATCTCGTTTTCATTGGTGATCGTAGGCATTTTTTGTTCATTTATATGAATTTGTGCTTAGTTTATCTATAGCTGAACAGAAAGGGGCAGGTAGATATCTTCGCAGGGATAATTAAGGAACTTGTTTATCAGTGTACGAGACAACTGCATCAATGTCATGTCACCAATCTTTCATTTGTGTATCAATCTAATCTATATCATCACAACACTCTTCTTCTTCTTCTTCTTCTTCTTCTTCTAATTTTGGCATTATCAACAGTTTTATGCGCCGAGTTTTTCTCAGGATGGTAGAAAACCAGGAAACATTAATTGATAATTTGGTGGGCCGTGGCCCGTGGCCCGTGGATTTGTTGTAGCCTTTCCGTTAAAAAGGGAGACTTAAGTAATCCAAAAACGCGTATTTGATATAGTAATACTTATCTTTAATTTGTGAAAGTGAGAAATTTATGCTAATATTAGAGGAATTTTTGCGCATAGAATTCAGCATAAAATGCAGGTTACATAAAGTTAATTAGCTTTAAAGTTAATAATTTAATTTAATATTTTTTTTTTTGCGTTCTTTGACCAAATTTCAATCATGAGTATTTTATTAGTATTAGTATAAAAATGAACAAATGGGAGTGGCGGTGGAGAAACCTCGTGAAATGCTAGGGGCCCACATTCTGCCTGCTCTCTTTGCATTTCCTTTTCTTTTTTTTTGCGTTTTTCGCTGGCTAATAGTAGGATGGGCAGGGGCTGGTATTAGAATTTTGATTTATTTCGAGGTATAAATTAGGTGTTGAATTGGAGGGCTAGCTTGACTGTGAATATCCTTCATTTAATGCTCGAATTAAACCATACAGATATAATCTTTTAAGACCTAATTCTTTGAAATTAGTAGTTCTGAAAGAAACACGTTAGCTGAAATATATATAAAAATAAGAAACGTGGGTGGAATAGGATGAACAAGTCGCATTGAAAATATAACCTTTTTTTAACATTAAAGAACTGTAATATACTATATGTGCATAAAATCAGATATTGTTGAATTAATGAATTTATTAGAAAAGCACATAAAAGGTGCAGTTTTTCGTAGTTAGATATTTTTTGCGGGCTGATAAAGTTATACACTACTTGCATTTGCGTGTGTGAAAACTAAAAACTAGAAAAAGATGAGTCTTTTTTCTAATTTTTATGTATCAGTTATGGACCACGATAAAACAAAATTTTGCCACGAAATTGAAAAGGTGGAAGAGGAAATTAGGACTATGGTCCACCTTGTTTCCGGGTACTCAACTCAACCCCTTTCCAGTAACGTCACCATTACTCATGCTTATCTCAACCCATGTGTGATTTAATTTGAGTTTACTCTTTCTATTTAAATCTCTGCCACTGATATAAAAATTGTAATTTACAAACTGACTGAAGAAGTGAAACTGTCTGACATTATTAAATGAAAAAATTATTACTAAAATCAACTGAAGGAAAAGTTTGGGTATTGGAATAAAATTTGAAACTTTAAAGATTTGATCTCTGTATTGCTTGCTGAGAAATTTACGGAAAATGTTTATTAAGTTCACTATGTCAGTCTTTTGTTGGACATATCTCTCTAAGCCTGTTTAATTTGTTACTGCCGAAAATACATATGTTTTCTACATAGCAAATATCAAATTTTTTTAAGAAAAAAACGCCGGTTAGACCAAAATTATGAGGTGTCAATTACAATTATGAAATACTTGTATATATGTTTATTTTTTTCACTCTATGCAGTAGATTGCTTGGAGGTTAATATTAAGTGTGATATAATAATTAACGCGACATTTGATAGAAAAAAAAATTGGTTTTGTATAATTTTATATTGCCGTCAAAATTAGGTTTGGGTAGATTGATATACTTTAAGCTGCTGGTTGAGAAGGACAAGTTGAGATAACATCATCCATTTAAAAAAAGAATAAAATTAAAGCGTTCATAATCAATATTTTGGTTTCCCCCTTTAAAAGATCTATTCGTTCATTGTAAATAGCAAATTAGAATATTTATGATAGTTTTCAGGATATTATTTCCTTATCTTTTGCGATTATCATCTTGCCATCAATTACTGAGCAATGGTGAAGATAAAAATAAAAACCGAAAGAGAGTGAAAGGTCAAAACCCATAGTAGAGGGGCGTCGGTGTCAATATATTTGAAGATGGAGAGAGAAAAAATAAACAAAGAAGTGTTGCATTCTATGTTTTGCTTCTCTTCTGGTTAGTTTCTTTTTTTCTTTTTCAAATTTATTTCTGGGACTTATTTGAATATTAGTTGGATCTTGAATGTTTTTCATTTGTAATGCTGCATATCTGTTTGTTTATGCATTGTCCCTTTACTGTTGATTCTGATCTGCAATTGTGAAATTCAGAAAATAATGGCCGAAACTGAGGTTTCAAAGGAGGTGTCTAAGATGGTTGCAATTGAGGAGAAATGTGCGTTGGACATGAGCTCTTACCAGGATCTACCCAAGCCTGATATCAACGGGACCAACCACCATAGCCAAGCCAATGATCTTGATAACTCATATGTTTTTGTTACTGGGACTGATGGCCTCCCTGATAGTGCTCTCGACGGTAAGGGTGTGGTTGCTGGGGTTTCTAGTGTTCCGCCTCAAACCGAGGAGTCCCAAAAGGAAAAACTTGGTGAAGTTTGTGAGGAAGCTCAGCACCTGATTGTGGGGGAGAATGGGATAGTTGAGCAGAGCAATGGTGATGCTTCCCCAGTAAATTATAGTACCTGCGAGCATGTGAATTCCCATGAGGATGGAAAGGGGGTCCAAGTTTGTGTAGCTGATTCTGGGGAGGTGAATACTTGTAAAATTGAAAGTTCGCCCGAAGCTGAAGTAAAGCAAGTTGAGGATTCAGATGGAATAATAGAAAGCTTGGAAGAAGCTGAGGGGTTCCAAGCTTCTGTTGCTGATTCTCAGGAGGTGCATACGGGGATAACTGAAAGTGCGGCAGAAACTAATGTTAAACAAGTTGAGGATTCAAATGGCAAAAGTAAAAGCATGCCGGAAGCCTACGTAGAGAAGGCTGTGGATCAAAATGGAGAACTTGAAGGCGTGACAGATGGTGAACAAGAGAAATTTGATGGTGTTACAATAGCAGAGTCCCCTCCTTGTCCTGTTGAGAATCAGGAATGTCAAGTTGGGGCTTTAGGGTTAGTAGCAGAAATAGGAGAGAATAGAGAATCAGGTAACAGTTTTTCAAACATTAATAGTTCTAATAGCACCAATGATGGTGAGAATCTAATTAACACAAGTGTAACTGAGGCATTGGAACAGCAAAGATCTGAAGATGTGGTTGTGGATGAAGATGGGCATGCATTGCAAAATGTTTGCGTGGAGGCTCAGGATGAAACAAGTCCGACCAGCGAAGCTGCAGAACATGAAGTTTCCACATCAACTTCCCAGGGATTAGGTTCTGAGTCATTTTCAGTTGACAATATGGACAAGATCCCTGAGGAGGAGGTGGCACATGAGGAGGATGCAAAGACAGTTTTGAGCTTGGATGTACTTGAAAATCAGCAGGATGACTGTGGGGCTAGCAACCTTGTTCAAGATATGGCCGGAGAGACAGACGAATCAAAGCCTGTGGTGAGCAGTACTGATTCTCATGTGCAAACTACTCATGACCTGGCTTTAGAAGAAAATAATGAGGACTTGTCTGTATCTAAAGTTGAAAATGGTTCTCAGTATCATGATGAATCACATGAACAACCTGTGGTAATTAGTACTGATTCTCAAGTGCTAACTACTTCTGAGTTGGATTTAGAAGAACAAAACAAAAACTCATGTGTATCTGAAGTTGAAGATGGTGTTCAATATCATAAAGAATCTCAGGAACCAACTGGGGTAAGTAGTCCTGATTCTCAAGTGCAAACTACTTGTGACTTGGTTTTAGAAGAAAAAAGCGAAAACACATTCGTGTCTGAAGTTGAAGATGGTGCTCAATATCATGAAGAATCACATGAACAACCTGTGGGAAGTAGTCCTGAGTCTCAAGTGCTAACTACTTGTGACTTGGTTTCACAAGAAAAAAACGAAAATGCATCTGTATCTGAAATTGAAGATGGTGTTCAATATCATGAAGAATCTCAGGAACAACCTGTGGTGAGCAGTACTGATTTTCATGTTCAAACTACTCGTGACTTGGTTTCAGAAGAAAAAGAAGAGGGCTCATCTGTTTCTGAAGTTGAAAATGGTGCTCAATTTCATGAAGAAACTGAGGAACAACCTGTTGGCTGTGGAGCATCTCATGTTATTACGCCATCTGAAACCTCTACTGAGGCTTCTGTCCAAACTCAAAGCTATCCAACACCAAATGCTCATGCACCTGAAAGTGAAATTGAAGTTTCTGATGTTGAAGAAGTTAGAAAAGTCTCTTCTCCTTCTGTTGTTGGTCCAGAATCACAAACCATTGCACAATTAGTTCCTGGTCATGACAGTGCGATAACGTCCACTCTAGATGAGGCAAGCTCAGAATCTGACTCTGTGCTTGATACGGTGGTTCCAGAAAAGGATTTATCTTTTGAAGGTGGTGAGGCTCATTTTGAAACTGGAGTCTCAAGTGGCAATTCAGAAGTTGGAGATAGCTCGCCAGAAAAACTTGATGTGAAATTGAAGCCCGAGGGCCATGCTTCCATAACCAGTGGCGAAAAGATTGATGATATGGCTGTCTCTTGTAGAACAGAGATTTCTGATGGCTGTAATGCTAATTTAGGTGCAGTGAACCTTGATTTGGAGGTAGATGGTGTTGAAGACGTGGGAGATCAATTGGAAGGTGCTGCGGGGCATAGTAAAGAGAACCTGTTGGTGCAAGAGAAAGAGAACACCGAGAATTCTCAAAATGAAGAAAGCTCTGTGTCTTCAGCAGGGGTGTCCACTACGAATGCTACTGATGGAGAAGACAAAAGTATCAAGGTTAATACAAAGCCATTCAACTATTTGGTTAGGATTCCAAGATTTGATGATGAAAATCTTAGAGAGCAAATCAGACTTGCAAAGCTACAAGTTGATGAGAAGACAAAACTCAGGGATGCTATTCAACTTCAAATCCAAGAGAAAAGAGTAAGACATCTATCTCTTAATTTCCCTTATTATTTGATTTCAAAAGTGATACGATTATAAATTGAGTTTATCCACTTAGCAGGCCAGCAGTCAGATTCATGGTATCGATTATGAGTATGCCAAGAATGAAGGTAGAAGTGCACGGAAGTTGGTCAGGTCAAAACGCACGGAAATAGATTCCCTTCAGTCTGTGATTAACAAAGCAAAGAATGCATTATCTATTGAAGATATTGATAACCAGGTTTGCATTCTCCTGCCCACATCGATTCATGTATTGTAATCGTACTATTTACACTTTCTAACTTAAAACTGTCTTGAATGTATTATGAGGGCTTCATGTGCTCAATCGGATGACAATTATCTTTATTAGAATAAATTGGTTTCGTGAATGATTAAACTTTACCTTTCGGCAGATACACAATATGGAACATATGATTCAGCATGAGACTCTTCCCTTGAAGGAAGAAAAACAATTTATTCGTGAAATCAAGCAACTGAAGCAACTCCGTGAACAATTGTCTTCTAACATGGGTAGCCAAGATGAAATCAAGCAGGCTCTTCAGCAGAGAGGAGAGGTTGAAGAGCGCTTAAAGGTTTGATTACCTCATTATTTATACAATAAGTTTAAGCCTTATTCTATACTAGCCTCTGTTACAAGATTTGAACTTCATCCAAAGAAATATGCACAGTTATATTATGGTGGAAGTTAAGTAGAATGGAAAGGCCTGTCATGTTGACCTAATATGTTTTAAGTTTCTAAAGTGGACTTGGCATGTGCAGATTCTTCGGAAAGAGCTTGATATTCTAAAGAGTAGTGTCTTAAAAGCTGAAGCAACTGCTGCAGAAGCTGGAAAAAAATATGATGATGAAAACAGAAAGGTTAAGGAACTTCAAGCTCAGTTTAGAGCTGCTGATGATGTTCGACAAGAAGCATATGCTCAGTGGCAGAATTTCAGAAAAGAACTGTCAAATAAGGTAATGGGCATCTCTCAGCTCCACTTGTTTATTTTTTGTGTTTGGAAACATTTGCATGTACATTGCGCAGAGACAATAATACCACACAAAGATTAATCATGGAAGTATATATTATGTTTGATTCTGAAATGGTAGAAAGGCATATGCATCCACGAAATACAACCTTTCGAAATGAACCTTTTTTGTATTATATGGTTATATGGAGAATGAAGCCAAACACTGTTATATCATGAATTCGGTGATTATCAAGTTGAACTTTGGAGTTATTTCAATGTTTGTTACAAGAAATAGAGGTTCTCTACAACAAACTGATCCATGAAAGTTTGATACAAGAAACTGTAAATAATTTAGTTGATGAGGTGGGGATATATTAATGTAAATTTGGTGAAATGTGGATCAAGTGAGTAATTTTTCTATCCGCCTATATATAAAAATGATATAAAACAATTGATTTGTTATGGTGTTTCCATAAGGATAGTTTAAAAGATTATATAATGGAAAGACCTAATAATGTGAAAATTCATGCATGCATTCATGCTAACAAATACAAAAAAAAGGTATTTTCGAGTTTGCAGTCATTAACTGAAGACCATGCAAGTGTTGTGTCTAGGAAAGATGCTGTACTTAAATAAGGTCAAAGTGACCCATAATAAAATGAAGTTGTAGAAAGCTCAAGTGTATGTGTAATACCGAAACAGATATGAAGCCCTTCTTAACTTATAGTGTGAGAAAGCAATGTGCGGAAAAGTTTTAGAAGGCTAAATAAAGAGTTTGTTGGCTTGTTTTATGGAGATCAGGAACTAGACATGCATCGCAAGACTACCTTTTTGGATCTTCTTCTTCCTCTTCTTCTTCTTCTTCTTCTTCTTCTTCTTCTTCTTCTTCTTCTTCTTCTTGGGTGAAGATAATGGTAAAGTGACTCAGTGTAATTTAATAACTGAAATTGCAGAGCAAATACTTTTTCAAGTATAAGGATGATGCTGCTGTTGCCAGCAATTATGCATTTAGCAGGGATACAGAAGCAATTTATCGCTTGTGTACGAATCAGGTTAGTTTTGATAATGAACTCTCCCAGCAGTCAATGTTTCAGTTAAGCCTCCTAACTTTCTGTACGCATCTTGATTGTATAGGCTGAAAGTTTTATGGACCTGTGGAATACGAATCCTGAGTTCCGTAGAGATTATATCAAATTCAATTTAAGGAGTACTATCTGGAGATTTGGGACTTTGGACTGTCGTAAACTTGGTCCTGACGAAGAGCCTCTTGCTCTACCCAGTTATGCTGATGAGAGAGGTTATAAGAAGGCCTCAACACCAGCAAAGGTTGATGTAACACCACAAATTCCAAGTGTGGAGCTAAATCAAAAAAGACCTAATGAAAATGTGACCTTAGATAGTAAATCAGCTAAGAAAGTGACAGAACCCAAGATTCAGAAAGTACCAAACGTGCCTGTTATTACGGCACAAGTAAATGGGTTGGATACTCATACTGGCAGCCACCTCAATGATGAGGTGTATGAGGAGCCTGTTAAATCAAAGGATGAGATTGAGTCGATAAGGAAAGCAGAAGAAAAGAGAAGAGAGGAAGCTGAAGCAAAGTTGAAAGAGCAGCGTCGCTTGGAGGCACTTGCAAAGGCTAATGAGGCACGTGAAAGGAAGAAGCGGCAAGCAGAGAAGATGCAGCAAAGAGCAGAACTGAAAACACAGAAGGAGGCGGAACAGAGAGAAAAGGTGAAACTAATTTGGTCTCTTTTTTCCCATTCTGTAGATATAGCAGCAAGTGTCTTGATGCATATTGATGTTAGACTTAGCGCAACAATCCTGATCACTTAATAATCTGTGTCTAAGCATGAAATTATGCAGGAGAGGGAGAAGAGACTGAGAAAGAAGGAAAGGAAGAAGGCCGCAGGAACGGATACTAATGATACCAGCAACAGTTGTGAAACAGCGGCAAGCTCTGAAAGCGCGGCTGAGAATAACAAGGAAATAGAGGTGAAGGATTCGGGTCCTGCAACGGGGAAAAAGGCTCAAAAGCCATGGTTGGCCGCAAAGCAGAGTAAGGCAAAATCTATCCCTCCACCTCTACGTAATAGGAACAAGAAAAAACTGCAGCAGTGGATGTGGGTAGGCATGACGAGCTTCATTATTTTAGTTCTTTTCTGGATGGGAAACATAGGCGTGTTCTCGAATGTAGCTCTTAAGCGCCGAGCCCCTTTTCACTAATTTAATTTTTGCCTGAAACTGACAGAGATTTGATCTTGATACGATGTTGTGTTTTTGGATACATAGAGGGGCCGTATTTCTTATAATTCGATCATCATCTTTGTTTAGGTTAAATAGTTATAAGGAATATCTTTGAGTTTTAGTTTATATACAGGAGAGTGATAGTGAAAAGGTTTTATTGATTTGTATGGAACACAAACATTTCGATGGTGGTATTTGCCACTGGTTATACTATGATACGATTGGTTGCTCTCTCTCTCTCTCTCTCTCCCCTCTTCTTCTTCTTCGTGGGCACAATCTCTTCTCAATCTTCAATCTCCTCAATTTTCTAGATTGTTTAAAGTTTGATGCGCTAATTTTTTATTGTGAAATTTGTCGAGCATGATTATGGTACCGCGGATTTGAGAGAAGTAGATTATTTATAATTTTATCTCGCCTATGCAATCGGATTGTAAATTTTTTCAACAAATAATTATGAGAAACTATATAGCTTAATTGGCTAAAGAGAGAAACAAAAAATAAAATAAATAAACTCATGAGTTTCGTAGATATTAGGAGCGTCTAATTAATTTGTTTACGCTTTACTTTTTAATACTAAATTATATAGATAAATTCCAGTTATAAATTATATAGATAAAAAATTTGATTCCTACTCGAAATCGGAGCGGAGAGAATACACTATAAATAAAACTCGATCACCACCCAATATTATACACATTCATTCTAGCTACAAAATTCTCCTTTTCATTCTTACCGTAAAGTTTCCGCAACTAGCTAGTAAGTCAGTATTTTTTCTTATTTCATGAGACAAAACAATTTCTTCAACTAAGTATAATTTTTTTGCTTGTCTGTATTGGTGTGTATTTTGTATTATTTATTTTGTAATTCCGAAGTAAAAGTTATAATATTTCTTGATGATGGATGATTTAAATAAATATTAGTATAAATTATGATGTAGATGCATGATTTTGATCTTCCTTTGTGAAATTTATAATGTTCTTGCTTGTTAGGAAGGATGTTGATTGTAATGTGTATGCAGTAGGTCTGATTGTGATCCCCGTTTGTGAATACAGAAAAGATATGATGATTGAATGTGAAGTTTATGAGGAAAAGGATTTGTTGGTCATAAGCACTAGCACTGATCAAAGTGTGAAACAAATTGTGTATGAAGATGAATCTGTTACTAACACTCGTACTGAGAAACAAACTATCGACGAGGGCTCTATAATCGTCACTCAAAAGCAACAATTTGTTGATGAGGTCGTGAATGAGAATGTAGAGGGAAGTTGTGAGGAGGATTGGATGAACGAGTTTCCTCCACTTCTAAGCCGAGCTTCTGCAAATTCTGTGGTAGAGAAAGGAATATGCACCGGGGATTGGGTGAGTGCTCTCAAGAGCAAGAAACCACATTGCCCTTTTGGTGTCAACGTGAATGGACAAACATTGGATACATCTACGGATGAATCGGTTGCTTCAACTGGAATAAGTTTTAGTAGGACGAATCTCTCTGATGTCGCAGCTGATCGGGTAAGTTTTAGTTACTGTTTGATATGTTTTAATTTTTGATGTTCAAATTTCAACCATTTTAGAAATGTGGCTGTCAACTTTTTTCTTTAGGTGAAGTTTATGAAAGTGCGAAACAAGAATGACAAATTTCGTCAAGGATGTGTCACGTCGAATACAAAGAGTAGAGCCCGGAGATTTGGGACGTTGGATGGCCGTTCAGTTGGCCTCGATGAGAAGTCAATTATGCTGCCTCAACCTCAAGTTAACATTCACATTGGAGAGAAATTAGTAGTGAAGGAGGCCAAAGAAATGCATGAGGCTGATTTCAAACACGGAATTAATGAAGATGAAGAAACGGAAATAATGAAAGAGGAGAAACTCGAGCTCGTGCAAACCAACGAGGCAGAAAAGAGAGCGAAGGTGAGAAACTACATATTTAATGTTACTTTGTATGAGTCATTAACTTGAGATTAATTAAATTGAAATTGTGCAGAGGAGACATAAGAGGCTGAGATTGAAGGAAAGAAAGAAGGCTGCGGCTCTTGCAAGAAATGACTCTTCACTCGATCAAAATCCCAACTTAAAACAAGAAAATGCTACAAAAAGCGAGAGTTGGGATGATGAAATACTCGAGGAAATTCAAGAATCTCATATTAATGTACAAAAGGAAGATGAACGTGTGCAATCAACAAGTTTGGAACAAGAGGATGAGTTGAAGGAGAGAGATATTGATGTCAATGTGCAGCAGCAGCAACAACAAGCTGAGACCAAAGAAGCATCGACGGCAATAGTGAGAGCTGAACTCCAAGCCCATTTGGAAGCACAACTAAGAGAAAAGGTAACTATGAAACTAAACTATATACTACTACATTTAACATTGCAGGTTTCTTGATTATTTCAACATTTGAGATATATGATTTTACATTGAATGTGCAGAAAAGGGTGAAGAATTTGACAAGAAAGGCAAGGAAAAAGGCTAAGGCAGCACGAAACAAGAAGCTGAAATGGATTTGGGTCATCGCCTTCCTCATTCTGTTTACTCTCTTATGCCTCACTATGTTTTATATTTCCCACTAGTTCATATTCAAACTTTTAAGACTAGAGATACAATTTAGTTGTTATATCATTAATTAAATTCTTATATTTGATCTTTTTTTTTACAAAAGGAGTAGATATAATAATGAATGCTAACAAGGAAGAACATTAAAATCGTGTAGGATATGGTAAAATTAATTTCCCAAAAGCCTAGAGTGTGTACGATAGTACAAAGTAGTGCAGTGGGATATGAAGTCCCATTTAATTTAATCTCACATAAAATTAATTCAATACTGTATTGCCAAGGAAAAATGATTTGTCATTTTCCAAAATAAAATAGATATATCCATTCAATGTTTTTTCACTACCAGTACTGTAAAGTGTTTTTTTGATAGTGACATGTTGAAGAAAGGAGTTGGGGTTCATGCACCCCTACTAAACATATACTACTATATGTGAAAATAATTTAAGGAATTTATCATAGTTGAAAAGGTCCAAGACTGAAGTCACAAATATGATGATACGATTCCTTAAATCCAATTAGAACAAAGTAAACTCAATAAAAAATGTGATTGACAACAATGAGTAACTACGAAAGTCAAAGCAAACTTACACACATACTTTATCCAGAATTGTTGGCATTTGAATTTGGTAAACTTATATTCCATCAAATTTAAAACTCAACTCAGAAATTGAAGCATAATAGCTTATGTCATATTCATATTCAAGTCAACTGGACTGAAATCAAAATAATCTTGAAGTACTTAACTATTCAAGATTATTATTGCAAAAACGAAAAGTGTGTAATTTGAGATTGTTCATTCCAAACTTATTTGAATTTGAACATTGCCACTGCATGTGCTTAGTTATGAATAAAACTAATGAAAAATCCAACTCAGAATTAATAAGCTGAACCACTCGGTTTGGTTGATGTTTATGCATTTTTGGAAAAGCATAAACTTAATGCACGAAATAAAATGAACAAACATGAGAAAGGGGAAAGATTGTGCATCAATTCGTTACGAGTCTATATCGGTGGCCTCCACATTTGCATTGTATTTTTTATCCTCAAATATCTACTGTTTGTGAGCTGCATTGACTGCAGACGCAGAACAAACAAACAATAATTAGATCGAACAAGAAGAAGAAATAGTAGAGCTAGGTAAAACTAATACTATGAGAGAGAGGGAGAGAGGGAGAGAGGGAAAAGTTAGTTGAAAGGAAGGAAAGGGAAGGAGAGAGAAAAGTAAAAAATAGTTGTACATAGTACATGATACACATAAACAAGCTAAGCTATATAGAAACAGTTTCTGTGTCCTTTCATATGGCTTCTTAATTATTCCACATCCTTTGTTTCTCTTTTCTATTTCTATACTTTCTGCTGCTGCTGCTGCAGATCTCTCTCCTCTTTTTTTGTATCCGTAAATGTAATTTTTGCCAATTAGATCATGTCATGTTTTTCCGCTGAAACTCATCCAAAATTTGATCTTGTGAACGAGTGGAGGATTGCTGGAATCTGAGAATCAGTTTGAAGTTTGTGCTTATGAAAGGGATAATCTGAGTCGACTATTCTTGGGATGATTTCAATTGACCCATAAAGGTGCGGCCTTTTTTTTTTCACTTTCTTGGTTTTTCTGTATTTGGGGTTTATTAATCTGAAATAACTTTGTTGGGTAATTCATTGTTTTTGACATGTGTTGTAGTGAGAGTAGGAAGATTGTTGTTTGATTACTTAAAAGAGTCGAGAATTGACTTTTCAGCAATAATTGGGGGGTGTTTTATATCCTTCTTGAAGATGGAATTTTTCCCTATTTCTTTCACTTTTGTGGTGGTTATACTGTTCTATTGTAGTATCTGTAATATTTGGACAAATCCAGAAAGTTTTGAAGAAAATCCCAATTTTTCTTTTTAATTTCCCAATGTGCAGAGCTGCTGTTTCTGAATTTCTGGGGTTGTTCAACTTCAAAGTTTTGATCTTTGAGAGATGGAAGAGGTAGGTTCCCCGGTAGTTGCTTCTAGAGTCGTCCACCAGCATCCGACCGCTCGATTTTGTGATCCGTATGCAGCGGCTAGGAAACGTGCTCTGCCCTTTGGTTCGTCGAGTTTTCAGCCACAGAACACAGCAGAAAGTTGGAACCCCGAGTCCTGGAACTGGGACAGTGCCAGGTTTGTTGTTAATCCATCGCAATGCAATGGAGGCCAAGTCGGGGGTGGCGAAGAGATTCAGCCTAGAACGAAACAACTGTTGAGTAGTGCTTCATTTCCTACTAGTGCTGGAGAAGGCGATGCTAGTCTTGTACTGAAGCTTGGTGGTGGAGATGGAACTCGTACTAGTGGTAATGTCGGTGGCCTCAATATGGTGGACCCACAACCCGCATCAAGGCCCAGCAAAAGAGTAAGATCGGGATCACCTGGTGGTGGTACCAAGTATCCCATGTGTCAAGTGGATAGTTGCAAGGAAGATCTGTCGACTGCAAAGGACTATCACCGCCGGCACAAGGTGTGTGAGGTTCACAGCAAAGCTGGTCAGGCCTTAGTGGGGAAACAAATGCAAAGGTTCTGCCAGCAATGCAGCAGGTTTGTATCATGAAGAACTATATGCATGACTTTATGTCGGGTTTTGACATGGTTTTAGAGAAGATTTTGTTTAGGTTGATAATAAAACTAATAGAATTTGGTTACTTTGCTGATAAAATTAGTGAACTTGAAACAGTTTAGTATAACGTAAAAATTTCTGTAGGGATATGGCTCAACTTGTGCTCTGTTTTGAATTCGTATTCAGAGTTCGTTTTGGCATAACTTGAGTTTGCATGAAAAAGAATGCTCGAATAACTAGTATCGAGCACCAGAAGCATTTAGTGCAATGAAATGTAGTTTTTGATTGAAAAAGATGCACTTTTAGTCCCAGTACTTTAGCATCATATGATTCCATTTTTGCAGGTTTCACCATCTTTCCGAATTTGATGATGGAAAGAGAAGTTGTAGGCGTAGGCTTGCTGGACATAATAGGAGGAGGAGGAAAACACAGCCAGAAGACACTACTCAACAGTTATTAGCTCCTGGTATCAGTGATAACAATGTCAGTGATAATGATATTGTCAATTTACTGGCGGTGCTAACCCGTGCACAAGGTATAATGTTAGCAGATTAATGACTTCAAACTTTTGTACTAGTAGGAGGTTATCAAATAATTTTGCTGATAAGAAATAGTGACTAGCTCATATGATGGCCTTGGATACATAAAAACTGTGGAACTTCACATATACACATTCTAAATTCTGCTGCTTCTTGATCATAGGGAACAGTACGGAAAATAATGATAAATTCCCATTGATACCCAGCAAGGATCAGCTCATACAGATACTGAGTAAAATAAATTCGTTGCCATTGGCAGCTAAGTTTAACGGGAGTAACCAAAATCATATATCCTCAGAAAATCAGAACCAGATAAATGGGAATGCTTCTTCTTCCACCTCAACCATGGACTTGCTTGGTGTTCTTTCAGCAACTGACGGGTCACCTTCTTCTGATGTATTTGAATCTCAATCTCAACCAAGCACCACTAAAGGGAGTGACTCTGAAAAAAGCAAGTCACTATGTCTCAATAAGCATGGTGGATCAACAATTGAATTTCAGGAGACTTTGCCGAGTCTGCCTTTAAATCTGTTTAGTTCATCGCCTGAAGATAATAGGCCACAGTATCGTCCAGACAAAATTTTTCTTTCATCTGGCAGCAGTTATCCTTCGGAGGAGAGATTGCCTCTATTTTCGCCACCTGTAGTACATGATCTATTCCCTATGCAGACTTCAAGAACAGAGAAGATTGACTGTCTGTCAAATAGTGAGGGTGAAATTGCATATATGGAAGCGACCACGATTAATGGGTGCAGTTCATCTTTTCAGCTTTTTGGAGCCTCAATCAGTGGTAATAAAGATGTTCCAGCTCACACATCTCCATACAAAGCAGGATATACGTCTTCTTCCGCGTCTGATCAGTCTCCATCCAGCCAGACCTCTGATGCTCAGGTAGTTCTGCATCATTTTCTTGCTGTATTAATATTTGAGTGTAACATTTTTGATATTGTCCATCTATAATTTTTTTTTTCTTGTTAAGATTTGACTTGCTTTTCTCTTAGGATCGTACTGGTAGAATAACATTCAAATTGTTTGACAAAGATCCGAGCCATATGCCGGGGTCACTACGGGCTCAGGTCAGTGCCAATACATTGGCTTTGCTTTGTCTACCTTTTTACTTCTCCGGATAATATTTGAGACTTCATTGTGTGATGTTATTTCCAGATAAACAATTGGCTCTCTAACAGTCCATCAGAAATGGAAAGTTACATCAGGCCGGGTTGTGTTGTTCTATCTCTATATTTATCAATGCCACCGTTGGCCTGGGATCGAGTGAGTGCTTTCTACGATCTTTATATACTTCGCTACAATAGACTTTGATTAACCTTATTCGTTCTTTTTTAATGCCTTTGCAGCTTGAAGAGAACCTTCTTAAATATGTGAAGTCTTTAGTCAAAGATATTGATATTGACTTTTGGGGGAATGGGAGGTTTTTGATTCATACAGACAGACAAATGGTTTCACATAAAGAGGGTAGGTGTTGCTGATTCTTTTTCATATTATCTTCTTTCTTTATATGCTTACACCTTTTCAATAGTCGTCTCTAATCTCCCTTCCGTGTAATCGATCTGCAGGGAAGATTCATCGATGCAAATCATTGAGAGCCTGGACTACACCAGAACTCGTCTCCGTTTCTCCCGTGGCCGTTGTGGGTGGACAACCGACCACTCTTCTATTGAGGGGAAGAAACTTCAAGGCTCCAGGAACCAGGTGGTGATTGATTAATTAACGAGATTGACTCTTTCATTAATTATTTTGGAATGGAAATGCTCATAATTTCTCATGCAGGATACACTGCACGCATGCAGCTGAATATAATATTAGGGAAGTTCATCCATCATTGTGCCAAACGACTCCATACGATGAGATGATCTTGGCTGATTTTAAGGTCAACGGAGCAGCATGTAGCATTCTCGGTCGCTGTTTCATTGAGGTAGATCTTTATCTAGCTGCCAACATTGTAACTTTAAACGGGCTTTGGATCATTTATTTCTCCCATGTTTCACAGGTCGAAAATTGTCTCAGAGGGGCTACTTTTCCACTAATTATAGCAGATAGCACCGTTTGCCAAGAATTGAGACTCCTCGAGCCTGAGATAAATGGAACTTCTGATGGTAATCCAACCGATAATATTGAGAGACCAGCATGGATCCAATCCAGGGCAGAATCCCTGCATTTTCTGGACGAACTCGGATGGTTGTTCCAAAGAAAATATACCTCTAGCTTGTTTGAGGTCCCAGATTATAGGCTCAGTCGGTTCAAATTTCTTCTTGTGTTCTCCGTTGAGCATGACTTTTGTGCATCGGTGAAATGCCTCCTGGACATTCTGCTAGAACTTAATCACGGTAGAAAAGGGTTAGAAGAGGAGTCTCTGGAGTTGTTATCAGAAATTCACCTCTTGAACCGGGCTGTCAAAAGGAGGTGTCGAAGCATGATTGATTTTCTTATTCATTACTCCGTCGTAGATTCTACTGGCACATCTGAGAAGTTTATTTTTGCTCCGAACGTGGCTGGTCTCGGTGGTCTCACGCCTTTACATTTGGCTGCTTCAACATCATCTTCAAATGATATTGTTGATATTCTGACGAGCGATCCACAGAAGGTACCTTTTTTTCTTCGTTTTCTTGAGTTTTAAACAGACAAATCTTAATTTATGGCACTGGAAATCTGTTTAGGTTGGTCTGAATAGTTGGAATTCTGTTCTTGATGCAAACGGGCTTTCTCCGTATGCATATGCGCTGATGAGGAATAACCATTCGTACAACACACTTGTTGCTGAGAAGCTTGCGGATAAGAGAAACGGTGAAGTCTCTGTAACAATTGAGGATGAGATCAAACCTTTCCAGGTGGAGGTGGGTAACGAAGGAACGAGTAAATCCCACCTCAGGCGAAGACAGCAATCTTGTTCCAGGTGTGCAAATGGATACAGGAGAAGGGTTCCAGGTTCCAAAGGGTTATTGCTGCAGCGTCCATACATACACTCGATGCTGCTTGTTGCTGCTGTTTGTGTTTGTGTGTGTTTGTTCTTAAGAGGACGCCCGTTTGTCGGTCGTGTTTCTCCATTTTCATGGGAGAACCTGGACTACGGCACAGTTTAGCTATTGCATCAACCAAACAAGGCGAAACCGGAAGTTTTACAGGGTACAAATGACTCATGGGACGAGAGAAAAATACTGGCGACTGCACATCTGTTCATCAAGTTCGTTCTTCTTAACCAAGACGAAAGGGTGACTAAGAGTTCTCTGAGATGAGAAAGTGAAAAATCACAGCATGTTATAAGCTATCCGTCCATTGGATTTTCCCAGAATAGCCTTCATCGATCTATTGAGTTTATAGACTGGATCTCTTTGCACGTACGGGAGTGGTCTAAGCTAATTGGTTGAGTTTAGAGACCGGATCTCTTTGCACGGACGAGAGTGGTCTAAGCCTTCATCGACTTCAGCTAATTGTTTGGCATTCGTCGACTGAGCTAAGTAGGTCAAGACAGACTCACTGGGATTGTGATACTGTAAGAACTAGGTGTTATACAATACTACAGCATAAGATAGTTGAAGAGAAATATATATATATAAATGCAATAAGGGTATTAAATAGGTGGTTTATATATATTATTTAATTGTTTTTTTCTTGATTAGTCACATTTAACTGCAACTGCAAGTGATGAGCATATATATGTGCTAATCTGATCTGAGGTAGGCTTTTGAATTCATAATGTATTCCTTCTGTTAAGATATGCTACTATCTATATATACATATGTATAATCTCTCCTCTTTTTATTGCCTCAATAAAATCTTGTATAAACTCATCTACTTTCTTAATTATTACAATAATTTGAGTTGAATCAATGTTTTCTTCTTGCTGTGTGTGTGTGTGTGTGTGTGTCTTTGAAGAGGTTATAAGCGAAGTAGAACAGTACATATGCAAACAGTTTCCATTATTACTGCTGAAATTACAGGAATGAAGAGATTGCAGAGGCCATTAATAATCTGAAGCATAATGAAAGGAGGTAATAATTATACATACACTTGGAAATTAAATGAAGCAAAGAATAGGAATAGCTTAATTAATTAAGGTGGTTGCTGTATTCTTCTTCTGCTAACACATGACCTACCTCTTCCTCTTGCCATGTTCTGAACCAGGGCTTCTCCGACGCCTTCCCCGAGGCCTTCAATGAGGCCTCCGATGAACTCTATGAAGACCTGAGACGCGAGACGAGCTGCAGTCCCCAGCGCGCTAGGCCTCTCGGGCGGGGGTATGCCGTTGGCTTGGAGGCCATTGATGAAAACCTTGGCACACACTGCATGAAGATGGTACTCACACACTGTGCACCGATACATCCTGCCTGATCTCCTCTTGTTGCACTCCCCACACGCCACCGGCCCGTTGCTCGTGGCAGAGGAGGAGGCTGTGCTCACTGCCGGCAACAGCCTCAGTGCGTGCGGATGAGCCGGGAAGTGAACCTCCGTCGACAGCATGGCGCAGCAAGGGTGCATCTGGAAGCTGCACGCCCTGCATCGGAAGGCAAACCCTTTGCTCGACTTGCCACAAACGTCGCACCTCGGCCACGAAATCCCGCCTTTTGCTGCATCAATTGTTGTTACTTTGGATATTAAATTTATCATGTGAAAAAGATGGTATATAGAAAATGATGGAAAATATCTCATCCTTTAAATCCCTCTTCTCTTTTCCATCACCCTCTTTTCTCCTTTTCCACCCAAGGAGAGAAAATATTATCGCACTAATAATACCTCATAATAGCATTTTCACTCTTTGAGTGAAAAGAAGGAAGAAAAGAGGGTGAAATTTTTGTATATAGAAAATGATGGAAAAGAGAGGAGGGATTTAAAGGGTGAGAGCTTTTTCCCCCTCATTTTTCCTCATTTTCTCATGATAAATTTAACAACCAAAGTAAACGCAACCTAAGTGGATAATTAAAGGTCACGACGGCTTGATTGTTCCGAGGTTAGATTACCTGGTCTTGGCTTAGCATGGAAAATGAGCTGGTGGTGGCCGTGGAAGGGGTGGTTGTTCAAGACGGGAGGGGAGGTGGCGCAGAAGTCGTGCAGCTGGAAATCGCATTGCTGGCAAGCGAATCTCCGGCCAGCGCCATATTCCTTGCAGCCGCCGCAGGTGAAGAGCTCCGGGAGGCTCACTTGCACCAAGGGGTGTTTGGAGTGGGCGTAATGCGTGATCCCTTCTTCAGCGGCTGACTGCGGCGACATCGGGAACTCCACGGTGGCGGCCGCCGGCGACGGTTGCATGGAGGAAGAGCGCTTCATGGGGAGAGATTTTTGAGATTTCATGGAGGATTTTCTTTGCATTGTGTGTGTGTATGTGTGTGTGTGTTGGATTTGGCAGTGGGGAGAATATTATTTATGCTGCCAAAATAATCAAGTAGTGGTCGCTTTATTAAACAGGAGAATACATGCATGCACTCATAATATATGTGCAAATGTTTTACGTATGCTTTCTAAAACTAATTAACTTGATTAGACATTTATTAATGTTTTTTTTTTATGTCGTGGCAACCCGCACCCGCTACCTTCGGTGCGCACTGGGTAAACCCCGTCCCTTGTGCAGTAGCCTGCAAACCACACAGGGCAGGTAAACCACACTTTCTAAGTATAAGTGTGACAGGCTCGATCTATAGAGGCGCGTCATGGAGTTCAAACCCGAGAACTTTCAGTCTCAAGTTCCCACTTTTACCACTAGACCTTTAATGTTTAACTAATTAAGATATCCCCTTTCTCTCCAAGTAATGCTAAAAAATGACAATGATTAAAATGATAAATCGAATATTAATGTCTTTCCTTTTATTTGGGGCACATAAATCAACTCGGAATATTTACATTTACTCTTCTACATCAAATTCGAAGGTGCGACTTAGTAAGTTCTGAAAAATAATCCCCAGTATCGATGATTCAAAACAAATATTTTGTTGATTAAGTTTTTTTAGAATAATATTTTGCTAGTTTATTGGAACGTATAAAAGGGTTCCTACTTTTTCTTTTATTAAATTAATTACGTCCAAAAAGAATTGTCATGATTTTTGGGCTTTTCTTCTCTTGGTTGGGAAAAATAATTGAAAAACAATGGGGTCGGAAGATGCCTATGTTTGATTCTGTTTCTGTTACATTAAAGAAGTTGGAGTGTTGAAAAAAACACATGCAAGAAATAAATAAGAGACACATACATATATATATGCTCCAAAGTCAATATTTATCTTTATGCTTAATTGGAACTAACCAATGATTTATACTAATGCAATTAACTATGGATGCAAAAGAATCAAAATCTTTGAGGATGGTTCTTATTCGATTTAAAGCGGAAGCCAATCAAGAAATGTTTTGCAGCTTTTCAAATTTGATGTTTTGAAGCAAAGCAAATTAAAGATTCATGGTTGAAGTTGAGCTCGTTTTTCCTTGGTGTGAGTTGTAAAGTGAAATGAATATCTATGTACTACTATTGCATGTTTGAAAATTTTAACTCCAACAATTATTAATTAATTATTTATATGATTGTAAAAGACGTTGCTAGGTGTCCCCTTACATTTAAATTAGCTTCTTTTGGTATGGATGGATTTATTCGGAACATTGGATGTGACTAATAATAATTTGAATCCTATTTAATTTTCTCTATCCGATTAGCATTGGTTAAATTTATGATATGTGACGATTGCATGATAATACCCAATTGAGTAGAAAAAATCATTCTTACCATGCTTAAATTATAAATTTACCACATGTTGTAAATCCAACATCTATAATAAAAGATAAACTGCGATTAATTAAGCAGCAGAAGACCTTATTGCATAATCTACCATCTAAGGGGGATGTATTCAAGATGGAATTCTGTGGAATTTAAAAGAATTGAAGATTCCTGGTGTATTCAACAGAGAATTAAAATAGAATTCAAGATTCCTGGTGTATTCAACATAGAATTGAAATATGGAATTTAATTCCTAGTATATTCAACATTATTTGAAATTACAATTCTTAAGGAATTTCATGGAATTCACTCCAAAATTGTGAAGCATGAATTCCGACCTCACCCCCCTCGGAATTACGATTCTGTGAACATCCAGGCGAGCACTCAGACACCGCGATCGCTGCGGCCTTTCTAGCGGGCGTTGTGTGCTAGCGGTCGCTGGGTAGTTCTGAGCGTCCGCTATTGTTGAGCGGGCGCTGGAACATGAAACGTTTCCAGCGTTGGGTTGTTATTTTAATTTGAGAATTTTAATTTCCAGCGGGTGCTGGAACCCAGCGGTCGCTGGAGTCGCGGAATTCAATTCTTCAATTCCTCGCGAATTCCACTTGGAATTCCACCCAATACCCTACATTCTCGGGGAATTCTCAATTCCGTATTTAAAAAATTTACCACTGAATTCCATCTTGAATACACCCCCCTAAGATTCTAAGTTGGACTGTTTACAACATTCATAGATAAGCATTGAGATAAGCATCTAATTAAGTTGCATTTTTCAAAATTTTATTTGATTTTTTGTATTCATTATAATTTTTTTAAATTTAATTTTTTTTATAATAAATGTTAATTAAGTTTTGTTTTGTATTATTAAATCTTATTTTTAAATAAATATATTAAAGTCAGCCACACTGTGGCCAACCACACAAGCTAAAATGGTAATATAAGTTTTGAAAATGGAAATATATCCTAATTGGTAAACATAAACTCTAAGAGGGAAATGTGATTATTTCTATTTGTACAGTCAATTTTCCTTTCTTTACGCGTGTGGCTGGCCACAGTGTGGCCGAATATCATTAACATTATTAAAATAGTGAATATTAGTAGCTGGAAACGAAGGATGTGACACTACAAGTTGAGGATAAAAGATCTTGTCTATTTATGGTTAGAAATAGTAACAAATTTGGACTATTAATTATTTATCGTTGTTGATCTATCAAGATTAATGAGGTGCACTAAGATTATGTGGTGTTTCATAATCAAGTAATAAATTGTATATATTGAACCATAATTATTAACAGCAAGAAAATCGGGAATAACTATAAATAAGATTCAATTGTTGAGTTCGAAATGGTAGGAGATATAAAAGCCTACAAAATACCCAAAACCATATTGACCCCCTTATAAAATAAAATAAGTTAAAACATCCATAATTATCTTCCCTGAAAAAAAAAACTACTAATTTAATTACCTTATTTAGAAAAACCCTATTATATTTATACTTATATATCCTTGATCAAAATAGAAAACCCTAGCTTGTTAATATCACTATGTCGATTACTGATGCGGCCTGCTTTCCCACTCCCTTAAGCAACACGAATCTTCTTTATATATATATATATATATATAGATAGGGAGTGATTCTCATGCAAACTCCCCTTAAAGTGAGAAATATGAATTAATCTCCACCATTGATCTTATCTACATGAAGGGTCAAGATTTAGCTTGGTCAAAGCGAGTCAAAGCGGGTCAAATCCGGGTCAACCCGTTGACTTTTTTTTCGATTTTTTTTTTAAACTGTCAGACAAGATGCACAACTTCACATATTCAGATGCACAAATTCACATATTCGGATGCACAACTAAGTGTATTGAGATGCACAAGATTTTGAGTTTTTTTTTATGCTTTTTTTTTCTTTTTTTTAAGGTTAGGTCATATGCACCACATCATGTATTCATATGCACCACACTATATAATGAGATGCACCACTAAGTGCATTTAGATGCACTAGTTTTGTTTTCGTTTTTTTTTATTTTCGTAAAACATTGTGCATCTAGTTACACCATGTGGTGCATTTAGTTACAATGTGTGGTGCATCTAGTTACGCATTGTGGTGCATCCAATTTTTTTTCAGTTTTTTTTTTTACAAATTCGGTGCATCTCACTACACATAGTGGTGCATCTCATTATGTATAGTGGTGCATCCGAATATGTGAAATGGTGCATCTTGGGTGGCTGTTTTAAAAAAAATTGAAAAAAAAAACTGAAAATCGTGTGCATCTAAATGCATTTAGTGGTGCATCTAGTTATATAGAGTGGTGCATCCGAATATGTGAAGTTGTGCATCTTGGGTGACAGTTTATTAAAAAAATTGAAAAAAAAAACTTGAAAATCTTGTGCATCTAAATGCACTTAGTGGTGCATCTAGTTATATAGAGTGGTGCATCTAGTTATATAGAGTGGTGCATCCGAATATGTGAAGTTGTGCATCTTGGGTGACAGTTAAAAAAAAAAAAGTCAACTGGTTGACCCGGATTTGACCCGCTTTGACTTGGCCAAATCTTGACCCTCCATCACCCATAGATCTATGGTGGAGATCTATTCTCATTTCTTAGGATAATATTTATTCTCATATGATCTATTTCATATATATATATATATATGGAGTGGTTCCCATAAAAACCCCCCTTAAACTAAGAAATGAAAATTAATCTCAACCATACAAAATAAGGGATGGATGACCAGATTTAATCTAGGAATTTAAGCTAACAAAATTAAAAATAATACGTGGAGGGGCAATTTCGTCATTTCAGCAATATAAGAAATAAATCCCTCCAAAAACTCACGATTTGTCCTCGTCTTCCTGCATTCAATTCAGCAGAAACCCAAAACTCAAATCCTTCAACTTTCAAAAGTAGCTCTCACACTTCAAAAACTCTAAAATCAACCATGAATCCAGAAATTCCTAGTTGAAAACACCGATTATAATCAGATAGAAGGGAGTAAAGCTTAAATCGAGGTTGAAATCATAGATTTTCAGTGGATTTCGACAATATTACAGCTTGAAATCAAAGTTTACTCATCTAAAGAACAATGTTGTCACCGGAAATTTCTGAAGGTTAGTTACTTGAGAAGACTTTGTTTATAAGGTTGAATCGAAAACAATTTCTCAATTCCTCTTTTCTGTGCATGAATTTAATGTGTACAAATATTTTTTTTCCAGTTTTATGTGATAAAACTTGATAAAACTAGAGATACAATTTGATGTTATTCTGATTGTATGAATGTATGATATTGGAAAGAAAAAATCGATTGCACAATATAATTGAATAGGATATGTCAATTGAAGGTATTGGATATGATCCAGCTGCTGACACTGGAGCACCGCCAGCTCAGTTCGTCAAGGCAACTGGATCATGCATTATATATATAGACTACACAGTAGAAAAAGTGTACTGTATATCATTGGGCTTAATCCAGTTTGTAGAATATGGACTTTTGGTACTCATGAATGAAGGCTAAGAAAGGCCCAATTTATTATGTTATTCAGCTCCAAATTTCCAATTCTTTCTTCGTCCCTTTTTATCTTTCTTTTCCTTTTATTGATGGAATATGAATCCAATCGTAGGTGTATGTATTGTACGGTGAGATATTCATCCTTTAATAAGGTAATATAACAGCCTGATTACATAAGTTATCTGATGCCAAGAATTCATATGCACTCGCAATCAATTTCATTTGATTGATTGTTTTAGTCCAGTACGGTGAAACAATAAAAATTCAAATACTTTAATCTACATTTTGTCTGTGTGTTCTTTTTTTTAAAACGATACCGTTTGGCTGTTTAGAGCATTCACAACGGGTATTAAGTTAGATACTGGGTCTATCGTCGGGAAGCATAATTTTAATGATTGATGATATTCTGGTAAAAATTTCAACTACAGGTATTGAGTTAGATACTAGTATCTATCATCAGAAAAAAGAAAAAAAAAATTAAACCGGACCAATGGGGATACGCCATATTTCCCCGAAATGTTGCTCACCAGTATTGCAAAAACGATACCACCATCGACACCACACCATCGCTACCGCTTAAATACCACACCCACTACGGCTTAGATACCGGCAATATCTAGGGAGAGAGTATCTAAGGGGGATCGATACTGATTTAGATACCGGTGATGGATTCCCCACTACAAATGCTCTTAGTTAAACTTGAAGAGGATATTATTTTAGAAATGCGTATGCATGCCTGGATGGTAATATGAAATGAGATTAGTCAAAACGTGACTAATCTCTCTCTCTCGCTCTCTCTACATTTGTACTATTGTTTTGCAATGACAAAATCGAAAATATAGATTGGTAAAATCATCATAAATATTTTTTCATGGGCGCACAGTGGTGGATATAGTATACAAGTTAGTAATGATTTTATTTATTTATTTATGTCTATCTACAAAGTAATTAACGATGAAGAACAGAAATTTATAAGAAAACAATGAGTTTAGATCTGAGAAGGGCCATACATTCTAACATACATTCATTAATCACTTGCCGCGCACACGTAAATAAAATACTAAAATATTCCCTTTTTATTACCACCAAAAACCACACTGCTATAATTAATAATTAATTACTAAATGACTACTAACACTTCAGCTAAACCTCAATCATAATGTGTACCCATTACCCAAATTAGAATAACGTGTGTAAAAAAATGAAAATCGGATGGGATTGTAAAATTTATTCATTACATATATGCCTATTAATAGAATTTATGTCCCTCGATAATATGTGTGTGAGAAATTCTATTTTTATACTAACATGTCTCGAACTCTAATAAGATAAATCATGAACTCGTATGCCACGTGAAACCCACCATATTATCGAATATTGATCGTCCCAATGTGAGTAGCAAACAAAGATCAAAGTAGTTATAAACTAAATCATGAGTCTGTATGCCACGTGCAATTCACCGTTTTAATTTTTGGCATCAGATAATTTCATAAATGTCACCACATTTTTTTATATCAAACTCAACGGTAGCTTTCGATGTGCCATGTTAGATTTAAGTCACTGAAAAATTGATATAGGGACATAATTGTAAAAAAAAATGATTGATTGATATCTAACCGATGTTTTATTTAGATTAGAATGTAATTGCAAAACGTTCAATCGTTTGGCATTACGTGTAAAATAGCCATATAAATTTATGGGGTTTGGCATTTGTGTATTCATTTCTTGGGTGTTTTATTATATTTCAAGATCAGCGAGGAGGAGTTTAAAGTTTAAACATTAGCCGTTTTATAGTATTGACTTAAAGAATTCTCTATAGAATTATTGACACCTTGATGGAGAGAAGAGCTCGGTAACTTTAACTATTTTTTATTTATAGATCAAAATTTTGCGGGCTTTCAATTTTAGGATAATATTTAAAATATTAATCAATTTTAGGATAATATCTAAAATATTGATCAATTTTAGGACAAAATTAAGCCCGATCGGGCTAAGTCGTACTTCACTCTCATGTGAACTCAAATCTTTAGCCCGATTCCCACTTCGCTGCCAGCTAGGCGGTCCATTCATCAATTGTATATATTATTATTACAAACAAAAATCAATTATTCACACTACAAAGTAAACTCGTCCACAAAAAGAAAACAAAAACACACAACAACCACCCCAAAGCTGAAGAACCCTAGTCACAATCGATTGCAAATCAGAAATTTTACTGCCCGAACTAAATGTAATTGACATAATAGACTCTTGGGGTGGCTGCGGTGTGGTTTTGTTTTCTTTTTCTGGACGAGCTTACTTTGTAGGGTGAATATTTGATTTTTATTTGTAATAATAATATATACAATTGATGAATGGACCACCTAGTTGGCAATCAAGTGGGAATCGGGCCGAAAATTTGAGTTCATGTGAGAGTGAAGTGCGACTTAGCCCAATCGAGCTCAATTTTGTCCTAAAATTGATCAATATTTTAGATATTGTCCTAAAATTGAAAGCCGCAAAATTTTGGCCTATAATTGAAAAACAGTAAAAGTTACCGTCCTAAAAAAAGTTCTTCTCCCTTGATGGATAAGCTACATTAATATAAGAGGGAATGTGGTGAAATACCCCTTTTTTAAAACAAAAGTTGCAAAATACCACCTTAAGTTTAAAAGTTGCAAAATACCACTTTGAGTTGTAAAAGGTCTAATATACCCTTAATGAGTATACAAGAAGGCTAACTTTCATTTGAATCATACAAGAAGACTAATTTCATGTATGAACTTCCGGCGAAATTTTCCGGCGAAAAACTTCCGGCGAATTTCTCTGGCGAAAAATTTCCGACAAATTTATCCGGCAAACATTCGAATCATACATGAAGTCTAACTTCATGTATGCATCATACACGAAGACTAACATTCATGTATATATCATACAAGAAGCCTAATTCGTGTATGCATCATATACGAAGACTAACATTCATGTATGGATCATACAAGAAGCCTAATTCGTGTATGCATCATACACGAAAATTTTTGCCTTCAAAAAGTTCAAATTTGTAACATACATGAAGATAAGTTTTCATGTATGATACATACACGAAAACTGACTTTCATGTATGCATCATACACGAAAATTTTGCCTCCAAAAAAATCAAATTTGTATCATACATGAAGATAATTTTTCATGTATGATACATACACGAAGATAATTTCATGTATGCATCATACATGAAGTTAGGCTTCGTGTATGATTCAAATTTTCGCCGGAAAAATTAGCCGGAAATTTTTTTGCCGGAAAATTAGCCGGAAACATTTCACCGAAATTTTTTTAGCCGGATAATGTCGCCGGAAAATTTCGCCGGAAATTCATACAAGAAATTAATCTTCGTGTATGATACAAAGTAAATGCAATCTTCTTGTATACATGAAGGCCATAAAAGTCCTAAACAAACTCAAAAGGGTATTTTGAATTTTTTTTAAAAAAAGAGCTATAATTTATCTTTTGTATTTGAGAAGGGGTATTTTGAGTTTTTGCTCTTAATATAATATATAGAGCTCCCGTTTTTCCAATGGCAGTTTCTCATATAGTATTATATTTTAAAGATTGCGAATAGCATTAAAACAAATTTCACCGTAAATAAAATACATCCAAAATGATGCATTTGTCTCCATTCAATTTTCTTTTAAGGTTGCTCGAAACGACGTCATAATCGTTGGGAAGACTCTACAAATAAAATTTACACAATCTACAAAATAAAATATAATAAGTAGTAGTAGTAATTATTATAAATTTAATAAATGAACACGCACGACTCTAAAATTAGCTAATTTGCCTATTAAATATGTGTGTTCAATCCCAAATAAAAAGTACTGTACTATATAGTAAATGAAATGTTATTGAAATAATCAAACTAACAATTTATGCATATAATACAATCCGTTACTGCAAGACTTAGCACAGATATTAGCACAGAATATAACAATTATGCTAAGTAAAGAACACACATAAATGGTGATCCAGTTCGGTTAGTCAACCTACGTCTGGGGGGCCTTCTTGCCCAAGAAAGAATCAATCCACTATTGTAAGTTGTAGTTACAAATTCTTACACATATAGTTCGTCAACCATATGAAGTCTCCTAACTCACACACTTCCCAATCCAGCGTGAACCAACGAATGTTCAAGACGTACTCGAACAATTTAAGCTTGAGTCGCAACCCAATGCTCACCTCTCTCCCAAGTGTTTTTATATATATGAAACAAACACTCTCAAGAACAATAAGAAAAATACTCACTCACGCAAGTATACCAGCTATGAATACAAGAAATATAGCTAATGCAGCGACAACCTCCAAATAATGTTGATGTTGATATATATAGGTCTTGAGAAACCCTAGATATAATCTTCACCGATTTGCCCTAGTTTCCTTGTAGATAAAAACTTCCTTTAGAGGCTTATCTTGTGGAACAAATAAATATATTCGTCGTATCAAATTTTCTCCACGTCATGAATGAATAAGGAAAATATCTCCGCAATATCCGCATAAATATGGAAAGAATCTTCCGAATCTATTCCAACCTGTTCCACAATATTCTAGCTCAGACTGAAGAACATAATCCCCATTCTGCATCAACATAACTTATAACACTTCAGTCTAATCTCCTTATATATAAACTTGCCAATTTGATTGAGCTGCATGCTCTAACAGTTATACTTAGTAGGAGTATTATATTTAGAAGACTGCTATATTTAGAGGACTGCATACCATTTATGAACACTTTATCTTGAGCACCAATATTTATGTGGACTCACGAGATGAAACGATTTTCGAAATAATTGCGACAACACGACAAATCTGAGGAGAAGGGCAGATGGTGCATAGGAACTGAAAGAAGAATGCTAACATATATATGGATGTATTAGCTAGCTAGGTTAATTAATTATACTTAATTTGTACGTACTACTAAATTAGTAATTACTAATAGTATAGATGCATGCCAATGGAACTTCCGTCAATCCCACGTCACGCGTTAATCCATCTATATAATTGTTTGTTTATCAAAATTAATTAATTAATTTGTTACTAGTTAGATCGTCTTTTTATCCCCATAATAGTAAGTAGTAGTTAACGTTTAACACCAATTACAATAGTAAAATTGACCTTGTTTTTTCTCGTCAAAACAAAACTATTTTTGACGTGCAATGAGAGAATGTTGGGATAATTGTGTAAGATTTTTTATGGAATGTCTCAGAGAATTGTAGAGCTAGAAGTGTAATCACCAAAGATTATATGTAGTTTTTCGTTTTTAAATAGAAGGAAGTCACATGAAGTAATCAAACTAATTTAAGCAAACATACCTAACTCTTTTACAGTTTGGTAGACTGTTGGAGGATTTTACTGTATTTTGAGGCTCTAGTTATAAATTTAAATTTGATATATAATTTAATTTTATGGCATATAACTCGAATATTGCCCTCTTAATTCAACAAACTTTGAGTAATTAATTAGCATTTCAATTTGAGAGATACTCCCTCCGTCCCGCCGAATACGGTCTAGTTCATATGGACACAGAGACTAAGATAAGAAAAAGATACAAGAAAGTATTTAGTATAGTGTGAACGCAATATTTTATAATGCTAATAAAGTTATAGATGAGATGGTTGACCGTGTAGTGAGAGTAAGTTAGTAGGGTTTAGATGGGATGATGAGCCATGTATATAAACTAATTGTTTCCTTTAAGGAAACATGTCAAGTACAGTGGGACGTCCCAAAATGGAAAACAAGTCGTATTCGATGGGACGGAGAGAGTATATGATTTTGGAGAGTTGATGAGAAAATGATTTGAGAGACTGTCCAAAATAGCAAATCAAACGCAAATTTTCACATAATCCAAGGATTTAGCATGCTAAGGATTTGTGTATATACAAATTTAATAATTTTAAATTACGATTTTGATACCGTCGTTGCACCCAATTATGTCATAATGGGCCAATTTGTGCTTAATTCATCAAAATCCCTCAAAATGTCAATTTAACTAGTGGGCTAAATCAGACAAAAAAAAGTTGAAACTGAATTAGATTAGATAAGCATCATTTTCCATTATTCCATATCCAAATCTTCGACGACCAAATTTGAAATCAACAAGCTTAAAAGGACCAAAAATCCAATTTTGACTTATTTGCATTGTCATTTTGAATTTGGTACTATCATGGGAAGTTGTCGTAAAATATTAGCTATTAATATTTTATTTTCGTGAAATTAACTTTGTGGCGTATTGTCTTACTAGAGTTGTTAGGAATTTTTCTTTTCCTTCATGTGTGGGTTGAATCCACCACAACTATTGTGGAGGACATTCCTATATATCCTCGCTCTTGTGCTTAATAATATTTTTATAGTTTATTAAAAAAATTGGTAATTAAAAATTGTAGTTACGGTTCTAAGTAGAACATATCCATTTTTCAAACCCTGAAAGAGAACTTATCATTTTTGAAATTATTTTTTATTTTAGTATAGTGGTGAAATTAAAAAAGAAAAAGCGTGTGGACACACAACGAGATGACAACAAAAGGTTACAATTAGAAAGAGGAAGCAAGCAAGTAAAAAGAAAGAAGGTAAATGTGAAAGAGAGAGAGAGAGAGAAAAAATGCACAACGAAAGTACGAAGAAGAAAAGTTAAAGAGAGTTGTGCTGAAATATAGAGAGGAGAGAGAAAGTCTTGAGAGAGAGAGAGAGAAGCCGCCCTTAATCATCCTTTCATTTACTTCTTACTCTTCTTTCTTCCTTTCTATCGTGTTGCCGTAGATCTCCCCTTACTTCTTCAGTTTTCCAGATTCAAGCCGTCCTTTTCGGAAATTCCACTGCGAAACCCCTTGAAAAGTATCTGCTAAATTGTCTTCAGAGGTAGAACGAGGTAGCTGTGGAGTCGGGAATCTTGACTATGATTTTGAAAAGATTTTTCTTATCTACACTTCGGATGAGTCCAATCAGAACCGACCACTTTGGAGATGAAATCGCTTGATCCATAAAGGTGCCTTCTTTTCTTCCATCTTCCATATGTATGTGTATAATTGGAGATTAGTATATTGATTTCATTTTTGTTGACTGATTTTTGATGGAATTGATTGAGATGGACTGAATTTGATTCGCTTAATTCTGACTCCAACTATATAATTAGGCTTAGTTTGAGAGAATTTGGGGGGGGGGGGGGTGTTCAAATATATTTTGGCCTTAAGTCCTTTTTTTCCTTTTTTTTTTTTTGTGAATACTGGAGTGGATGATCGTTTTCACCTAATGTTCCTACTAATTGTGCTTTCTTGCAAATCATGTGAAGGTCACCTTTTTCATCAATAACCAATTAGCTGAGATTTTTTAAGTTATTGGTTTCTATATTGCAAATGGAGGAAAGAACTTTTGGTGCAGCTATATGATATAAATATGCCACCAACACCAACAAGCTGCTAACTGAAGCTACTTGCAACACCAACTAAAAGATATTGATTATAAGCCTTCTCGTTGCCAAGTAATTGGTCTTCCTTGTAACGAATGCTGAACAGAGCTTGATTCATGTTTGAGTTTGCAATAAGATTGCACCACCGATTTATGAGGCTTTATTGCTGGAAGTATCTTGCCATTTGATCATGTGTCCTTTTCGTGGCACTGGTAGCACTGGTCGGTCTCTAACTGATGTTACAAATACTTTTTGCAATTGGTCTCTCCTTCTATGCCCAGTCTGTGGTTATGTGTCTGTTGACTAGGGCTGAAAATACGGTACGGGGCAGATACCCTACCTAGAATATCGGATACCCGGCCCTGGAAAATCACCAAATTCAATACCCAAATCCGTCCCATATTTTTTGATGGATACCCAAATACCTGGGCCGGGTATTCCCGCCGGGTAAATGGGTACCCAAAGAACATGCGTTGTCATTCTTTTACTTTCCTTCTGAATAACTTGGATCTATATGAGTCGACTGCCCCCTTGCTCTCTGCGGTACCATGTTTCAGACCAACAGATCTGTGATGGTTTTTCACTTCAATAATGAAGCATTCATGATTTAAAATTAATAGGGTAGGTTTGTCTGTTAAACGGTTTGTTTTTTCTAACTAGTAAAGCAGGACATCGATCAAGTTATTATACCCAAGCACAATGGAGTTTTAGATGATCTCTTGTAGTTACATGTTATAAGATCTATTGAAGAAGCCATAAACGAGGATCCTCTAATTCAATAGATGAGAATGAGATACAAAATATAGCTATATTAGCTAGTATATTACAAAGGGACATGAATACTTGTCCAAAGAGATTATGTCTATATTGATTTATTCTACTCATCATATATGATTACATAGTTATTTTACTTGATCAAATTGTTAACATTTACAGTTACTAAGTATAAGACTGCAGCAACAGATTTGTTTTGTTGGTGCAGCATCTTGAAATTAATAGATCTAAACTATTTGATAAGATATTGGCAGATTTACAAATTTGATATGGAAACAGAATGTTAAGCTCAAATCAGAATGGTGACACATTTATCCTGTTCTACTTATAAGATGGATTTATTCTAGTTTATGACTTGATGATTGGGAGTTGAGAGTTATGCACATAAATGGTAAAAATCTGACCTTTGCAATTCATTACATTTGACATTAATCAACCCATTAATTTTGTCTCGATTGTGTGATTATACATCTATTATTAGTATTTCTAACTTCTGTCAATATGGGATATTTGGATAGGGAATTTTAATTGTTTGCTACTTCCTTCTAAAGTTGTGTTGGATTTGTTGGGGATTCTTATTTTTTATGGTGAATTTTATTTTTCCTTTTTTCAGAAATTTGAAAAAGTCGTAATCTCGTTCAGATGGAAGAGGTAGGTGCACAAGTAGCTTCTCCAGTTGTCATCCACCAAGCATTGGCACAAAGATATTGCAATCCACATCCAGTAGCCAAGAAACGTAGTGTGCCATTTTATTCTTCTAGTTTTGTTAATCAGAACCCTTCTGATAACTGGAACTCTAAGTCCTGGGACTGGGATAGTTCAAGGTTTATTGCTAGACCATTGCAATGTGATGGAGACCAAGTGACAAGAGACTCACAGGTTCCACCGGACTTGCCAAGGAACAAAGTAGCACATAATAGTGCTTTAAATATGGCCGAGCCTAATCAAATCGGAAAAGATGATGAAAATCTTCTACTGAAGCTTGGAGGTGGAGAACAGCAAGCTATCAGCAATGGCAGCCACAGTAACATGAATTTAATGGAAGAGCCACATCCTGTTTCGAGGCCTAATAAGAGAGTAAGATCTGGATCACCCGGTACTGCTAACCGACCTATGTGTCAAGTAGATGATTGCAAGGAAGATCTCTCTACTGCAAAGGATTATCACCGACGGCACAAGGTGTGTGAGGTCCACAGCAAAGCTGGTAAAGCTGTCGTGGGAAAACTGATGCAAAGGTTCTGCCAGCAGTGCAGCAGGTTTGTGATAAGGACCATTTCGATTGAGCATTTCTATTGTGTGCTTTTGTTTTGCTAAATTTATGTGGTGATGCACATGCTGGACTATTAATAGTCATAATTTCTTTCTATTTTATCAGGTTCCACCCTCTGTCTGAATTTGATGATGGTAAGAGAAGCTGTAGGCGCAGACTTGCTGGACATAATAGAAGGAGGAGGAAGACTCAGCCTGAAGATGCTACTCCGCGGGTGTCAGTTCCCAGTGGTGCGCACACTGACCTCAACTGTGAGGTGGATGTCATCAATTTACTGGCAGCATTAGCTCGTCCACAAGGTATACCTCTTGTGTTGTCCTTCAAAGTACTCACATGCACGCATGAGAGATTATACTAATTGCTCGTTACTGTAATCATAGGGAACCCAGAGAACAGGAATGCTAAATTTTCCTCGATGCCTGATAAAGATCAGCTGGTACAAATTCTTAGCAAAATAAATTCGTTACCGTTGCCGGCAATCTTAGCAGCCAAATTACCTCATTTGAAGACAACAAGTGGAAGTATATCCGATCAGGCACATTCTGAAAATCAGAACCAAATGAGTGCAAATGCTTCTTCACCATCGACCATGGACTTGCTTGCTGGTCTTTCAGGTGCTCCTGGAGTACCTTCTGATGCCTTAGAAATTCAATCTCAGCCAAGCAAAGAGAAAAGTGAGTCTGAAAAAAGTAAATCACTCTATATTGACAATGCCACACGTCTAGATTTGCAAAATGGATCCATTGTGCAGTTTCCCTCTGTTGGAGGTGAGCGAAGTAGTATAAGTTGCCAACATTCGCCCATGGAAGAAGTAGATTGTCATGTTCCAGGGACATCTCCTAGTCTGCATCTACAGTTATTTAGTTCATCACCTGAAGATAATAGTTCAAGGAAATTGCAGTTGAATGCAAGCTACCTTTCTTCTAACAGTAGTAATCCTTCACAAGATATATCACCCACATCTTCGCCACTTGTGCATGAGCTATTTCCAATGCGGACTTCAAGAGAAACAATGAAGGACAATCATCTATCGAATAGTGAAGATGAACCTGCACATGCTAAATCAACCATGAGCAATGGGTGTAGTACATCGCTTCGTCTTTTTGGCGGCTCAATTCAACCCAATGAAAATGGTTCGATTCAAAGTTCTCCATATCAAGCTGGTTATACATCTTCTTCTGGATCTGATCATTCACCATCTAGCCTGAATTCTGATGCCCAGGTACTCAAGGACCACTTGTGTATCTTTTACCAAACTTTTTATCATGCCTTTTCTTCCTAGTTAACGGAGCATGTTTTAACAGATTTGACATCTTTCTTTACTAGGATCGCACTGGTCGAATCATTTTCAAGCTATTTGACAAGGATCCCAGCCATTTGCCTGGCTCTTTGCGGACTCAGGTTAGTATATGCATGCTTTGATTTGGCCATCTTAACAATTTCATTGCTTATAGTCAAGGCTTGATGGCATGTGGTGCCTCTACTTTCAGATTTTCAACTGGCTTTCCAACAGTCCATCAGAAATGGAGAGCTATATCAGGCCCGGTTGCATAGTCCTCTCATTGTATCTATCAATGCCATTATATGCCTGGGATCAAGTGAGTGTATTTCTATGAAGTAGATATACTTGGCTTGTGTGGATTTTTGTTGACCCGCTTTCTCTCTTTTCTGCAGCTAGAAGAAAACCTTTTCGATTGTGTCAGCTCTTTAGTAAAAGGTGTTGATGTAAGCTTCTGGGGAAATGGAAGGTTTTTGGTTTGCACTAACAAACAAATGGCTTCTCACAAAGATGGTAAGTCGTGCACTCTTTGCATTTCTATGTCAGTCCAACCACTGAATGTTTTGGTCATTTATTGTTTAGATTTTGTTTCTTTGAAGAATTTCAAATTTTCTTGATCTCATATTGTTGTTAATTTCTAAGTAATTTCCTCTTTACTTATGCATCTTCAGGGAAGATCCGTCTCTGCAAAACTTGGAGAGGCTCTGCTATACCAGAGTTGATATCGGTGTCTCCTGTTGCGGTTGTTTCCGGAGAAGAGACCTTGCTTCTATTGAGAGGTAGAGGTTTGACTGCCCCAGGGACCAAGTATGTGATTGGCATTCAGTTCAGCTGTAATTATAAATTCTTCTTTTTCATTCCTTATGAAATTTTCTTTGTTTATGCACAGGGTACACTGCACGCATGCAGATGGGTATGATATTAAAGAAGTTAGAGCATCATCATGCCGAGACACTGCACTTGATGAAATAAACCTGGGTAGTTTTAAGATCAGTGGAACAGCAAATAACATGCTTGGTCGCTGTTTTATTGAGGTAGCAATTTTGAAAGCAATCAGTTTCTTGGCCCCCTCCCCACCACCATAAATATAAAACTGCATGTGGATCATTGACATTCTGAATGTTTACAGGTTGAAAATAGTTTTAGAGGCACCACTTTTCCTGTAATCATTGCTGATAAGAGCATCTGCAATGAATTGAGACTCCTTGAGCCTGAGATCAATGGCACTGCTGAAGTAGGTAATGATTCTCCAACCGATCACCTTCAGAGTAGAGCAAGGTCCTGGCCCAGGGAAGAAGTCATGCATTTTTTGGATGAACTTGGATGGCTGTTTCAGAGAAAGAGAAACTCGACATTGTTCGGGGTCCCAGATTACAGGCTTAATCGGTTCAAATTTCTTCTTATATTCGCTATTGAGCATGACTTTTGTGCATTGGTCAAAACTCTCCTGGACATCCTGCTAGAAATAAACTTGGGAAGGAAAAGGTTAGCAGCGGAGACTATGTCAATGCTATGGGAAATTCACCCGTTGAACAGGGCTGTGAGAAGGAGGTGCCGGAGAATGGTTGATTTGCTTGTCCATTACACTATTAGTGACCCTGATGATGCTTCTGAGAAGTACATTTTCGAACCCAATTTGGCTGGACCTGGTGGTCTCACACCCTTGCATTTGGCTGCGAGTTTAACTTCTTCAGAAGACTTGATTGATGCCCTAATAAGCGATCCTCGGGAGGTATAGTTTCTATTTTTCTCCCAACGGTGAAAGTGAAGCTGCCAGTGATTTCCTGTTCTTGACATATTTTCACATGTTTTCTGTAGGTTGGGTTGCGGAGCTGGAATAGCGCATTGGATGCAAATGGATTATCTCCACACGCGTATGCCTTGATGAGGAACAATCATTCTTACAACGCCCTTGTTGCTCGCAAACTTGCTGAAAGGAAAAATGGTGAGGTATGCATATCAATTGAAAAGGAGACAAAGTCGTTCCATGTGGAGGTGGACGATGAGAAGAAGGGCAGGCCCGGGTCAACAAAGTCTTGTTCCGTGTGTGCAGTTGCAGCACACCGACAGAGCAAAAGGTTTCGGGGATCACAAGGATTGCTGCAGCAACCTTACATCCATTCGATGCTCCTCGTTGCTGCTGTTTGCGTCTGTGTTTGCGTCTTCCTGAGAGGGCACCCCTATGTCGGCTGTGTCGTTCCATTTGCATGGGAGAACCTCGACTTCGGCTCCACCTAACTTTGGTATGCTATGCAGCTACGGTATGATAAAGAAGAGTTTTTATTTTATTTTATTTTATTTTATTAACATATTTATAATCATAGAGAGAGAGAGAGAGAGAGAGAGAGAGAGAGAGAGAGAGAGAGAGAGAGAGAGAGTTTGGTTGGCGAAAGGAATTGAGTGAGTTAAATGGTTGGACGTCCTCCATAAGTAATGTACCTCTGATAAAATGAAATCATCATAGTGTTATTTAATTCATTATTAGCAGTATTTTGTTTGGATGTGTAGGATAATCCTGTACATTCTACATACCAACTTCTTCCATTTTCCACTAGAAAATTAATAAATAAATTTGAGAATTTGCAAAATATATAGCAACACTCAAAGTACTCTCTCTCTCTCTCTCTCTCTCTCTCTCTCTCTCTCTCTCTCATTTGAGCCTCTTTGTTTAATTTCCTACCTTCATCAGTGTAATTGATTTTGGATGCTATGATTGATGCAGCAAAATTGGTTATAGTGTAAATAATGGTGACCGTTCCCCACAAGCATTACATTTATTTCAGCCTACCCAACATTTATTTGTATTGTATGCATGTTGTTTCTAAACCTTATGTAAATTTTCAGATTCAGTTAATATTCAATTTAAAATTAATTTATTGCATTTTTAACATTTATTCGAATATACTATAGTATACACGCTATATTGATTGGCTGTATGGCAGCTGCAGCCAACTATGATTTTTGTGGACTCACATCACATGCTTAATTAATGGCTGAGTTTTAGGGCTGCAATGGCATTCGATGAGAGAGAGAGAGGGAGAGAGAGAGAGAGAGAGAGAGAGAGAGAGAGAGAGAGAGAGAAATACGTACGTTTGTCTGTATGTTTGTGCCATCAGGCCCATCATCCAATGATCCAAATCATTAGTCAAGTTTAAGTGGAACTTTCTTGATGCTATTATTACACTAACTACTTTTTCTTTTCAATGATAATATTTGTAACCTTTCCTAATTTTCGTTATAGTTGGATTAAATATACTAGCACATCACAACAATGTGCTCTGATCAATAAAATGTGACGGGGTGTGTGTGATATCGACAAACAAGATTGGGCTGGCTGCTTCTACCAACCACTCGTCCACCTCAAATGTCACTAAAATCTATTTAGTTTATTTTATTTTATTTCTATTTTTTACTTGTACAATAAATTATTATTTCTCACTAAATAGCATATAAAATAGAATAGAGGAATACCTCTGCAATTTCCACAAACAAAACATTAAGCATCGAAATATTAATCATAGGCGACCACAACACAAGACAACAAAATAAGCCGTTCTTTGTTCTTTTCTTCCCTCACTTTTGGCAAACATTATCAATTTATTATGTACCAAATAAAGAAGAGAAGAATTACAGATTCAGAAATATGTACACGCAATCGAGCTTGCATATGTGTTGCAATTCTATTGTCGTTGCTCCTATTTTCTCACTTTACCAAAGAGTCAAGATGAAGAAACTATGATGTTCCCATTTTAGCATTATTATCCAATAAAACCGTTTCCATTAGTATCTTTGCATTCTATGATATTATCATTCATCTATTTTAGGATATGTCGAAAAATATACGACTTGTTGAAACAATTATTGAATGAGACCGGCACATTTCGCTAAGATAAATTAATATTCAGTTTATTTTAAGATAAACAAAGATAGCTGGAATCCAATTATTCATTTCCGGAATCTTTTGTTTATGAGAGTAATAAATAATGAGCTGTGTCGTACATGTGAAGTTTTGAATAATGCTTAGTGTAATTATATATACTCCATGATTTCGTAATGTATTAAGGTATAAAAAGTGATTAGCAAACAATTAAAGAAATGTTATTTTAGTACCACTAGTTGAGACGCATCTAGTCGAGTCTATGAAACATAACATAGATAATGACTAAACCCGTATCTTTTTTCTATATTTTGACCAAATTTCAACTAAACCTCTAATCTTGATGTCAACATTTATTTACTTCAATTTCTCACTCCACGTCATCCTGGAATAGTGGAATCAACCTATTTTATATAAGAGCATCCACTGCAGGGGTTGAGTTAGACCTAGGTTGAAGCACTGAAAATCGTAATTTTAATGATTGGTGGTGTTGAGTTAGACGTAGATTGATTTTTCCACTACAATGGTGTTGAGTAAGACCTAAGTTGAAGCACTGGAAAACGTAATTTTAATAATTGAATAAATTTTGTTTTGTTGTTTTCTAATCAGAAAATTAAAAAAAATGGAACAAACCAATGGGGACACGCTACGTGTCCCCATATTGCGGCTTGGTGGAGTCGAAGGGTGTGGCTAAAGATCGACACCGCCATCGCCTCACCCTTCGACACAGGGGTGTGTCGATCCCCCACTATGGCATCGACGTGGGGGTGTGTCGAGTGGGGGGTGTGTCGAGCCACTCGACACCGCCCTTCGACCCCTCCACTCATTCCCCGTAGCAGATGCCCTAAGAAATATAGTACGATCATAGAAATTAGGATTTAATTTGGATTGTTGATATTTTTTTTACTCTACGGTTCAAATTAATTGATGCATTAGATTATTGTTGTTTGTACATTAAAAATGTACTAAATAATTTGTGCATTAACATGTTTATGCATTAACGTACTGTATTTTGTGCATCACGTAAGTGAAATTTTTGCTGGTTCCTACGGATTCATATAAAGATGAGTCCTTACCAGATCCACCCCCATAAATTTATAATCTTTTTAGTCAATAATAACTCTAAAAAGGACTAATCCAGATGGTTTGGTTTGTCATAAATCTACTTGTTCGGACACATTTTTTTTACTTATATAAATAACGATATGGGTGGGTTTGATTGTTGTAGATTCATTTAGGATTATGGAACCCTACTTATTATTCAAATGTTGTTTGAGATCATCAATTTGATGATACATTTATGAATTACCCAAATATATATATTGACAAATTAATTATATGGTGAATACATTGATGTTTTTCTAAATAAGTCATTATTAAATATGCTGATCTTTTATTATTGCACCATACCAACGACAATCTTATGCATGTAAGGAAAGCTTACAAACGAATTTGGCAACAAAAAGAAATAAACAAAAAAAGAAAAAGAAAGTGAATTCCATATGTAACCTTTGTCTCAAGTCTCAGCTCATCATTATCCCTAGTAAACTTTCATTTTCAGCATAATTTTGTCTCTAGAACATTAAACCCGAACCGAACCGGCCATTTCGACCGGAAACCGGTCATGGTTCCGGTCTGATTAGCTCTAAAAAACTATTGATGGTGCAAAACCGCTCAAAATCGCTTTGATCCGGATCGCCTGGTTTTCAGAAAATACCATATTTTCAATTTTTTTTATTTACAAAATTACGAAAAATATTTTAATTAAGTTAATATTAGAAAAACAAATAAGAATCAATATCATAGAAAATTAATAACTAAAAGTCTAAGACGTGATTCTTAAAAAAAAGCACTGAAATCTAATTTTCATCTTCCTTCTCACTCGTTCTGCTCCGCCTCCACAACTCCTCTTCCATCGTGCCTCCTCCTACTAGCCACCGCCTCCTATCAGCCCCAGCTTTCGATCGTTCTCGGTTGCTCGTGTGCGCCACCGTCGATTTGATTCCATCAGGTACATAAGTTTATTTTTCTGTTAAGCTCGAACTAGGGCTCCAATTTTAGGCAAAATATATTTATTTGAATCAGAGAATCTATTTTGGGGATTAGACTTTTATTATGTTAGCATTTTCTCATCTTACGTAATCCAATTTGTCAACAGATGATTTTCCTTATTATGTAATCTCCTAATAATTACTATGATACACCAACACAAAGGATTTTTGAGTAATTTGATTGATTTTGGAAAATTTCAACTCCAAGGTGAATGTTTTGTTCTGCCTTTTTTGTCCCCTTGAATTTGAGCATATCTCTATGGAGGAGTTTGTTGGAATTTACTAATTTTGAGTTGAAGTGTATGGAATTTTAGTTTTTACCTCTTCAACAATTGGTTTGCTTTTAAATTTGTGAGTAACTAATTGTATTCAATAGAAATTACATGGTCTTGTATATGATGATTTTTGTTGGTAATTGGTACTGTATTCAAGTTTTTAATAAAATATTTAGCAGAAAATTTGTAACTAATTTAAATAGAATTTTGTAACTAATTTGTGTTTACTTTTTAGCAGAAAATCATGTCAAATTCGACATCTGCAAATCAATCTTCTCAATCAGCTCCAAAAAATCATCTGCAAATTCGACATTATGTTTTTTGATTTTTTCTAATTTGTTAAATTATGAGTAACACATACTTATTTACTAAAACCTGTATACTTGTTAATGTTGAGATACCCACCAATGGAGTTGAAAATGATGTGCTTAATCTAGATTCATTTCCACATAAGGATGTCGATAGTTATAGTGGCAATTGATGTTTGAATTATGTGAAGACTTGTATTTTTTTTGTGATATTAATGAATCTGTTGGTAAGGATCTTAACGTGTTTGTTATGAATATTTGTTGGAATTTTATTGGATTTGATATGAATATTTAGATTTTTATCCTATTAGTTGGAAAGTTATAAAATTGTGATTTTTTTATATTTTTATGTATTTAATTATATTTTTTATTTATTTAATATTGAACGGTTCAATTAAATAGTTCAATCAAGTTTAAACCGGTTGAACGTTAACCCAGAGGCCACACTGGGTCGATCTCCGGTCCGGCTTTTAAAACATTGCTTTATAGATAAATTATTAAGCGGCTTCAACTGAAAATTGAAGGGAACACTAAACCATAACAAGTTATTTTCAGGAACTTGTGATTTTATTTTGGAAATGCATGGTCGATTAAATTTATTTGTGTAGTTTAATATGATCCAGCCTTTGTATTTGGAAATATCCAAACAGCGAAAATGCGTAATTTTTCAGTTCATGATCGCTATGTGAACATTTATTTTTAATTTTTTGGGCTCGTTAATTGATACTTGTACTATTATTTTGATAAAATAAATATTCCCCCTAAAATATAATATTCCTATTTTCTGACATTTATTTAATTTCGCAATGCGTTACGAAAAAATAAAAAGACGGTAATGTTATGAACTAGAGAGAAGCGAGAGAATATAGAAGAGAATATGAATCGAGTGTATAGTATAAGAATTGTGTGTTTACAATATGAGGACCAAAGACCTCTATTTATACAAGTACAGAGCTAGGGTTTTAGGGTAGATAACTTGATCAACACTCATATAGTATATATCTATAAGATATTTACAACACCCCCCCTTGATGACCAATCCCTAAAATAAATGTTGCCTCATTAAAACCTTGCTCAGGAAAACCCTGTGGGACAAAACCTGATCGAAGGAAAAAGAGTACAACTGCTCGCTTGAACTTGATCATTGCATATGTTGAATTGGCGCATGCCGATCTTGTGTACCAACTTTATGAATGTTGATGCCGCCTAAATCAATGAGCTATTAACAATGCTTTATTCTCATCAATTTCTTTTCTCTTAGTACAGTTACTCATTTGTGTCAATATTAAATTGACATTTGTACTATAGAGCAAATATATATAGCGATTAAGCTTTGTTGCCTCAATGCTTCTTTCAAATTTATTTAGTGCTTATGGCACTTTAATTACTCTTTGATTCTAGATCAAAAGTATCATTTCAAAATGATATAAGCAATTTTGTGGAGGCAAAAGTATTGTCGACAGTAATATTTTTCATTCTCCAAAGTTCATGGCAATTTCAATCAACCAGATTTTTATCATTTCTTGATGATATATTCTTTCTAATTATTCCGTAATCTCAATATTGTGATCTATAGTGCACGTGCATATGCATTGGGATTTTCGTCTTTAGGACGATCCTCTTTATGAGGCTTATATAGAGTGATATAATTTCTTTATTTGATTTGTATTCCGCGGATTTTTTTTTTATCTCAAGCACCAATATAGAGATCTCTTACGCTTTCGGCGTTAAAGAGTATCCTCTATTTATTTATTTCACGAAGAACTTCAATTCTTTATGTTGCATATACATATATGTATATGAGATTTCATCACTCTTGGCAGTTTATAATTGAACTTTCAAGTTCATACGCGTAAATATTTAATTCAAATTATATCCCCAAATATTTTATTGAGGATTATTGAGACTTAAACTTCGCAACATATGTTCGTTGATGAGAATTTGCACAGGCTGGTCGATGGCCTAAACCGAACTGATGTTGTTGCTTGTAATTTATGCAAAGATATTCATTAGTATCTTTTGCTATTGTCTCAATGTGATATCGATTACTTCGAATATCATTCTTAGTAAGTTTCTTTTTGATTTACTAGAGTAAATAAGATACTCTATGATTTAGTATCATAAATTGATACAAGCTCTTCAGAGCTATTTGTTTTCCGTGCACTTATGCACATAAATTAGGATAATATTTTTTATATATTTCCCAAAATATTGCTCATCAAAGCATGTAATATTCTTTAGAAATATAACTTTTGTGTTGTTTCAATAGCATCAATCTATAATCATTCAAGATTATTTGTGTTTCTTTAGAAACAACGATTGTTACATCATAGTAAGATATAAACAATATTTTTGCAAAATAATAAGTATAATATATCATCAAATATAGATAATATATTCAAACAAAAAACACGATGCAAATCTCAAACAATCGACATAACATCACTATAAGTTTCATCAAATCATATCAAATATTTAATTTATTTCATTCATATTCTTTGCCTTAGAAGGCTTTACGAGAATTATACAATCTAAGAGATAAATCCATGTTAGCAATTATATATGAAGTCAATATGCACCGATGATGTACCCAACAGAAGATGTGCGGATTTCAATAAATTTACATATACCTTGACTTCAATATGCATCAATTCTGACTCGATCGGCACATATAAGAGATATTACATTGCTTCACATAATTAAATGGTGATAAACTTTGGAAATATCGTGGGCTGTAATTTACATAACTTTGCATATTCAAATTAAATAGAAAATATATGATTCTTTCCTATTGCATAGGAGAGGATCGAGAAAGGTAGAACAATCGTGCTGATAACGTGTTATGAACTAGAGAGAAGCGAGAGAATATAGAAGAGAATATGAATCGAGTGTATAATATAAGAATTGTGTGTTTACAATATGAGGACCAAAGACCTCTATTTATACAAGTACGGAGCTAGGGTTTTAGGGTAGATAACTTGGTCAACACTCATATAGTATATATCTATAAGATATTTACAAGAGGTAAGAAGTTTTAACTTTTAGATGCACATCTGGCTGTGGATGGATATAGTAAGTATAAAATGAGTATAAAATAAAGTTGGATTTAATGAGAAAATGAAAATGATTACACACAAGTGCAATTCTGTAAATAAGAGGGGATCCAAGGGCGTAGAAATGAGTACACAACTGGAATTGGAATAGAGGAGGCAGCAGCGTTACCTCTTTTTTTATAAAAATAAGAGTGAATAAAAAAGGAAAAGAAATAAAGGAAATATAAAGTTAGCGGAATAAATAAATTAGTAGTAGAAAATGTAGTGTTTAGTATTCATTTTTCCATACAAAGGGTGAGAGAGAGAGAGAGAGAGAGAGAGAGGTGTCTATCTGTCTGTCGGTCCAGCATTCTCGAGCGGTGGTCAATTTTCCCAAACATTCGTCTCTCGCGTCGCCCCCAATGAAGAAAGACGGAGGAGCTCCGCCGCCTCTCGCCGCCGTGAATCCCGTCAGCAAGATCTTCCTCTGCTTCGAGACGAAGTCCTTCCTCGCCACATTGCTCGGCCTCACTCTCGTCGTTGTCGTCTGGAATCTCCAGCCCTACTACGACAACATTCTCTCCACCTCCCGCTGTGCCGCCGCCGCGGCGTCACTGCCGATAAAGTCCGCCGACGTGGAGAAGAAGCTCGTCAGCCCCCCCGTGGACCCCAACAAGCGCACCTTCCAAGCCTACGGCAACGCCGCCGCCCTCTTCGTGCAAATGGGGGCTTACCGCGGCGGACCCGCCACCTTCGCGGTGGTGGGGCTGGCGTCGAAGCCCATCCACGTGTTCGGCCGCCCCTGGTACAAGTGCGAGTGGGTCCCCAACAACGGCAACGCCTCTGTCAGAGCCAAGGCCTACAAAATGCTCCCCGATTGGGGCTACGGCCGCGTCTACACCGTCGTCGTCGTCAACTGCACCTTCTCCCAGAACCCCAACGCCGACAACTCCGGCGGCAGGCTGGTGCTCTACGCCTACTACGGCGAGTCGGCGCGGCGCTACGAGAAGTTCACCGCGCTGGAGGAGGCGGCCGGCGCCTACGACGAGTCCAGGTACCGACCGCCGCATAAGTACGAGTACCTCTACTGCGGGTCGTCTCTGTACGGGAACCTGAGCGCCGGGCGGATGCGGGAGTGGATGGCCTACCACGCGTGGTTCTTCGGGGCGAGGTCGCACTTCGTGTTCCACGACGCCGGCGGGGTGTCGGCGCAGGTGAGGGCGGTGCTGGAGCCGTGGATCCGGGCGGGGAGGGTGACGCTGCAGGACATTAGGGCGCAGGCGGTGTACGACGGCTACTACTACAACCAGTTCCTGGTGGTGAACGATTGCCTCCACCGCCACCGCCACGCCGCCAACTGGACTTTCTACTTCGATGTGGATGAGTACATTCATCTCCCCGACGGCGGCACTCTCGAGTCCGTCTTGAGAGATTTCTCCAACAACACGCAGTTCACCATCGAGCAGAATGCCATGTCCAGCTCCCTCTGCCTCAACGATCCCTCTCAAGATTATTCAAGGTAACCTAATTTCGTTTACTATTCTCCAATCAATCTTAATTTGCTTAATTAGCTTAGCTTGTTGGTTGATTAATTTGTGGGATTCAACATTATTATATTATTGGTCATTGAAAAAACCAAAGCAATCAATCATAATTTGTTAAGGTTTAGCTGGTATGCTAGTTCTAGTTTAATTTTACCATCAATTAAACAAGTATATATTGTACTAGTATGTGTATGTACATATAGGTAGCTATAGCTAATTTCATGATAAAAAAAGAATAAGAAATTGGTTTGTTGCATATTTGAGGGATGTGTATAGTAGAATGTGGTTGGGTTGAAGTTGAATGAGTAATTGATTGATTATTGTGGTGGAATGGAATGGAATGGAATGAACAGGCAATGGGGGTTCGAGAAGCTTCTATTCAGAGACTCGAGGAAGAGGATAAGGAGGGATCGGAAATACGCAATTCAGGCGAAGAACGCCTACGCCACGGGAGTTCACATGTCGGAAAATGTGGTGGGCGGAACCCTACACAAAACGGAGGCCAGAATCCGGTACTACCACTACCACAACTCCATCACCGTCCACGAGGAGCTCTGCCGCAACCTCCTCCCCCACTCCGCCACCAACGCCACCACTTGGCTCGACAAGATCCCCTACGTCTACGACGACACTATGAGAAAACTGGCCCCAACAATCAAGCAGTTCGAGCGGAATACCATCGGCACCGCAATGCAGCGGCGCCGCCTCTCCTAGGATCGACCCCTATACTCATCCGTGCAGCAGTAAATTCTTTTCCATTTAGATTAATTAAAATTAAATTATTTTTCCGTGTATAAAAAAGAAGTTGATTACTACTATAGCATATTTTTGTTTCTTTTTCAAAATCCATAGCTCTTTCTTTATATATATTCTCCTCCAACTCGATCGTTTTAAGTCTTAATCGATGGATGCTTGGAAAAGGGAAAGGATGAGGACCTCCTCTTTCTCCTCGCTCCACCGACACAATCATCCATCTCCACCAAATTAAATAATGATTCTGTTAATCTTGGATTTGTGTGGGGACACATGGGCTTGATGGTATGTATCATGAGGTCAATAGTGCATTTAATTTTAGAAGAAAATTATTGGTTGGGTAAGGAAGGGTCTTCTTATAACATATATAAATATATATTGTCGATAATTTAGTGTGGTGTCGTCTCCGCCTGTCGGAGGTGGTCCTCATTCCCCTACCACCGCTGGCACGGGTGTTTTGTGGCGCGCGCACACAGAGAGAGAGAGAGAGAGAGAGAGAGAGAGCATAATGTATGCTTATTAATTGAGATGATTAATTTAATACACATGATGATATAGTAATACAAGATGAGGAAAGAATAGATTTGGGGAGGCAGATGCGATGCCACTTGGATTTGTCTGTCTGTCTATTTCAATCAATTTGTTTAATACTAATAATGTTGATGCTTGTGTTTGTTTAGCGCATGATTGATTTGTTAACTCACTGTGCTTGTTTTAGAGATAATTAATCGCCACGTAATACGCCTTGATGTTTGGAGAAAAGAAATATTGTAGATTTACTGTGTTGTTTTGTTTAGTTTTGTTTGTTGGTACATAGTATATGTGTAGATTCTTAATTAAGATGAAGTGTCAGGCATGTGGTTTAATGATTGATTCAAACAACTTTTCTTATTTACTAGTATTGTTTGTTTGGATTAATAATGAGAATGATAATAATATTGTAAGGAGATGACAGAATAATGAATGGGTTTGGGGGGTAGATGGTGGAATGAATGATGGAGGCACACAGCAAAGCACACACACATGCCCCTTTTAACTTATATGGATTACTATCTTTTTTCTTTCTCTTGTTTGAGAAAAAAAGACGAAGTACCATTACGCAATTCTAGTTTATTTGCAAACACTTGTCCTTTTTCAGAAACAGCTTGATCATTCAGAATATTAGCTACTACGTCAGAGAGATAACTTACAAAATCTTTTAATATAAAAATATATCTATTTGTGTCGGAGAAAATTCCTAATAATAACACTGTTTAAGTGTGAAATTTAAATTCTTTTAATATCGTTTAAATTCTGTGAACATTTATACCCCTCCTTTCTCCTCTTACATTATATGTTGCCACTTTTCATTTCCCTCTCCCTCTCCCTCTCTCTCGCTCTCTCATTGAAATCATGGCAGCAACCACAACCACCACCTTCTCGCTGTTGCTGCCGCGACGTCGCCCCAACCACCACAACTCTGATAACGCCTCTCTCTCTCTCTCTCTCTCTCTCTCTCTCTCTCTCTCTCTCTCTCTCTCTCTCTAACCATGGTAGCAACCACCATCACCAACTCCTTGCTGCCACTGCTGCAGTGCCGCCCCAACCACACTACTTCGGCGGCGCTCTCCTCCCTCTCTCTATCTCTAGCCTTTTTCTTTTCCATCGCCAGGTTATTCTTCGTCTTCCCGTTTGTTTCCAGCCGCTGCCACCTCCTTGCAACCACCACCACCACTTCCACGACGAGAGGGACCCTACTACCACCTCCAACAAAAGCTTGACGATTAGACGAAGAACCCTGTAATCCCCGACTCTCAATTCATAGTGTCTGTGCCGGAATTTCCAAAAAATCAGATGGCGGCTACGCCACCACCACTTCCAGTTTTGTGATTCACAAATAAATATTTGCGATTCACACTATAACAAATGTTTCTTCCTTTTTTTGTTCACATCAAATTTGTTGTAATTAACAACGATTTTTTTTGTGATTCACAACTAATTTTTTATAATTCATACTGTAATAAATATTTCTTCCCATTTTCTTTTTTGTTCACATTGAATTTGTTCTAATTCACAATAATTTTTTTGTGATTCACAACTAATATTTTGTGTTCAATCCAAATTTGTTGTGATTCACACAATCTTATGCGATCCTATATATGGTTACACATTTTTTTTTTGTGATTCGCACATTAAAAAGTGTGAATACGGCGGCGGCCAAAAGGTGGTGGCGGTAGTGGTGGAAAAGTTTAGGGGTTGAGAGAATTGTGAGAGATTTTTTTTCTAATTTATGTTGTTGCATTGTCTACCAAAATAATTGTTGTGTTTTTGGTATTTGGTGGTTTCCATTGAAAAGTAAGGTTACAAATGTCAAAAAATAACATTTAATTTTTTTAAAAAGTACAAGAATTTAAATTTTACGCTTGAAAAGTTCTATTCTAGCTATCCTCTCTTTGCGTTGTATGATTGTATAGTTGCCAAATTTTACTAGCGGCACGCTCCGGTATGGTTTCCTTTTTCTTTTTTTCAATAATTTTAATAAGCTTTAGTTGGAGATTTTTTACTTGGTGAAAGAGTTTTAGAGTAATAGAATGTCCCCTCACTCAAGGCATGCTGCTTCTTATATTTATGCACCTAGAAAAGATGAGAGCGAAAGGGGTTTTATGTTTACGTGGGTCGAAGAAGGTTAAGGTCGTAATTTTAGGGCTCGACACGATTTAAAATAGGCCAAATACATCAAAATACCCCAAACTATACCTATTTACACTAAAATAACCTATACTCTCACTATTGCATCAAAATAACTCAAACTATCAAAATTTTACATTATTATGACCTTTGTTAACTTTCCTGAACGAAGCTGTTAAAATTCAATATCGAGAACTTCACTGTGCAAATTCATCTTTCTTTTATTTCATTTTCATTATTTTTGCCATTAATTTTGGGTACGGATATTGCTAGTGAGCTTATGTAGAAATAATATTACACAACTGAAATTTCGTGATTATAAGTCAAAATTCCTAAATGGAAGAAAATAGAAATTTGCCAAATTAATTTCTTTGACTTGTTCGTTACTTTTCGTTATAAGTCATAATTTTTTATTTAGTTCTTCTCACTAGGTTATTTCACGCAGGATGGCTGATGACAATATTGGAATGATTGATCTACATTTTTACCATGATGACAAGTTTATTGGGAAAATTGAATATATCAGCAATATGACGGCTCAAAATTGAACACCGTGCAAGATGTTTAGAGAGAATAATGATGAAAAAAAAATCATTTGTTTATAAACTTTATCAAAAAATGCATTTACAACAAAGAAATAAGGGTTTATTTAAAAATAGCAGATTTAACGACTCTGAAAAGGAAAACTAATAGTAGTCAAAATAATGTAAAATTTTGATAATTTGAGTTATTTTGATGTAAAAATAAAAGTATGGATTATTTTAGTATAAATATGTATAGTTTGGGTTATTTTAATGTATTTGGCCTTCAAAATAAATTTTAAGCCCCCCTCCCCATCCCCTCCCCGGGTCCGCCAGTTATTGAGGGCACTTCTCTTTCCTTTTGTTACTTGGGCTGATATTTGGGCCTATATTTAATTAGTTGGGCCCATCCACAAGAATTAACTATCCCATTCCCCCATCAATTTAAAATAAAGGGTGCCTCACGTTTTGATATAGTGCAAGTGATATATATCATATATGGTTCCTCAAGTTTTGGATATAGTGTATAAAAGAGGTGATATGATGCTTATCTTGAATGGAAATCATTCTCGTTTTTGTCCACCTTAATATCATCCTGTTTAACTTTCTATATTGTGTTTCATTTTAATATTTCTAGAAATGATTATTAAAATTATTTTATTAATAAATTACATAAAAGTATTCAAGCTACGAGAATTATGTTGGGAGTCATCTGCATGTGAAATTGTATTTCCTTGTTTGTGAAATTTGAAGTTGGTCACCATCATTTGGTTTGGGCATTCACATAATAAAGCAATTAATTAGTTTATAAAATGATGAATGCAATGAAATGAGAGCAAACACTTACTAGTTACTACAGTAATATGAGAGTCGGCCAGATGCTTCCAAGTTAAATTCGACATCAGCCCAATTAACTTTAAGATTGACCATACAAGATTGTGAACATACATTTGGACCGTTAATCATATCAGTCAGGGTTATAATTTGGGCTGTATCAGTTTATTGGGCCCCTCCTAAATATTTTAATTGTCTTCCTACTTGCAGCAACAGCTAGCCGATGATGATGATGATGATGATGATACTGCGGGTATCAAATGATTCAAATTTAGGGATAGAGAATTCCAAGCGATGATGGGTAGGTTAGGACATCGATCTAATTATATGTTAACCTGCGCGTTCTTTCATTTAGTGTATACCGTATATATTACCTCCGGTCTCCAAATTTCTTCCTATCTTTCCTTTTTGGTATAGTCCCAAGTTTCTTCCTAATTATTTTTGGACATTACCCCACAACAAATTATTATTTTTTATCCTTACTTTATCAACTTATTTACCTAAAGGGATGATCTCCCCTGCGACCTGCCGCTGTGCATACGACCGGATCCGGGTAGGGTTGATCCATTGACTAGGTCATTTTTATTTTATTTTTTTCAGTTTTTTTTCGCCTTCGCTCCGATTACTAATATAAGAATAATCGGCGGGCAATATTTTGGACTTTTCGGCTCGCTCCGAGGCCTTCGGCTCCCCCCGCTCCAATCTTGACCAAAGAAGAAGCAGTAAACAAAAAAACGAAGAGACAAACAAAAAAAGAGGTGGAAAAAAAAATTAGAATTAAAAAAAATTGAAATAAAAGCTTAAAATAATAAAAAAAATAAAAATAAAATAAAAACAGGAAACTGGAAAATAGGAAAAAAGAAATAAAAAACGGAAAAAAATAATAAAAAAATAAGCGTGTGCACCCACGCGCCGCGCGTGGGTGAGACGCGTGCACCCCACGCGCAGTCGCATGGGGTGTGACCGGTCTTATACATGTATTTGGGTTACCTAAAATACCACATATGACCCACCATTATCTCAATTAATTAATATATCACTACCATCAATGTGAGACATTTTCTCCACTCACAACAAATTCAATTACTTTTTCTCTACTCACAACTAATTCAACAACCTTTCCTTAATACCCGTGCCACTCCCTCCCAGGAAAAGATTTGGGACCCGGAGGTAGTATATCACTACCCTCAATGTGGGACTATTTCTCAACTCATAATAAATTTAATCACCTTTTCTCTACTAACAACTAACTCATCAATATTTTCCTTAATACCGATGTCACTTCCTCCTAGGAAGAGACTTGGAAACCGGATGTAGTATATATTTATATAATTTTTTAAATTAATATATATTATTGTAAATGGAATATTGAGCTCATTCCTCTCTTAAAAAGTTTTACAAGAGAGAGGCCAAGTTACCTCACCATATAAAGCGGCTCATGCATACCACTCTCTCCAATCAATGTGGGGACATAATTTAACACGCCTTGTTGACAATGATGTTGGGTGGCGCCCATCATTGGATTGAGCTAGCTCTAATACCATTTTAGAAATGGAAGATTGGATTCATTCCTCCCTTAAAAGGCCTTATAAGAGAGAGAGTTACCTTACCATATAAAATGATTCATGCTACCATCTTCAACCAATGTGGGACACAATTTAACATATTATACTATAATACAAGTATGAGCCATTCAACTTTAGAAAAGCTGAATTGAGATATATTTTGATGCGATCAAGCAATTGATGATACAATACAATTATTCCTCAAGATCATATTATTAGTAGCTAGCTTTTGATATCATTATTCAATGTATGTGATAGGAAGCAAACAATTTGATCTGTAATCTCCGCTAATATTAATTAACTTACATAATATTGTGTACAAATTAAATAATACTACTATAATATATATCCAAGCTTTTGTGTTTCATACGTACCGACATAGTTTTCCTGTAAGAATGCTAAATATGCATAAAGCAACCCTAATTAAATTATTCCAAAATAGCAAATCTAATTATTTTCCTGAAACATATATACTACGTACTATAATTTAATAAATATTTAAGACTCTAATTATATATGTTTGAACGAATAATTTATTAGTTATGTACGGTATTTGAAGCATTGGAAGAAAACTTAAGTGAACAAGTTTTAGTGAGGTATGAATGAATAATTATAAACGAGAATGAATATATTAGAGATTATATCTGTATGAATGATTAATTAGTCGTGGGCGTCGCGGTGTAGTTATTAATTAATTCTGCATGGGTGTATGATTGCATGCTCATTAGCTAGCCCTGCACCTGCACGTATGCAATCTCTTTACAACTATATTATAATAATAAAATAGTCAAGGGGGTGTATGGTATGGATTGCCGCACCACGTAGAAAAGTTGGAGAAGAATCCAGAGCCTCTATCCAAGTCTAACTCATTCCAAAGAGACGGCTCAAGATTCGCCATCGTGAGGCCTGACGCAGACAACAATTTCCTTTTTGCTAACTAACCAGTCCAGGCAGAAAATAAATAATTTACTAAAATTTTGAATAAAGCAGAATCTAGAAGTGTATATATACTAGTGTTGCAAGGTGTGGGAATTTTGTTTTGGAATATTTTATGTTATTTGTGTGTGTGTGCAAATGCGCGTGGAATATATGTTGGCCATGTAAATTAAATACAATAAATAAAATAAAACAAAAATCTCTATGGGTTTGGGTTTAGGTTTGGCATGGCACGTTTCCTTCCCTACATTACATTACATATATTTATCCAAACAAATAGAGAATCTATCTATTTTTATTAATAGTGAATAATGATATCGTAAATTATGTATGCTCTTAAAAATTGCGACCGCCTCGCCTCGCGTCGCGTGGATTCGATCGTAGAGTAATTAATAAAATATGGGGCGACGTCGTTTTCCTGCTTCTAGTGTTTGCGTACCTCATCTCATCTCCTCTCCTCTCCTCTCCTCTCCCCTCCCACCGTCTCTAGGACTAGAGCCGTCTTCCTCAACCTCTCTTATATGTCTTTTATATTTGATTTACACACACACACACACACAGTCGCACACACTAGATACACTCAAGCGCAGGCAGGGGCAGGGGCAGGTATGGTATATCCATGATCCATCCATCTTTATATATTTTTTTCTTTTTCTAAATCTGGCTGTCTGATTTTCATCTGTGCCGTGGCCGTGCGCAGACACTATTAGTTAATAGTACATGAACAAGTAGTAGTACTAGTAGTGTTATATGGCCGGGCCGGCGATTCTGTTTTCATTCAATGATTCTGTTTTCATGCAACTCCCCGCAGATTAATATTGCTCCCGCAATCCATCCATCAATACCTAGCTGACGCAATCAATCATGGTATGTATAAATTGGATAGGTTTCTTGCTTTGATTAAAATTGTATTTTGAGGCAAATCAGAGAGAGTAGTAAATTTGGATGAATGAATTGGATTAAGTGTGAATTGGTTGTAGGTGAGTTCGGTAGTGGGAATGAGGAGGGCAGAAGAAATGGGGCCCGGGCCGGCGTGGCTGAGGCCAATGCTGGGAGGTGAATACTTCATGGCTTGTGGGATTCATGTGGAAGCCAATAAAAGCGAATGCAATTTCTTCTGCCTGGACTGCATGGGCAAGCCTCTCTGCTCTTACTGCTGCTCTCTCAACCACAGGGATCACCGCCTTGTTCAGATACGCCGATCCTCGTATCACAATGTGGTTCGGGTCAGCGAAATTCAGAGGCACATCGACATATCCTGCATTCAGACGTACGTCATAAACAGCGCCAAGATTGTGTTCTTGAATGAGAGGCCGCAGCCCAGGCCGGGGAAAGGAATCACCTTCACTTGCCAAATCTGCCATCGCGGCCTTCCCGACTCCTTCTCTTTCTGCTCTCTTGCCTGCAAGGTCTCCCCTTCTCTTTCACTCTCTCTTTCTCTTTCTGTTTCTGTTTGATTAGTTAATTAATTAATTGATGATTGGATTAATTATTACCTGAGATGCAGCTGAATGGAATGAAGAGAGGTATGGGAGGAGGAGGAGGGGACAAGGAGCTGACATTCTGCCTCCCTCGAGTTAACCACGGGAGAGATGAGGAAGAAGAAGAAATGTACGAGAATGATCATGATGAATCCTCCTCCTCCACGCCCACAAAGAAGATGCAGAGGCCTACTAATTCTCGTTTCTTCCTCAGCCGCATGCCCATGCCGTTGGAGTTGAGCATGAGCAGCTCGCCCGAGGAGGAGGAGGAGGATGACAACGGAAGGAACAGCCGCCTCTCTCCGGCCACTCCGCCATTGTACAATCACACCAACTCAAGCCGGAGAAAAGGCGTCCCCCACCGCTCCCCACCCTTCTAAATATCTCTACTCGATCCATTAATTACCTACATCTCATCTCAATTCTATACACACATCCACTCTTAATTTGATTTGATGCTTAATTTCATCAAATACCTAGGTGGTCAATATATTGTGAAAACTCAAGTATACTAGCTGAAATTAACGTGTATAGCCTAGATTTTCAGTCACTTTGTTTGTGTAAATAGAGTATACCACAAATGCTTATGTATGTATGCATGTATGTATGTATATACGACAGGATTATAAGAAGAGAATGAATAGGTTTTCAACACTTGTTTTTCTTATAGTAGCTGGTAGTTTTCTATTACCGTTTACACATACTTTTAAACAAACCAAAATGGAACATTAAGCCGAGCAAATTAATTACTAGGCTTTAAATATGTGGAATGAGTAGTAGTTGTTTGTTTAAATTTTGTGGTTAGGGAGAGTGAGACTAAAACTAGGAGTAAAGTAGCGTGAAAGGTCGGTATTGGTGGGGTAAAAGTTGACTATTATTATGGAGTGGATGAGTACTTCACTATAGAAATTACAGGCTAATTAATCAGAAACGGTCAAGTGGTGCAAATAGCGATCGACGTTCATCTTTAATTTTTAGTTGTATTACTATTATTATTAATTTTTGTTTTTTTTGAGCAGGTTGTATTACTATTATTATTAATTTTTGTTTTTTTTGAGCAGGTTGTATTACTATTATTATTGTTAGTAGTAGTAAGTATTTGGGAAGTACTAAATATAATTAATAATTGAATTGGTGAAGGAGCATTGGATATTGAATTGGGTGGCGCAAAATCATCCATATTTGATCTTGTCGAAAAGAAGCTTAGGGGACACGTAACTCTTAATTGATACCGACGGCGGGCGACCCCCCAAAATTTCTTCTTCTACTTTTCTTGTCCTTATATATAAGTATTTCTTTTTGGTTTATTGTAATAATTATGCGTATCAGGATGTTACACCACCCGTGTTATCTTTTTCCTAAACTTTTTGTTGTTTTCCTTGGCATAAAATAAATTAATTAAAGATGGATGCATGGTTTATTTGGTTATGTCAACTGGGCTGGGCTGCGTGTTTTAAGAATAATATTATTGTTCGTATATAAATGGTCGTGGGCGACAGAGGCGTCAAGAATCTAATTTGCCAAAGCACTACTGTTACTGCTACTGCATTTTCAATTGTTCGATGTCATGAATTTAGTTATACAATCAATCAGTTTATTGAGGAAAGGAAAGGAAAGGAAAGGAAAACACAGGAAAAGAAAATTAAAGAATAGTTGGCATGTTGGTATGGAGTGTGGTGGGTGCCACAAAGTGTTGTAGGAAGACACGTTTACCCCCCCCCCCCCCCCCCCTCTCAACTCATCATTTTTTAATTTTGGACTAATTACAACTAAAATTCATAATGTTTATCAAATTCTCAAATTGCATACAGATTTAAAATTATGTTTTTAAAATATATAATATTTTAATTTTCAGCAATTTACTCCAATACTCATTTTCCCCCAAATTAAATCTCGCGTGGCATCCAAACTATCAATGCTGGACTCGTCGGATATTGAAACTACGTCGTTTTAAATTTTTCAAAACAAAAAAAGTTAAAAAAAATTCCACCCATCTTTCTTAGCCAAAAAAAAAGAAATAAACAAAAAATTCTCTCTTGCCATTCTTCTGTTCATCTTCACCACCACCACAAAAATGCAAGGTCACCAACTTCAACCCCGCTAGCCACATCTCCGATACAAGGCACGAAAAGGAGACGACGAACTTGGACGGAATAATTTTAAAAGGGAATACAGGAGAATTAGGGTGGGACGCTATTAAAAATAATATGAAAATCAAATGAAAGAAATCGGGGAAATGAAGAGAAACAGAAGCTTACATTGGGCTATCCGCGACGACAACGACAACGGTGGCGTGAGGTGGAAGGAGAAGACAATAGCCTTTTCTTTGGCTACTGCTGTAACTGATCAAAGAGGAGGGATGAACGATGATGGCAGCAACTCCTCCGCCGTTGTCATTCCTTGTTACTGTTGATACATGGCAGTGGTGGCGATTCAAACAGCGGCTACATTGTTGGAATGGGCTACGCTATCGAATCATTAAGAGAGAAGAAATAGGTTTTCTTATTTTGGAGTCTACGGTTTTCATATTAAAGATATTACGAAATTGCAAAGGGTTAGAGAGAGTAGAAGGTTGAACTGAGGGGGGGAGGAGGGGGGGAGGGGGTGTGTGCGGAGACGATGGCATTGTTGGTCTCGCCGAAGAAGGAGAAGAGAGAGAGAGAGAGGGAGGAGGCGGTGTTGCTATCTTTAGAGAGGGAGTCAAAGAAGAGAAATGGGAAGAAGAGGTAGAGATTGATAGTAAGGCGAGATGAATGGTGATGGCGGCGTCCTACGGTGGTGACAGGCGAGGACAAAGAAGAGAGAAGAAAAATGGACACCGGAGTAAAATTATTGAAAATTGAAATGTTGTATATTTTAGAAACATAATTTTAAATTTATGTACAATTTCAAAATTTGGTAAAACTTTATGAAATAGGTGCAATTAACCTTAAATTATATATTATTCAATTTTTAAATCGTGTCATCGTCAATTATTTTATTACATGATCATATTGAGGAGGGCCTAAAACACTATCTCAAGTTGGGCGCTTTCTACGGCCCAATACAAGCCCAACATTAACGTTGTTTAGGCTATGTGTAACCCTTAGAGCACCCTCAGGGTGCTCTAAGGGGTTCAGGGTTCAGGCTATCTGTAATCTTTAAAGCACCCTCAGGGTGCTTTAAGGGGTGCTCTAGTACTAGAGCACTCTACCCCTTCATTCTAAGGGTGCTTTAAGGGCGCTCTATCTTTAATATTAAACAATTCCCCATTTACAAATAAAAAAAATCAAATATTTATAAATATTTACATATCTCATATTTATTCACTCCCTTTAATCAAATCTATTAAATAAAAAAAAACTGTTTTGCTGAAATTTAACTATTAAATTTAAAAAAAAAAAAAAACAAACCCAGCACCTGTAGCTTCTTCTTCTTCCTCTCCTTTCCTCCCCCACCACTGCCACTCCCCTCCTCCCCTCCCTCTGCCACCCGTCGCCGTCGCCGCCACCTCCCCTCCTCCCCTCCTCCCCTCCTTCTCTCTCACCCCCCCACCCCCCCCCCCCCCCCTCCCCACCTCCGCTCGAGCACAACTCGAGCTCTCGAGCACTCCTCGAGCACTTGCACCCCGCCACGCAGCCTTCTCGAGCACCCGCATGCTCGATCCCGGCTCGAGCACCCTTGCTCGAGCCGTGTTGTGGATAGTCTTATGGAATACCCAACTAACTCATAAGTCATAACTTTTTCAACTTGAGGTAAAAAAAGGTAATTTGCTATAGTTAATTATTTTTGTCAGTATATTCATGAACCATCCATCATCCAAAACTTAATAGAGGACTTTATTTGCCTTTATTATTTCCCTCAGATTGCGTTTACTTTGATGAAAAGGGTGGAAAAGGAATATTGTTACTATTTTTCCATCATTTTTACATATTCACTACGTTGGTTAATTTTCTTCGGCACGATGGATAACCTTTCCGGACAGTTATTTTTTCCATCATTTTCTCTCAATTGTGGATACTATTAATATGGGGAGATGAATGTGATAATATTTTTCAATGAATAAAAGACATAAAAATCGGGGACGATGAGGGGACTGTGTGATAATTTTCTTTTCCATCATAGTAAACATGTGATAAAAAAAAGATGGAAATGTTAATATTTTCTGATCTTTTCTTATCCATCATTTCCTAATAAAAATATTTTCATTAAAGTAAACGCACCGTTAGAGAAAAAAAATGAAAGTGTATATTTTCGAAGAATAGACTCCAGAATCCGTGATTGCCGGATTCTGTTTTCGTCATGTCGTCTGGCATGAGAATTATATAGGTTCTTGAGAGATTACTGTAACAATTAATACTCATATTCAAGCATGATAACTGAAAATATGCGTTCTTGTTTTTTATTACTCAATTTGAAAGTGGGTAGTTTTCAACATTTTTATTCTTCATAAATTGAAGATTCAATTATTCGTCAAATTTTGGTTAAAATTATCCAAGTAAGGAATACTAACGTCATGAGATGAGACAGACTGATCGATCAAATTAATTAATTCATTAATTGAGAAACGAAAATTAATGGATGAAAATTTGGCATGTATATGCATGCAGGGACAATAGAGTGTAGTCGAGTCGGGTGGGCTCGGAAGGTAATATGAGTATGAAAGCAAGAATTAATTAAGCAGTGGAGAGAGACCGGTAATGTCAAATAAAGACGTGCAATCCAAGAAACTTTGAATTAATCAATCCCACTATTAACTCTTGTCCTTCCCAGTTTATCCGTATTCATCAAATGATAATGTTAAATAATAAACACCTGGCTGCAATTCAATACTACATTATATATAAAATTAAGGCAAATTCTTGTGTGAGGCTCGTCTCACGTTGTGAGACCGGGTCGGACCCTGGTTGACCCGGTCAAGCTGTTGGTTTTTTTTTTTTTTTTTTTTTTTTTTTTTTTTTTTTTATTTTTCAGATTTCTTTTTAATTTCCCTTTTTTTTGCCTCTTCGGTTTTTGTTTGCCTCTTTTTCTTTTGTCAAGATTCGAGCGAGATGAACTGAAAGCCTCGGAGCGAGGCGAAGGCGCAGCCGTAAAATCGTAGCCGAAGGCGGAGCCAGAACTAAATCTGTAAAAAAAAAAAATATATATATATATATATATATAGAGAGAGAGAGAGAGAGAGAGAGATTGATTTATATAAAAACCAATCCTAGTGTGAGGACGTGAGAACAAGCTTAAATTACTTTGTAATCGTGCTTAAATTAATATATCATATATATATAGATATATATACGGGCTCGTGCATAAGTACACACGCGTGCAGTGCAGTACACCCTGAACCCACGCACGTCTCACAAAGAGAGACCGGCCGCACGAGAGAGTAACTCTAAAATCAATACAAATTCAGATGTAGTGGCATAAAAGTTTACTGTGGTACGGACAACTAATACAAGAAGGAAGCTAGCTAGCATTAACTAACCTATGATTATATTATATGTGCCCTGCCCACATCGATCGGATCCGATCGGATATAACAATAAACACGATGAACTCATTTCTTATATTATATGGAGTACTATCTTAAATTGCTGTGGGGATCGAGTGAGTACATCTATATATAGTGGTCGATCAATAGTTATATTTAAGACTAATAAACAACATACGTAGCAATCATTTAAAATGTGACAATAAATATAAATAAATAAATAAGATTATGAAATTAATGTAGCTTGACTTTGGCGGTCTAGAAGAAATTAATATCAATAATATATTTTATAGTAGTAATAAATAAATAATAATAGTAGGCCGAGGGTCGTCGTTTATACTAGTTTTGTTTGTGTGTCAACGTCGCGACAGTTAATGTTTGTGTTTTGTTTAATTGTGTGTGTGTGTTTGTGTCACCCTCTAGAAAGGAAGGAAGGAAGGAAGAATAATCAATGAATTGGAAAGTAAAACAAGGAACGTAACTGCTGCTGCATAGGCATAGCACATTAGCACTAGCAGTAGGGCCATTAGCGTATCCATCCATCCGTTGCTTGTATTTGACATTGACGGTCAACCCAACCCAATCCAACCCGCCTTATGTATGTATTTTCATTTTATATTAGTATTTGATTAATTAAATTGCTCAGTCCATTCCATAATTTCCATTCCTTCCCTTTCAACGCGCTATTTCCTGGATTTCGTTCAGACTCGGACTTTTTATTAATTCTCGCTCTCTCTCTCTCTCTCTCTCTCTCTCACTCTCTCTCTATTCTATATATATTACTCCGCTATATTCAACCCCAAAAGCCATTCAGCATTCAATTCAATTAATCAACCACAATAAAAATTCATCTTTATATGGGTAGTTGCCTCTCGTCTAAATCCGTCGCCGACCTCCGCCCCTCCGCAAATGTGGTGGCCATCGGCAGTGGAGAAGTGCGGCGGTTCACTCTTCCGGTCACCGCTTCCCAGGTTCTGGAATCCCTCGATTTATCCCCGAATTCCTTCTTCCTCTGCAACTCCGACCGCCTCTACTTCGACGATTTCATTCCATCTCTCGCACCCCACCAACAGCTCGACGCCGCTCAGATTTATTTCGCGCTCCCTACCGCCAGGCTTGAGTACCGGCTGGCCGCCTCCGACATGGCGGCGTTGGCCGTGAAGGCCAGCGTGGCGCTCGACCAGATGGACCGCCGGCGGAAGAGCAAAGCTAGGATCTCCCCTATAGCTAGCAATTGGGTGCAGGCGGAGGAGGATCTGCAGTCAAATCAGACCGTTAATTACAGGAAGAGCAGTTTCCTCTTTCTCGATGGGAATAATAATAATAATAGTAAGGCAATCGGAGGAGTATCGACGGCATCGGGGGGTGGGGGTGGGGCTTCCTTAAGGAAGAACCTAAGCAGATACTCTTCTCGACGAGCGATGCAGGCCGTTAGATCCTTCAAGCTTAAGCTCTCCACCATCCGTGAAGACTCTCTCATTTAATTCATTTTTTTAACTCTTTTTATATTTTTCTTTTCATTCGCTAGCTTCATGTAAATTCTAATTAATATAATTAATTGTACGTATCATCAATTATGCCATTATTTCTATCCAATTCTTTCGTGGATTATGCAACTAATTGTATTTGTATCTATCTATCCATCGTTTCAAACTTTAATTTAGAGTTACCAACTCCAACTGTATATATTTCCCCAATCCAAAACCAACTGTTTATGAATTACATGTTATTAATTCAACATATGTCATCATCATATATTCATATACATATATATAACTACTGATTTTGGCATAATTAATTGAATTGTCGTATTATTTGCTAGTGCAATGTGAATTTGTCACATTTCCAAATTGTACGCGGAAGAATATATTCATTTTGCTGGTGTGGTGTGAATGCAGGACCATAAGTTTTCTTCATGTTTGGCTAGCTCAGTCCTGATAAAATTATTACTATTTGCTTTTTTTTTTTTTTTTTTTTTTTATTGGCCTAACTATGTCTCTTACTTAAAAAAAAACTATAATTTCAATAACAAATCATTAATTATTAATTTTGAGATTATTACAACAGTAACAATTTTAAATCTTCCGCCGTATCATTTCATTAAGTTCAATTTGCTTTATTTGAACGTATCATTTCATTAAGCCAATTTTCTATAATGGAAAAATACTATATGATAAATATCCCACTATACAGTAAAACCTCCTTAAATTAATACTCGATAAATTAATAATCTCTCTAATATAATAATTTTCTCCGGTTCCGAGCTGGGTCTTGAGCGTAAATTAATAATTTCGATAAATTGATAAGATAATAAATTAATAATTTCCTAAAACATAGATAACTAGGACAACTTAGTAAAATATGAACTAATTGTCGTTTGCTTTCTATTGAAATTTATATCAAAATTAATTTCATCTTTAACTTTTCTCACGTCACTCAAAAGCCCCACTATGACATTCTCGAACTGCAACAAAAAATTGTGAAGGTTTATCTCTTTTGTACTCGCATAATGCCTTACATATTTGGTAGTCATGATTGTTTTTTTCTACACCTTTTAGATGAGAAGCCATTGTATTTTTTGGAATGATCTTAAAAACCTTCTACTATTTTGTTTATATATATAATAGTTATTTCATTAATACGGAACATCGAACATCGATATGTATATAGTTAAAAGTACTATAAATTAATTTAAGAACATACATTTCTTAAATTAATTTTAAATTGTAATAATGCAGTACATGCATCTAGTTTTCTAATACATTGCATTTACCATTCGATGAATTCATGTATTGTAATTAATCTCAATTCACTTAATACGAGGTATCTCCTTTAATTAATAAATTATTAATTTATTAATTAATTAATACCTCTCTAAGATAATAAAATTTCACGGTCCCAAAGGTATTAATTTATAGAAGTTCTACTGTATATAACTTATAAATTGCTATAAATGTCACTCAAAAACAAATAACACTCTTTAACTTTATTATAAATAACACATTTTGTTAACGTGCGTGCTCGACTAACACCAAAGTAAATCTTTAATTTGGGGGCATACAGAAAGGCTAGTACGTAGTAATAGTGGAGTATTGTGGTATCAATTAATAGGAGTGTGGATTGGGCTGGTCTGGGCTGGGCTTGGTATCAATTAATAGTCGTAAGACTCGTAATGATAGTACTATTAGGCCTCGTTTAGTAGAAATATTAATAATATTGAGATAAATAATACATAGATAAATAATATGGAGATTGTAGTATAAATTATTAAATTTGTGTGTTTGATAGAAAATGTAACTATTTTTTTAACATCATTTACTTGTTTGGTAGAATGTCTTAAAATCAATATTAAGTTATATTATTCTCATTTCACCCTTACCCTCCCTAATAAATTACACAATTGCCATCATGTATATATATATATATATAAAGAAATTATATCTCTGTATTTTGTATGCGTCATTTCCATGGAAGAAAAACAGTTTAGCCTTCTTCTCTCATCTCTCTGCAGGTGGAATAATCACCGGTCGCCGCCGCCGCCGCCTTCTTCCCATTTCTCTCCTCCGACTACCTTTGTAAAATAGAGCAGCACCGTCTTCTCTCTCTCTTCTCCTTCTCCGGCGAGACGAACACCGTCGTCGTCTCCGCTCACTCCCATTCTCGGCTAAACCTTCTACTCTCTCTAATCATCTGCAATTTGATAGAATCCCAATTTAAAAACCCTAGCCTCACAATCAAAATCATCTCTCATCTCTCTAAGAAATCCCGCGATTTTGCCGTCGTCTTATTCGTCCAAGAAAAGGGGGAAAGCTAGATTAGGGATTTCTATATCCACAATTGAACTCACCGAAGAATTCGTCCGCTAGCCCTTTGCTGCGTTGGTGACGGAACGGCGAAAATTCGCCGGATATGAGAATAGAGAAACAGATGATAGATTTTGGGATTTTGATGTTTGAGAATGGAGAGGGAGGGAGATGTATGTGGAGAGAATTGAGAGAGAGTTCATGAATACGAGATGAGAAAGTGGAGGGGCGGGTGGCGGAGGTGGAGCAGCGGCGGAGGGAGTAAAAAAAAAAGAAGCAGCGGCGGTGGCGGAGGAGGGGCAGGGGAGGAGGAAATTGGAGGGTTGGGATCTGGGTTCTTGGGCCTGCAAGATCTGGCGGTGAGCATGTGGATGCACAACGTGGCAGCGGCGATGATGATGATGCCCGTGGCCATCGGAATCTTGCAGAGGTTGCCGACGGGTCCCTCTCAGTCAGAGCTGGTGTCGAAATTCAGCAAGGCGGTGGTGCTCGGAGTGATATACGCGGAGGCGGTGGTGCTCGGGATGAGCACCCTCACGGGGACAGGTGTGAACCTCATATTGGTGGGGATGTGGAAGAGCTATTTCCCAGAAGCCGATCCCATCAGCTTCAGCACCTGGTTCTTCTTCGGTAGAAGGGAGCAGAGACGATGAAGAGAGAAATGATGAATAGAGAAAAGATGAAGGAAAGGGTGATTTTGTCTTTTTAATGTTTAGTACGAGTTACTGTTGAAGCTATATAAATAATACCACCTGGGTGGTCGAATTATTAATATGTCATTCTTTGTATTATAACACCGGGCTTTTCGTTAATAACGGGTTCTTTGTATTAACAATTTTTCCTACCAAACATTGTATTAACCCATATTAATAATATAGTATGACTTAATATGGCCTACCAAACGAGGCCTTCATTGTATGTTGTGAGGCCCATACCCCCCATGCTATAAACTCACACAATAAAAGGGCAAGTACGCAATACATTTTAATTAATTTAGAAAGTTGAATTCAAATAAAAAAATTTGTAATGCAAGCGTAAAAAACAATGATATACTGTATAATTTCTATAGTTAAATACTTAATAATATTTTGAATTTTGAAAAACAATCCAAAATGTTGTACGCCTTCGCAAGTCGCAACACTCTTCATCAGTGACTGAGGAGGAAATTCAGTCGATGGAAAGAGTAGCTTTACAAATCATAGATCATTATAACAAAACAATTCGTTTATATATATAAATACGGATGCCATGTTGGTAAAAGCCTTAGAGAACGCCAAAAGGGCAACCTTTCTTCCAAAGTAAAATTAAACAATATATCAATTTTTTTTTTTGAGAATGCCAAAAAGTTTATTGGATTGCCTTTTTTAATACATCCAAGAGATAAAAATATATATATATATATATATATATATATATATATATATATATATAAAGGTGGAATTATTCTCATTCTTTTTATGAGATTAAAATATGGAAGAAAGCTCAAAATTGAGACAAAAAGAAAAAAATAAATAAAAAATATTGGGTGGTACAAAGGAAAGGCCGTGGCTTTAGAGAGGGAAAATAGGCTTTCTAAGGTGGGTGCATGGTGGGGGTGGGGTTAGGTATGAATTATATGGTTAGTGATGATTTGTTGTAGTCAATGTAGTGTCAAGTGTGAAAGAAGAAATTAAACGACAGTGATGACTGCTAATTTCCTATAACGGTGGTTTACTTTGATGGAAAGTGATGAAAAATGAATATTTTCTCATATTTTCTATCTTTTTTTATATATTTAATTTGATAGATAATTTTCTCCGGACAGGGTGGATAATCTTTCCGGACATCCCTTTTTTCATTATTTTCTCTTCAATATTGGATAATATTAACTTTGGTTAGTGGTGTGAAAATATTTTCCAGTGGACAAAAGACATAAAAATGAAGAGGAATGGGGGACCATCTGATAATTTTTTTTCCAACCTAGTAAACATGAGATAAAAAAAGATGAAAATATTAATATTTTCTTATCTTTTATTATCCATCATTTTCTAATAAAATTTTTTCCATCAAAGTAAACGCATCCTAATTAGTAAATAGCACGATATACCCTATATTTTTTGGAACAGCTTAAAACATCCTTATATTTCTAAACAACATAAGGTTAATAATTCGTCTTTAGGGTTTGAGACGGAACAAAGATTATATATTTGGACCGATTATATAAGCAAGTTATATATTTCGGAATGTTTTATCAACATATTAATAATTTGGAATTTTAGATCGATGCATAGAACGCGAGTGGAATTCACGATCCTATTAGTTTTCATGAAACTGGGTTTATTAAAATAAGAGAGTGTTTTGTGCTATTTAAAGAACATAAAGGTATTTTATACAAATTTCAAAAGAAGTAAGGGTGTAATATGCTATTTACTCAATTTCTTATACAACCTCCTCTGCAATCTTCCCAACTCTACTCTAATCAAACTATTATTTTAATTATAAATTTCTACTGTTTAATGATCAACTATATAAATTTCTACTTTCGTTTTGAATTCTGTTCAAGCTAAGAATTTGGGGATCTTAAATCCTAACAATACCTCTAATTTATAAACTTATATATCAGTTTATAGGGACTAGGAACTAATATGAACCATTGATTTTTGTTTGATCTACGGTCCAAATTAATTGATGCATCAAATTAGTGTAGTTTGTATGTTAAAAGGTATTAAATAATTTGTGCATTAAATTACTATTATTTATACATTAACATGTTTATGCATTACTTAAGTAATATTTGTGTTGTTTGCTACAACTCATATGTATATTTGTGCTTTTAAGAAAGACAATGATTTTCAGTATTGCCCGCACGAAATCTGGATATTGGGAATACAACAAATTAAGAAAATTTAATATAGTGGAATGTTGTGCCATTAATAAAATAAAACTACAAAATGCAGCATAAAATGTTTAAATATTAAGAATTCGTAAGCATGCAGATTGTCTGGACACATGAAGCTAGCTATCCTTACTTCAATATCCCATTATTCCCACTATATATCGATAAATAAATGATATACTACAAGCTGAGAGAAGCTTATTTCTCTTTTTGATGGTGCCATATTAATCATTGTTTGACAATCTCTCTCCTCACGCTAACACTGTCACCCAATATTATAATTTTATTGATTCATTTCTTCCTTTATTTTCTTCCTTTCTATTTTTCACGATAAACTAAAGCCATTATTAAAAGAATGTGCAACAAACACACATAGAGTAAGAGTCGCACTCCTATAGAGACATTTGTACCGTGCAACAAGCCCAATACCAGACCCGATCCGCCTGACTCGTACGTGAGATCTATGCGCTGCGTGTGGTTCTCACGTGCCCCAGTTTTTCTTTTTAAATTTCAGATTTTTTTTCCGGTAGAGCTTTCGACTCCGATTTTACGACTCTATCCTCGCTTAGATTACAAAAATAAGAATAATCGGCGGACAACAATTTGGATTTTTCGGCTCGCTCTGAGGCCTTCGGTACCCCTCGCTCAAACCTTGACCAAAGAAGAAGCAGCAAACAAAAAAAAAAAGGTAAAAAAGACTGAAATTAAAAACAAAGAAAAAACTGGAAAAAAAAACTGATCAAAGGCGTTGACCCGAGTTTGACCGGGTCTGGTCGGGGTCGGGTCGGGCAGAGCAAGTGTTACACGGTGAAACAGTTCCACCCAAATTTTTTGTCATAGAGGAATTATATGCCGCCATATTTCATAAGCAGTACCTTTTATGAGTATACCGATTTTATTATTTATTTCTTTATAGTTAGAGGGAAAACAAAAAATTGAATTTTGATTTTAAGTATATGTATTTGATCTAGCATATTATATACTTCCTTTGTTCCATTTAATAAGTCCCATTTTTTTATTTCGAGTGTCCCATTCATTAAGTCCCATTTTCTTATTTTGCAAAAATTGATTCATTAACCTAGATGAATAGTGTTGTTTATTTTATTGTATAATGTTTTTCCACTCAATCTATTTTAACATTAACAATAAAATACTACCTTAATCACACTCTTTATCATCTAACTCTCTTTTCCTTAATTTTATGCCCGTTTCAAATAGGACTTATTGAACGGGACGTTGGCTGTATTTTAATCGCATGCTAACCGCACAAAAAGATACTGTACTGTATAAAATGTGTCAGGAAAACCATTAGTGATACTCGATTTATAATTAAATGAGCTTTAAAATTCGAAGTCTGAAACCTTTTAATTAATAAAAAATTACTCCACTCCAACAGTAGGTAGGTAATCCATTAGGATAATTTCTTGGACATACTATACATATCGCCCGTCGTTATTAATTAGCTAGCTTAGCTAGGGATACATCCCAATATATTGGCTAACCGAGCTAGCTGAGCTCTGTTCATTTTGTCACTTGTAAAGTTATTATTTATATATTGCTTTATGATGTTGTTTAAAATACATACAATTCATTTAATTATTTATTAGAAACTTTTATAAATTAATACAATTGGAATTGAAGAAACAAAATTATTCTCTTCCGTGACGCCGTCATTATACACTCATTTTAGTCTGTATTTTTTTTTGAACTGTTCCATTCATCTTAACATATTTCACTTTCAGGGTAAAATTAGGTTTTATTTGAGGTTCTAATTAATTCCTCATTAATGCAAAGTCAAGAAAATTTTCTTTGTTGATTGAAAATATATTTTATTAACACTTTATTATACTATATGTGTTAAAACGAAACTGGCGAAGATGAACAATAAAAATTATTAATTTATCAAGTTAAATTTAAAGAACAATATTACTATTATTTTAGAAATCATTAATTTATTAAATATTAATTTAAGAAGGTGTATCTTATTCGACCCATTTTATTTGTCTATTTATAGCCAACCCAATTAATCAATCATATAACATTTCCTAGTATATAATATGCTCATTTTCCTCTCTCTCTCACTCTCTCAATCGATATACATATAGCAGGCAGGTGTAATAATTAGTAAGTGTGCAGTAATTTATAATTGAGCAAAACTCAAAATATCCCTTCTCAAACACAAAAGATAAATTATAGCCCTTTTTAAAAAAAAAAAAAACTCAAAATACCCTTTTAAGTTTGTTTAGGACTTTTATGTCCTTCATGTATACTAGAAGATTGCATTTAAATTGTATCATACACGAAGATTAATTTCTTGTATGAATTTCCAGCGAAATTTTTCGACGAAAAAAATTCCGGTGAAGTTTTTTCGGCTAATTTTCTGGCGAAAAAATTTCCGGAGACAATTTCTGGCTAATTTTTCCGGCGAAAATTTGAATCATACACGAAGCTTAACTTCATGTATGATGCATATATGAAATTATCTTCGTGTATGTATCATACATGAAAAATTATCTTCATGTATGATACAAATTTGAATTTTTTGGAGGCAAAATTTTCGTGTATGATGCATACATGAAAGTCAGTCTTCGTGTATGTATCATACATGAAAACTTATCTTCATGTATGTTAAAAAATTGAATTTTTTGGAGGCAAAAATTTTCGTGTATGATGCATACACGAATTAGGCTTCGTGTATGATGCATACATGAATGTTAGTCTTCGTGTATGATGCATACATAAAGTTAGGCTTCATGTATGATTCGAATTTTTGCCGGAAGTTCATACATGAAATTAGTCGTTTTGTATGATTTAAATGAAAGTTAGCCTTCTTGTATACTCATTAAGTGTATATTAGACTTTTTACAACTCAAAGTGGTATTTTGCAATTTTTAAATTTAAGGTGGTATTTTTCAACTTTTGTTTAAAAAAAGGAGTATTTGACCACATTCCCTCTTTATAATATGAGGAGCATGATAGAGTTAGGGAGAGTGCAAGCAAGTGGCAGCCGCCGCCTCCACATGATCGACGCTCCCACCTCCGTCGACTGCGGCCGTGAAGTGAGAATGCGCCGCTCCCTCCGCACTCTCGTAGAGTGCATGGTACCCACTTGCTGCGGCTCCGACTCCGACTCCGACCTCCCCCCGCCAGCTCCCACCGTCACCTGCACCTTCTTCGGGCAGCGCAAGGGCAGAGTGAGCTTCTGCATCCAACAACACACCGACGGCCCGCCTCTCCTCCTCCTCGAATTCGCTGTCCCCACCTCCTATCTAGCCAGAGAGATGCAGCACGGCCTCCTCCGTATCGCCCTCGACTCGCGCCGCCGCCGTGGCCAACGCTCCCTCTACGACGTCGACGTCTGGTGCATGTACTGGAACGGCAGGAAGGTGGGCTTCGCCACCAGCCATCAGATGACCCCCGCTGACGCCGCCGTCCTCAGCCTCATGCAGTCGGTCTCCGTTGGGGTTGGCCTTCTGTCGGACGGCGACCTCTTGTATTTGAGAGCCACTTTCGACCGAGTTGTCGGATCGCCCGACTCGGAGTCGTTTCATATGAGGAATCCGGTGGGAACCTCCCGCCAAGACCTCAGTATATTTCTCTTGAGATCTTAATTAACAATTTCCTACCGCTCAACTTGTACATTATTACTTAGTAACTTAATTGAGCTTGCATCATGCATACTTCATTTTTTTTTTCTTAACTTTCTTTTTCTTTATTATAGTAGTATCTTTTGATGGGTAGTATTAATTACAATATGTATCATAGGTATATACTCATTCTGACCCCCAAAATTATGCATATATACTTTGGGATGACACGCGTTTTAAGAAAATTCTGAAAAGTAAAGTGTGAGTAGATAAAATAGTAGATACGGATGCAGAAAAAGTAGAATTGAAGATAAAAAATGATAAAAAAGTGTAATTATGTGTCAGTTATAAGAGTTATAAGTGATAAAGTTATTTCTAAAATAGACTATGCAAGAATTTAGAGACAAATGAAAAAGGAAAAATATGCATAATTTTGAGGTCGGAAATAAATACAGTTGGGTGTGCATTTGAGCTGAGATAAATAGAGAAGAGCTTTTTTTTAGGACGGTAACTTTAACCATTTTTCAATTATAGGCCAAAATTTTGCGGGCTTTCAATTTTAAGACAATATTTAAAATATTAATCAATTTTAGGACAATATCTAAAATATTGATCAATTTTAGGACAAAATTGAGCCCGATCGGGCTAAGTCGCACTTCACTCTCACGTGAACTCAAATCTTTGGCCCGATTCCCACTTCGCTGCCAGCTAGACGGTTCATTAATCAATTGTATATATTATTATTACAAACAAAAATCAATTATTCACCCTACAAAGTAAACTCGTCCAGAAAAAGAAAACAAAAACACACAACAACCACCCCAAAGCTGAAGAACCCTAGTCACAATCGATTGCAAATCAGAATTTTTACTGCCCGAACTAAATTTAATTGACATAATCGACTCTTGGGGCGGCTGCGGTGTGGTTTTTTTTTTTTTTTTTCTGGACGAGTTTACTTTGTAGGGTGAATAATTGAATTTTGTTTGTAATAATAATATATACAATTAATGAATGGACCGCCTAGTTGGCAACCAAGTAGGAATCAGGCCAAAGATTTGAGTTCACGTGAGAGTGAAGTGCGACTCAGCCCGATCGGGATCAATTTTGTCCTAAAATTGATCAATATTTTAAATATTGTCCTAAAATTGAAAGCCTGCAAAATTTTGGCCTATAATTGAAAAACAGTAAAATTATCGTCCTAAAAAAACGTTCTTCTCAGATAAATACGTAACACGAGTGGTAGCGGCAACGGCAGTCCACTTGTACGTTACGTTACTAGAATATATAATCCATAATATAGCATATGTGGACCGCACGTTGAACCGGAAGGAAAAAATAAAACAAGATAAATTAACACTACGTACATGTTGATTCACTTCGATAGGAATAAATATGAGAGCTACCAATAATAATAATGGAAGAATATATTCAATGATTAGAGGAGGCCGATATATCCCAACTTACACGGTGGTGATTTATGCCACAAAATTTTAAAGCTAGCATGACTAGTTAAATCGTACGTACTACAAATTTATATTTATTTCGCATTGAAATATCGCCATCATTCATTTCAAGTTTATACATACTCTTAATTCGTATTCTCCTTTATTCTTGGATGCATGCAAGGTGGAGGAAATTTTTTTCCATCAATAGTAAAGAATTTGCAGTCAATGAAGAAAAGAAATTCGGCAGGTTAATTATGTAAGTAAAAGATTTGATCCAACACAACTGAACAAGTGAAGCGGGCTTAGCCTTAAAGTGTGGGTGGGCCCAGCGCTTTAAATCATTGAAGCGGAAGAAAGGTTTTCCAGTCCACTCATTCTAAGCTTGGGCCGGGCCTCATTGTAAAGCCCAATTATAATTTATCCATAAAAAGTTATGCTCCATCTTCCTTATATTTTACACATTTTTCTGTCCTTTTCAACACTACTCACTCGCTCATACAATTTCGGTCGGATAGGATATCAAAATCAGGTTAATATCATTATGATTTAAATTCAACTTCTTTAATCATCAACTCTAGCAAATATTCTAGAATAATTACAAGAAATATATTTTCATTAATTTCGAAGTAAAAAAAATAAAAAAGAGAGAGAGAACATGTCAACTGTCTTCGCTGTATCATATTAATGTTCTTGAAAGTTGGCAAGAGTTGAGAAATTTGATTCTTAAACTTTGACAAATTTTTGGGAAGAAAGCGATGAAAAAGGAAGAAGAGAATTGGGGGAAAATATCTTCATAGCTCTGATTGTGAAAATGTGACCTACTACTATTACATCTCTGCTATTTATATAAAGGAAATAACCAGTTAATCACTTATCACAAAGTGACAACTCAGACAAATAAGCTGACCTAGCAGCAATACAAATAGAAACTCTATATTTCTACATACTTTATTACCCCCCCTAAAGATGGAGTATAGATGCTAGTGAAACCCATCTTGGCAAGAAGATTCTGTAGGGCTGGAGCATTTAGAGGTTTAGTTAGGAGATCTGCCAACTGTAAGTGATTGTTCACATGAAGAGGCAGCACAAGACCCTGCAAAAACCTGTCTCTAATTGTATGACAATCTATCTCAATATGTTTGGTGCGCTCATTGAACACCGGATTATTACATATGTAGACTGCAGCTTTGTTGTCACAGTAAAGTGAAGTAGCCTTCTGTTGAGTAACACCAAAGTCTAACAGTAAATTTCGGAGCCAAATCACCTCACAACAGGCCTGTGCCATGGCTCTATAGTCGGCCTTTGCTGAAGATCTTGAAATAGTAACTTGTTTCTTTGACTTTCAAGAAACAAGAGATGAGCCAAGAAATACAGCAAAGCCAATCACTGATCTGCGTGTGGTAGGACAAGCTGCCCAATCAACATCACAAAACGCACTCAGATCAAGAGAAGAACATTTGTCAAAAAATAAACCATGCCCCAAATTCCCTTTTAAGTATTTGAGGACTCTCATTGCAGCTGCCATATGCCCCTCACATGGCTTAGAGAGAAACTGACTCAGATTGTTCACAACAAAGGTGATGTCTGGTCTGGTGATGCACAAATATATGAGCCTCCCTATCAATCTCCTATATGAGGTGGAATCAGCAAGAGCATTACCTTCTTCTGAAGAAAGATGCTTACCTGTTTCCATAGGTGAGGAGCAGGGCCTGCAATCAAGTAGTCCAGCTTCCTTTACCAAATCCATGGCATACTTCCTCTGACACAAGTGAATTCCTTGTGCACTCCTTGCAATCTCTATCCCAAGGAAGTACGAAGGTTTGCCCAAATCCTTGTATTTGAACTTAGTCTGCAAAAAACTCTTAAAAGATTTCACCAATTCACTGTCATTACTAGCTAACAGGATATCATCAACATAAACAATAAGTCCAAGAAAACTACTCTTGTCTTTCTTGTAAAAGAAGGAGTGGTCTGAGACTGATTGTTCAAAACCAAAAGCCTTAATAGCTTCAGAAAACTTGAAATACCACTGCCTTGAAGCCTCTCAACCAATAGAGTGATTTGTTCAGTTTACACACTGAACCAACAGGATATGGCTTCCCCTGTTCATCAACTAAACCAGGAGGAAGCTCCATATAAATATCTTCTTCAAGTTCCCCATATAGAAAGGCATTGTTGATGTCTAAATGACTCAACTCCCACCCTTGAGCTGCTGCAAGAGATAACATCAATTTCACTGTCACCACTTTAGCAACTGGAGAGAAAGTGTCAAGGAAATCCACACCTCCCTGCTGTGTATATCCTTTTGCTACTAACCTAGCCTTGTATTTATCCAGGCTTCCATCAGCGAAAAATTTTGTTTTATACACCCATTTACAACCTATGGCTATCTTGTCTGCAGGAAGAAGTGTGACAAACCAAGTGTTGTTTTTGATTAATGCTTCAAGCTCAGCTTGCATTTCCTTTCTCGATTCAGCATACTTAGATGCTTGATGATAGAAAGAAGGTTCATGAATGAAAGAAAGTGAACAGATGAGCCTATAATAGGCAGAAGATAATTTGGAATAGGAAATGTATTTATGTATTGGATATTGAGTGTATATGACAGACTTGCACTCATAAGCTGAAAGATGGGATGGAGGCCTCACTACTCTTCCTGATCTTGTAGTAGGTAATGAAGGTGATGCCATTTATGAATTTGTGTTTTGTGATGGAACAGATAAAGGTTCAATAGGTGTGGTTGTTTCCACAAGAAATGTGAATTGTGGTTCAGGAAAAGGAACCGACTATAAATGAGAAAAAGGAAAGACTGACTCATGAAAAATGACATCCCTACTGATGCTGATTTGATGAGTCTCTAAATTTAGGATTTTATAACCCTTATACCCTGGTGGATATCCTAGGAAAACACTTTTAGTGGCTCGAGGTGAGAATTTGGATCTATTCCTATCCAGTGTAGAGGCAAAACAGAGACAACCAAACACCTTTAAGTGAGAATATGATGGAGGTTTCTTGAATAGAAACTCAAAAGGTGTAGAATGGTGAGGTAAAACAGAAGAAGGAGTTCTGTTTATAAGGTATGATGCAGTAAGGATGCAATCCCTCCAATACTCCACAGGCAAATGTGATTGAAAGAGAAGACTTCTAGCAACATTCAAAAGATGTTGATGCTTCCTTTCAACTCTAGCATTCTGCTGTGGAGTAGAGACACAAGAATGATGAACTAAGGTTCCATATCGAGTATATAACTCTCCTAAGGTGAATTCAGGTCCATTATCACACCTAATGACCTTGATTCTTTTGTTTAATTGAGTAAGAACACTGCTAAAAAATTTTGTGAGAATAGACTTGACATCAGACTTATGTCGCATTAAAAAAGTCCAGACAAATCTTGAATAATCATCAACAATGGTCAAGAAAAATTTGAAACCATCAACAGTAGGAGCAACATAAGAACCCCAAATATCACAGTGGATTAAATCAAAAATGTCATTAGATACATGAACTGAATCAGGAAAGGATAAACGCTTTTGTTTAGCTAGGGGACAAATCTCACAGATAGTTTGTTTACAAGAAGATAGTCTCAAAGTCTGAGCTAACAACTGCAACTTATTAAAAGAGAGATGGCCTAACCTATGATGCCAAATATCAGCACTAACAGCAGCACAAACACTAGAAATGCAGGAACTGGATGCAGGGGATGAGGACACTTCTAATGCATAGAGGTTGCCAATCCGTCTACCCTTCCCAATCACAATTTCCTGTGAAACTCCCTGAATAACAAAGTCATAGGAGGTAAATATTACCTTAGAATGCAAAGAATCGGTGATTGCACTGACAGAAATCAAGTTATAAGTGAAAGAGGGGACACAGAGGACTGAGTGAAGTTGCAGAGTAGAGGTAAGAGAAATAGTTCCAACACATGTAACCTCCACACTTTGACCATTGGGGAGATTAACATGTGTATGGAGAGGTGCAGATGTATGAGTGAACAAGGATGGATCATGGCATACATGATGTGTGGCGCCAGTATCCATCAACCATACAGATGTATTAACAGAAGTAGAACAAATGAGAGGAGAAGTAAAAACAGTACCACTGAACGGAGAAGAAACAACTGATGAACTTGAGCTCATGGCCTCATGATGTGTAGTCTGCGCTTGATTATTAGCAGTGATCTGTGCTTGATTCTGCATTTGAGCTTGAACAAACTGAAACATCTGAGTGAGTTGTGCTTGAGTCAAAACACCAGTCTCACTAGACTTCATTCCAGTATTGTCATAGACAGGAGGAGGAGGAGCACTGTCAATGCTCACTTAATTGATCGATCTCTGGCCATTAGAACCACCATTACCATGACCTTTGCCTCTCGTATAGCCTGGTGGATAGCCTATAATCTCAAAACATTTATCCACTGTGTGGTTTGTCTTACCACACTTAAGGCAGATGAGCTTTCCTCTACCAGCTCGTCCTCTTCCACCAGAAGCAGCATTAATAAGTGAACCAGAAGATTCAGGCAAAGTAGCAGAGGGAGGAGGCATTACCGATTCGATCGAGCGTTGCCTCTCTTCCTGCAAAACAAGGGAGAAAATCTTCTGCAACGGCAATAGAGGGCTAACAGAAAGGATGTGAGATCGGAGCTGCGAATAAGACGGGTTCAAGCCTTGCAAAAATTGCATCGCACATTCCTGCGCCTGAAAACAGTTCCATCATTTAGCACTTCCACAAGTACAGCCATCACAAGTGCACCACCCGTTCGGCTGGTAATCACGATATTCATCCCATATAATGCGAAGTTTGGTGAAAAAAGCTCCGATATCGTCACTTTCTTGCCGGAGACTGACCAATTGCTGTCGGAGTTGTTAGATCCGAGCCAAGTCTCCGGGCGAAAATCGATCTTTTAGATCTAGCCAGATCTGCTCGGCATCCACCAGATACATCAAGCTAGAACTGATTTTTGGCACAACCGAGTTGCGTAGCCATGAAATCACCATACTATTACATCTAATCCACTGTGAAAACAAATCATCATTGGAATTAGGTCTCGGAAGAGCGCCATTCACAAACTCCAGTTTGTTCTTCGCCATCAACGCCGTTGTCATGGAGCGGTACCAACTATTATAGTTGGATCCGGTCAATTGTTGCGTGACGAGCTGAATCCCTGGGTTGTCGCTCAGATGAAGAAAATAGGGGCTGCTATGATCTTCATAGACAGCCGCCTCACCATGTTTGTTTTTAGTCATGATTCGTAAGGAAGGAACAGAAAAACAGAGTAATTTGCGGAAGAGATTATCGCTCTGATACCATGACAAATTTTTGGGAAGAAAGCGATGAAGAAGGAAGAAGAGAATTGGGGGAAAATATCTTCATAGCTCTGATTGTGAAAACGTGACCTACTACTATTACATCTCTGCTATTTATATAAAGGAAATAACCAGCTAATCACTTATCACAAAGTGACAACTCAGACAAATAAGCTGACCTAGCAACAATACAAATAGAAACTCTATATTTCTATATACTTTATTAAACTTGAAACGGTTTAAGAACAAAGAAGTCAATTATCCTCCAAATATTAGAACAACCTTTATACAGTAGATGAAGAACATCCAAAATCCAAATGCCATAATATTGGTAATGAATGTCCTTACTCAACAGTCCAAATGTGTACTTATCCTGAGTGAGAGAGAGAGAGAGAGAGAGAGGGGGGGGGGGGGGGGGGGGGGAGAGGGGGGGGGGGTGGGAGAGAGAGCTCATCATGTTTTGCTTGAGACTGCTAATACCAACTCTAGTACTAGTATTTTGTTTGTTTTGTTTTGTGGAAGTGGGAGAGATGAGATCACTATTGAGTATTTAGTACTAGAACTAGTACACTAACTCACATTAACAAATAGTCAATTTCATTTAGTTAATTTTCAACCCAAATTATTTATTCTTCTTCCCACGGAGCGTCTCGTAATAATAATAATAATAATAATAATAATAATAATAATAATAATAATATAATCACGTCACAACCGATTCATCATCCCCCTCCCCCACCATGTCTCCTTCCACCATTATTACTGCTTCTGCTTCTCCCCTTTAGTTTTTATTTATTTATTTATTATTTTGTTAGTATTTTTCATTTTGTTAATGTTTCTATAGTAGTTGTCGCTGTTGCCTTCCCTTCCCTTCAATGGCATTCAGCTACGACTAAAGATCCCACTTTCATGTTTGACCCTTTTTTGTTTATATGAATAATTAATTTGACGATTTGTTTATTGTTACTGAATCTGCGATCATTTATTGCCTCAGGCTCAGGCCACCCACTCTTATATTTTAGTAGTGGGTTTCCTGCATTTAATATTTCTTGCTTCTTCAGAGGTTTTAGATTATTGTTTCAGATTTTTCATTTCAGCCACCCACTCTGAGTTCTAGTTCAACCGATTTTGTGCTGTTTCTTGATAATCATTGCTATTTAATCTCATCTTTTTTTTTTGTCGTGGGATTGTCTGTGCTTTAGAAGTGGCTTCTTAACTACTGTTGTCGGTGGCGCCAGCCTTCTTCTTAATTGGCTCCCGTTCTGAATTAGGAGTGCAATGCCGCCGGCGGACTTCCCCTCTCCTCCTCTTCCTTCTCTCTCCTCCACTTTGCAGAGGTATATTTTATTGATAATGATGAAAATTACAAACTAATTTGTAGTAAGCTAGTCTTAGTGGTGATAAATATTGTTTGCAGTGTGAGTGAGATGCATAAGGACCATACTTTAACCATGTCGCCAAGACCCTCTCACCATCTCAAAACTGTGAGTGTTCCTCTTTCTCTCTTTTTCTTGATTGATTTTACTACTTTTCTTTTCTTTTCTTCCTTCATTTCTTTTTGTGCTTCTGAATAAATGAATTGGCTTTGAAAAAAGCTGCTGTGTCTGTTTCTGTTTCCATTTCCGTTTCTGTTTCCTAACAAAAATAAATAACTATCTTACTTATTAGTTTTGGCTGTTGTGCTCTTTGAGCAATGGTATGTAGTTAGTTTCTTTTCTATTTCTTGATTGTTGATTTGACTATAATAGCAGCATTATTATGTTGATATAAGTTGGGAAAGAAAGCTAATTAATTTGTTAATACCTTTTAGTTTTGCTCTGTCTTTTTCAAGGCTGCACAATTGGGAAAAACATCTCTTCATAAATTATCAAATAGTTGTAGCTCAGACAAGGAACGTGGCTGCAGCAGTAGTAGCAGCTTGATTGCTTCTCCTCATTCCGACTGCAACACAGCTTCAAAGAAACAAGATGTATGAGTTTTTATTTTTATTTTGTATTTGGTGAAATAAATTCTCCTTAATTTGTAGTTAAGTTATACTAGTGCATACTACAGTTGTTTATAATACTTTTAGTTGCATCATGAATAATGCATGTTGACTGCTGCAGTCTTGTGCCCAACTGGTAAAAGAGATCAATACAATTGAGGTTGAAATATTGCGTTTGGAGCGTCATCTTCTTTCTCTCTACCGCACCGCGTTTCAGAAGCAACTCCCGAGCACAAGGACTACCCTAGAACACCATGTCGTTCAACCGATTAATGGAACACCTCAACCTCCGGGAGATGAATTAAATCAGCCATCTCCCAACAACGATCATCAGTGCCAAAACTCCTCTACAAGTTCCTTAGCTGCTCCCAGTGATTTAGTCCGAGTTGCAATTCAGAAGTCGTCATCTGGAAGGGTGGATATTATATTATGCCTTGCCTCACCCTACCTCTCAGCTTTCAGTGACAGCCTAGCAATATATTATATATGTAGATAAGTATTTACAACTGACCATTTTGCAGGAGACTCAAAGGGCCTACTCTCGCCACCGTAGCCTTGCAGATCATCTTGGAAATTCTCGCATAGATGATGCCCTCACCTGTCCAGCTAGACTATCTGAAGACATCATAAGATGTATATCATCAATTTACTGCAAATTGGCCGACCCCATGGGCACGGAAAAAGGCTGTTCGGTTTCATCTACTTCATCATTCTGCTCCTCCGCCACATTTTCTCCAAGAAATTTATCTGGAAGTTGGAGTCCTCAATGCAATGAAGAAGTTGCACAAAGTTGCGATTTTGAGGGCTTAAAGCAGGATAATGGAGCATACACTGCTATGGTACAAGTACTCAAGTTATGCCTAGATGATGAAACTTATAACTATGCTGCCATAATGCTTCAGAGATTCAGGTACATACTTGTTAATCATATCAATCATAAGATATCGTAAGAGCCAGCTAAGTTGCTAAGAGCTGTGTCACTACAGGTCTCTTGTAAAGAGTCTTGAGATTGTTGATCCAATGAAGATGAGACGGGAAGAGAAGCTGGCATTTTGGATCAATATTCACAATGCCTTGGTGATGCATGTATGTAGGGCTTTAAAAATTTTTAAGGACCCGTTTCTTGGAATCTTGAACTTATGTCGTCTTCAGATTCTCTGCTAAATAATTTTATATATGATTGTTCTTCTATGCAGGCCTATTTAGCATATGGAACTCAACAATACTTGAAAAGTAATTTCATTGTCAAAGTAAAGTACCAACTGAAAATTTAATTGTTTCGTTTTTTCATATTGTGATTGTATGTGCCGATCTTGATTGTTCCATTTGCTATTTGAATATCAGGCTGCTTATAACGTTGGTGGGCATTGCATTAATGCTTATGACATACAAAGCTCCGTTTTAGGAATCAAATCACATTATTCTTCATCGGTAAATTAATGCCCAGCTAGCTACTTGAGAGTTGTTATCTGAATCCACCATGTTCCTATAGTTGCAGTTGCAGGCACATAAATCTGTAGTTGTTAACACTTTTGAGGATGCAGTGGCTTCAGACACTTGTGTCTCCGGGGAAGAAGTTGAAGGGTGGGAACAGCAGACATGCTTTAGCCATTGAATACCCAGAACCGCTCGTTCATTTTGCACTTTCTTCAGGGGCATACTCAGATCCTGTGGTATGCATGCGTTTGTTATTCCTAGCGAGTATTTGTTATTATACTTGAATGATTTTTGTTTTGTTTTGTTTTGTGGGTTAATTCGTTGAGGCTGCACTGCACTGCAGGTTCGAGTTTATAGAGCAAACAGTATATTTGAGGATCTGAAAGTAGCCAAGGAAGAGTTTATACAAGCAACAGTGTATGTTCACAAGGAAACTAAAGTATATCTGCCCAAAATAGTTTGCTACTACGCCAAAGATATGTCGCTCACCATGGCGCAGCTCTTGGACGTGGTGAGTGGGTGCCTATCGGGAATTCAACAGAAATCGATGCGAGCATGTGTGAAGGGTGCTAGACCAGAAAAGTATGTGTATTGGTTGGAGCAGAGTTCCTCCTTTCGATACCTGATCCACAAGGAAATAGCAGTATAGCATATATAGCTGAAGCTGAGGAAATGGGATTGGATGCTTCATTGCTTAATTACCTTTTTTTTTTTTTTTTTTTTTAATTCTTCCTTCCTTGTACTATTATACCTTGATGTAACTATATAAATATATATGATGTATCTCAAATGTGGTTATCAAATCAGCATTGTTTCCTGTAATTGTGAAGCAAATGTATGATACACGGATGGAGCAATGGCAATGCAATACAATATATATATATATATATATATATATATATAGAGAGAGAGAGAGAGAGAGAGAGAGAGAGAGAGAGAGAGAGAGCATTTTTGTTTGGTTGTATTGTATTGGACTAGTATTCTATTCGCTGAAGCTGATGGATGTATCCTGAGAAGGATCCCATTCCATGGAGGAGGAGGAGAGTGCGGAGAGAGCCAGCAAGAGGTCAGAGATAGGCGGGCGGGCATCGAGATTGTGAGCCACACAGGTATTAGCCAGCTGAGCCATGGAGTATGCGAGCTCCAAGGGGTAGTCGTCCCCGAGGCTGGGATCCATGAATCCCCGCAGCTTCTCTCTCACGCTATCCCCGCTCAGTACGCCTCCTATGGTCTTGGACAGGACGACGCCCGCGTCGTCGACCGGCTCCCTCCCGGATAGGAGCTCCAGCATGACCACCCCGAAGGCGAAGATATCGAGCTTGGGAGTGAGGAGGCCCGTCTCTATGTATTCGGGAGCCATATAGCCCTGCGCGCCAACCACATGCCGCGTCATCGCATTCGCATTGGGGTCATCCAGATCCAGGGCCCTTGCCAGCCCGAAGTTGGCGACCTTGGCTCGCATGTGGGAGTCGAGGAGGATGTTGGTGGTGGTGAGGTTCTTGTGGATGTAGGGAGGGTTGGTGAAGTTGTGGAGGTAGTTCAAGGCGTCGGCTACGTCGTAAGCTAATTGGAGGCGCTGCTTCCAGTCGAGCTGCAGCCCAGAATCTGGCTTGGAAGAGGAGAGGCACTGTCTGAGAGAGGCGTTGTGGGCGTACTCGTAGACCAGATATGTGGTGCCCTGGTGCAGGCAGAACCCCGACAGCCGGACGATGCGGGAGTGGTTGATCTGCCTCAGCGCTTCAATCTCCCGCGACGCCTCCCCTTTGATTACCTTCACCACCGCTTCGTCGCCCTTGAACCGCCCCCGGTACACCGACCGCGATCCATCCATTCTATTCGATTCGGCAAACCAATTCGTCGCTTTCTCCAACTCCTCCACCTTGTATATGCTCAGACTCTCCATGGCGCTTCGGACGCCTTGGGATAGCTCCGCCGTTGGCTCCTCTTCCTCCCCTCGACGATGAAGAGGAGGAGGAGGAGGAGGAGACTTACCAAAACTGCAGCTCCGGAATAACCAAACCACAGACAAGGTTACCAAAACTGCAGCTCCGATTCCCCCACCGATGAAAACCCATTTGTGATCTGGAGAGCCGCCGGAGGGGGCGGTGGGCAGCGCGCGGGGAGGCGGCGGAGGAGAGTCGGTTTTGATGTTTTGCTTCGTGGGCCGCGTTTTGAGGGGGACGAGGAGTGGAGTGAAGAAAAAGATGATAGTGTCTGGGTTGAGCATATTTGCGCGGAGGATGGATTGGACATCCGCTCCGGCGGCGGCGAACTGGGCGGAAATAGAGTCGAAGTTGTCTCCCTGGCGGACGAGGTAGGTGAGGAGGAAGGGGAAGCCAGCGGAGGACTGGGCGGGAGTGGGGCAGGCGCAGCGGAGGGGGACGGTGAGCTTCATGTCGGGGAGCAGACGACCCGGGTCGTAAGGGTTCTGGGCGATCAGGGACTGGCAGGTGGAGAGGGACTGGTAGGTGTTGTTGGCGACGGTGAAGTAGGTCTCGCCTAGGGTCTTGAGGGAGTAGGAGGCATTGTGCTGGTAGTAATAGCCGTTGCCGGAGCAGGAGCAGTTGACGGGGACGACGAGTAGAGTGTCGGCGGGGAGCGTGGCGACGTCGGAGATATTGTTGGCGGAGGCGATGAGGGAGGCGTCGGCGGAGAGGAGGTAGGCGATGTTGGCGGGGCTGTTGTACAAGGATGTGGAGCGGAAGGTGAGGAAGGAGGTGCAGGAGGGGGCGGCGTTGCAGACGAAGCCCAGAGTGATGTTGGGGCTATGGTTGCTGCAGTTAAGCTGCTTGTTGTTCACGTAGCTCTGTTGCCCTTCAATTTCCAACGCAAATAATAACAATAGTAATCCCAGCAGCAGCATCACACCACCAACAAACGACATTGAATTGAATTGAATGAATACTTGGATAGGATTGGGGTGTGACTACTGTGACTGTGAGTCTCTTTTTTTTTTTTTTTTGAGTGGGTCTTCATTAATTTAATTAAATTAATGGGAGCTAATCTTTAGCTTTGTCCACCATATAGATTGGAAAAAAATTAAAGTTGGAATGATGTACTCTGTAGACCATAAACTCTGGAAATGTTGACCTTTTTGGACAAGGTTTTCAAATTTTATAATCCAGTCCATCACACGAACCATAATAATAATATTTAAATTAATTAAAAGACATAGTACATCCGTGTTATGTTGGCAATTGCGGTGGAGACGACGGTGGACTTGACTTTTGACTAGTGAGGAGAGAGAGAGAGGCGAAGAGGTCTCCTCTTCGCCAAGAATTTCCAACTTACTAAATTTAAAATCAAGTTATACTTTTCAAATTTGACTCTGGAAAATGTGCCATCCTTTCTCGTGTTGTTCACATGCTATTGTAATTACAGTAACTTCAAAACTCACTAAGAGCACTTACTACGAGTATTTAGTTAGATCTAGATTGAAGTAATGGAAGCGTGATTTTAATGATTGATGGTATTTAGTTAGACATAAGTTTATTTTTCCATTACAATGAGGTTGAGTAAGACCTAGATCTAAGCACTGGGAAGCGTGATTTTAATGATTGAATAGATTTTATTTTATTATTTTTTTATTTTGTAATAAATATTATAAAAAATATATTAATTAAATTTAGAAATTAATAAATGATATTTTTATTGAATCCCTCTTCAGCCATTTTTTTGCACAAAATAAATTGAAAGAGTGAAATTTTTTTGGGAGAAGAATGGATGGAGAAATTAAGTTGTGTGAAGAATGAATGAGATGAAGGGGTATATATAGGGAAAAAATGGGATATAGACGTTGGAGATGAGAATGTATACGTTGGAGAGAAAGAAAAATTAACCGTTGCTTTTTTAATTTTTTAACGAAAAAATGCAAAAAAAAATAAAATAAAATAAATAAGGGATCAATGGGGACACGCCAAGTGTCCCCATATTGCATCATCGTGGAGTCGAGCGGTGTGTCGAAATTCCGACACCGCCATCGACATAGCGCTTGACATAGGGGGGTGTCGAGTGCCCACTATGGGATCGACACAGGGTGTGTCGAGTGGGGGGTGTGTCGATCCCCTTCGACACCACCCATCGACACCCCCCATCGAAGCCCGTAGTAAGTGCTCTAAGGCTATGAGCAACAACAAGTGTGGAGATAGCGCTCGCTCATAGTTCACGTTACAGTAAGCTCGCGTGCTCGCTAGAGTTGCAACGGCGAGCCTTTTGTGAGCTCTCAAGGTGGATGGATCCGATGGCCCATCATAAATCTCATTTCTTCCTTTGCAAGTGCACGTTCTCTCTCGCGAGCTCGCTGCGATCTCCACACTCTACAATGGGCAATGAGCGCAGCGTGCGCAAGCTCGACGCTGCAAGTAGCCTAAGAAGTCCAATAAGTATTTGTTAATGCATTACTCCTCCTCCTCCTCCTCCTCCTCCTCCTCCTCCTCCTCATATATGATAATAATATGATATATGGGAGCGTGTTTGCAACAAATATTTTATGTGAAACGACCAAAACTTCCTTGTATTACTTGATTCTTTTTATATGTATTATGCATGCTGATAACTACATATCATAAAGCTATACCGTTTTACTTCACCAGGTGAATATGCATGTATGTATGTCTGTCTACACAAGTTTAGAATCTGCATGATGATCAAATCCGGTCTCTGTCTATTCTATCACCACAAAACCGCACTCAAGAATGACGGACGACCACAACAATTTTAACACAACTAGCTAATTTGGATGCTTTCAAAAATACCAAAATATATTAACGTTTATTATTGACCCTGAGCCATTGCGGTATTGTTGGATTCGGCAGCTCCAGTGGATTGGGGAGTCTTCACATTCGTACCGGCTGCTGCCCTCTGTAAATGTCGATCCGTAAATATATACTATACATATTATAATTATAACTAGAGGAGTTGAGTTGATAAATAATAAGTAGTAATTAATTACTGTATATAGAAGAAATACTTCCAATACTTCCAATAGCATGCATAGAATAGAATAGAATAGGCAGGGAAGGGTAAGGTACCTCTACATTACTATTTAATGTTGATGATGATGATGATGATGATGATGTGTTTGTGGTTGCTTCATCTGGAGTGGCTTTAAGGATTGGAACATTTGATGAGATATTTTCAGTTTCGTCGCTTCCATTAACAGACTTCACCCTCTGGAATATTTTGCCCAGGGTTTTCAAACCCCTTGCCCTTAGACACAGCTCCTCTTTCTTTACATTGTTGTCTTGTAGAACCTACATAACATACATAATATATATCTCAATCAAATGAATTAAAAGTAGAATACTTGTATAATACATGGCAAACCATTTCAAAGCATCTAAAGACAAATTAAGACAACCAACCATCTGACAAACGCGGGAGAGTGTGCCTTCAATATCAGCAACGTTGAGCTTCCATAGGGAATCGATCATCAATTTCTTGTGTGATTGCATGTATTCCTCAAGTTCAGCCTCTGTGTAATTTCCTTCTGTATTCAGCTGTTTTTTCATATCTTCTTGCAGCTGAATCAGTGCTATTGCGCCTAACACCAGCAGCCAATTCATCATAGTAAATTAATTTCAACGGTCATACATTACTAGTATTGATTTCTGAACTAACTATCTAACCTGTTGCAGCAGTTACTTGAGATTTGATGAAGTGTCCTTTATTTCTGAACCACTCTGCAACAAATGGCACACCCAAGTACATCACTTTCTTCCCGAGCTCTTTGGCCGCCTGTCTTGCATATATATACCCAATTGTACTCAGCATATCCACACCATAAGCTGTAAAAATTTGAGTATCTCTAAATTTATTTAAATTATACAATCCAAGTACTACAAGTAATACATTAAAGCCTAAGATGAAGATCATGAACCTGCGACTTTCCACATCGATCTCAACCAACAACTAAAAGTTACAGGTAGTATTAGTTTACTTGGACAAGATGTAATAATTCATGATTACCAACCAGCATTGGAAAGCTTTGTCACTTCGGCCTCAGCATGGGCAATAAATTCTTCTTTATTTCCTTGGACATAGACGTTGAGTCGATCTCTAAGTATCACAGCCAACTTCTCTTCTCTCTCTTTCTGGACAGTCTAAAGATGAAAATAATGATATTAATTAGTAGTACGTAGTAATAGATATTTTCTCAGAAACATATACAGTATGCCATGATACTCTGGAGCATAAAGTTGATGCATTACTCCATCCATCATTATCTGTTTGGTAGTCTAATTCAGTATGTATATGTTTTGTTTTACAAATTCAACTACCATCATCTTTTCTTTTTCTTTCAATCTAGTTTTCTGTCCAATGCAAATTCACACTTTCATCATGACAAAATATGCCGTTCATGATTGGATGTTCAACAAGTGAAATGTGGTACTACATTATACATGAGGACTTTTAAATTAGAAACTTGTTTGGAATGAGCAAATGGAGTGAAACCTAAACTAGCTATCCTCCATATACAAACCTTTGTACGTATTTTTATCAACAACACAACTGGATTAAATAGATACAGATATAATAAACTAGGAAATTAAACATGAGACGACATTAATTTACCCGCAACTTCTCCTGCAACACTTTTGCATCAATGTTTTCAGTTTCTGTAAAAACATCCAAGGAACCAATAGATGCCATGGCAAGCTTGCCAATGTACTCCTCAAAAAGCTCACTTCCAAAAAGCATGGCAAAGATTGCTGCAGGGTCAATAATTGAGTCTCTGAAAGGATTTAATTAATTAATTAGCAACAAATGAATTAAATAATTTAAGGGTCTTAGAGGCAGAGATTTTAAATAATTTAGGGATATTGCAATTTGCAGAATGCATAAATATAAAAGAAACTCACGCTGCGATTCCAGACTTGCCATGAGCATCGTATGTTTGTCTTTGAGCAGGATCACTCAACACTTGATACGCCTCTCCCAGTATCTGCAGATATCAAAGGAAACACGTGCAGTGAGTCAAAATGCATGTACGTTAAAGACGACAGGAACAACTTTCTCAGCATGTATGTAATTAATGACTCTGAGCGACATAAAACAGAACAATATATATCTCTCATCACTCATCTTCAATCTACAGAAAAACTTTATTAATAAGTTTGTCAATGTCCTCAAAATGAACGACAAAGGAAATTAAGGAGATTCTTTCTCTTTTCAGTGACGAACAAAATGCATGCATGCCTTTACTAGTAGACACATGACATGCATATGCATGACGGAAGTAATAGTTAGTACACGACCAACCTGAAAGTTGCGTGCAGCGGAAGGATCATTGGGGTTTTTATCTGGATGAACCTGCCTTGCCTACAACATATATCCAACCAGATCCAGTTAATAATGTATGTATGCATGTATTGTTTGTATGTATCAGATGGAGAATGCTAGTATTAATTATACAAGTATGTAAACTAGTACTACTATATAATTAGCATGTAGTTGCATTGCCTCCAAAATTACCTTTCCTTTGCCAAGTCTGCTCCAGTACTGTACCCAAAATGAAGTCTTTGAATCTTCGATCAATTCAAGATCACATATGATGTTAATTAATCAGGGATGGGGTTTAATTATATTATTATATCATATTTATTTGGAGATGGCTAGCTAGATAATGAATGAATGAGGAACAGAACATCAATTCAATTCAATTGTGAATTAATTAATTTGATCGATCAGTTAATGTTGATGACAAACAAACATCACAAGATGAGATCGCATTGCATATCATTTGCATTATATTGCATTGCATGATTATTAATTCAAAAGAAAAAAAGAAGAAGAGGAAATAGAGTAGTATAAACAGAAATGAAAAGAAAAGAATATATAATAGTAATAAAATGTACACCTTAACGTAGTATGCTTTCTTAATCTCGGCTTCAGTGGCGGTGGGGCTCACACCCAGCACATCATAGTATTCCGTCTCCTTCACCATATCTCTCTATCTCTATCTCAATCCTCACCCTCTGCATTTACCAACACAATTACAGTGAACAATTAGTGAATTAACCACAAATTAAATCACCTACTTCAACACAACACCCATTAAATCAATCAATCAATATCAATCAATCAAACAAACTTGTGAGAGAATGCCAAGGTATCTAATTAAAATTCAAATGAAATGGAAGAAATCGGATGGATCACCTGCAAATGGAAATGGATTATGGAACGGATTGGCGGGCGTTTCCATCGCCTTCACCACACCACGTGACACGTTTGTTTGTGTGTTTGTAACCAATTCAACAACCCATTCTCTCTCTCTCTCTCTCACACATTCACCATTATTATATCTTTATATGCATATATCTCCACCCAATAATTTATTACTAGTAAAAATTAGTATATAAAAATATTAAAAATGAGTATATCAAATATATCAATTTAATACACATATACTGATATATCAAATATAAGGTATGAATGTGAGCCATGTACGATATCGCCCCATCATCCGCTCCCAGCGTCGGTGTAATATAGCCTCCAGCCAACCAACCAAACTCCCTCCCTCTAAAGTCTAAATTCTAGTAATAACTTTCCTACTAAGAACTTTATTGATTATGTAATACACAATAAAATTAGGAATACACAAATGTTTAATCAGATTAAGTACAGGAAAAGCCTAATAATTAACCCCTCTTCCTACATGCTAGCAGTATTATTTCTTTTCGAACGTCCACTTGCTTGAATCGTTTGATTTAGCAAGGTCAAAAGGAAGCATCCATCCCATCCCAATAGTAGTGGTGGTGGTGGTGAGAGATATTGAGAAGAATTTATCATATTATACCACAATTAATGTTGCTGATTACATTAACATACATAGGTAAAAAATTTATAACCCAACAAATGCAACTATATTATATATTAAGACTTCTAAATAAACATGTATCTTGGTTGCACAGTAGTGTCCAGTCCAATCCACAATAAAACCAATTTCTTACTTTTTCCTCTTAAACTTCTTCATATCCCCTCAACCTGAAATTAATTTAGAAAGAAAAAAGAAAGGATAAAATTAACTCTAGCACTACACAAATGATGATGCTATGCTTTGCTGGCCGGAAGCACGCAGGCTGGCACGGTGTCAACGGCTACTGCTTGGGCTGAGCAAGCTCAATATCCTTAATTGGATCTGTTTCGAAACCCTCTTTCAGTAATCTGATTTCCTCTTCTGTTAAGCTGTGCTTTGCACTGGCTACTATCTTAGGCTGCTGCTGCTTTTCAGTTTCCACAGCCCAACTATAGATCACCATCCCCAGCACCGCCACACCCATCCCCATGATGTTCTTCATAGTAAGTTCCGAATCAAAAAGCAGCCATCCTAATGTCAGCACGCACACTGTCTTCATATGCCCTAAAACTTGGAAGGAAACAGCTGAAAATCGCCCAATGCAAAGATACTGGCTCACATTGCAGAACACCGCCAGAGAACATGATACAAGTATGAAGAACTGCACATTTTGCAAACTCGTGTTAGAAACATACATGTATGCAATCCTACACTCACCCCTAACTTATTAAGGAACCAGATTCATGCTTACCACCGCTCCAGAAGTAAACTTATAGTCCAAAATAAAGTTGTCGGATAGAAAATAGTCGATTATAGGACCCAGCACGAGGAGAGAGCAGGCTTGAATTGGTGCTGTTTTACTCAGTAGTTCAAATGATCCAATAGAGTACTTCTTCTGCAAGGAGCCTATTGACTGCATCCAAAGAATGTCATTAATCAATGATCATATAGCTGCAGCACATAAACAAAAGACATTGTTTTTTCATTTGTCAGCAAGAGTTTCCTCTATTCTTTTGTAGATATTTTTTTCATTTCTATTTACATAATACATTCGTTTTTTAGCTCGAAGAGAAGCAGCAGAAATATCAAGAGCAATCAATGGTTGGCTACATCCTGCTTTTTGCTTATGAGAAATTTAAAGAAAATCCCTGATGGCGTGAGCCTTTAGCAAATAGAAAAGAGTAGCAAAAAATAAGTGGTTGTCATATCGAATGTATTAGCAAAAAGGAAAATCAAAAGTTTACTATACTATTCTCCACCAACGTACACAGAAAGCAATAATATTGTCATTTTATTTACTTTTACCAATTAATGTCTGATATCTAACATTGCTACAGGGATGGCCACATAGGCCCAAACTCACGATAATATTTAGTATACTTCCACTCACGATAAAATAGCGAGGGACAAACACACATATCAAGCAATACCAAGGTAAAATTCAATTGATGAGACAGGTAGTATATTACACAGCCAGAACACAGCAACAGCTGAGAGGTTTTGACCAAACCCTTTATTGCAATTTTCAGAATTAGAAGTAGAAGTTGTTAATTTGTATTTAAAAAAGGCTTGCGATATATAGCATTTTGTAAAAATTCAAATGGCAATTTACTCACTATTTGTTGGAATGAGGTGGCAAGAACGGCAACGCAAGCACATATAAAACCTTTGGCATTCACTTTGACGTCTGTCACAGTGCAAACACCCACGCCTATAACAACAACCACAACTGACGTTTTAACCTGACTTGAGTATTGCTTACTATGGAGGATCCATTCCAAAATGCAGACCACTGGAATCATACTCAATTTTGAAATCTGCACCAAATACAGACAAATACCAAAATCGAGTAAGAGAAGGTTGCATAACATGATTAAAGAGGGATCAAACCGACAATAGAAAATATCTTTAAGAAATAGCACAAAATTTATACAAGGGCAACTCTATGCTTTTCAGTCCTTTCAATCCACTTGACTGGAATTACACTCCTAATGTATTGCCATAACACTCCTGAATTACTTTAGGTAAAAATATAGAGTTATTTTGAAGAAGTCGAATGAATGCAACCTATTACAGGAAAACAAAGCTGATCACACGATCAAATGATTTGAACGAACCATGGATGGAAGAATTGATGCATTCAACCCTCATATTAGAAAAAATGATGTTCCTACCAAGAAATATTGTACACTGCAAGAGTTGCAGTAAGAGGGAGCAGCATAACTTTGAGCATATGAACTTAAAAGAGGGAATATCAAAAAAAAATAAAAAAAAAATAATAATAATACTGGCTTGAAGTGGTGTCAAGAATAGGAACAAAGAATTAGATACATAAATAGATAAGTAAAATCAACACAAGCTAATTCGTGAAGTATGATGGTGCATTTGAGGAGATATAGGTTACTTGGAAGTCGTATAATTCAGCAAAGTTGCAATCTTTTACAAAAAGAAGGAAGAAAATTCACAATTCATAAGCTATTAAACAAAGGTAGAGTAGAGTATGATATTGAAATCCACTAGTGCTAACTGACAGATAGGTGTTTTGAATGAACATGGAAGCAGATGTAGGCAGCTAAACACCAACAGATAGATTTTGAAAAGTTAGGTAGATCTAAGTTCAGAACGTATACACGGAGAATTCAAAAATCATACTTGGTAAAATCCGACTGAGTTGAGCATGAGACTAAGATTCATCCCTGTAATAGACATATTGGCAACAATAGAGAACCAGAGAAGCTCCCAGAAAGGGACGTGCTTTGATGCAGAAAATCCGGTAGCATTTGAAATCATGCCAACAAGTGCGGTAACAGCAAAATGGAAGCCAGTCAATGTTGTGGCTGCAGGGAGGAAAAATGACATGTAAGGAACAAAATACATTGATTGATATTGATAAACTAGTCACTAATGTAAGCTAAGATTGGGAATAAATTTATCACAAGAGCAACCGAATCATACATATTGGAGCAAAACAAAGTAAAGTATTGTACTGGAAATTGGAATGGTGTATTGCTGCCAATAACAACACAAACACTTTTAGTGAATAAATGTGAGATGAAGTTGAATTATAAGATTGATAATTAAGGAGCAGTAAGGGTTAGAGGTGGCAGCAAAATTCGATCCAGCCAGTATGAGCAATCTGAATTAGAAATTCCATTCCATTGAAATCCGAGAAAATAAATAGAAACAGCACTAACCAAAGCTGAAAGCATATCCATTGTTGGACATGAGTTGCTTATTAGCCATGATGATTCCAACAGAGCTAATGATATTCATAGCCCACGCACCCACATCTGAAACGGCTGAAGATTTCTTTTCAGCCTCCATAGTGATTCTCTCTCTCTCTCTCTCTCAGCTTCAGCCTCTGGAAAGAGAGAAGATTAGTCGCAGAGTATCTCAAGTAGGCCCCTAGTTGAGTAGGGAAAACGCGATCAACACTTTGCTGAGAACGAAATCAAAGTGAGTAGAGTAGTGTAGAATAGATCCGCATCCGCCACTCAAACAAAACAAAGGGGGAGGGAAGGCGGAAACGATGACAGATCTCACTCACATCACAACTCACACCCAACACTCAATACTCACACAGTCACACTCCCTCCCTCCCCTCCCTCAACACAGATGGGTATTGTATTGGGTGCGTGCGGGTGCGTGTGCGTGTGTTTATAACCGATTCATTTAGTGTGGGCGAATAGAATACGACGACTTAGCCAACCGATTATGATGATGAAAAGATTCAGAAACAACGTTGCAAATTGCAATCTTTTTTCATTTTATATACTGTATATTAGAATTAGAATTAGAATGAATAGACAAAATTTAAAATCAAAATTTTCATACTTTTAAAGTTGGAAAAGAAATACTACTATATAAAATCGGATAGCAGGAGTATAATAGGTTGGGGAGGCATGTGGACGTTGCTTCGAATACAATCCCATTATCGTTATGTTATTGGGAGAATAACTTAGACTTGGACTTAGAGATGAAAATGGGAATAGTCGTCTTCATAGTCATAGTCATAGTTAGTATTATTGGTCATAGATCTGATTTATTAGTATTAATTTATTGGAAGAAAATCTTAAATCTGATTAAGTTTCTTCAACTCTACATTACTATTTACTACTACTACAACTACAAGTAAGGCTAAGGCTCAACGCTTTGACTTTATTATTCCTATGCTGCCCCATCAGCCACTCCACCCTTCAATTATTCATTAGCAGTATTTAATACTCCCTCCGGCCACAATATCATTATCAAATTATAAACAATATGGGTATTAAAAATGATGGGTAATAGTGAGTACAGGTGGACAGAAATACCGAATCTGTCGTATACCGAAGTTATTGTACCGTACCATACCGAAAATACCAAAAATTTCAATATACCGAAAGTTTCAATATGGTATGATACCGTACCGAATGTTTTTGATACAATAACAGTACAATTTTTTATATACCGACTATATACCGTACCATACCGGAGATTCGGTATATACTGAAAAGTCGGTATATGTCGAAACGGTACATGCCGTAAATTAACGGTATATACCGAAATACCGTAAATTATTATAATTTATAATTTATAATTTATAAATAAAATTACTAAATTAATACCTATGTACATAACATTCACTCTCACTCACGCTGCCCAGTCGCCCCCAACCCTTTAATTCATCTAAATCTCTCCCAATTTCCCAATTCCCCCAAGTCCCAACCTCTGCTCATACTCCTACATCGGTCATCTAAGGGTCTCCTACCGAGATTAAAGGATGTCAGTGTCAGACGATCCATCTAAATCTATCGAACATATGAGGTAAATCTATTTTTCATTTCTCCTGTGCCCACTCAATTTTTTTGTTTTCATTTCATCTTAGGAAGGTTTCTACTGAATCTCGAAAGTACTGTGATCAAACGTACTCTCTGCAAAATCGAATTTTGCAACGGAAGGATGGTTAGTTGTGTTTCATTTTTTGTAGTTGAAAATTTTCAGCAATCATCTTCCCTACATCATTTTATTTTTCTTCTGTAATCTCATATTCATTTCATACGAATTCTGCTGCTCTACTTTTTGTTTGCTGGAGTTCCTAATTGTTGGGAGGAAAACGAATCTTAGCATATCTAGTGCTGGGAATTCTTGTTTACGTGTATTTACTGTTATGGAATTGAAAACATTGTGGTGTAAATAATCACTTTATTAACCTTGGAATATTGAAAAGATTTCATCTTTTTCTATGTATGGTTTATCGATTTTGTTCTGGAATTTTTTGAATGACTGTGTTTTTTCAGTCTAGCTAATAGTATGATATTGAATGTAATAGTTTGTGGCATACACGTTAAGAAAGTATCATTTTATACCAACTGTGGAATTTCTACGTGGTGACTAATTGTGGAATTTGCTTATTATTTTCAGATGTTGGAGTTTTTACTTTCTTGAAGTGATTTAATTTGTTTCATGAGATGTTGAACTGTAGGAGTTTCTACTTTGTTGGAGACTTGAAATCAACTGTTTTATGTACTTTGTTGTATTTTAATTGGATGTATTTTGAGTTGTTGGTTTTTTTGGACTTTGATGATTGATTAATGTTTTATTTATGTTAATTATTTGATTTTCGGTAATAGATGATTTTCGGTATAGGTGATTTTCGTTATATAATGGTAATTATATGATTTTCGGTATATTATTTAATTTCGGTATACTGAACAAGGATACGGTATACCGACAAACGGCATGGTAATGGTATGATTTTTTTCATACTGAAAGCGGTATACCGAAAGGAACGGTATGATAACGGTTTTCATACCGAAAGCAGTATACCGAAAGGAACGGTATGATCAGTGGCGTAGCCAGAAAAATTTTCTATCTGGGGCTAATTTTTCTACTTCTTCTAAATGTTGACTTTTTCATACAATTAGATTCGGAAACGGGGGCTTATACTACAAAAATTCACATAAAATATAACTAATTTGAAAATTTTATATAATAAAAAATCTAAAAATTTTGGTTTGCTAGGGGCTTAAGCCTCTTCAAGCTTGTAAGTGGCTCCGGCACTGGGTATGATAACGGTATGATTTTTTTCATACTAAAACTTTCAGTATAGTATATGGTATGATCGAAAATTTTCGGCATACCGTACCGATCCACCCCTAATAGTGAGCATGATTGTAAGTGGTGTAAAGATCTCACTATAAATGTGAAATGGAGTGGTGGCAAATATAAGGTTAAATAATGTATTGTAAAAACTCTACTACTATAAATGAAAGTAACAATCATATTGTGGACGGACCTAAATGGCAAAAATGACAATTATATCGTGAATAGAGGAAGTACTATCCCTACTAGTTTTCGAGGAGAGTTAAGGAGATTATTCAACAATAAGTAGTAGTGAAAGATTTATTACTATTAAATCAAAGGCCTAAAACTATCTGTAGTGGGTGTCTCGAGACACCCAATCCATTGAGACAACCACTGCACATAGTTTTAGGCCTTTGATTTAATAGTAATAAATCTTTCACTACTACTTATTGTTGAATAATCTCCTTAACTGACACCCAATCCATGGAGATAACCCAGTGCAGCACCCACTGTCTCGAGACAGTCTCATCCTATAAAGACAGTCTTGATCCTTTTCTTCTTCTTCTTTTTTCCCCCTTCATTTTTTCAGGTTTTTCTTCTTCAGTTTTTTCTTTCTTTCATTTTTTCATTTTTTTTCTTTCTTGATTTTTCTTCTTCATCAGTTTTTTTTCTTTTCTTTTTTTCTTTTTTTCATTTTTTAGTTTTCATTTTTGATATGTTTCTTAATAAAAAAGTTATAGTTGTTTATTTTCGGATTAATTCAATTTTTTTATTTATATTTTAATTAATAAAAAATTTGAATTTTATAATTAAAATTAATATTCAAAATTAATAAACTAATTAGATGGAGACATCCCATAGAGATAGTCTCATTGCAGCTCACTATCTCTATCTCCATCACACCTCATAGACACTACTACTGCGGATAGTCTAAGCTAAGCTAGACCCTATTCATTCAACATCATTCCTTCCACAAGTCACTCAGTTTAATACTTGCAACGTTCGTTCACTCAGGATGTCAAGCTTTGCTTAAATGTACTCACTTTTTATCTTGAAACCCTTATTTTTAATCTCCGCACCAAACAATAATATAACAAATTGAGCGCATCTTTATACCAAATTATTCTTAATTTTCATGTCAAACAGTAATGTGATGAATTTAGTGGGACCGGGGGAGAATACTTATCATACTATAAAAACTAGCTATCTAAATATTGTGATCGACTCCAACTCCATACAAAAATGCACAACACTCCTAATAAGTCCTGGGCGAGCAAGAGCAAAGGCAAGAGCGAAATGAATAGTACATGCAAAACCGTTAGTACTAGTGCATACATTACAAGATCGCTAATCAAAATTAAATTCGGCAGCATTTCATTTATGATTACCATTTTAATAATCTTCAACTCTGGTCCGGATACACGATTCCTACATACATTAATTTAATTCAAAAGATGGACGTACAAATGCAGGTGAGGTGAGACGAGATGAGACGAGACCAGCAAAAGGTGTGGCCAGCCCAGCCATAACAAGTCTTCTCGTCTTCTAATCTTCATGGTAAAGGTACAAGCCAAGGCCAAATCGAGAACATGCTCTGCAAAATGCTAATTCCTCTGCTGCAGCAACAGGATCCACAACAACATTGCCATTGCTATTGCCAGCAGACACTGTCCCAGTTGACTCACGATGTGCCTGCGATTACAATACAACTTCCACCCTTTATATTTTTAAATTGAAGCAAAAGTTTATTCCTATCTCACAATTTACCATTTTCTAGTGCTGCAAAAACTATGCCTGCTTGCCTAAGATTATGTTCAACTATTAAACATGAAATAAACTGACTCATACGATCTACACAACACTTCAAATTTGCTCTAATCTTATACATAATACATTTGCAAATTTTATGGCATTTGTCAATTTACATAACATAAACATTTGGCAATACTTTATCAACTATCTTTTGCTACTTAAAAAATCGCAATCCAATCCATAAACCTAAGTGGGAGTGCCCAAGTGGGTAGTAGAGATTTTGAAAATATTTATGATGGCAAAATATTTGTGCACATTCAAGCTAGTCAATGTCACATTCAATTCAGATGGATGAGGAAGTCCCTAGCCAAAGTTTTTATTTTTTTATGGATATTGCTATCTAAGCTCTTTAGAAAAAATAGTATAGCATACTAGCAAACAGTTCAAAATATTTAACTACATGTTAAAACAAATGAAAGAATATAACCTTTTCACAAAGGATTTGACAGATGGTAGCCCATTTGCAAATTTATATTTGTGGATGGAACCACCATTAAATGGTAAAACATTAGGTGAAAGGTCTTTCACTTAAATAAGCGTTGATGACAATAAGCTTTAGTTAAAACAGTCACTTTATATATCTAAGCAAAGTAGGATGAGATGCAAGAATGCCTTGTCAGGTATGAGATCATGTTTCAAATAATATGCAAAGAAACACACCTCACCATCTGAACCCCGTACAGTCACCCGATAAACCACGGTCACACTTCCATTCTCAGAAAAGATAACATCACGAATTTCTCCACACCAACCTACATAAAAGGGTTAGTATTTTCGAAGCTCCAAACACATCCTTGACATTAATCTAGCCAAACCTAAATTTCAAAAACTAGCATATTACTCTGAAATAAAGCCATTGATGACATGGTTCTTCATTGATGGGAACTATCATACAAAAGACCTAGCGGGTTCTGATCATTAACAATAGCCTCAACATGATTTTAAAGATGTCCAATACATTCAGTTTGAGGGTTCATGAAACGCATATTGGTCCTAGCTAATCAAATGATTTGGACAGAAATAAATAATTGTAACTCATATTGTATTAGAAAGAATAAGACGAGTAATAGAGTAAGAGATCTAGAATTCAAATTTCACTATATCCCATAGCCATTTTCAACCATTTGGAACTTGTGCATCCTTTTGCATTTCGAACTAACAAGGTTTACAAAATTCAAGGACCAAAAATGAAAAGGTCATGTATAGAGAGACCACATCAAGATTTCTTTTGCCTGACTGAGTAGATAGGATACGGAAACCATGCAAAGAAACGCCAAAAGCTTGACTTATGAGAAAGCAGAAAGATAATGTTGCACCAATAGATTTGGGAGAACGACTAAGATGCATCCTGGTATTATCTATGAACCTGTTGGCGTATGTGCCTGGATGATCAGAATAATACATGTACTCTAATCAAGGCTAGGGGTGAATTGGTCGATGATTGAACAATAGACAGTGATAAATATGAAAAGAATGTAAATCAGTTGTTTTGGTATGTTTTAGGGATGCATTCTGGTGTCGTAGAAAGCAAAGCATCAAAGGGGAAGTTACTAGGTGCACTGCTTTACATAGTATAATGGCAAACTAAGCACATAAATTAGATGAAAGTCATGTGATCTCACCCGGGGCATAAAAGCTCAGCATACGGTTTGCCTGGTACCTGCGCGAGCACGGCCAGAGAATCAGTAATCAGTACTGCAATACAATACACTAGGAAAAATAAAAGAGTTGAAGGTCCAGAACAGCCTACCCTAGCCTAGTGACTTACCATGGGATGAATGTGGAATGATCATCACCAGTCTTAATAATATTATCGGGAATCCTCTTATTGAGGTCACGGAGAATCTCAGCAAGGGGGCGAGTGATGCAGGAAGACTTGTCTAAGGGAACCACATAATTAGAATTAGGGGCAGGGGCAGGGGCAGGGGAAGCAGCTTTCTTGTTACTGCTACTACTGTCTCCTCCTCCTCCAGACAGCGCCGAAATCCTGAGCTTCAATGCCCTATTACTATAGCTATTAGTATTAGTATTAGGAACACTGAAGCTGAACTGTGGTAATGGGTGGTGGCCCATCCCCATCACCGGAAAACTGACTTGTGCAACTGTTGGCCTGATTTTAGGGCATTGGACGGCCATTCCGACAAACCACAGCTACCTACCTGATTGATTGATTACCAGATCAAAAGCATTGAAATCAATCACCCAGCTATGCCATAGCCATATATCATCCATGATCATACGATATGCAGCAGCTTCAGCTTAAAAGTATTCATTCCATTTTTAATCAACATCAAAACAAATCTTGCTTATACATTGCTCCGAACCAAGACAAGAATAAGAAGCTAGCTAGCCTTTTGACCAAAAAGTAAAACAACGATAAGACACCTCTAGCAATTTGAAACACAACAAAACACAACACACGCTGGAGATAAGATCATATAAATAAAAAGGAGTAAATCGGAAAGGGGATCGAGAACACGGAATCGAAATAAGACAAAATTAAACCTTGAGTCGAAAATTGAAGTCTTGGTTTTGAACAACTTTGATTTCGAGATGGGGGTTTCAAAGATCGGCGGTGGATAAGAGGCAGCTGTGCGTCAGCTACGGATGCGGCCAAGGGACGGCGGCGCGCGGCGATGGGTATAATAATATAAGAAGACTTCTCTATTCCGGTAGGCGGTGGTAGTTTATAAAATAAAAACAACCAAATAATTTGAAGCCAAGGTTGGAACAAAACAAATCAAATTACAATTTCTTTCTTAAAATGAACACAAGGTCTCCTGCATACACCGGTCTCATCCATGAGACCCCGGTTTGACCGCTCTGACCTGATCCAACCATATTGTATTTTTTTTAGAATTATATATATTGCATTAATAAAGTATATTGAGTTTTTGCATTGCATTTCGTTTTGCACAGTTCGACTATTTTGGCTATAATTCCTAAGTTATTTATCTGATTTGGCCGAGTCAAGCGGTGTTGGAAAGCTTATTCTAAGGGCTACATCCTCAAAAGTTCAAAATCCACGTTTTTTTTTTTTTTTTTTTGCTTTAGGAGAACTTCGTGAAAGGTCGAAACAAGTAAAACGTACATATTTTGGGGGTGTATTCGGCTGATCTACCCGCGATCGGGGCCTCCAAACTACGCAATCTCACTTTTGGAAGCCATAAATAAATGTGTATGTGCTACTCTGTGAAAAAAATCTGATTTTTGTTCCGGATGCTTTTTCAACCCGAGCCCCTAGGGGCACCCATAGGGCTTGTGCTCGACAATCGAAATTTATTGTTCGGCACAATGGATAGAAATTCCGATCATGAGGGGTCTTAGGCCTTTAGATAAGAATTCTGTGGACATAAAGATCGACTAAATCGGGCGAGTAACGAAGAAATTATGGCCAAAATAGTTTTCGCATTGCGTTCTGTTTTGCGCAATTCCACTATTTTGGCCATCCTAGGCTATTTATCCGATTTGGCCGAATCAAGTGGCACTGGAAAGCTTACTCCAAGGGTTACCTCCCCAAAAGTTTAAAGTCCAATTCTTTTTTTGCTTCATGAGAACATCGTGAAAGGCCGAAACAAGTGAAACGTGCATATTTTGGGGGCGTATTCGGCTGATCTACCCACGATCGGGGCCTCCGAACTACGCAATCTCACTTTTGGAAGACATAAATACATATGTATGTGCTACGGTGTGAAAAAATCTTATTTTCGTTTTGAATGCTTTTTTAGCATGGGCCCCTACCCCTAGGGCCCTGACTCAAAAATTGGAACTCTTTGTTCAGCACAATGGATAGGTGTGATACCCCGAGCTTTTATACCTTTAGAGAGCATATAATTAACCGAGTGAGTTAAAAGATGAGAATTCAGGAATAAAATTTTTCTTTTCTAAACGAAGAGAATTGAGTAAAACGTTTAGAATGCTATGTGAGTTTTGTGTGAATTTATCTGTGTCATATATCTGAGATGATGATGATGTGATATGCTTATTGAATTGTTTATATGAAAATGAGTATGAGTTTAATTTCCAGAAAAATCTCGAAATAGTTTGCTTGATTGAGATAGCATAATGTTAATCGCCGAGAAATATATTTACGCCGATGAACTTAGAATAGAATTGAATTAGAATCTTCGAACTTAGAATTGCTTTTAAGATCACTGAGATAGGGTAAGAACTTATCCGAGAATTGAGAAGAGTAATGAGGAGTTAATCTTTAAAGGATTAATAAGCCGACTAAATTCCTTTAAGATTTAAAAGACTAAACGATCAAAACCCTTAATCTTTTAATTGAGACGTGAAATAGGATTGAGATGCTTAGTGTTAAAGGTGAGACGAGAAGAGGTTAGACTCGTTTATAGCATAAAAAGAGATTAATACGAATCATTTTATCCAGAAAACCTTTACGACCGGGTAATTAACACCCGTAACGACACGACGAAGACACGTGTCACACACCACTCACTCCCTCACGCCACCTCACACCTATCTACAAGGCTATATCTAGATGTTATCATGATTATTCTCTAGAAATGACCAACAATACTTAGTAAATTGTGTAATCAAAGTATGCATGCAATCAACATCACATCAACCTATCCATTTATGTCTTAATACAATTTCCAACATAAAACATCATCATTCTTATTCCTTTTGTTGGATTTCAAATTCCTACATCTAAGACAAAGAAAGAAAACTTAATTCATCACTCCACCTCTCTCTCTCATTCGAATCCTCTCTCTCTCAAGACAACAAAGAAGAACTCTCACACTCTCAAATCTCTCCCTCACTCTCGGCAATCTCTCTCTCTCACACATACGTTGATTTTTTCTCACATGCAACCATGTATTCAAGCTCCTCATCCATGGAAATGAAGTAGAAAGTATCATCCTCCATTCATTCCATCCATATTCTCAAGAAAAGGTAAATATCTTTCAAGTTCTTGAAGTTAAATTCAACAATCATCCAACACTTTCTTCATTTTGATTCTTAAACCCTAAAAGGAATGGATGATTAATTTCATGTTATTCCTTTTCTTTGGGGATTCAAGGAGACTTCCTTCTTCCCTTCAAGTCCAAGCCTTGAAGCTACAAATTCCATTCATTCCAATTCCAAGAGCCAAGGAGAAGATTTCCATTTAAATTAAAGTATGAAAATTCATTTGATTAGTTGTAAATGTGTATATCTCTAAGTCCTAAAAGAAAGAACTATGCATGCATGCTATTTAATTTATGTTTAGGCAAACTTAGGATGTGCATGTGATAATCGAGTGAGAAGAAATCGTTAGGAGAATCGAACGTTAGATTTTAATCGGTGAATTAAGAGAAGAAAAAGAAATCAAAATCCTAAAAGTTTGATAAATGCCGAAATTTTTAGGAAAAATAGGAAAGTATGAATTCTTTGAGTTATTGTTATTATGATGCTTGATTTGTTATTTTTATCATGTTAAGAATGAGATACTATGCATGAAAAAATTGAGAAATAAAATGCACAAGAATGTGCATGTGTGCCGTGCGTTTTAGAGAAAGATGGAGAAATTATTTTGTTGATTTTATTGATGAATTGAGTGATGTTTTGATCAATGAGATGATTGTATGATATGTTAGTATAATCATACATGTGTTTAAGTTAAGAAAATGAAATTGCATGTTGAGATTTTTAAAGAAATAAAATGTGATAATATAGAAAAGATTGGATGTTTAAGTGTTATAATGTGTGTATGAATATTAGTTTAAATTATGAATAAAAATAGAAGTTTTGTAATAAAAGAATTGACATTCAAAAGCTTTTAATTTATTAAAGATGAAAAATGCATGAAAGATATGTTAATAAATTTTCTTGTATTAAAATTTAAAGACTTGAATTTCTACTAAACTACAACAAAAGATATTTTATAACTTAACTAATAAAATGAGCAAGTTAATAAAAATGTTTATTAAAAGATAAAAGAATTACTAAGTAAGAAATGACTTAAAGATTAAAAACAAGAAAAGAAGAAATTATTAAAGAAATAAGTAAGAATAGAGAAAACCGAGTATAAAAAGAATTAATCGAGAAGAAATAAAAAGGAAATTTTAATCGAGTAAAGAAAAGATGTTAGACGAGTTAAGTTAGATACTCGTATAAGTTAATCAAGAAAATAAGGGTAGAATAAGATGTCGAGTAATAAGTTGAAAGAAGTTAATTAAATAATTAATTGAGTACGTTGCTTTCAACCAAACAAATTAAAAATAAACCGAGAAAAATTACCGAGTTAAATATTAGAAAAATAATAGTCGAGTTAAGAAATGAGAATCAAATTAGAAATGAATAAGAAATTCTAATTTCATAAGAGCTAATAATAATTAAAGAGAATTTATATTAATTGAGTAAAGGTTATAAAATACCTTATAAGATAACGGATGTAGAACAAAGCGTTGTCTATAAATAAGAAAGATAGAATAAATGGTTTGAGCCTTCACAAAAAGAAATGCATAATCGAGTTAGGTTTTAAGATCTAAATTAAATGATTGTTAATATGTCTTGGAGTATGTTTGATTTATTTGAATTCATTATATGATTGAATAAGTGTTTAAATGCATGATATTAGTTATGATGTGAAAGATAATTGAATTATTTTGTATACAAAATAGTTGAATGATTGATTGTTAAGTCGAGAATCAATTAAAGTCTTTGAAAGAAAGCTCGAGTAATAGAATATAGACGATGACGTTATTAATTAGAACGAGAAAAGTGTAAGACGTTGAGTAGTAATGTTAACCAGTTCAAATAGAGTTAATGATTTAAAGACGAGAACGCGAGATCCTCTAGAAAAGTTAAAGCGAAGAGAGAGACGACTCAAGTAGAAGTCCTTCAGTTAAGTCCAACGCATTTGTGTCCGTCTTTCATATATCTTATTTTCCTATCGATATCGAACTGTGAAGGATCGAGCCGGACGGATCATTAAGCGAGGACAAATAGCCCTAAACCACCTAGCTAAATCTTCGGAAGTCAGGAGGGCTTTTCTGAACCAAAACTATCGATGAGAATTAGTTATGCTATTGAGTATTATGATATGATTTTAAATGTGATTGACTTGCCGTTTTTATTGAAGTTTGGTATGTGTTATCATCTGTTTATGTGAAGAAGTTATTATCCTGTGAAAGGCAGGAAACCCACGTGTGGTATATGTTGAGGTGACCGTGAGCCTTGCTTCGGTTAGGCCGGTCACAGTGCTTGAGAAGGAGGCCTACTTCTCGGCACAGTAAGATTGTTGTGACAGATGATGCATACTGTTATATTATATGATATTTGACTGCGCAGTCTGTTTAAAAGAAAATGTTTTTGACATGCACAAGTAAAACTGTTTTTAACTGCTTATATACTTGTGATGTTCGGCAAGGCAAGTTCAATTGTTATAGCTTTAAGAAGCATCTTTATTCAAATGTTTTGACTTGTGTTCACTGAGTACGAAGTACTCAGCCCTGCGTCTGTTTCTAAACATGCAGGTTGACTGGATGGCGATGGCATGGATACTTGGTGGTGTGGTTTGGTTCTTTTGGTTGAGTTTAATTGAATTTCAGACTGGCATGTGTACGTCTTCATACGTGCAGATGTTAGGTATTGATGCAAGTTTCCGCTGCAACCCTTTTGAATGGATGTTTGTTGATGCTAACACTCTGATACTCATGTTCTTGATTCTGAATGTTGTGTTCGAAGACTTTGAATGTTTGTTGAATTCTTAACTCTTTGTTATGTATTCCCGAGCGATGGGCTCGTTAACTCGAAATGCTTATTGAACCTAATTATCTTGATTTGGGTATTTATCGCATTCTCTTTGGTTGGAATTCTAGTCCCGTCAGCATGAGTTACTTATTAGATTTCTGTTATAAGTGAAGTTGAAATGCTCGGATGTTACCTCATTATATTTTTGGAAGCTTAATTCGATTGCCTTATCTTTCGCTATCGTTTTCCCCGAGCATGTTCCCCTTATTTTGAGTTGATTGTTAGTTGTTTAAGTTTTGTTGTTATTTGTAAGTCGCGCCTCGAGAGTCGGGGTGTGACAATAGGAATTCCGATCATGAGGGAGGGGTCTTAGACCTTTAGATAAGAATTTCGTGGACTTAAAGATCGACTGAATTGGGCAAGTAACGAAGAAGTTATGGCCAAAACAGTTTTTGTAATGCGTCTCGTTTGCGCAGTTTCACTGTTTTGGCCATAACTCTTAGGCTATTTATCCGATTTGACCGAATAAAGCGGCGCTGAAAAGCTTATTCCAAGGGCTACCATCCCTAAAAGTTCAAAATCCATTTTTTTAGCTTCACAAAAACTTCGTGAGAGTCCAAAACAAGTGAAACGTGCATATTTTAGGGTGTATTCGGCCAATTTACTCGCGATCGGGGCCTCCAAACTACGCAGTCTCACTTTTGAAAGCTATAAATACATGTGTATGTGCAACGGTGCGAAAAATCTAATTTTCGTTTCAGATGCTTTTTCAGCCCGGGCCCCTAAGGGTACCCCCTAGGGCCCGGGCTCGAAAATCGGAACTCATTGTTCGGCACAATGGATAGGAATTCCGATCATGAGGGGTCTTAGGCCTTTAAATAAGGTTCTGTGGACATAAAGATCGACTGAATCGGGCGAGAAAAAGAAGAAGTTATGGCCAAAACAGTTTTTGCATTGCGTCCCGTTTTGCGCAGTTCCATTATTTTTGCCATAACTCCGATTTTGCCGAATCAAGTGGCGCTGGAAAGCTTATTCCGTGGGCTACCATTCGCAAAAGTTCAAAATCCAATTTTTTAGCTTCATGAAAACTATGTGAGAGTCCAAAACAAGTGAATCGTGCATATTTTGGGGCGTATTCGGCCGATTTACCCCCGATCCGGACCTCCAAACTTTGCATTACCACTTTTGGAAGTCATAAATACATGTGTATGTGCTATAGTGTGAAAAAATCTGATTTTTATTCCGGATGCTTTTTCAGCCCGAAAATTAGAAATCTTTGTTCAACACGATGGACATGAATTACGATCATGAGAGGTCTTAGGCCTTTAGATAAGGATTCCGTGGACATAAAGATCGACCGAATAGGGCGAGTAACGAAGAAGTTATGGCCAAAACAGTTTTTGCGTCGGGTCCCGTTTTGCGCAGTTCCACTGTTTTGGCCATAACTGCTAGACTATTTATCCGATTTGGTTGAATCAAGCGGTGCTGGAAATCTTATTCCAAGGGCTACCCCGAAAGTTCAAAATCCTTATTTTCTATGTTTTTGCTTCACGAAAACTTCGTGAGAGTCCAAAATAAGTGAAACGTGAATATTATGGGACGTGTTCGGACGATTTACCCGTGATAGAGGCCTCAGAACTACCCAATCTCACTTTTGGAAGCCATAAATACACGTGTATGTACTACGGTGCGAAAAAAAATCTTATTTTTGTTCAAGATGCTTTTTCAGTCTGGCCCCTAAGGCCCGACCCGAACATTAGAACTCTATGTTCAGCATGATGGATAGGAATTCTGGTCATGAGAGGTCTTAGAACTTTAGATAAGGATTCTGTGGACATAAAGATCTACCGAATCGGGCGAGAAACGAAGAAGTTATGGCAAAAATAGTTTTCAGTCCTGGCCCCTAGCGGTACCCCTAGGGCCCAGCCCGAAAATTGGAGCTCTTTGTTCGGAACGATGGACATGAATTCCGATCATGAAAGGTCTTAGGCCTTTTGTTAAGGATTCTGTGGACATAAAGATCGACTGAATCGGGCGAGTAACAAAGAAGTTATGGCCAAAACAGTTTTTGCGTCGGGTCCCGTTTTGCGCAATTCCACAGTTTTGACCATAACTCTTAGGCTATTTATCGGATTTGGCATAATCAAGCGACGCTGGAAAGCTTATTCCAAGGGCTACCCTCTAAAAGTTCAAAATCCATGTTTTCTATGTTTTTGCTTCACGAAAACATTGTGAGAGTCCAAAACAAGTGAAACGTGAATATTTTAGGGTGTGTTCGGCCGATTTACCCGCGATCGTGGCTCAGAACTACCCAATCTCACTTTTGGAAGCCATAAATACACGTGTATGTGCTACAGTGTGAAAAATCTGATTTTCATTCTGGATGCTTTTTTAGCCTGGGCCCCTAGGGGTACCCCTAGGGCCCGGATTGAAAATCGGTACTTTATTTTGCTTCACGAGAACTTTGTGAGACTCCAAAACAAGCAAAAACGTGCATATTTTGGGGCTTTTTGGTCGATTTAGCCGCGACCGGGGCCTTCGAACTACACAATATCACTTTAAAAGCCATAAATACATGTGTATGTGTTAAAGTGTGAAAAAATCTGATTTTTATTCCGGATAATTTTTCAGCCCGAGCCCCTAGGGCCCAGCCCGAAAATTGGTACTTTTTATTCGATGGATAAGAATTCCGATCATGGGAGGTCTTAGGCCCTTTAGATGAGAATTCTGTGAACATAAAGATCGACCGAATCGGGCGAGTAACGAAGAAATTATGGCCAAAACAGTTTCAGCCTTGGCCCCTAGGGGTACCCCTAGGGCCCGGCCCGAAAATTGGAGCTCTTTGTTTGGTACGATGGACATGAATTCTGATTATGAGGGGTCTTAGGACTTTAGATAAGGATTCTGTGGACATAAAGATCGATTGAACCGGGCGAGTAACGAAGAAGTTATGGCCAAAATAGTTTTCAGCACTGGCCCCTAGGGGTACCCCTAGGGCTCGACCCGAAAATTAGAGCTCTTTGTTCGGCACGATGGATAGGAATTCCGATAATGAGGGGTCTTAGGCCTTTAGATAAGGATTCCGTAGACATAAAGATCAACTGAACTGAGCGAGTAACGAAGTAGTTATGGCCAAAAACAATTTTTGCCTTGGGTCCCGTTTTGTGCCCTTCCATTGTTTGGCCATAATTCTTAGGCTATTGGTCCGATTTGGCCGAATCAAGCAGCGTTGGAAAGCTTATTGAAAGGCTACCCTTAAAAAATTCAAAATAAACTTTTCTCATTATTTTGCTTCACGAGAACTACGTGTGACTCCTAAACAAGCGAAAACGTGCATATTTTAGGGCATTTTTCGCAGATTTACCCGCGATCGTGGCCTTAGAACAACCCAATCTCACATTTAAAAGCCATAAATACATGTATATGTGCTACAATGTGAAAAATCTAATTTTCGTTCTGGATACTTTTTTAGCCTGGGTCCCAAGGGGTACCCTAGGCCCGGCCCAAAAATTGATACTTTATTTTGCTTCACGAGAACTTCGTGACACCCCAAAACAAGCAAAAACGTGCATATTTTGGGGCGTTTTCGGCTGATTTACCCGCGATCGGGGCCTTCGAACTACGCGATCTCACTTTAAAAAGTCATAAATACAAGTGTATGTGCTAATCTACGAAAAAATCTGATTTTCATTTTGGATGCTTTTTCAGCCCGAGCCCCTAGGGCCCGACCCAAAAATTGGAGCTCTTTGTTCGGCACGATGGATGGGAATTCCAATCATGACGAGTCTAGATAAGGATTCCGTGGACATAAAGACCGACTGAATCGGGCGAGAAACGAAGAAGTTATGGCCAAAATCGTTTTTGCGTCGAGTCCTGTTTTGCGCAGTTCCACTATTTTTGCCATAACTTCTAGGCTATTTGTCCGATTTGGCCGATTCAAGCGGCGTTGCAAACCTTATTCCAAGGGTTATCCCCCAAAATGTCAAAATCCCCTTTTCCAATTATTTTGCTTTACGAGAACTTCGTGAGAGTCCAAAACAAGCAAAAAAGTGACTATTTTCGGGCGTATTCGGTCGATTTACCTGCGATCTGGGCATTCGAACTACGCAAGCTCACTTAAAATGGCATAAATAAATGTGTATGTGCTAATGTGCGAAAAAATCAACATTTCATTTCGGATGATTTTTCAGCCCCCGAGACCCTAGGGCCCGACCCGAAAATTGAAGCTCTTTGTTCGGCACAATGGACAGAAATTCTGATCATTAAGGGTCTTAGGCCTTTAGATAAAGATTCCGTGGACATAAAGATTGACCGAATTGGGCGAGTAACGAAGAAGTTATGGACAAAATAGTTTTTAGCCCAGGCCCCTAGGGGTACCTCTAGGGCCCGACACAAAAATTGGAACTTTTAGTTCGGCACGATGGACATGAATTATGATCATGAGAGTTCTTATGCCTTTAGATAAGGATTCCTTGGACATAAAGATCGACCGAATCGGGCGAGTAACGAAGAAATTATGGCCAAAATAGTTTTTAGGCTAGGCTCCTAGGGGTACCCTTAGAGCCCGGACAAAAAATTGGAGCTCTTTGTTCGGCACGATGGATAGGAATTCCAATCATGAGGGGTATTGGGCCTTTAGATATGGATTCCGTGGACATAAAGATCGACCGAATCGGGCGAGAAACGAAGATGTTATGGCCAAAATAGTTTTTGCGTCGGGTCCCGATTTACCCAGTTCCACTATTTTTGCCATAACTTCTAGGCTATTTATTCGAATTGGCCGATTCAAGCGACGTTGGAAACCTTATTCTAAGGACTATCCCCCAAAAAGTCAAAATCCACTTTTCCTATTATTTTACTTTACGAGAACATCATGAGAGTCGAAAACAAGCGAAAAAGTGACTATTTTGGGGCGTATTCGGCCGATTTACCAGCGATGTGGGCCTTCGAACTACGCAAGCTCACTTTAAAATGCCATAAATACATATGTATGTGCTAATGTGTGAAAAAATCAACATTTCGTTTCGGATGATTTTTCAGCTTCCGAGCCCCTAGGGGTACCCCTAGGGCCCGACCCGAAAATTGAAGCTCTTTATTCGGCACGATGGACATGAATTCTGATCATTAGGGGTCTTGGGCCTTTAGATAATGATTCCATGGACATAAAGATCGACCGAATCGGGCGAGTAACGAATAAGTTATGGCCAAAATAGTTTTTAGCCCAGGCCCCTAGGGGTACTCCTAGGGCCCGGCCAAAAAATTGGAGCTCTTTGTTCGGTATGATGGATAGGAATTCCAATCATGAGTGGTATTGGGCCTTTAGATAAGGATTCCGTGGATATAAAGATCGACCGAATCGGACGAGAAACGAAGAAGTTATGGCCAAAATAGTTTTTGCGTCAGGTCCCGTTTTGCGCAGTTCCACTATTTTTGCCATAACTTCTAAGCTATTTTTCAGATTTGGCCGATTCAAGCTGTGTTGGAAACCTTATTCCAATGGCTATCCCCCAAAAAGTCAAAATCCACTTTTCCTATTATTTTTTTTTACGAGAACTTCGTGAGAGTCCAAAATAAGCGAAAAATTGACTAGCAATTTGGACAACAAAGAGGTAAAAATTGGCTAACAAGGATGGACTTAAATCATCTCCTAATTCTTAGCACACTAACACAATCTTGAAGAAGATTCATGGCAAGTTCTAGAGATTATCATGCATGCTTGACAAATCACACAAGAATGAAATAGACTATGAAAATATAATAGTCATGGCTCAAATCTCACATAGGCTATCTTTGAGTTAACGAAGCTAAAACAATCAATCCAACAATTCATGCTCAAACTATCATAAAATTCTCACACTTATCAATTCATAACTCAAACCCACAATTTCATCATTAGCCAGTCACACATTCACTTAAAAACATGCATTTTAAAACAAAAAAATAAACCAAAACCAATTACTAAACCAAACTAAACAACTAAACAACTAGCAATTAAGCTAAGAAATCAAATAAAAATAAAAACACAATCAACTCCCTTCTCCATCCCCCCAAACTTATTCAACAACAAGGAAGAATAAGTTTGTAAGTAGAAGCGGAGGTTGATTGGAACAAACTCACCAAAACAATACGGAGAAAAGCAACGCAAAGAACTATCTCGTCCCCCTGCTCTCTCGCCTATTTTTTTTACCTAAAAAAAAAAATAAACAATAAAAAGGAAATAAAAACAAAATTAAAAACTAACCTCGTTGGGTTGCCTCCCAACTAGCGCTTAGTTTAACGTCATTAGCTCGACGTAATGGACGAAGACGATTCAACTTTCCTCAAGATGGTGGCGCGACACCTCCTCGACTTGGTCGGGACTATGATAAGTTTTACTGAATGAGCATACTGAGCATACCGAAGAACACACATACTGAGAGTTAGCTCTTAAGACAGTAGACAGCTACAATCGATTAGCAGCCCATACCGGTTTGGGAATATCCCATCCCGAGGCATCTGAGGGATAAAGGGCCGGGTACTCTCACCCCCTATTTGGTCCTTTACGAGGCCTAATAGAGTACAGAGTGAGTCCGTCGACCCCCCAAGCACGCCTTTGGAGAGTTAATCGACACAACCACATAATAAGTATCCTGTAGAGCAATGTCTAGCCCATAATTTGCCAGAACTATTCCCGTGAGTCCTCCTATGGTGAACAAAAAGATGAACCCTATAGCAAATAACATGAGTGTTTTGTATTGTATCGAACCCCCCCCCCCCACATGGTAGCGATCCAACTAAAGATTTTGATTCTAGTGGGGAGAATTACTAGAAGCCGTAAAAGGACAATTAACTAAAGAAAAAAAAAATAGAAATAGATACATTCTTAAAAGAATGTGCTTTAGCTTTATAGCTTTCTCCATATGTGTAACACAATTAGTAGTTCAAATTCTTTATTTTAGAAGCCTTTGTGAAGCTACTGATTATATGAAGGGCAACATAATTACTAAAGAGGATAGATAATAAGAGTTATAAGCGCGAGATAGATGTAACTCTAAACACCCAGAAAACCTAAACACCTTGACTGCGCCGGTAGAAGAATCTTTCCATGGAAATTTTAGAAAGGTTGAAGGATAAACGCATCTATTGAATACCCAGCATCAAAGCGAACAAAGAAACAGCAACTAAGAAAGACGGCTTCTCCAAGGGCGTAGTGGATAGGGTCCTACCAGAGAAGAAGGAAATCAACCAGAAAGACATTTATAAAGAAGCCAAAGCGACGTACCTAGTGAATTCCACGCCTTCGCAGCCATCCCAGCTTGCGTTAGTTACAGGGTCCGATCCCTCCGATCAGGAAACCGTATCCAAGCTCCGTGGCTAGTCTGCGCTCTTTGGACTTTTCAAACTTAGCGAACTGAAACATCTGAGTAGCTAAAGGAAGGGAAATCAACCGAGACCGTATTTGTTTAGTCATTCAAATAGTGACTGGCGTTTTTTTAGCTATGCATTACACGCCTCATGTGGATCTAGCTTTCAACAGTGTAGAACACATTATAAGAGATGTTGAAGGGGGCTGGTTGCTCCGTTATATGCATGCTAATGGGGCAAGTATGTTTTTCGCTCCGCCTTATCTATAGAAGGAGTCAACTGAGTTCTGAACGACCTTGGTAATGGCTCAATCTATAGATAGAAAGCCCTATGATGAGAAACTACCACGTTAGGTTTGGAGAGAGATGGACTTAGCTGCAATCGTTCCGTATCTATCAACTAAATATATGAGTCCTAACTCAGAGCTGCCGGTTAATGCTATAGACGAAGCCATCATAAAAGCCTAAAGCTATAACCGGAATAAGCTATAAAGCCATTAGCTGCTCCTGTTATTGCCATTGTAGCGGCTCCAGCTAATGCTATTAATTCAAATCTATCCTTACTCTTAGGAGATATTGGTGATCAGAAATTGTTTATATAGTGACTGAACCTCATGTTACGGTTTGATAACCATTGGTTGAGCAGGGTTAACTTCAAGTGGCCATGTCAAATACGAACATTGAGACAAGAAGGCAGTCACCGTTAGGAGAGTGTGCGAACGTAAAACCCTGCACTAGGCTCCTAACTGGGATTCTTTGGCCATTAACAATAAAAGGCACACCTTGAGGATTGAGCAACTCGACCGCTCCACTTGTAAGCACCTTGCGAATTTGGAACGGACCCGACCATCTAGACTTCAATTTTCCGGGAAAGAGTCGAAGACGAGAATTAAACAACAAGACCAAATCCCCCACTCTAAACTCTCGCTTTTGAATCATCTTGTCATGGAACCGTTTAGTCCTCTCTTTGTACAAGCTCGAATTCTCATACGCCTCTTCTCGGAACTCATCCAACTCATTGAGTTGCAACATTCTTGCCTTCCCTGCCGATTGAAAATCAAAATTCAACTTATTCACAACCCAAAACGCCTTGTGTGCAAACTCAATGGGCAAGTGACAACATTTACCAAAAACCAATTGATGGGGAGACATACCTAGAAGGGTTTTGTACGCCGTCCTATATGCCCAAAGTGCATCGTCGAGCAAGCTCGCCCAATCTTTGCAACTCCCATTGACGGTCTTCTCCAATATTTGCTTGATCTCCCTATTTGCAAGTTCGGTTTGGCCATTGGCTTGAGGATGGTAAGGCGTAGTAACCCGATGCTTCACTCCATATCTCTTGAGAAGACCTTCCAACCACTTGTTGCAAAAATGAAAACCACCATCACTAATTAAAGCACGAGGAGCTCCATACCTTGTAAGAATGTTCTTTTGGAGAAACTTCAACACCACCTTGGAATCGTTGGTGTGGGTTGAAACGGCTTCCACCCATCTTGACACGTACTCCATCGCCAAAAGTATGTATTGGTTCCCATAAGAACTTGGAAACGGACCCATAAAGTCGATTCCCCACACATCAAAGAGCTCAACCTCCACTATGCTCGTCAAGGGCATCTCATGGCGCTTGGTGACTCCCCCCATTCTTTGACAACGATCGCAACGGCTTATAAACTCATGGCAATCCTTGTAAATGGTCGGCCAATAAAATCCACTTTGAAGCACCTTCATAGCCGTCCGATTTGCCCCAAAGTGACCTCCACTAAGCGATGAATGGCATTGGGAGATTATCGACTCCCATTCTTCCTCGGGCACACACCTTCGAATCACCTTATCGGCACACCGTCTATACAAAAATGGCTCCTCCCACATGTAGATCTTCACATCATGATAAAATTTCTTCCTTTGATACCTATTCAAATCCGAGGGAGGATGTACATTAGAAGCAAGATAATTAACAAAATCGGCAAACCATGGGACCTTGGAGACAACTTGCAACACTTGTTCATCGGGGAAGCTCTCATTAATTGGAACTCCAAGCTCTTCTCCTTCGACGGGGTTCTCCAACCTAGAGAGATGGCCGACCACCACATTCTCACATCCTTTGCGATCTCGAATCTCCACATCAAACTCTTGGAGTAAAAGAATCCACCATCAACCTTGGCTTGGAATCCTTCTTCTTGAACAAGTAGCGAATAGCCGCATGGTCGGTGTACACAATTGATTTCGTTCCAATCAAATACGATCGAAACTTGTCAAAAGCATAAACCAAAGCTAACATCTTCTTCTCCGTCGTGGTGTAGTTGGATTGAGCCTTGTCAAGAGTCCTACTAGCATAGTAGATCACTCGGAAATTTTGTTCCTCTTTTGACCCAAAGCGGCTCCAATGGCTATGTCACTAGCATCACACATCAACTTGAACGGCTGCGACCAATCCGGCACCACCAAAATAGGAGCACTAACCAAAGCTTTCTTGAGCGTCTCGAATGCCTCCAAACAAGCTTCGTCAAAGACAAACTTGTTCTCCTTCTCTAGCAACTTGCACAAAAGGCTTGGCTATCTTGGAGAAATCCTTGATGAACCTCCTATAAAATCCAGCATGGCCCAAGAAACTCCTCACCGACTTCTCATTAGTCGGCGGTGGCAACTTCTCTATAGCAACGATCTTGGCTCGATCAACCTCCAAACCTGCATTAGAAACTTTGTGCCCAAGAACTATACCTTCACGAACCATAAAATGACACTTCTCCCAATTGAGAACAAGGTTAGTTTCTTCACATCTTTTTAAAACCATAGAGAGGTGATCAAGACAGTTATCAAAAGAAGTACCAAACACAGAGAAATCATCCATGAAAACCTCCATCACATTCTCAATCAAACCATGAAAAATTGCCATCATGCATCTTTGAAAAGTAGCAGGAGCATTACACAAACCAAATGACATGAATCGAAAGGCAAAAATTCCATATGGACAAGTAAAGGCAGTTTTCTCTTGATCCTCTGGGGCTATGGGAATTTGATTGTAACCGGAATAGCCATCAAGAAAATAATAAAACTCAAACCCGGCCAACCTATCTAGCATTTGATCAATGAAGGGAAGGGGAAAGTGATCCTTACGAGTTGCTGCATTCAACATCCTATAATCAATACACACTCTCCAACCCGCATTCAACCTAGTAGCTATCAATTCCTTATTCTTATCCTCAACTACAGTGACTCTCCCCTTTTTGGACACAACTTGGATCAGACTAACCCACTCACTATCAGAAATAGGAAAAATTATACCCGCATCAAGCCACTTTAACAATTCTTTCTTAACAACCTCTTGCATTATAGGATTAAGTCTTCTTTGATTTTGAACTCTAGGCTTAGCATCATCATTAAGCAAAATCCTATGCATGCAAACCGACAGGCTAATCCCTTTCAAATCCGAAATAGACCACCCTATAGCAGACTTATACTTTCTCAAGACACGAAGCAAACAATCAAGCTCATAAGTATTAAGAGAAGCCGATACAATTACCGGGTACGTGTCGTTCTCTCCCAAGAAAGCATACTTCAAGTTCTTGGGCAATGGCTTTAGCTCGAGCTTAGGTGCCTCTTTCGTCTCTTCCTTCTTTGCTACATCTCTTTGTAGCTCCAAAAATCTTCCGGCTTTCCTTGGGCATTCCTTTTGGCTCTCCATGATTTTGCAACACTCAAACAAAATTTTATCAAAAGAGTTTGGATGCAAATCAAAATTAGATGAAAAGAGAGAGTTAGAAATACAAGCCTCCATAGGGTCGTGGAATGACTTCCACACCTCCGAGCTAATGCATGAATCGATCACCTCGAGCACTTTGCAATCCTCCATAGCTTGAGAAGCCCCCTCATCATAGAACTTCATGGCATTGTAGATGGAGAATGTATGACTCTCATCATTTACCCTCAAGGTTAGCTCTCCACTAGCAACATCGATGAGGGCTCTCCCCGTCGTCAAGAAAGGTCGGCCAAGGATCAAGGGCATGTCCTTGTCTTCCACCATGTCAAGAACAACAAAATCTGCAGGAAATATGAAATCACTAACCTTGACAAGGACATCTTCAACAACTCCTCTTGAGTATGAGACCGATCTATCCGCCATTTGTAGTGCAATGGTCGTCGGCTTAAGTTCTCCAATCTCCAACTTGTTGAAAATAGATAAGGGCATGAGATTTATGCTTGCCCCCAAATCACAAAGAGCTCTCCCAAAAGTTTTTCCTCCGATCACACAAGAGATGGTAAAGCTCCCCGGATCTTTAGTTTTGACCGGCAACTTTCTTTGCGAGATGGCACTGCACTCCTCATTGAGATTAATGGTCTCAAAATCCCCCAATTTCTTCTTGCGCGATACCACATCCTTGAGAAACTTAGCATAATTTGGCATTTGTTGTAAAGCTTCTACCAATGGAATGTTGATATGTACCTTCCTAAAGATATCCAAGAATCTCGCAAAGTGCTCCTCCATATTCTTCTTTTGATGACGTTGAGGATAAGGCATAGGAGCTACAATTGATTTAGAAGTTGGTGCCTTCTTGGTTTTCGTTTCCGAATCAACCTTTTTTTCTTTGTCTTGATCCTTCTCTTCCGGATGGGTGGATGCTTCCTTATCTTGTTTGTTAACCTTTATCACCTCCGGCTCATCACTAGGCATCTTAGGGCCATCATATGAGGTACCACTTCTCAAAGTGACTGCTTTACATTGCTCCTTTGGGTTGATCACGATGTTGCTTGAAAACTGCCCTTGTTGATGTTGGCTTGTCAAAGTATTGGCAATGTGACCCATTTGTTTCTCCAAGATTGAGATCCGTGTATTCATATCCTTCTTGTCGACTTCACTTGCTTGCATGAATTTAGAAAGTATCTCCTCAAGCTGTGGCTTCTTCTCCTCCACAATTTCACCGTTTGAAACAGTAAATCCAGGCGGTGGTGTCAATGCATTGTTGGGATTCGCATAAGAAAGGTTAGGATTGGTCCTATTACCTTGGTAATGATTTTGAGGCCTTTGCGATGTCCCATAAGCTGCTCCAGGAAGGTACCCATACGGTTGCTTGTAATCCTCATAGCCTCTGCGGTTGACATAATTCATATCTTCAACATCCACTGCTTTCCCTTGAGATGGTCGATGCCTTTGACTCATCATGTTCTCCATTTTGGTCATAAAGTTTGACATTTGAGCTATCAACTTGGCTATGGGATCGTCGTTTGTGAGAATCGCCACTTTCTTTGGTGCACTCCTCGAATCCGGCCATTGATGATTGTTTGCTGCTAACTTCTCAATGATGTCCGTTGCGGCTGCACATCCACGCTCCAGAATGTCTCCTTGACCGGCAGCATTCAATAGATTCTTGACTTCTCCGGTGCACCCATTGTAGAAAATCAACACCTTCTCATTGGCAGAAATCCCATGATTGGGACACTTTCGCAGCATCCCCTTGAACCTCTCCCAAGCCTCATAAAACGTCTCTCCATCAAATTGACGGAACTGTTGAATCTTTGACCTCAGCTTCATCGTCTTGCTTGGAGGGAAGTATTTGTAGAGGAAAATCTCCACAAAATCATTCCAATTTGTAACTACAGTCGGATCTAAGGCATGGAACCAAAGCTTAGCCTCATCTCGTAGAGAGAATGAGAAGAGGCGTAACTTGATTGCATCATGTGGCACCCCATTCATTTTGACAGTCTCGCACACCTCCAGAAACTGACTTAGATGTGCATGAGGATCTTTAGCCGGTCTGCCTCCAAATTGATTGTTCTGCACCATGGCAATAAGTGACGTCTTAAGCTCAAAGTTGTTGGCATTAATGGTTGGCCCGAAAGTTCCTCTCTGCTGTACTACAGGTTGAAATTCAGCCTTGATTGGAGTTTCCTGTCTGGCCGTTTGTGCGGCAATGAGTTGCTGAATCTGTTCTTGCATAGCTCTGAAAGTCACCGGATCAACTGCTAGATCCCCTATGTTTTGATCTCGGGGTCTTCTTATTGCGTTGTTGCGACGACAAGTAGCTTCAATCTTTGGATTCAAAGGCTCCAAGGGTAATCCTTGTGACCTTCTTTGCATGCACTACCTGTGTATCACAACAAAAATAAAAAGAAAAATTAGTATAATAATATAATATATATGTCTAAATTAGTCTCAAACAATCTAATCGTAATATTGCTAAAATTAAAACAGTCCCCGGCAACGGTGCCAAAAACTTGTTCGCACTTTTCTTTAACACGCCGCAAGTGCACGGGTGCTATTGTGTATATGGAAGCAAGGTCGTATTCCACAGAGACTGATTCAACTTAGCAAATACTACTTTCAACTATTATCCTCTATTTAGACTACAAACTTTAATTTTTGGATTTTTAATGAAACTAATTAAGAAAACGAATAGCAAATAAAAAGCAGACAAAACTCTGTAAAGATGCAAATAAGAAAAAGGTATCCTAAGGCTTCGATTTCAATGGACAATTTAAATTCAAATCTCAATCAATCAATCAATTAACACTGGGACTCGACTCTTCTTAGAACAATCACAAAGATAGCTTAAACCTACTCCCATAGCGAATAAACCGTTGATCACATGCAATGGTTTTCGTTCCCGACAAACATCATATGCATGCAACTCCCAAAAGATCCTAAGATTAATGATCTCACACAAGGCTCGTCCCCTCCCGGTTATTTTGCAATGCATGTCCTATGTTCCAGTTCATATATTAATCCTCATCTCCCGACTATTGAATTAACACAACTAATATGCAAAATTGGTGGCCAATCAATCAAGCATGCAAGACAAATCAAGAACATAAGAAAGAAGAGAAGGCCGTAATTGATTAATTGACTAAGAATCAAAGATTAATTATCCATCTACTCTCTAACCCTAGGGTACAAGAAAATTAGCTACTCATAATTAAAGAAACACACAATCAAAAGAAAAAGAAATCATAAACATTAAATAAGAAAAACCGTAGTTGAAACAAATCTCGTCTTGAACTCTTGAACAAGTCTTCAAAACTCCAAGACAAAGCTTAAAGAAAATTAAAACTAAGAATAATATATGAGAGAGGTGTCTAGATGTGTTTTGGAGGATATATATATATATATATATATATATATATATATATATATATATATATATATATATATAGGTGTGGGGAGTACAAGGTTGTATCCTAGTAGGAGTAGGAAATAACCAAAATAGGAGAAAATAACCAAAAATAGCACAAATCTAGAAAATTAGCGTGCTGTCCGCGTGTGAGCTGGGCCAGCGCGCAACATTTTTGTTTTGGCCCGTTCTCCTTCGTTATAACTCGGATTTTGGATCCGTTTTCGCCTACGAACTCATATCGAACTGTACTTTCATTCTATCATGTTCAATTTCCATAAGATTAACTCCAAATTCCTGCAAAATCAAACAAACAACGAACAAGCATCACATTTCACAAATTAACAATATTCAAGCACAAAACTCATTCCAAACACGATTTCCCAATACAAATTGACATCAATTAAGCTTATAAAGATGAGAAAATCCATGTTTAACACCTAAGACCCCTAATGATAGGAATTCCTGTCCATCGTGCCAAACAAAGAGCTTCAATTTTTGGGCCGGGCCCTAGGGGTACCCCTAGGGCTCGGGGGCTGAAAAATCATCCGAAACGAAATGTTGATTTTTTGACAAATTAGCGCATACAAATGTATTTATGGCATTTTAAAGTGAGCTTGCGTAATTTGAAGGCCCAGATCGCGGGTAAATCGGCCGAATACGCCGCAAAATAGTCACTTTTTCGCTTGTTTTGGACTTTCATGAAGTTCTCATAAAGCAAAACAATAGGAAAAGTAGATTTTGGCTTTTTGGGAGATAGCCCTTAGAATAAGGTTTCCAACGCTGCTTGAATCGGCCAAATCGGACAAATAACCTAGAAGTTATGGCAAAAATAGTGGAACTGCGCAAAACGGGACCCGATGCAAAAACTATTTTGGCCATGACTTCTTCGTTTCTCGCCCGATTCGGTCGATCTTTATGTCCACAGAATCCTTATCTAAAGGCCCAAGACTCCTCATGATTGGAATTCCTATTCATCGTCCTGAACAAAGAGCTCCAATTTTTGGGTCGGGCCCTAGGGGCCTGGGCTAAAAACTATTTTGGCCATAACTTCTTCGTTACTCGCCCGATTCGGTCGATATTTATGTCCACGGAATCCATATCTAAAGGCCTAAGACCCCTCATGATCAGAATTTCTGTCCATCGAGCCGAACAAAAAGTTCCAATTTTTGGGCCGGGCCCTAGGGGTACCCCTAAGGGCCTGGGCTAAAAACTATTTTGGCCATAACTTCTTCGCTACTCACCCGATTCGGTCGATCTTTATGTTCACAGAATCCTTATCTAAAGGCCTAAGACCCCTAATGATCGGAATTCTTGTCCATCATGCCGAACAAAGAGCTTCAATTTTCGGGCCAGACCTTAGGGTACCCCTAAGGCTCGGGGGCTGAAAAATCATCCGAAACGAAATGTTGATTTTTTCACACATTAGCACATACGCATGTATTTATGGCATTTTAAAGTGAGCTTGCGTAATTTGAAGGCCCAGAACGCGGGTAAATCGGCCAAATATGCCTCAAAATAGTCACTTTTTCGCTTATTTTGGACTCTCATGAAGTTCTCGTAAAGAAAAATAATATGAAAAGTGGATTTTGACTTTTTACGGAATAACCTTGGAATAAGGTTTCCAACGCCGTTTGAATCGTCCAAATCCGACAAATAGCCTAGAAGTTATGGCAAAAATAGTGGAACTGCGCAAAATGGGACCCGATGCGAAAACTATTTTATTCATAACTTCTTTGTTTCTCGCCCGATTCGGTCAATCTTTATGTCCACAGAATTCTTATCTAAAGGCCCAAGAACCTTTATGATTGGAATTCCTATCCATCATTCCGAACAAAGAGCTCCAATTTTTAGGTCGGGCCCTAGGGGTAGGGTCCTGGGCTAAAAACTATTTTGGCCATAACTTCTTCGTTACTTGCCCGATTCGGTCGATCTTTATATCCACGGATTCCTTATCTAAAGGCCAAAGAACCCTCATGATCAGAATTACTGTCCATTGTGCCGAACAAAAAGTTCCAATTTTTGGGCCGTGCCCTAGGGGTACCCCTAGGGGCATGGGCTAAAAATTATTTTGGCCATAACTTCTTCGTTACTCACCCGATTCGGTCGATATTTATGTCGACAGAATCCTTATCTAAAGGCGTACGACCCCTAATGATCGGAATTCCTGTCCATCGTGCCGAACAAAGAGCTTCAATTTTCAAGCTGAGCCCTAGGGGTACCCCTAGGGCTCGGGGGCTGAAAAATCATCCGAAACGAAATGTTGATTTTTTCACACATTAGCACATATGTATGTATTTATGGCATTTTAAAGTGAGTTTGCGTAATTTGAAGGCCCAGATCGTGGGTAAATCGGCCAAATACGCCTCAAAATAGTCACTTTTTCGCTTGTTTTGGACTCTCATGAAGTTCTCTTAAAGAAAAATAATAGGAAAAGTGGATTTTGACTTTTTGAGGAATAGCCCTTGGAATAAGGTTTCCAACGCCGCTTGAATCGGCTAAATCAGACAAATAGCCTAGAAGTTATGGCAAAAATAGTGGAACTGCGCAAAACGAGACCCGACGCAAAAACTATTTTTGCCATAACTTCTTCGTTTCTCGCCCGATTCGGTCGATCTTTATGTCCACGGAATCCTTATCTAAAGACTCAAGAACCCTCATGATTGAAATTCCTATCCATCATTCCGAACACTCCAATTTTTGGGCCGGGCCCTATGGGCTTGGGCTAAATACTATTTTGGCCTTAACTTCTTCGTTACTTGCCCAATTCGGTCGATCTTTATGTCCATGGAATCCTTATCTAAAGGCATAAGAACCCTCATGATCGGAATTCCTGTCCATCGTACCGAAGAAAAAGTTCTAATTTTTGGGCCGGGCCCTAAGGGGGGCCTGGGCTAAAAACTATTTTGGCTATAACTTCTTCGTTACTCGCCCGATTCGGTCGATCTTTATGTCCACGGAATCCTTGTCTAAAGGCCTAAGACCCTTAATGATCGGAATTCCTGTCCATCATGCCGAACAAAGAGCTTCAATTTTCGGGCCGGACCCTAGGGTACCCCTAGGGGCTCGGGGGCTGAAAAATCATCCGAACGAAATGTTGATTTTTTCGCACATTAGCGCATGCACATGTATTTATGGCATTTTAAAGTGATCTTGCGTAGTTTGAAAGCCGAGATCGCGGGTAAATCGGCCGAATACGCCCCAAAATAGTCACTTTTTCGCTTGTTCTGGACTCTCACGAAGTTCTCTTAAAGAAAAATAATAGAAAAAGTGGATTTTGACTTTTTGGGGAATAGCCCTTGGAATAAGGTTTCCAACGCCGCTTAAATCGGCCAAATCGGACAAAACGGGACCGGACGCAAAAACTATTTTATGGGTACCCCTAGGGGTTTGGGCTAAAAACTATTTTGGCCATAACTTCTTCGTTACTCGCTCGATTCGGTCGATCTTTATGTCCACGAAATCCTTATCTAAAGGCCTAAGAACCCTCATGATTGGAATTCCTGTCCATCGTGCCGAACAAAAAGTTTCAATTTTTGGGCCGGGCCCTAGGGGCCTGGGCTAAAAACTATTTTGGCCATAACTTCTTCGTTACTCGCCCGATTCGATCGATCTTTATATCCACAGAATCCTTATCTAAAGGCGTAAGTCCCCTAAAGATCGGAATTCTTGTCTATCGTGCCGAACTAAGAGCTTCAATTTTTGGGCCAGGCCTTAGGGGTACCCTTAGGGGCTCAGGGGCTGAAAAATCATCCGAAACGAAATGTTGATTTTTTCATACATTAGCACGTACACATGTATTTATGGGATTTTAAAGTGAATTTGTGTAGTTCGAAAGCCCAGATCGCGTGTAAATCGGCCGAATACGCCCCAAAATAGTCACTTTTTCGCTTGTTTTGGACTCTCACGAAGTTCTCGTAAAGCAAAATAATAGAAAAAGTGGATTTTGACTTTTTGGGGGATAGCCCTTGGAATAAGGTTTCCGACGCCGCTTGAATCGGCCTAATCGGACAAATAGCCTAGAAGTTATGGCAAAAATAGTAGAACTACGCAAAATAGGACCCGACACAAAAACTATTTTATTCATAACTTCTTCGTTTCTCGCCCGATTCGGTCGATCATTATGTCCACGGAATCCTTATCTAAAGGTCCAAGACCCCTTATGATTGGAATTCCTATTCATCATTCCGAAAAAAGAGCTCCAATTTTTGGACCGGGCCCTAGGGGTACCCCTAGGGGCCTGGGCTAAAAACTATTTTGGCCATAACTTCTTCGTTACTCGCCTGATTCGGTCGATCATTATGTCCACGGAATCCTTATCTAAAGGCCTAAGAACCCTCATGATCAGAATTCCTGTCCATCGTACCGAACAAAATGTTCCAATTTTTGGGCCGGGCCATAGAGGTACCCCTAAAGGCCTGGACTAAAAACTATTTTGGCCATAACTTATTCGTTACTCGCCCGATTCGGTCAATCTTTATGTCCATGGAATCCTTATCTAAAGGCCTAGGACCCCTAATGATCGGAATTCCTGTCCATTGTGCCGAACAAAGAGCTTTAATTTTAGGGCCGGGCCCTAGGGTTACCCCTAGGGGATCGGGGGCTGAAAAATCATCCGAATTGAAATATTGATTGTTTGCACATTAGAACATACACATGTATTTATGGCATTTTAAAGTGAACTTGCGTAGTTCGAAGGCTTACATCGCGGCTAAATCAGTCGAATACGCCCCAAAATAGTCACTTTTTTGCTTGTTTTGAACTCTCACGAAGTTCTTGTAAAGCAAAATAATAGGAAAAGTGGATATTGACTTTTTGGGGGATAGCCCTTGGAATAAGGTTTCCAACGCCACTTGTATCGGCCAAATCGGACAAATAGAAATTATGGCAAAAATAGTGGAACTGCGAAAAATAGGACCCGACACAAAAACTATTTTATTCATAACTTCTTCGTTTCTCGCCCGATTCGGTCGATCTTTATGTCCACGGAAACCTTATCTAAAGGCCCAAGACCCCTTATGATTGGATTCCTATCCATCATTCCAAACAAAGCGCTCCAATTTTTCGGCTGGGCCCTAGGGGTACCCCTAGGGGCCTGGGCTAATAACAATTTTGGCCATAACATCTTCGTTACTCGCCCGATTCGGTCAATCTATATGTCCACGGAATCCTTATCTAAATGCCTCAGAACCCTCATGATCGGAATTCCTGTCCATCGTGCCGAACAAAATATTCCAATTTTTGGGCCAGGCCATAGGGGTACCCCTAGGGGCCTAGACTAAAAACTATTTTGGCCATAACTTCTTCGTTACTCGCCCGATTCGGTCGATCTTTATTTCCACAGAATCCTTATCTAAAGGCCTAAGACCCCTAATGATCGGAATTCCTATCTTTCATGCCGAACAAAGAGCTTTAATTTTCAGGCTGAGCCCTAGGGGCTCGGGGGCTGAAAAATCATCCGAAACGAAATGTTGCTTTTTTCGCACATTAGCACATACACATATATTTATGGCATTTTAAAGTGAGCTTGCATAATTTGAAGGCCCAGATCGCGGTTAAATCGGCCGAATACGCCCCAAAATAGTCACTTTTTCGCTTGTTTTGGACTCTCGCGAAGTTCTCGTAAAGAAAAATAATAGGAAAAGTGGATTTTAACTTTTTAAGGGATAGCCCTTGGAATAAGGTTTCCAACGCCGATTGAATCGGCCAAATCGGACAAATGGCCCAGAAGTTATGGGAAAAATAGTTGAACTACGCAAAACGGGACCCGACGCAAAAACTATTTTATTGATAACTTCTTCGTTACTCGCCCGATTTGGTCGATCTTTATCTCCAAGGAATCCTTCTCTAAAGGTCCAAGACCCCTAATGATCTGGATTCCTGTCCATCGTGCCGAACAAAGAGCTTCAATTTTCGGGCTCGGCCCTAGGGGTACCCCTAAGGGCTCAGGGGCTGAAAAATCATCCGAAACGAAAAGTTGATTTTTTTCACTCATTAGCACATACACATGTATTTATGGTATTTTAAAGTGAACTTGCATAGTTCGAAGGCCCAGATCGCGGGTAAATCGGCCGAATACGCCCCAAAATAGTCACTTTTTCGCTTGTTTTGGACTCTCACGAAGTTCTCGTAAAGCAAAATAATAGGAAAAGTAGATTTTGACTTTTTAGGGGATACACCTTGAAATAAGGTTTCCAATGCCGTTTGAATCGGCCAAATCGGACAAATAGCTTAGAAGTTATGGCAAAAATAGTGGAACTGCGCAAAACGGGACCGGGCTCAAAAACTATTTTATTCATAACTTCTTCGTTTCTCGCCCGATTCGGTCAATCTTTATGTCCACAGAATCCTTATCAAAAGGCCCAACACCTCTTATGAATGGAATTCCTATCCATCATTCCGAACAAAGAGCTCCAATTTTTGGACCGGGTCCTAGGGGTACCCCTAAGGGCCTGGGCTAAAAACTATTTTGGCCATAACTTCTTCGTTACTCGCCCGATTCGGTCGATCATTATGTCCACGAAATTTTTATCTAAAGGCCTAAGAACTCTCATGATCGGAATTCCGGTCCATCGTGCCGAACAAAATGTTCCAATTTTCGGGCCAGGCCATAGAGGTACCCCTAGGGGCCTGGACTAAAAACTATTTTGGCAATAACTTCTTCGTTACTAGCCCGATTCGGTCGATCTTTATGTCCACAGAATCCTTATCTAAAGGCCTAAGACCCCTAATGATCGGAATTCCTGTCCATCGTGCCGAACAAAGAGCTTCAATTTTCGGGCCGGGCCCTAGGGGTACCTCTAGGGGATCGTGGGCTGAAAAATCATCCGAAATGAAATGTTGATTGTTTGCACATTAGAACATACACATGTATTTATGGCATTTTAAAGTGGACTTGCGTAGTTCGAAGGCTTACATCGCGGCTAAATCAGTCGAATACGCCCCAAAATAGTCACTTTTTTGCTTGTTTTGGACTCTCACTAAGTTCTTGTAAAGCAAAATAATAGGAAAAGTGGATATTGACTTTTTGAGGGATAGCCCTTGGAATAAGGTTTCCAACGCCACTTGTATCGGCCAAATAGAAGTTATGGCAAAAATAATGGAACTGCGCAAAATATGACCAGACACAAAAACTATTTTATTCATAACTTCTTCGTTTCTCTCCCGATTCGGTCGATCTTTATGTCCACGGAATCCTTATCTAAAGGCCCAAGACCCCTTACGATTGGAATTCCTATCCATCATTCCGAACAAAGAGCTCCAATTTTTCGGCTGGGCCCTAGGCTACCCTTAGGGGCCTGGGCTAATAACAATTTTGGCCATAACATCTTCGTTACTCGCCCGATTCGGTCAATCTTTATGTCCACGGAATCCTTATCTAAAGGCCCAAGAACCCTCATGATCGGAATTCTTGTCTATCGTGCCGAACAAAATATTCCAATTTTTGGGCCAGGCAATAGGGGTACCCCTAGGGGCCTAGACTAAAAACTATTTTGGCCATAACTTCTTCGTTACTCGCCCGATTCGGTTGATCTTTATTTCCGCAGAATCCTTATCTAAAGGCCTAAGACCCCTAATGATCGGAATTCCTGTCCATCGTGCCGAACAAAGAACTTTAATTTTCGGGCTGAGCTTTAGGGGCTCGGGGGCTGAAAAATCATCCGAAACTTAATGTTGATTTTTTTGCACATTAGCACATACACATGTATTTATAGCATTTTAAAGTGATCTTGCATAATTTGAAAGCCCAGATCACGGGTAAATCGGCTGAATACGCCCCAAAATAGTCACTTTTTCTCTTGTTTTCGACTCTCACGAAGTTCTCGTAAATCAAAATTATAGGAAAAGTGGATTTTAACTTTTTTCGGGATAGCCCTTGGAATAAGGTTTCCAACGCCGCTTGAATCGGCCAAATCGGACAAATAAGGTTTCCAAAAACTATTTTATTCATATAATCTTCGTTTCTCGCCCCATTCGGTCGATCTTTATGTCCAAAGAATCCTTATCTAAAGGCCCAAGACCCCTTATGATTGGAATTCCTATCCATCATTCTGAACAAATAGCTCCAATTTTTGGACCGGGCCCTAGGGGTACTCCTAGGGGCCTGGGTTAAAAACTATTTTGGCCATAACTTCTTCGTTACTCGCCCGATTCGGTCGATCTTTATGTCTACGGAATCCTTATCTAAAGGCCTAAGAACCCTCATGATCGGAATTCCTGTCCATCGTGCCGAACAAAATGTTCTAATTTTTGGGCCGGGCCATAGGGGTACCCCTAGGGCCTGGACTAAAAACTATTTTGGCCATAACTTCTTCGTTACTCACCCGATTCGGTCAATCTTTATGTCCACGAAATCCTAACTTCTAGGCTATTTGTCCGATTTGGCCGATTCAAGCGGCATTGGAAACTTTATTCGAAGGGCTATCCTCAAAAATGTCAAAATCCACTTTTACTATTATTTTGCTTTACAAGAACTTCCTCAAAGTCCAAAAAAGCAAAAAAGTGACTATTTTGGGGCGTATTCGGCCGATTTACCTGCGATCTGGGCCTTCAAATTACGCAAGCTCACTTAAAAATGCCATAAATACATGTGTATATGCTAATGTGCGAAAAAATCAACATTTCATTTCGGATGATTTTTCAGCCCCCGAGCCCCTAGGGCCTTGGCCAAAAATTGAAGCTCTTTGTTCGGCACAATGGACACGACTTCTGATCATTAGGAACCCTAGGCCTTTAGATAAGGATTCCGTGGACATAAAGATCGACGAAATCGGGCGACTAACGAAAAAGTTATGGCCAAAATAGTTTTGTGCTCAGGCCCCTAGGGCCCGGCCCAAGAATTAGAACTTATTGTTCGGCACGATGGACAGGAATTCCGATCATGAAGGTTCTTGGGCATTTAGATAAGGATTCAGTGGACATAAAGATCGACCGATTCGGGCGAGAAACGATGAAGTTATGGCGAAAATAGTTTTTGCGTCGGGTCCCGTTTTGCGCAGTTCCACTATTTTTGCCAAAACTTCTAGGCTATTTGTCCAATTTGGCCAATTCAAGCGGCGTTGGAAACCTTATTCCAAGGGCAATACCTCACAAAGTCAAAATCCACTTTTCTTATTATTTTGCTTTACGAGAACTTCTTGAGAGTCCAAAACAAGCGAAAAAGTGACTATTTTAGGGCGTATTCGGCCGATTTACCAGCGATCTGGGCCTTCCAATTACGCAAGCTCACATTAAAATGCCATAAATACATGTGTATGTGCTAATGTGCGAAAAATCAACATTTCGTTTCAGAGATTTTTCAGCCCTCGAGCCCCTAGGGGTACCCCAAGGGCTTTGCCCAAAAATTGAAGCTCTTTTTTCGGCACGATGGACAGAACTTCCGATCATTAGGAGTCTTTGGCCTTTAGATAAGGATTCCGTGTACATAAAGATCGACCAAATCAGGCGAGTAACGAAAAAGTTATGGCCAAAATAGTTTTTAACCCTGGCCCTAGGGATACCCTTAGGGCCTAACCCAAAAATTAGAACTTATTGTTCAGCACGATGGACAGGAATTCCGATCATGAGGGTTATTAGGCATTTAGATATGGATTCAGTGGACATAAAGAACGACTGAATCGGGCGAGAAGCGAAGAAGTTATGGCCAAAATAGTTTTTGCGTCGGGTCCCGTTTTGCGCAATTCTACTATTTTTGCTATAACTTCTAGGCTATTTGTCTGATTTGGCCGATTCAAGCGGCGTTGGAAACCTTATTCCAAGGGCAATCCTCAAAAAAGTCAAAATCCACTTTCCCTATTATTTTGCTTTTCGAGAACTTCGTGAGAATCCAAAACAAGCGAAAAAGTAACTATTTTGGGGCGTCTTCAGCCGATTTACTCGCGATCTGGGCCATCAAATTACGCAAGCTCACTTTAAAATACCATAAATACTTGTGTATATGCTAATGTGCGAAAAAATCAACATTTCGTTTCGGATGATTTTTCAGCCCCGAGCCCCTAGAGGTACCACTAGGGCCCGGCCCGAAAATTGAAGCTTTTTGTTCGGCACGATGGACAGGAATTCCGTTCATTAGGGGTCTTAGGCCTTTAGATAAGGATTCTTTGGACATAAAGATCGACCGAATCGGGCGAGTAACGAAGAAGTTATGGCCAAAGTAGTTTTTAGCCCAGGCCCCTAGGGGTACCCTTAGGGCCCGGCCCAAAAATTGGAACTTATTGATAGGCCTTTAGATAAGGATTCCCTGGACATAAACATCGACCGAATCGGGCGAGTAACGAAGAAGTTATGGCCAAAATAGTTTTTAGCCCGAGCCCCTAGGGGTACCCTAGGGCCCGGCCTAAAATTGGAACTCTTTGTTCAGCACGATGGATAGGAATTCCAATCATGAGGGGTCTTGAGCCTTTAGATAAGGATTCCGTGGACATAAAGATCGACCGAATCGGGCAAGACACGAAGAAGTTATTGCCAAAATAGTTTATGCGTCGGGTCCCGTTTTGCGCAGTTCCACTATTTTTGCCATAACTTCTAGGCTATTTGTCCGATGTGGCCGATTCAAGTAGCGTTGGAAAACTTATTCCAAGGGCTATCCTCCAAAATGTCAAAATCCACTTTTACTGTTATTTTGCTTTACGAGAATTTCGTTAGAGTAAAAAAAAGCAAAAAAGTGACTATTTTGGGGCGTATTCAGCCGATTTACCCGCGATCTGGGCCTTCAAATTACGCAAGCTCACTTAAAAATGCCATAAATACATGTATATGTGCTAATGTGCGAAAAAATCAACATTTCATTTCGGATGATTTTTCAGCCTTTGAGCCCCTAGGGGTACCCCTAGGGCCTTGCCCAAAAATTGAAGCTCTTTGTTCGGCATGATGGACAGAACTTCCGATCATTAGGGGTATTAGGCCTTTATAAAAGGATTCCGTGGACATAAAGATCGACCAAATCGGACGAGTAACGAAGAAGTTATGGCCAAAATAGTTTTTAGCCAAGGCCCCCAGGGGTACCCTTAGGGTCCGGCCCAAAAATTGGAACTTATGGTTAGACCTTTAGATAAGGATTCCGTGGACATAAACATCGACCGAATCGGGCGAGTAACGAAGAAGTTATGGCCAAAATAGTTTTTAGCCCAAGCCCCTAGGGGTACCCCTGGGGCCCGGCCTAAAAATTGGAGCTCTTTGTTCAGCACGATGGATAGGAATTCCAATCATGAGGGGTCTTGAGCCTTTAGATAAGGATTCCGTGGCCATAAAGATCGACCGAATCGGGCGAGACACGAAGAAGTTATTGCCAAAATAGTTTTTGCGTCGGGTCCCGTTTTGTGCTGTTCCACTATTTTTGCCATAACTTCTAGACTATTTGTCCGATGTGGCCGATTCAAGCGGCGTTGGAAACCTTATTACAAGGGCTATCCTCCAAAATGTCAAAATCCACTTTTACTGTTATTTTGCTTTACGAGAACTTCGTCAGAGTCCAAAAAAGCAAAAAAGTGACTATTTTGGGGCGTATTCGGCCGATTTACCCGCGATCTGGGCCTTCAAATTACGCAAGCTCACTTAAAATGCCATAAATACATGTGTATGTGCTAATGTGCGAAAAAAAATAAACATTTCAATTCGGATGATTTTTCAGCCGCTGAGCCCCTAGGGGTACCCCTAGGGCCTTGCCCAAAAATTGAAGCTCTTTGTTCGGCACGATGGACAGAACTTCCGATCATTAGGGGTCTTAGGCCTTTAGAAAAGGATTCCTTGGACAAAAAGATCGACCGAATCGAGCGAGTAACGAAGAAGTTATGGCCAAAATAGTTTTTAGCCATGGCCCCTAGGGGTACCCTTAGGGTCCGGCCCCAAAATTGGAACTTATGGTTAGGCCTTTAGATAAGGATTCCGTGGACATAAACATCAACCAAATCGGGCGAGTAACGAAGAAGTTATGGCCAAAATAGTTTTTAGCCCAAGCCCCTAAGGGTATCCCTGGGCCCGGCCTCAAAATTGGAGCTCTTTGTTCAGCACGATGGATAGGAATTCCAATCAAGAGGGGTCTTGAGCCTTTCGATAAGGATTCCTTGGACATAAAGATCGACCGAATCGGGCGAGACACGATGAAGTTTTTGCCAAAATAGTTTTTGCGTCGGGTCCCGTTTTGCGCAGTTCCACTATTTTTGCCATAACTTCTAGGCTATTTGTCCGATTTGGCCAATACAAGCGGCGTTGGAAACCTTATTCCAAGGGCTATTCTCCAAAATTAAAAAAATCCACTTTTACTATTATTTTGCTTTACGAGAACTTTGTCAGAGTCCAAAAAAAAAAAACGAAAAAGTAACTATTTTGGGGCGTATTCAGGCGATTTACCCGCGACCTGGGCCTTCAAATTACGCAAGCTCACTTAAAAATGCCATAAATACATGTGTATGTGCTAATGCACGAAAAAATCAACATTTCGTTTCGGATGATTTTTCAGCCCCCGAGCCCCTAGGGCCTTGCCCAAAAATTGAAGCTCTTTGTTCGACACGATGAACAAGACATCCGATCATTAGGAGTCCTAGGCCTTTAGATAAGGATTCCATGGACATAAAGATCGACCAAATTGGGCGAGTAATGAAAAAATTATGGCCAAAATAGTTTTTAGCCCAGGCCCTAGGAAAACCCCTAGGGCCCGACCCAAAAACTGGAACTTATTGTTCGGCACGATGGACAAGAATTCCGATCATGAGGGTTCTTGGGCATTTAGATAAGGATTCCGTGGATATAAAGATCAACTGAATCGGGCGAGAAACGAAGAAGTTATGGCCAAAATAGTTTTTGCGTCGGGTCCCGTTTTGCCCAATTCCACTATTTTTGCCATAACTTTTAGGCTATTTGTCCAATTTGGCCGATTCAAGCGGCGTTAGAAACCTTATTCCAAGGGCTATCCCCCAAAAAGTTAAAATCCACGTTTACTTTTATTTTGCTTTTCGAGAGAGTCCAAAACAAGCGAAAAAAATGACTATTTTGGGGCGTATTCGGCCGATTTACGCGCGATCTGGGCCTTCCAATTACGCAAGCTCACTTTAAAATGCCATAAATACATGTGTATGTGCTAATGCGCGAAAAAATCAACATTTCATTACGGATGATTTTTCAGCCCCCGAGCCTCTAGGGGTACCCCAAGGGCCTTGCCCAAAAATTGAAGCTCTTGGTTCGGCACGATGGACAAGAATTCCGATCATGAGGGTTCTTTGGCATTTAGATAAGGATTCCGTGGACATAAAGATCAACTGAATCGGGCGAGAAACGAAGAAGTTATGGCCGAAATAGTTTTTGCGTCGGGTCCCGTATTGCCCAATTCCACTATTTTTGCAATAACTTCTAGGCTATTTGTCCAATTTGGCCGATTCAAGCGGCATTGGAAACCTTGCTCCAAGGGCTATCCCCCACAAAGTCAAAATCCACTTTTCCTATTATATTGCTTTACGAGAACTTCGTGAGAGTCCAAAACAAGCGAAAAAGTGACTATTTCTGGGCGTATTCGGTCGATTTACCCACGATCTGGGCCTTCCAATTACGCAAGCTCACTTTAAAATGCCATAAATACATGTGTATGTGCTAATGTGCGAAAAATAAACATTTCGTTTCGGATGATTTTTCAGCCCCCGAGCCCCTAGGGGGTACCCCTAGGGCCCGGCCCGAAAATTAAAGCTTTTTGTTCGGCACGATGGTCAGGAATTCTGATCATTAGGGGTCTTAGGCCTTTAGATTAGGATTCCTTGGACATAAAGATCGACCGAATCAGGCGAGTAACGAAGAAGTTATGGCCAAAATAGTTTTTAGCCCAGGCCCCTAGGGGTACCCCTAGGGCCCGGCCCAAAAATTGGAGCTCTTTGTTCAGCACGATGGATAGGAATTCCAATCATGAGGGGTCGTGAACCTTTAGATAAGGATTCTGTAGACACAAAGATCGACCGAATCGGGCGAGAAACGAAGAAGTTATGGCCAAAATAGTTTTTGCGTCGGGTACCGTTTTGCGCAGTTCCACTATTTTTGCCATAACTTCTAGGCTATTTGTCCGATTTAGCCGATTCAAGCGGCGTTGGAAACCTTATTCCAAGGTCTATTCTCCAAAAAGTCAAAATCCACGTTTACTATTATTTTTCTTTACGAGAACTTCGAGAGAGTCCAAAATAAGCGAAAAAGTCATTATTTTGGGGCGTATTCGGCCGATTTACCCGCGATCTGGGCCTTCCAATTACGCAAGCTCACTTTAAAATGCCATAAATACATGTGTATGTGCTAATGTGCGAAAAATAAACATTTTTATTTCGGATGATTTTTCAGCCCCCGAGCCCCTAGGGGGTACCCCTAGGGCCCGGCCCGAAAATTAAAGCTTTTTGTTCGGCACGATGGACATGAATTCTGATCATTAGGGGTCGTAGGCCTTTAGATAAGGATTCCTTGGACATAAAGATCGACCGAATTAGGCGAGTAACGAAGAAGTTATGGCCAAAATAGTTTTTAGCCCAGGCCCTTAGGGGTACCCTTAGGGCCCGGCCCAAAAATTGGAACTTATTGATAGGCCTTTAGATAAGGATTCCCTGGACATAAACATCGACCTAATCGGGCGAGTAACGAAGAAGTTATGGCCAAAATAGTTTTTAGCCCAGGCCCCTAGGGGTACCCCTAGGGCCTTGCCCAAAAATTGAAGCTCTTTGTTCGGCACGATGGACAAGAATTCCGATCATGAGGGTTCTTTGGCATTTAGATAAGGATTCCGTGGACATAAAGATCAACTGAATCGGGCGAGAAACGAAGAAGTTACGGCCAATATAGTTTTTGCGTCGGGTCCCGTATTGCCCAATTCCACTATTTTTGCAATAACTTCTAGGCTATTTGTCCGATTTGGCCGATTCAAACGGCGTTGGAAATCTTGCTCCAAGGGCTATCCCCCACAAAGTCAAAATCCACTTTTCCTATTATATTGCTTTACGAGAACTTCGTGAGAGTCCAAAACAAGCGAAAAAGTGACTATTTCTGGGCGAATTCGGTCGATTTACCCGCGATCTGGGCCTTCCAATTACGCAAGCTCACTTTAAAATGCCATAAATACATGTGTATGTTCTGATGTGCCAAAAAATCAACATTTCGTTTCGAATGATTTTTCAGCCCCCGAGCCCCTAGGGATACCCATAGGGCCCGACCCGAAAATTGAAGCTCTTTGTTCGGGACGATGGACAGGAATTCTGATCATTAGGGGTCTTAGGCCTTTAGATAAGGATTCCTTGGACAGAAAGATCGACTGAATCGGGCGAGTAACGAAGAAGTTATGGCCAAAATAGTTTTTAGCCCAGGCCCCTAAGGGTACCCTTAGGGTCCGGCCCAAAAATTGGAACTTATTGTTAGGCCTTTTCATAAGGATTCCGTGGACATAAAGATCGACCGAATCGGGCGAGACACGAAGAAGTTATTGCCAAAATAGTTTTTGCGTCGGGACCCATTTTGCGCAGTTCCACTATTTTTGCCATAACTTCTAGGCTATTTATCCGATTTGGCAGATTCAAGCTGCGTTAAAAACTTTATTCCAGTTACTATCCTCTTAAATGTCAAAATGCACTTTTACTGTTATTTTGCTTTACGAGAACTTCGTCAGAGTCTAAAAAAGCGAAAAAGTGACTATTTTAAGGCGTTTTCAGCCGATTTACCCGTGATCTGGGCCTTCAAATTACGCAAGCTCACATAAAAATGCCATAAATAGATGTGTATGTGCTAATGCGCTAAAAAATCAACATTTCATTTCGGATGATTTTTCATCCCCCGAGCCCCTAGGGGTACCCCTAGGGCCTTGCCATAAAATTGAAGCTATTTGTTCGGCACGATGGACAGGTCTTCTGATCATTAGGAGTCCTAGGACTTTAGATAAGGATTCTTTGGACATAAAGATCGACCGAATCGGACGAGTAACGAAGAAGTTATGGCGAAAATGGTTTTTAGCCCAGGCCCCTAGGGGTACCCTTAGGGTCCGACCCAAAGTTTGGAACTTATAGTTAGGCCTTTTCATAAAGATTCCGTGGACATAAAGATCGACCGAATCGGGCGAGTAACGAAGAAGTTATGATTAAAATAGTTTTTAGCCCAGGCCCCTAGGGGTACCCCTAGGGCCCGGCCCAAAAATTGGAGCTCTTTTTTCAGCACGATGGATAGGAATTCCAATCATGAGGGGTCTTGAGCCTTTAGATAAGGATTCTGTAGACATAAAGATCGACCGAATCGGGCGAGAAACGAAGAAGTTATGGCCAAAATAGTTTTTGCGTCGGGTCCCGTTTTGCGCAGTTCCACTATTTTTGCCATAATTTCTAGGCTATTTGTCCGATTTAGCCGATTCAAGCAGCGTTGGAAACTTTATTCCAAGGTCTATCCTCCAAAAAGTCAAAATCCACGTTTACTATTATTTTGCTTTACGAGAACTTCGAGAGAGTCCAAAACAAGCGAAAAAGTCACTATTTTAGGGCGTATTCGGCCGATTTACCCGCAATCTGGGCCTTCCAATTACGCAAGCTCACTTTAAAATGCCATAAATACATGTTTATGTGCTAATGTGCGAAAAATAAACATTTCGTTTCGGATGATTTTTCAGCCCCCGATCCCCTAGGGGGTACCCCTAGGGCCCAGCCCGAAAATTGAAGTTTTTTGTTCGGCACGATGGACAGGAATTCTGATCATTAGGGGTCTTAGGCCTTTAGATAAGGATTCCTTGGACATAAAGATCGACCGGATCAGGCGAGTAACGAAGAAGTTATGGCCAAAATAGTTTTTAGCCCAGGCCCCTAGGGGTACCCATAGGGCCCGGCCCAAAAATTGGAACTTATTGATAGGCCTTTAGATAAGGATTCCCTGGACATAAACATCGACCGAATCGGGCGAGTAACAAAGAAGTTATGGCCAAAATAGTTTTTAGCCCAGGCCCCTAGGGGTACCCCTAGGGCGTGCCCCAAAAATTGGAGCTGTTTGTTTAGCACGGTGGATAGGAACTCCAATCATGAGGGGTCTTGAGCCTTTAGATAAGGATTCCATGGACATAAAGATCGACCGAATCGGGCGAGACACGAAGAATTTATTGCCAAAATAGTTTTTGCGTCGGGTCCCGTTTTGCGCAGTTCCACTATTTTTGCCATAACTTCTAGGCATTTTGTCTGATTTGGCTGATTCAAGCGGCGTTGGAAACCTTATTCCAAGGACTATCCTCGAAAAAGTCAAAATCCACTTTTACTGTTATTTTGCTTTACGAGAACTTCGTCAGAGTCCAAAAAAGTGAAAAAGTGACTATTTTGGGGCGTTTTCAGCCGATTTACCCGCGATCTTGGCCTTCAAATTATGCAAGCACACTTAAAAATGCCATAAATACATGTGTATATGCTAATGCGCAAAAAAATTAACATTTCATTTCGGATGATTTTTCAGCCCCCGAGCCCCTAGGGGTACCCCTAGGGCCTTGCCTAAAAATTGAAGCTCCTTTTTCGGCACGATGGACAGGACTTTCGATTATTAGGAGTCCTAGGCCTTTAGATAAGGATTCGTTGGACATAAAGATCGACCAAATCGGGCAAGTAACGAAAAAGTTATGGCCAAAATAGTTTTTAGCCCAGGCCCCTAGGGTACCTCTAGGGCCCGGCCCAAAAATTGGAACATATTGTTCGGCACGATGGACAAGAATTCCGATCATGAGGGTTCTTGGGCATTAAGATAAGAATTCCGTGGACATAAATATCGACCGAATCGGGCGAGTAACGAAAAAGTTACGGCCAAAATAGTTTTTGCGTCGGGTCCTGTTTTGCCCAATTCCACTATATTTGCCATAACTACTAGGCTATTTGTCCGATTTGGCCGATTCAAGCGGCGTTGGAAACCTTACTCCAAGGGCTATCCCCCACAAAGTCAAAATCCACTTTTCCTATTATTTTGATTTACGAGAACTTCGTGAGAGTCCAAAACAAGCGAAAAAGTGACTATTTTGGGGCGTATTCGGCCGATTTACCCGCGATCTGGGCCTTCCAATTACGCAAGCTCACTTTAAAATGCCATAAATACATGTGTATGTGCTAATGTGCGAAAAAATAAACATTTCGTTTCGGATAATTTTTCAGCCCCCGAGCCCCTACGGATACCCATAGGGCCCGGCCCGATAATTGAAGCTCTTTGTTCGGCACGATGGACAGGAATTCCGATCATTATGGGTCTTAAGCCTTTAGATAAGGATTCCTTGGACATAAAGATCGACCGAATCGGGCAAGTAACGAAGAAGTTATGGCCAAAATAGTTTTTAGCCCAGGCCCCTAGGGGTACCCTTAGGGTCCGGCCCAAAAATTGGAACTTATGTTAGGCCTTTACATTAGGATTCCGTGGACATAAATATCGACCGAATCGGGCGAGTAACGAAGAAGTTATGGCCAAAATAGTTTTTAGCCCAGGCCCCTAGGGGTACCCCTAGGGCCCGGCCAAAAATTGGAGCTCTTTGTTTAACACGATGGATAGGAATTCCAATCATGAGGGGTCTTGAGCCTTTAGATAAGGATTCCATGGACATAAAGATCGACCGAATCGGGCGAGACACGAAGAAGTTATTGCCAAAATAGTTTTTGCGTCGGGTCCAGTTTTGCGCAGTTCCACTATTTTTGCCATAACTTCTAGGCTATTTGTCCGATTTGGCCGATTCAAGCGGCGTTGGAAACCTTATTCCAAGGGAGATCCTCCAAAATGTCAAAATCCACTTTTACTGTTATTTTGCTTTACGAGAACTTCGTCATAGTCCAAAAAAAGCGAAAAAATGACTATTTTGGGGTGTTTTCAGCCGATTTACCCGCGATCTGGGCCTTCAAATTACGCAAACTCACTTAAAAATGCCATAAATAAATGTGTATGTGCTAATGCGGGAAAAAAACAACATTTCATTTCGGATGATTTTTCAGCCCCCGAGCCCCTAGGGGTACCCTTAGGGCCTTGCCCAAAAATTGAAGCTCTTTGTTCGGCACGATGGACAGGACTTCCGATCATTAGGAGTCCTAGGCCTTTAGATAAGGATTTCATGGACATAAAGATCGACCAAATCGGGCGAGTAACGAAAAAGTTATGGCTAAAATAGTTTTTAGCCCAGGCCCCTAGGGGGTGGTACCTCTAGGGCCCGGCCCAAAAATTAGAACTTATTGTTTGGCACGATGGACAAGAATTCCGATCATGAGGGTTCATGGGCATTTAGATAAGGATTCCGTGGATATAAACATCGACCGAATCGGGCGAGAAACGAAGACCTTACGGCCAAAATAATTTATGTGTCGGGTCCCGTTTTGCCCAATTCCACTATTTTTGCCATAACTTCTAGGCTATTTGTCCGATTTCGCCGATTCAAGCGGCGTTGGAAACCTTACTCCAAGGGCAATCCCCCACAAAGTCAAAATCCACTTTTCCTATTATTTTGCTTTACGAGAACTTCGTGAGAGTCCAGAACAAGCGAAAAAGTGACTGTTTTGGGGCGTATTCGGCCGATTTACCAGCGATCTGGGCCTTCCAATTACGCATGCTCACTTTAAAATTCCATAAATACATGTGTATGTGCTAATGTGCGAAAAAATCAACATTTCGTTTCAGATGATTTTTCAGCCCCCGAGCCCCTAGGGATACCCCTAGGGCCCGGCCCGATAATTGAAGCTCTTTGTTCAGCACGATGGACATGAATTCCGATCATTAGGGGTCTTAAGCCTTTAGATAAGGATTCCTTGGACATAAAGATCGACCGAATCGGGCGAATAACGAAGAAGTTATGGCAAAAATAATTTTTAGCTCAGGCCCCTAGGGGTACCCTTATGGTCCGGCCCAAAAATTGTAACTTATTGTTAGGCCTTTACATAAGGATTCCGTGGACATAAAGATCGACCGAATCGGGCGAGTAACGAAGAAGTTATGGCCAAAATAGTTTTTAGCCCATGACCCTAGGGGTACCCCTAGGGCCCGGCCCAAAAATTGGAGCTCTTTGTTCAACACGATGGATAGGAATTCCAATCATGAGGGGTCTTGAGCCTTTAGATAAGGATTCTGTAGACATAAAGATCGACCGAATCGGGCGAGAAACGAAGAAGTTATGGCCAAAATAGTTTTTGCGTCGGGTTCCGTTTTGCGCAGTTCCATTATTTTAGCCATAACTTCTAGGCTATTTGTCCGATTTGGCCGATACAAGCTGCGTTGGAAACCTTATTCCAAGGGTTATCTCCCAAAAAGTCAAAATCCACTTTTCCTATTATTTTGTTTTATGAGAACTTCGTCAGAGTCCAAAAAAAGCGAAAAAGCGACTATTTTGGGGCGTATTCGGCCGATTTACCCGTGATCTGGGCCTTCATATTAGGCAAGCTCACTTAAAATGCCATAAATACATGTGTATGTGCTAATGTGCGAAAAAATCAACATTTCATTTCGGATGATTTTTCAGCCCCCGAGCCCCTAGGGGTATCTCTAGGGCCTTGCCCAAAAATTGAAGCTCTTTGTTCGACACGATGGACAGGACTTCCGATCATTAGGAGTCCTAGGCCCTTAGACAAAGATTCTGTGGAGATAAAGATCGACTAAATCGGGCTAGTAACGAAAAACTTATGGCCAAAATAGTTTTTAGCCAAGGCCCCTAGGGGTACCCCTAGGGCCCGGCCCAAAAATTGGAACTTATTGTTCGGCACGATGGACAGGAATTCCGATCATGAGGGTTCTTGGGCGTTTAGATAAGGATTTCGTGGACATAAAGATTGACCGAATCGCGCGAAAAATGAAGAAGTTACGGCCAAAATAATTTTTGCGTCGGGTCCCGTTTTGCCCAATTCCACTATTTTTGCAAAAACTTCTAGGCTATTTGTCCGATTTGGCCAATTCAAACGGCGTTGAAAACCTTATTCGAAGAGCTTCCCCCACAAATTCAAAATCCACTTTTCCTATTATTTTACTTTACGAGAACTTCGTGAGAGTCCAAAACAAGCGAAAAAGTGACTATTTTAGGGCGTATTCGGCCGATTTACCCGCGATCTGGGCCTTTCAATTACGCAAGCTCACTTTAAAATGCCATAAATACATGTGTATGTGCTAATGTGCGAAAAAATCAACATTTCGTTTCGGATGATTTTTCAGACCCCGAGACCCCTAGGGCCCGGCCCGAAAATTTAAGCTCTTTGTTCGGCACGACGGACAGGAATTCTGATCGTTAAGGGTCATAGGCATTTAGATAAGGATTCCGTGGACATAAAGATCGACCGAATCGGGCGAGTAACGAAGAAGTTATGGCTAAAATAGTTTTTAGCCCAGGCCCCTAAGGGTACCCTTAGGGCCCGGCCCAAAAATTGGAGCTCTTTGTTCAGCACGATGGATAGGAATTCCAATCATGAGGGGTCTTGAGCCTTTAGATAAGGATTCCGTAGACATAAAGATCGACCGAATCGGGCGAGAAACGAAGAAGTTATGGCCAAAATAGTTTTTGCGTCGGGTCCCGTTTTGCGCAGTTCCACTATTTTTGACATAACTTCTAGGCTATTTGTCTGATTTGACCGATTCAAGCGACGTTGGAAACCTTATTCAAAGGGCTATCCCCCAAAAAGTTAAAATCCACTTTTCCAATTATTTTGTTTTACGAAAACTTCGTAGAGTCCAAAAAAAGCGAAAAAGTGACTATTTTGGGGTGTATTCGGCCGATTTACCCGCGATCTGGGCCTTCAAATTACGCAAGCTCACTTCAAAATTCCATAAATACATGTGTATGTGCTAATGTGCGAAAAATCAACATTTCGTTTCGGATGATTTTTCAGCCCCCGAGCCCCTAAGGGTACCTCTAGGGCCTTGCCTAAAAATTGAAGCTCTTTGTTCGGCACGTTGGACAGAACTTCCGATCATTAGGGGTCTTAAGCCTTTAGAGGATTCCGTGGACATAAAGATCGACCAAATCGGGCGAGTAACCTTAAAGTTATGGCCAAAATAGTTTTTAACCCTGGCCCCTAGGGGTACGTCTAGGGCCCGGCCCAAAAATTGGAACTTATTGTTCGAAACGATGGACAGGAATTCCGATCATGTGGGTTCTTGGGGATTCAGAGAAGGATTCCGTGGACATAAAGATCGACCGAATCGGGCGAGAAACGAAGAAATTATGGCCAAAATAGTTTTTAGCCAAGGCCCCTAGGGGTACCCTTAGGGTCCGGCCCAAAAATTGGAACTTATTGTTATGCCTTTACATAAGGATTCCGTGGACATAAAGATCGACCGAATTGGGCGAGTAACGAAGAAGTTATGGCCAAAATAGTTTTTAGCCAAAGCCCCTAGGGGTACCCCTAGTGCCGGCCCAAAAATTGGAGCTCTTTATTCAGCACGATGGACAGCAATTCCAATCATGAGGGGTCTTGAGCCTTTAGATAAGGATTCCGTAGACATAAAGATCGACCGAATCGGGCGAGAAACGAAGAAGTTATGGCCAAAATAGTTTTTGCGTCGGGTACCGTTTTGCGCAATTCCACTATTTTCGCGATAACTTCTAGGCTATTTGTCCGATTTGGCCGATTCAAGCGGTGTTGGAAACCTTATTCCAAGGGCTATCCCCCAAAAAGTCAAAATGCACTTTTCCTATTATTTTGCTTTACGAGAACTTCGTCAGAGTCCAAAACAAGCGAAAAAGTGACTATTTTGGGGCGTATTCGACCGATTTACCCGCGATCTGGGCCTTCAAATTACGCAAGCTCACTTTTAAATGCCATAAATACATGTGTATGTGCTAATGTATGAAAAAATCAACATTTCTTTTCGAATGATATTTCAGCCCCCGAGCCCTAAGGGGTACCCCTAGGGCCCGGCCCGAAAATTGAAGCTCTTTGTTCGGCACTATGGACAGGAATTCCGATCATTAGGGGCCTTAGGCCTTTAGATAAGGATTCCTTGGACATAAAGAACGAACGAATCAGGCGAGTAACGAAAAAGTTATAGCCAAAATAGTTTTTAGCCCAGGCCCCTAAGGGTAACCCTAGGGCTCGTCCCAAAAATTGGAGCTCTTTGTTCAGCACGATGGATAGGAATTCCAATTTTAAGGGGTCTTGAGCGTTTAGATAAGGATTCCGTAGACATAAAGATCGACCGAATCGGGCGAGAAACGAAGAAGTTATGGCCAAAATAGTTTTTGCGTCGGGTACCGTTTTGCGCAGTTCCACTATTTTTGACATAACTTCTAGGCTATTTGTCCGATTTGGCCGATTCAAGCGACGTTGGAAACCTTATTCCAAGGGCTATTCCCCAAAAAGTCAAAATCCACTTTTCCAATTATTTTGCTTTACGAGAACTTCGTCAGAGTAAAAAAAAAGCGAAAAAGTGACTATTTTGGGGCGTATTCGGCCGATTTACCCGCGATCTGGGCCTTCAAATTACGCAATCTCACTTTAAAATTGCATAAATACATGTGTATGTGCTAATGTGCGAAAAATCAACATTTCGTTTTGGATGATTTTTCAGCCCCCGAGCCCCTAGGGGTACTCCTAGGGCCTTGCCCAAAAATTGAAGCTCTTTGTTCGGCACGATGGACTGAACTTCTGATCATTTGGGGTCTTTGGCCTTTAGATAAGGATTCCATGTACATAAAGATCGACCAAATCGGATGAGTAACGAAAAAGTTATGGCCAAAATAGTTTTTAACCCTGGCCCCTAAGGGTACCTCTAGGGCTCGACCCAAAAATTGGAACTTATTGTTCGGCACGATGGACAGGAATTCCGATCATGAGGGTTCTTAGGCATTTAGATAAGGATTCCGTGGACATAAAGATCGACTGAATTGGGCGAGACACGAAGAATTTATTGCCAAAATAGTTTTTGCGTCGGGTCCCGTTTTTGCGCAGTTCCACTATTTTTGCAATAACTTCTAGGCTATTTGTCCGATTTGGCCGATTCAAGCGGCGTTGGAAACCTTATTCCAAGGGCTATCCTCCAACATATCAAAATACACTTTTACTGTTATTTTGCTTTACGCGAACTTCGACAGAGTCCAAAAAAAAGCGAAAAAGTGACTATTTTGGGGCGTATTCAGCCGATTTACCCGCGATCTGGGTCTTCAAATTACGCAAGCTCACTTAAAAATGCCATAAATACATGTGTATGTGCTAATGCGTGAAAAAATCAACATTTCATTTCGGATGATTTTTCAGCCCCCGAGCCCCTAGGGGTACCCCTAGGGCCTTGCCCAAAAATTGAAGCTCTTTGTTCGGCACGATGGACAGGACTTCCGATCATTAGGAGTCCTAGGCCTTTAGATAAGGATTCCATGGACATAAAGATCGACCAAATCGGGCGAGTAACGAAAAAGCTATAGCCAAAATAGTTTTTAGCCCAGGCCCTAGGGGTACCCCCTAGGGCCCGGCCCAAAAATTGGAACTTATTGTTCGGCACGATGGAAAGGAATTCCGATCATGAGGGTTCTTGGGAATTTAGATAAGGATTCCGTGAACATAAATATCGACCGAATCGGGCGAGAAACGAAGAAGTTATGGCCAAAATAGTTTTTGCGTCGGGTCCCGTTTTGCCCAATTCCACTATTTTTGCCATAACTTCTAGGCTATTTGTCCGATTTGGCCGATTCAAGCAGTGTTGGAAACCGTATTCCAAGGGCTATCCCCCACAAAGTCAAAATCCACTTTTCCTATTATTTTGCTTTACGAGAACTTCGTGAGAGTTCAAAACAAGCTAAAAAGTGACTATTTTGGGGCGTATTCGGCCGATTTACCCGCGATCTGGGCCTTCCAATTACGCAAGCTCACTCTAAAATACCATAAATACATGTGTATGTGCTAATGTGCCAAAAAATTAACATTTCGTTTCGGATGATTTTTCAGCCCCCGAGTCCCTAGGGATACCCCTAGGGCCCGGCCCGAAAATTGAAGCTCTTTGTTCGGCATGATGGAAAGGAATTTCGATCATTAGGGTTCTTAGGCCTTTAGATAAGGATTCCTTGGACATAAAGATCAACCGAATCGGAAGAGTAACGAAGAAGTTATGGCCAAAATCGTTTTTAGCCCAAGCCCCTAGGGGTACCCTTTAGGTCCGGCCCAAAAATTGGAACTTATTGTTAGGCCTTTTCATAAGGATTCCGTGGACATAAAGATCGACCGAATCGGGCGAGAAACGAAGAAGTTATGGCCAAAATAGTTTTTGCGTCGGGTACCGTTTTGCGCAGTTCCACTATTTTTGCCATAACTTTTAGGCTATTTGTCGGATTTGGCCGATTGATTAGGCGTATGTGGGAACCGTGACGGGAGCGAGGCATTTGTCTGCAGCTGCTGCGTCTTCTTCCTAGCCTCAGCCTTCATCTGGTGTTTATTTATTCTTCGGACGCTCCGGCTGGCTTTATTTCTGTCTACATTCTTCTCAATTTTGGCCAGTTCCTTCTCGAACTTAGCCACCTTCTTAGCTTGATCAGCAGTGAACTTTTTAATCCAAGAGGGATTCAAGTATTTCTCCTTCGACTCCCCCATAGCTTTTGCAGCTTCGATGCAATCTTCAACTGAGATCCCGTCAAGATCGGCATCTAGCTCAGCTGTAAGCTCGGCTACGAGGTAGTGGGAGACTTCAAGTTCCTGCTCTTCCGACTCCTTCAGCTGCGATTCTTCAGCTCTTTCTTCTTGAGTTTCATCTGGCACTCCTTCTTCCCCCTGCTGTTGGTGAACACCTTTTCCAGCAACAGCTGCTGGCTCCTTTCCTTCCCTCTTTTTGGCATCATCCAAAAGGGTGGCAACTGAGCCATCCAGGGAGGTCAACTTGGCCTCAGCTTGTTGAACTCGGGAAAAGAGTTCATCCACAGCATCCTTCTCTTCCACCTTCTTCGCCAGCTCCAGGTCCTAGCGTTCCTGCTCAGCTTTCTTTAAGGCGGAAAAGGTCGCAGAGACATCTTTGTGAAGGGTGACGAACTCAGCTCAAAAATTTTCGAACTGAGACATCCACTCCTGGTCCTGTGTCTGCTGGGACTTTGCCAGATCAGATTCAGCAACTGACTTGAAGACGTTGAAGTCCGAGCTGAGTCCTTGAACCGCCTTCTTCAAATCTTTGACTTCCGAGCTGGTAGAAGTGGTGAGGCCTTCCAGCTTTTGTTGTAGGGAGGAGGAGAGTTGTTCCAGCTGACTCTTCAAGGAAGCATTCTCCTCCATCAGCTGATTGATCTTGTTAGCTTCCTCGTCTTTGTTGAGCTTGATCTTGGACAACAGCTCATGCCTCAGCTGGTTGACCCTCTCAGTGATCAGCTCACAGATAGCATCGGTTGAGTGTGCTGGCTGATCAGAGGGTCCAGGCAGTTGTTGTTGTTTTGCCTGGGCTGTTGGGTCCACGACAACCAGGGATGTTCGGCTGGCCAGGTAATCCTTAAGCTTTGCTTCTTCTTTCTTGGCAGCCTCTTCCTCCAACTGGCGTTTGGCAGGTTTGGACCTTGATAGGCGGCGAGCTGCTGGGGCCGTCTCCAAAGCTGGCTTCGTTGCTCCCTTGGGAGTGTACACTGCTTCCACCACATCCCTAGCCTTATTGGCTGTTGGGAATAGCATTAGCTTGTTGAATGGAGGGTCCTCACTCCCTTCCCAAGTCAGCTTCTGACCCTTGGTTGCTTGGAGGATCAGGGCTGAAATCTTGGTGCCGAAGTTGAGTGTGCCCTTGACACTCATTAGCTGCTCTCCGGATTCAGCTACCGTCTCGGAGATCTTCAGCTTCTCCGCCCACAGCTGGCTTTCAAGGTAGCCCAGCCAGTCTATCTTGTGTTGTTCTTCCAATGCCTTCTGTTGTTTGAGCTTCGGTCTGCTGATATCACCGAAAGCTCCTCCGTATGCGAAAGCGCATTTTGATATGACATCAAACAGAAGTCGGTGCTCCGACTTCAGTTTGGTCCTCTGCATACTCCCCTTCAGAGGTTCGGGGACAAGGAGGATAGTTTGCAGAAATGCATCTGCATCCTTGTCTGAGAAGTTCCCCATCACGTCTATGGCCTCCCGATTTCTGAGGATGATCTTCTCCAGTTCTTTGGACACCTCGATCTCGACAGCAGTTTCTTCCATCGATCGGGAAGTGCTGATTCATTGCTTGCACGGAATGGTCATGACAAGCCCGAGTTTAGCATCTCGTTGCAGATTCCGGTAGAAGTGGGCAACCTGCTTTCTGAGCAGCTTGGATGGAGAGAGGGTTGCCCAGTTGAGCAGACCGTGGTCGGAAAGAATGGTGGCGACGGGAGCGATTTCCGGCGAGGTCAGAGCTTCTCTGGATAGAATTTGTTCGAAATAAATCTTCGACAGCATCATGTCGAAGGATTCCTGGAACGTGGCAGGTTCTACAGAGACCATCTTCTTTGATGCTTTAGATTTAGGTGCCATCTCAGAGGAGTATATATATGCAAAGAAGGAAGAAATATGTTACTGAAAATGGTGAGACAATTTCGGAGGGGATGATGAACAGTTAATAAAGATATGCACGAATAGAGAAGGTAAGGATCACTTCCTGATTTGCTGCCTTATATAGGTCTTTGACTCGGATGAGATCAACGGCTGGGGTTAAATGGCGTGAATCCATCAACGGCTGAGATTACGCGACTGTTGACCGTCTTTGACTCGACGTTTTGATCCGAGTTCCAACCAGCGTGTGAGAAGGTGTACAGTTTCATGTCAGCCCACTCGCACTATAAAGTAGGCTATGGATGTTCAGTCGTACTTTACATTTAATGCGACATGATGGCTATTTTAATATAACTGACTAGCTCAGGAATGTTTGAATTTATTTCAAACATTCTCATTTAAGAACATAACACCTTCAGTCATAAATGATACCTGCCAGCTGATGTCGATATCAGTTGTATACCTCAGTTGAGTTCCTCAGTTACAGCATACCATCAGTTGACTCGAGTTCGTCTGTTCAGCTGATGTTTGATATCTTCAGTTGGCGCTCCGTATCTGAGATTCCCCCTTCATCTGAGCTTCCCCCTCAGATGGATATCTGACTCTTCAACTTGGTTGACTCCTCATCTGATGGATCCAACAGTCCAAGTAGATCACATAGCATTTTGAACCGCGCTTTGGCTAGAGGTTTTGTGAAGATGTCAGCTCTCTGAATCTCAGTTGGGATCTTCTCCATGGATGCATCCTTCTTCTCAATATGATCTCGGATGAAATGATGACGAATGTCGATATGCTTTGTCCGAGAGTGGTGAACAGGATTCAGAGAGATAGCTATGGCACTCGAGCTATCACAATGAATGGGAACCTGTCCAGTTGCAACTTCATAATCTCTCAGTTGTTGCTTGAGCCACAACACTTGCATGCAATAGCTTCCAGCAGCCATATATTCTGATTCGGTTGTAGAAGTAGCAACACATGCTTGTTTCTTGGAGAACCATGAAACCAGCTTGCTTCCCATGAACTGACAGTGTCCAGAAGTAGACTTCTTGTCCAACCGATCTCCAGCTAGGTCCGCATCTGAGTATTCGGTCAGTTGGATATTGTCGTCAGTTGGATATCACAATCCAACATTAACAGTTCCCTTCAGATACTTGATGATGTTCCTTGCTGCCAGCATGTGTGCTTCTCTTGGTTGAACTTGGAATCGAGCACACACTCCAACTGCGTATGAAATGTCGTGCCGGTTGGCAGTTAGATATAGCAGAGAACCGATGATCCCTCTATACTTGCTGGCATCCACAAGCTTTCCTTCAGATATTGGTTCAATCTTCCAGTTAGTATTCATTGGGATCCTTGTTGTCTTACTTGTCTGTAATCCGAACTTGGTGATGAGCTCCTTTGTATACTTGGACTGATTGATGAAAATCCCTTCTGGTGACTGCTTCACTTGTAATCCAAGGAAATAATTCATCTCGCCCATCATTGACATCTCGAACTTCTCCTTCATGAGATCTGAAAACTTTTTGCACAGCTCCTCTGACTTGGAACCGAATATGATGTCATCCACGTAGATTTGCACTACAAGTATATCATCTCCAACTTTGATGGTGAACAGGGTTTTGTCAACTGATCCTTGTTTGAATCCCGAGTCCAGTAGAAAACCACAAAGAGTGTCATACCAGGCCCTTGGTGCTTGTTTCAAGCCATAGATGGCTTTCTTCAACTTGTACACTCTTCCATCTCCAGTTTCAAAACCAGGAGGCTGTTCAACATACACATCTTCCTTGATATCTCTGTTGAGGAATGCACACTTCACATCCATCTGATACACTTTGAACTTGTGATGTGCGGCATAAGCTAAAAAGATTCGGATGGCTTCCAGCCTTGCAACTGGCGCGAAAGAGTCTTCAAAGTCGATTCCTTCTTGTTGGCAGTATCCTTGAGCTACCAACCTTGCTTTATTCCTCATAATGAATCCAATGGCGTCTCTCTTGTTTTTGAAAATCCACTTCAATCCAATCACCTTGACACCATTTGGTCTTTCTACCAACTCCCATACACAATTGCGTAGAAACTCATTCAGTTCTTCTTGCATGGCTATTATCCAGTGGACACAGTTGAGAGCTTCCCCAACATTCTTCGGTTCTGGTACATCAGCTACAAAGCAAGAAATCATGGCAACATCTCCAGCTTGCTCGAATTCCTCTAGAACTACCAACTCCTCAGCATATTGAGCATAAGTGTTGGAATTTTCTTCGGTTGATTCTGGATTTGCAACTCGACTTCTTGTACGCACACCCTCGGTTGGATCGCCGATGATGTTGTCAGTGGAATGAACTTCATACCATCTCCGGTTGCGTCTTCCTTCTTCTTCCAACTGTGGCTGTTCCGTAATCTGAGTTGGAGTCTTCAGAGCTGGTGAATGATCAGTTGTTGAGTCTGGATCCTCAATATTGACATTAGTTTGAACCGGACTCGGTTGGGCTTCGGATGCTGATGCAGTTGGAGGAGCATCAGCTGGAGTTCCTCCTTGGGATGAGCTGGGGTCTTCGCATTCATCTTCAGAGGAGTATGGATCCTCTTCCTCAGTTGCCCAAACCAGTGGTTCAGCTAGGTTCTTTTCCCTTAGAGCTTGTGATCTGGTGAGAACAGGTGGAGCTTGTACATCTGCCTGTTGTTCTTTGACCTGTTCCCTGTACTCAAAAGTAGATTCATCAAAACTAACATGAGGTGTTATTTCCACAACACGAGAGCTGTTGTTGAAAACTCTATATGCCTTGATCCGAGCAGCATATCCAAGAAATATGCCCTTCGAAGCTTTGGCATCAAAAGTTTTCAACTGAGTCTTCCCATTGTTGTGAATATAACACTTAGAACCAAAAACGCGAAAATAAGAAATATCTGGCTTTCTGCGTCTCCATAGCTCATATGGTGTCTTTCCCAACCGCTTGGTTAGAAGAGACCGGTTCTGAGTGTAGCATGCAATGTTGATCACTTCAGCTCAAAATCTCTTTGGCAGAGCTGAGCTGGCTAACATGGATGTGGCTGCATCCTTCAGCGTTCTGTTCCTTCGCTCAGCTACTCCATTCTGTTGCGGAGTACGCGCGACTGATGTCTGATGGGTAATTCCATTCTTCTCGCAATACTCGATGATGGTTTCATTTAGAAACTCCGTTCCACGATCTGATCGGATAGACATGATCTTCATCTCTTGTTGGTTCGATATCCGATCCATCAGCTTGGGTAGCTTATCTCGGGTTTCACTCTTGTGGCGCATGAAAATGGTCCACGTGTACCTCGAGTAATCATCAGTTACAACCAGGGTATACTCGTTCCCGTTCATGCTCTTTGGTGTAACTGGCCCGAAGAGATCCATATGGATCAGCTGTAACACTCGGTCGGTTGAGGGAGTTAACTTCAACCGGAAGGAGGATCTAGCGAGCTTTCCCAGCTGGCATGCACTGCAGATGTGTGTTGTTGAAAACACTCGGTTTGGTATGCCTCTTGCATGTTCTTGTCTGGCGAGTCGGTTCATCGTCTTGAAGTTCAGATGGTTGAGCCTTCTGTGCCACAGCCAGCTCACATCAGAACTGCTCTTTGATAATAGGCAGGTGTCAGGGAGGCTGCTGTTCCAATCAGCGTAGTAGACATTCCCTGTTGGTGATCGATTTCCCAACAATATCACTTGCTTTGATCCGACATCTTTAACCCTGCAACCCTGTGCATCAAACTTGACAGAGAAACCATTATCACAGAATTGGTTGATGGAGAGCAAGTTATGCTTCAATCCATCAACATAAGAGACATTAGAAATTGAAACATGATTGGTTTCAAGGGTACCGTAACCTCTGGTGTAACCTTTTGAGTTATCACCAAAAGTAATTGATGGACCTTCTTTCTCCACGAAACTTCCAAGCAAATTCTTCAGATTCGTCATGTGTTTCGAGCATCCACTGTCCATTACCCATATTGTTGCAGACGCCTTCTTCTTCCTCAGTTGTTTCTCCTGTACCTGCAAAGATAAACTCGCTTAGGTCCCCAATTTCAGTTGGGTCCTGGAGGGTTAGAACTAGTTCCCCCTGGAACTGTGTGTCGCTTTTCCCTATATACTCGGATGGATTTATCATTCCAGATCACTTTTCCTTGATCATCAACTATAACAACACATCGGTTATCCTTAGACTTGTTGTTAGTAGTGATGTTCTGTTTCTTGGGAGGAGTTGGATTTCTCCCATGTTAAGCTTTAGGAGGTAAGGCTTTCCCCCTGTTTTGATGGCGATTTTTATCCTGTTTGATTTGTCTGAATGATCGGACGCCCTGTTGGAATCTTTGTGGCTGATTCTGATTCCAACTTCTTGGGTGTTGTCTGTAACTGTTCATGCCCTGTTGATGATTCATATCATGGCATGAATATTTCCAGTTGTTCGACCTGTTCCTCATTGGTTGACTCCGTTGGAACCTTTGGTCGAACTGATGTTGGAACCACTATTGATTCAGATGATTGAACCCTTGTCTGTTCTGCGGTCGGTTCCATTCCTTCTGATGTTGACTTTGAGGTTGATGCAGAGGTTGGTTCTGATTCTGAGTTCGGTTGCGGTTATGCCTTCGACGCCTCTGATTCCTCTTCTGACTTTTGGAACATTCCCCCTCGGTTGATGTCCCAACCGATGAAACATTTTGTCCTACATCTACTACTCATTTTCCCTTCTCAGTTGTATTTCTATTGGTCGGTCGAACTTGCTGAGAGGTGGAGGTTGGATTAACTTCTGGAGACTCAGCTGTGTTTGACTTGACGGCTATGACTTCTATGGCTTTGATGAAGGTTGCTGGTAGAATTCCAGTATACTTGACAACATCATATCCGAGTCCTGACACGTCATCCATCTGTCTACTGTAACTGATAAGGTTCTCGATGATCTTGGATGACTGATACAGCTTGATTAGATTGTCCTTCTCAGTTTGCAACTGTTTGAGGAGGACGGTTATCTGCTCGGTTTTTCCATCTGACTTCTTTATCAGCTGGTCGATCTGAGCCTCTTGATTTTTCAACTGATCTTGCTGCTCCTTGATCTGTTTCGTCAACTCTTCATCTGTTGGAGTCTTAGCCTCATTCAGTTGACTCTTGAGATTTTCAATCTCCTCGGTTTGGCTCTTGATCAGATCGTCCTTTTCGGTTAAGGAATCTTTAAGTTTGGCGAACTGAGCTTGAAGACTCTTAAACTCAACCGATTGGTGATGCAGCTCCTCACTGAGTTCTTGAAAATCACTCCAGGAGGGTTCCAACTCATCGTCCAGAGATTCCTGCATGTTAGAAGTATTGGAAGTATTTAACTGAGCAGGATTTGATTGTACCTCAATATCATCTTGGTCGGTTCCAAGTGCCATGAGGCATTGATCCTGACCGGTAGCGTTGTTGGTGGAAGTCAGCTCATCCTCATCTTCAGTGTCAGTGTAGATGTCCATGTCGTCAGCTGCTTCTTCTGCAACCATGGCCTTGTTCTTTCCAGCTTGTTTGGCCCTTAACGCATCTCTTTCTTTCTTTGAGAGGTCTGGACAGTCAGCTTTGAAGTGTCCTTCCTTGCCGCATTCAAAGCAACCGTTGGTGACAGGCTTTGAACTGTCTCGAGTTCGGTTTGATTTATAGAATCGTTTGTATTTCCCGAACCGAGTGTCCATGTCGGCTAGTTTCTTTGACAAGGCTGCAATGTTCTGTTGCAGTTCCTCTCTGCTTGGCTCCTTTGCAGTCGTGTCAGCCGATCTGGTTGGCCTCGATGTTCTCGATTTTGAGTAGTCAGCTCAGAGAGCAAATGATTTTGAGGCTGAACCAACATCCTCAAGTCGACTCGTCTGAACCAAGGACTGAGATCTTCTTCGGTTCACCTTATACTCATTTCCCTTTAAGATTGAGAACAATCTTTCAGTTCCCATTTCACCAAGGTCAGCTCGGCTCTCGTGGATATTGGTGAAAGTATCCCACTCAGCCGGTAGAGCTTGTAACACTTTGAGATTGATTTCTCTTAGTGTGTATTTTCCTCTTCGGATGGACTGAATTCTTCTGAGGATGTCCATAAACCGGAGCTCTAGCTGATCAATTGTTTCATCTGTCTTCAGACAAAAATTGTCGAAGTCTTGGCATGCATGTGAGAATTTGTTCTCCTTCGTCTCATCACTTCCTTCACTCAGCGATGCCAAGATGTCCCACATCTCTTTAGCAGTCTCACACTCCTCTATCCAAGGCAGATAATCTTGTCCAACTGTGGACATTATTGTGCTCTAAGCCCAGATGTCTAATTGGCTCACCTTGGCTTCTTCTGGAATATAATCTTCCGGCTGCTTTTCCACAAACTCCATAACAGTATCCCCATCGTTGGGATTTGTGGAAGTGCGAGCTATTCTTTCTTTAATGACGATCGGTCCGGAAGAGAGAACTTGTTGCATCCTGTGATGCTTTGACAGAAGGATCTTCTTCATCCATGTTCTCCATGATGTATAATTGACTACTGAGAACATGACTACTATCTTGTCCTTGACGTCCATCTGCACACAACAACAGAACAAATATGCAAGCAAATATGCACTAGCTTGAAAAAGATCTGTTCAGTTGACCGCTGAAGAAACTTTCTCGAATTCACACCTTGTGAAACAGAGTCAGTAGTCTTTGAACCACTGCTCTGATACCACTTGATGGTCCCGATACGAGTTACTGGTGTATTGGGGGGGGGGGGGGAAATACACCAGTTAAGATTTTTTAACTTTGAAAGCTTAATCCCCAAAAACTTCAGCTGAGTAAAGAAAGTCTCAGCTGAAATCACAACTGAGTAAGAGAACTCAGCTGTGATAGTGGTGCTGTGCGGAAAGTGGTGGAAATTATACTCGTAAAAATAACTCACGCTTTAGTGCAGGGATGGTCAAAAACCAAAACAGTTGAATGTGCAAATATGCAGTTTGTATGCCGGTTAGTTTGGTCAGTTGAAAATGCAATAAGTAACTGAACAGAAATAAACACAGACACACAGAATTTAACGTGGTTCGGAGATAACCCTCCTACATCCATGGGGAGTTGTGAATCCACACAACTCTGTCCAAGTTTTTCTGGACAAACCACTCAGCTTACGCGGGCTGAGCAACCGTTAAGGATAAGTTTGCAGGTACTTATCAACCTTTACAGTTAAGTTTACGGGTACTTAACAACCTAGCTACTCAATTGCAGGAAGAGTAGAATCCTAAACCTTTTCAGGTGAAAGAAAAAGGGTTTCCAACTAAAAGCTCTAACGTGAAGTGAGCTAAGATCTAACTCTCTACGAACTCTCACTAAGTGATGTTCTCAAGGTTTGATCTAAAGACACAAAAACTATCTAACTCTTAGAACTCTCAACAAGTGATGTTCTAAAAGATTCAGTTCAGCTCGTGAAGAATGTTGCTATTTTCTTTTCGCTCTCAGATTTCTTCTCGCGTGTGTGTCTTCTCTTATCAGTGTCTTATATATCTCGAATGAATGAAGGCCTCTATTTATAGGCGGAGAGTATCAACTAGCCGTTGGAGGAGCTGTTGATCTCTGATTGTTGAAAGCGATGGCTTGTCTCTCATCTCTGCAGACTTTCCCGATATGGCATCTGTGCTCTTCTGCTTTCCATCTGAGACAGCCTTGTGTTGGGCCAAATGGGGTAATGACTGAACGGTCAAACCCTCATGTGACTTCCTTTAGAAATTCAAATTCAAATCTTTCTGACAGTCAACCTCGGTTAGTCGGTTGAAAATCTTGATCTTTATCTGAGTGGTCTTCAGCTGATGTTCTGACTGATCCGTTGAACTCTCAGCTGACTTTGAACTTCATGTTGAGACTTCTTTATAACTTCCCCCTTCTTGAAACGTTCTCTTTATCGGATGGCATTCTATAGCTGATGTTTCAACTGAACAGTTAGCTTGAACTCTCAGCTGTCAAAAAAAACATTCCCCTTTTTGGCATAGCTCTCTCATCAGGCAGAGTCTTGTAACTGATGTTCCTTATCCGATCTTTCATCCGGGGTTGTATCCGAGTGTTGCTATGTTGCCGTCTTCAGCTGGAGATCTGTAAAGATAAAATCTAAACAATGCTCAAACAGCGAGCCTAACAGCTAACATTAGGAACTGGCAACATCTACTCGGTTGGGGTCAGTTGGTTTTGAATTCATCAAAACTCATACTAATAAATTTCCCAACACAACTCCATCAACCGACCGAGTGTTACAGCTGATCCACATGGATCTCTTTGGGCCAGTTACACCAAAAAGCATGAATGGTAACGAGTATACCCTTGTTGTAACTGATGATTATTCCAGATACACGTGGACCATTTTCATGCGTCACAAGAGTGAAACCCGAGATGAGCTACCCAAGCTGATGGATCGGATATCGAACCAACAAGAGATGAAAATTATTTCCATCCAATCAGATCGTGGAACTGAGTTTCTAAATGAAACCATCATCGAGTACTGCGAGAAGCATGGAATTACTCATCAAACATCAGTTGCGCGTACTCCGCAACAGAATGGAGTAGCCGAGCGAAGGAACCGAACGCTGAAAGATGCAACTACATCCATGTTGACAAGCTCAGCTCTGCCAAAGAGATTTTGGGCTGCGGCCATCAACACAGCCTGCTACACCCAGAACCGGTCTCTTTTGACCAAGCGGTTGGGAAAGACACCATACGAGCTATGGAGACGTAGGAAGCCAGATATTTCATATTTTTGTGTTTTTGGTTCTAAGTGTTATATTCACAACAATTGGAAGACTCGGTTGAAAACTTTTGATGCCAAGGCTTCAAAGGGCATATTTCTCGGATATGCCGCTCAGATCAAGGCTTATAGAGTTTTCAACAATAGCTCTCGTGTTGTGGAGATAACACCTCATGTTAGTTTTGATGAATCTACTTTTGAGTGCAGAGAACAGGCTAAAGGACAACAGGTTGATCCACAAGTTCTACCAGCTCTCACCAGATCGCAGGCTCTAAGGGAAAAGAATCTAGCTAAACCATTGGTATGGGCAACCGAGGATGATGATCCTTACTCCTCTGAAGATGAATGCGAGGACCCCAGCTCATCTCAAGGGGGAACTTCAGCTGATTCCACTCCAACTGCATCAGCATCCGAAGCCCAACCAAGCCCGGTTCAAAAATTTGTCAATATTGAGGATCCAGACTCAACAGCTGATCAATCACCAGTTATGAAGATTCCAGCATCTCCCACAACTCAGGATTCACCATTAGTTGAAATCCTGGAACAACCACTATTGGAAGAAGAAGGAAGACGCAACAGAAGATGGTATGAAGATCATTTCACTGACAACATCATCGGGGATCCAACCAAAGGTGTACGTACAAGGAGCAGAGTTGCAAATCCAGATTCGACTGAGGAAGATTCCAACACTTACGCTCAATATGCTGAGGAGTTGGCAGTTCTTGAGGAGTTCGAGTAAGCTGGAGATGTTGCCATGATATCTTGCTTCGTAGCTAATGTGCCAGAACCGAAGAATGTTATGGAAGCTCTCAACTGTGTTCACTGGACAACAGCCATGCAAGAAGAACTGAACGAATTTCTACGCAACTGTGTATGGGAGTTGGTAGAAAGACCAAATGGTGTCAAAGTCATTGGATTAAAATGGATTTTCAAGAACAAGAGAGACGCCATTGGATTCATCGTGAGGAATAAGGCAAGGTTGGTAGCTCAAGGATATTGCCAACAAGAAGGAATCGATTTTGAGGACTCCTTCACGCCAGTTGCAAGGCTGGAAGCCATCCGAATCTTTCTAGCCTATGCTGCATTTCACAAGTTCAAGGTCTATCAGATGGATGTGAAGTGTGCCTTCCTCAACGGTGATATCAAGGAAGATGTATATGTTGAACAGCCTTCCGGTTTTGAGACTGGAGATGGAAGAGTGTATAAGTTGAAGAAAGCAATCTATGGATTGAAGCAAGCACCCAGGGCTTGGTATGACACTTTTTGTGGTTTTCTTCTGAACTCGGGGTTCAAACGAGGGTCAGTTGACAAAACACTGTTCACCATCAAAGTTGGAGAAGATATACTTGTTGTGCAAATCTACGTCGACGACATCATATTCGGTTCCAAGTCGAAGGAGCTGTGTGAAAAATTCTCAAATCTCATGAAGGAGAAGTTCGAGATGTCGATGATGGGGGAGATGAACTATTTTCTTGGACTTCAAGTGAAGCAATCACTAGATGGGATTTTCATCAATCAGTCCAAGTATACAAAGGAGCTCATCACCAAGTTCGGATTGCAGACAAGTAAGACCACAAGGATCCCGATGAATACTAACTAGAAGATTGAACCTGGAACTGAGGGAAAGCTCGTGGATGCCAGTAAGTATAGAGGGATCATCGGTTCTTTGCTATATCTAACCGCCAGTCGGCCAGACATATCTTACGCGGTTGGAGTGTGTGCTCGGTTCCAAGTTCAATCGAAAGAAGCTCACATGTTGGCAGCAAAGAACATCATCAATTATCTGAAGGGTACAGTTAATGTTGGGTTATGGTATCCAACCGACGATAATATCCAACTGACTGGATACTCAGATGCAGATCTAGTCGGAGATCGGTTGGACAGGAAGTCCACATCTGGACATTGTCAGTTCATGGGAAGCAAGCTAGTTTCGTGGTTCTCCAAGAAACATGCATGTGTTGCCACTTCTACAACCGAGTCAGAGTATATGGCTGCCAGTAGTTGTTGCATGCAAGTGTTGTGGCTCAAGCAACACCTAAAAGACTATGAAGTTGCAACTGGACAGGTTCCCATTCATTGTGATAGCTCAAGTGTCATTGCTATCTCTTTGAATCCTGTTCACCATTCTCGGACGAAGCATATTGACATCCGACATCATTTCATCCGAGATTATATTGAGAAGAAGGACGTATCCATGGAGAAAATTCCAACTGAGATTCACATAGCAGATATCTTCACCAAACCTCTAGCCGAAACGCGGTTCAAGATGTTATGTGATTTACTTGGATTGTTGGATCCATCAGATGAGAAACCAGCTGAGGTGAAGAGATAGATATCTATCTGAGGGGGAAGCTCAGATGAAGGGGGAATCTCAGATGCGGATTACCAACCGACGACATCAGACGTCAGCTGAACAGACGAACTCGAGTCAGTTGATGGTATGCTGCAACGTTGGATCAGACATCAGCTGAACAAACGAACTCGAGTCAGTTGATGGTATGCCGCAACATCGGAACACAGCTGATTCCAACATCAGGTGACAGGTGAACACAGCTGATTCCAACATCGGCTGGCATGTAACATTTATGGCTGAAGGTGTTATGATCTTAAATGAGAATGTTTGAAATAAATTCAAACATTCCTGAACATGTCAGTTACATTAAAATAGCCATCATGCCGCATTTAATGTAAAGTACGGCTGAACATCAATAGCCTACTTTATAGTGCGACTGGGTTGACATGAAAAATAGTTCACCTTCTCACGCGCTGGTCGAAACTCGGTTCGTGACGTCAAGTCAAAGCTAGTCAACAGTCGCGTAATCTCAGCCGTTGATGGATTCGCGCCATTCAACCCTAGCCGTCGATTTCAACCGAGCCTAAAACCTATAAAAGGCGGAAAATCAGGAAGTGATCTCTTACCTTCCTCATTCGTGTTTATCTGCAGTAACTGTTCATCATCTTCTCAGATTTTGTCTAACTATTTACTGCAAGTTTTTCTTTCCTTCTTATATATATCTTCTCAGACTCATTAAATGGCACCCAAAGAAAAGAAAATGGCTTCTTCTGGACCCTCCCTAGTCCCTACCTCTTATGAAGAATCGTTCGACTTGCTAGTGTCAAAGATACATTTCGAACAGATTTTGTCTGACGATGAATTGGAGTCACCGGTGCTGTCTCCTCTCGCAAATATTCTCAGGGAAGACGGCCTACTGGAATGGGCAAAGCTCTTCCCCTCCCACCTGCTCAGGCGCCAGGTCGGAGAGTTCTACGTGAACCTGCAGTCGTCCATCGATAGCAGAGATGGCGTCACTACAGAGGTTTCTTGTTGGCAACGCGACGTTCCGGCCAGAACCATCCACCGTGTGACCGTACCCACAGCAGTTTCCGATTTCCTCAGCCAAATCATTCCCGTAAACCACATCGCCACGGACACGGTTGAAAATATAACCGATGCAGATGCTGATGCGTTTCTGAAAAGTGCTCTGATCATCCCGGAGAAGTTGAAGAGCAATATGCAGAGGACCAAGTTAAATCCAGAACATCGACTCCTATTCGATGTTGTATCCAAGGTCGTATTTGGTTACAGCGAGGCTTTCGGAGACATCAGCCGACCGAAGCTCAAGCAGTTACTGGCCTTGGAACACAAACATGAGATCAATTGGTTCCAGTATTTTCTTAACCAACTGATCTTGGAGAAGCAGAAGATCTCCGAGACCACAACCGAATCAGGGGAGAGACTGTTGAGTGTCAAGGGAACTCTAAACTTCGGTTGCAAAATCTCCACTCTGATCCTGCTCGCAACCAAGGGTCAGATTATGGTATGGGAGGACTGCGAGGAGACTCCTATGAAGAAGTTGATGTTGTTCCCAACAGCAAAGAAAGCTCAGGAGGTGATTAGGAGTGTTTATACTCCTAAGGAGAAGAAGGATGCTGGGAAGACAACTGAACCCAAGGACACAGCTGAGGAGAAACCAGCTGTCAGCCGCCCCTCCAAATCGAAAGCTGCTCGCCGACGCAGAGCTGAGTCAGAAAAAGAAAAGGAGGAGGAGCCAGCCAAGAAGAAGCTGAGGGTGAAGTTCAAGAAGACGGTTGCAATGCCAGCCGAGGAAGTTATAGCAAAAATAGTGGAACTGCGCAAAACGGGACCCGACGCAAAAACTATTATGTCCACGGAATCCTTATCTAAAGGCTCAAGACCCCTTATGATTGGAATTCCTATCCATCGTGCTGAACAAAGAGCTCCAATTTTTGGACCGGGCCCTATGGGTACCCCTAGGGGCCTGGACTAAAAACTATTTTGGCCATAACTTCTTTGTTACTCGCCCGATTCGGTCGATGTTTATGTCCATGGAATCCTTATCTAAAGGCCTAAGACCCCTAATGATCGGAATTCCTATCCATCATGCCGAACAAAGAGCTTCAATTTTCGGGCCGGACCTTAGGATCCCTAGGGGCTCGGGGGCTGAAAAATCATTCGAAACGAAATGTTGATTTTTTCGTACATTAGCACATACACATGTATTTATGGCATTTTAAAGTGAGCATGCATAATTGGAAGGCCCAGATCGCGGGTAAATCGGCCGAATACGCCCCAAAATAGTCACTTTTTCGCTTGTTTTGGGCTCTCACGAAGTTCTCGTAAAGCTAAATAATAGAAAAAGTGGATTTTGACTTTGTGGAGGATAGCCCTTGGAATAAGGTTTCCAACGCCGCTTGAATCGGTGAAATCAGACAAATAACCTAGAAGTTACGGCAAAAAATAGTGGAATTGGGCAAAACGGGACCCGACACAAAAACTATTTTGGCCATAACTTTTTCGTTTCTCGCCCGATTCGGTCGATCTTCATGTCCACGGAATCCTTATCTAAATGCCCAAGAACTCTCATGATTGGAATTCCTGTCCATCGTGCTGAACAATAAGTTCCAATTTTTGGGCCGGGCCCTAGGGGTACCCCTAGGGCCTGGGCTAAAAACTGTTTTGGCCATAACTTTTTCGTTACTTGCCCGATTTGGTCGATCTTTATGTCCATGGAATTCTTATCTAAAGGCCTAGGACACCTAATGATCAGAAGTCCTGTCCATCGTGCCGAACAAAGAGCTTCAATTTTTGGGCAAGGCCATAGGGATACCCCTAGAGGCTCGGGGGCTGAAAAATCATCCGAAATGAAATGTTGATTTTTTCACACATTAGCACATACACATGTATTTATGGCATTTTTAAGTGAGCTTGCGTAGTTCGAAGGCCAAGATCGCGGATAAATCGGCCGAATACGCCCCAAAATAGTCACTTTTTCTCTTGTTTTGGACTCTCACTAAGTTCTCGTAAAGCAAAATAATAGGAAAAGTAAATTTTGACTTTTTGGGGAATAGGCCTTGAATTAAGGTTTCCAACGCCGCTTGAATCAGCCAAATCGGACAAATAGCCTAGAAGTTATGGCAAAAATAGTGGAACTACGCAAAACGGGACCCGACGCAAAAACTATTTTGACCATAACTTCTTCGTTTCTCGCCCGATTTGGTCGATCTTTATTTCCACAGAATACTTATCTAAAGGGACAAGACCCCTCATGAATGGAATTTCTATCCATCGCGCTGAACAAAGAGCTCCAATTTTTGGGTCGGACCCTAGGGGCTCGGGGGCTGAAAAGTCATCCGAAACGAAATGTTGATTTTTTCGCACATTAGCACATACACATGTATTTATGGAATTTTAAAGTGAGCTTGCGTAGTTCGAAGGCCAAGATCGCTGATAAATCGGCCGAATACGCCCCAAAATAGTCACTTTTTCGCTTGTTTTGGACTCTCACTAAGTTCTCGTAAAGCAAAATAATAGGAAAAGTAAATTTTGACTTTTTGTGGAATAGCCCTTGAATTAACGTTTCCAACGCCACTTGAATCGGCCAAATCGGACAAATAGCCTAGAAGTTATGGTAAAAATAGTGGAACTGTGCAAAACGGGGCCCGACGCAAAAACTATTTTGGCCATAACTTCTTCGTTTCTCGCCCGATTCGGTCGATCTTTATTTCCACAGAATCCTTATCTAAAGGGACAAGACCCCTTATGATTGGAATTCCTATCCATCGCGCTGAACAAAGAGCTCCAATTTTTGGGTCGGGCCCTAGGGGTACCCCTAAGGGTCTAGGCTAAAAACTATTTTGGCCATAACTTCTTCGTTACTCGCCCGATTCAGTCGATCTTTATGTCCACGGAATCCTTATCTAATGGCCTAACAATAAGTTCCAATTTTTGGGCCGGGCCCTAAGGGTACCCCTAGGGGCTTGGGCAAAAAACTATTTTGGCCATAACTTCTTCGTTACTCGCCCGATTCGGTCGATCTTTATGTCCAAGGAATCCTTATCTAAAGGCCTAAGACCCCTAATAATCGGAATTCTTGTCCATCGTGCCGAACAAAGAACTTCATTTTTCGAGCCGGGCCCTACGGGTACTCCTAGGGGCTCGGGGGTTGAAAAATCATCCGAAACAAAATGTTGATTTTTTTGCACATTAGCACATATACATGTATTTATAGCATTTTAACGTGAGCTTGCGTAATTGGAAGGCCCAGATCGCGGGTAAATCGGCCGAATACGCCCCAAAATAGTCATTTTCTCGCTTATTTTGGACTCTCACGAAGTTCTCGTAAAGCAAAATAATAGGAAAAATAGATTTTGACTTTGTGGGGGATAGCCCTTGGAAAAAGGTTTCCAACGCCGCTTGAATCGGCCAAATCGGACAAATAGCTTAGAAGTTACGGAAAAAATAGTGGAATTGGGCAAAACGGGACCCGACGCAAAAACTATTTTGGCCAAAACTTCTTCGTTTCTCACCCAATTCGGTCGATCTTTATGTCCACAGAATCTTTATCTAAATGCCCAAGAACCCTGATGATCCGAATTCCTGTCCATCGTGCTGAACAATAAGTTCCAATTTTTGGGCCGGGCACCCTAGGGGCCTGTGCTAAAAATTATTTTGGCCATGACTTTTTCGTTACTCGTCCGATATGGTCGATTTTTATGTCCACGGAATCCTTATCTAAATTTCTAAGACTCCTAATGATCGGAAGTCCTATCCATCGTGCCGAACAAAGAGCTTCAATTTTTGGGCAAGTCCCTAGGGATACCCCTAGGGGCTCGAGGGCTGAAAAATCATCCGAAATGAAATGTTGATTTTTCCGCACATTAACACATACACATGTATTTATGGCATTTTTAAGTGAGCTTGCGTAATTTGAAGGCCCAGATCGCGGGTAAATCGGCCAAATACGCCCCAAAATAGTCACTTTTTCGCTTATTTTGGACTCTGGCAAAGTTCTCGTAAAGCAAAATAAAAATAAAAGTGGATTTTGAATTTTTGGTTGATAGCCCTTGGAATAAGGTTTCCAACGCCGCTTGAATCGGCCAAATTGGACAAATAGCCTAGAAGTTATGGAAAAAATAGTGAACTGCGCAAAACGGGACCCGACGCAAAAACTATTTTGGCCATAACTTCATCGTTTCTCGCCCGATTCGGTCGATCTTTATGTCCACGGAATCCTTATCTAAATGCCCAAGAACCCTCATGATCGGAATTCCTGTCCATCGTGCCGAACAATAAGTTCTAATTTTTGGGTCGGGCCCTAGGGGCTTGGGCACAAAACTATTTTGGCTATAACTTTTTCGTTACTCGCCCGATTTCGTCGATCTTTATGTCCACAGAATCCTTATCTAAAGGCCTAGGGTTCCTAATGATCGGAAGTCCTGTCCATCGTGCCGAACAAAGAGCTTCAATTTTTGGCCAAGGCCCTAAGGGGTACCCCTAGGGGCTCGGGGGCTGAAAAATCATCCGAAATGAAATGTTGAATTTTTCGCACATTAGCACATACACATGTATTTATGGAATTTTTAAGTGAGCTTGCGTAATTCGAAGGACCAGATCGCGGGTAAATCGGCCGAATACGCCCCAAAATAGTCACTTTTTTGCTTTTTTTGGACTCTGACGAAGTTCTCGTAAAGCAAAATAATAGTAAAAGTGGATTTTGACATTTTGGAGGATATCACTAGGAATAAGGTTTCCAACGCCGCTTGAATCGGCCAAATCGGACAAATAGTCTAGAAGTTATGGCAAAAATAGTGGAACTGCGCCAAACGGGACACGACGCAAAAACTATTTTGGCCATAACTTCTTCGTTTCTCGCCCAATTCGGTCGATCTTTATGTCCACGGAATCCTTATCTAAAGGCTCAAGACCCCTCATGATTGGAATTCCTATCCATAGTGCTGAACAAAGAGCTCCAATTTTTGGGCCGGGCCTAAAAACTATTTTGGCCATAACTTCTTAGTTACTCGCCCGATTTAGTCGATCTTTATGTCCATGGAATCCTTATCTAAAGGCCTAACAATAAGTTCAAATTTTTGGGCCGGGCCCTAAGGGTAGCCCTAGGAGCCTGGGCTAAAAACTATTTTGGCCATAACTTCTTCGTTACTCGCCCAATTCGGTCGATCTTTATGTCCAAGGAATCCTTATCTAAAGGCCTAAGACCCCTAATGATCGGAATTCCTGTCCATCGTGCCGAACAAAGAGCTTCAATTATCGGGCCGGGCCCCAGTGGCTTAGGGGTTGAAAAATCATCCGAAACGAAATGTTGATTTTTTCGCACATTAGCACATACACATGTATTTATGGCATTTTAAAAGTGAGCTTTCATAATTTAAAGGCCCAGATCGCAGGTAAATCGGCCGAATACGCCCCAAAATAGTTATTTTTTCACTTGTTTTGGACTCTCACGAAGTTCTCGTAAAGCAAAATAATAGAAAAATTGGATTTTGACTTAGTGGAGGATAGCCCTTGGAATAAGGTTTCCTACGCCGCTTGAATCGGCCAAATCGGATAAATAGCCTAGAAGTTATGGCAAAAAAAGTGGAATTGCGCAAAACGGGACCCGACGCAAAAACTATTTTGGCCATAACTTCTTCGTTTCTCGCCCGATTCAGTCGATCCTTATGTCCACGGAATCCTTATCTAAATGCCGAAGAACCCTCATGATCGAAATTCCTGTCCATCGTGCCGAAGAATAAGTTCCAATTTTTGGTTTGCGCCCTAGGGGTTACCCCTAGGAGCCTGGGCTAAAAACTATTTTGGCCATAACTTTTTCGTTACTCACCCGATTTGGTCGATCTTTATGTCCACGGAATTCTTATCTAAAGGCCTAAAACCCCTAATGATCGGAACTTCTGTCCATCGTGTCGAACAAAGAGTTTTAATTTTTGGACAAGGCCCTAGGGCTACCACCTAGGGGCTCGGGGGATGAAAAATCATCCAAAATGAAATGTTAATTTTTTCGCACATTAGCACATACACATGTATTTATGGAATTTTAAAGTGAGCTTGCGTAATTCGAAGGCTCAGATCGCGGATAAATCGGCCGAATACGCCCCAAAATAGTCACTTTTTCGCTTGTTTTGGACTCTCACTAAGTTCTCGTCAAGCAAAATAATATGAAAAGTGGATTTTGACTTTTTGGGGTATAGCCCTTGGAATAAGGTTTCCAACGCCGCTTGAATCGGCCAAATCGGACAATTAGCCCAGAAGTTATGGCAAAAATAGTGGAACTGCGCAAAACGGGACCCGACGCAAAAACTATTTTGGCAATAACTTCTACGTTTCTCGCCCGACTCGGTCGATCTTTATGTCCACAGAATCCTTATCTAAAGGTAGAAGACCCCTCATGATTGGAATTCCTATCCATCGCGCTGAACAAAGAGCTCCAATTTTGGGGCTGGGCCCTAGCCCTAGGGGCCTGGGCTAAAAACTATTTTGGCCATAACTTATTCGTTACTCGCTCGATTCGGTCGATCTTTATGTCAACGGAATCCTTATCTAAAAGCCTAAGAGCCCTCATGATCGGAATTACTGTCCATCGTGCTTAACAATAAGTTCCAATTTTTGGGCCGGGCCCTAGGGGGTACCCCTTGGGGTCTGGGCTAAAAACTATTTTGGCCATAACTTCTTCGTTACTCGCCCGATTCGGTCGTTCTTTATGTCTACAGAATCCTTATCCAAAGTCCTAGGACTCCTAATGATCGGAAGTCCTGTGCATCGTGCCGAACAAAGAGCTTCAATTTTTGGGCAAGCCCCTAGGGATAGCCCTAGAGGCTCGGGGGCTGAAAAATCATCCGAAATGAAATGTTGATTTTTTCGCACATTAGCACATATACATGTATTTATGGAATTTTTAAGTGAGCTTGCGTAATTTGAAGGCCCCGATCGCAGGTAAATCAAATCGGCCGATACGCCCCAAAATAGTCACTTTTCGCTTTTTAGGACTCTCACTAAGTTCTCGTGAAGCAAAATAATAGGAAAAGTGGATTTTAACTTTGTGGGGATAGCCCTTGGAATAAGATTTCTAATGCCACTTGAATCGGCCAAATCGGACAAATAGCCTAGAAGTTACGGCAAAAATAGTAGAACTTCGCAAAACGGGACCCAACGCAAAAACTATTTTCGCCATAACTTCTTCGTTTCTCGCCCGATTCGATCGATCTTTATGTCCACGGAATCCTTATCTAAATGCCCAAGAACCCTCATGATCGGAATTTCTGTCCATCGTGCCGAACAATAAGTTCCAATTTTTGGGCCAGGCCCTAGGGGTACCTCTAGGGGCCTGGGCTAAAAACTATTTTGGCCATAACTTTTTTGTTAATCGCCCGATTTTGTCGATCTTTATGCTCACGAAATCCTTATCTAAAGGCCTAGGACTCCTAATGATCAAAAGTCCTGTCCATCGTGTCGAACAAAGAGCTTCAATTTTTGGGCAAGGCCCTAGGGGTACCCCTAGGGGCTCGGGGGCTGAAAAATGATCCGAAATGAAACGTTGATTTTTTTCGCACATTAGCACATACACATGTATTTATGGTATTTTTAGGTGAGCTTGCGTAATTTGAAGACCCAGATCGCGGGTAAATCGGCCGAATACGCCCCACAATAGTCACTTTTTCGCTTTTTTTGGACTCTGACGAAGTTCTCGTAAAGTAAAATAATAGTAAAAGTGGATTTTGACATTTTGGAGGATATCACTAGGAATAAGGTTTCCAACGCCGCTTGAATCGGCCAAATCGGACAAATAGTCTAGAAGTTATGGCAAAAATAGTGGAACTGCGCAAAACGGGACCCGACGCAAAAACTATTTTGACCATAACTTCTTCGTTTCTCGCCCAATTCGGTCGATCTTTATGTCCACGGAATCCTTATCTAAAGGCTCAAGACCCCTCATGATTGGAATTCCTATCCATCGTGCTGAACAAAGAGCTCCAATTTTTGGGCCGGGCCCTAGGGGTACCCCTAGGGGCCTGGACTAAAAACTATCTTGGCCATAACTTCTTCGTTACTCGCCCGATTTGGTCGATCTTTATGTCCAGGGAATCCTTATCTAAAGGCCTAACAATAAGTTCAAATTTTTGGGCCGAGCCCTAAGGGTACCCCTAGGAGCCTGGGCTAAAAACTATTTTGGCCATAACTTCTTCGTTACTCGCCGAATTCGGTCGATCTTTATGTCCAAGGAATCCTTATCTAAAGGCCTAAGACCCCTAATGATCGGAATTCATGTCCATCGTGCCGAACAAAGAGCTTCAATTATCGGGCCGGGCCCCAGGGGCTCAGGGGCTAAAAAATCATTCGAAACGAAATGTTGATTTTTTCGCACATTAGCACATACACATGTATTTATGGAATTTTAAAGTGAGCTTGCGTAGTTCGAAGGCCCAGATCGCGGGTAAATCGGCCGAATACGCCCCAAAATAGTCACTTTTTCGCATGTTTTGGACTCTCACTAAGTTCTCGTAAAGCAAAATAATAGGAAAAGTGGATTTTGACTTTTTGAGGGATAGCCCTTGGAATAAGGTTTCCAGCGCCGCTTTAATCGGCCGAATCGAACAAATAGCCTAGAACTTGTGGCAAAAATAGTGGAACTGCGCAAAACGGGACCCGACGCAAAAACTCATTTGGCCATAACTTCCTCGTTTCTCGCCCGATTCGGTCGATCTTTATGTCCACGGAATCCTTATTTAGATGCCTAAGAACCCTCATGATCGTAATTTCTGTCCATTGTGCCGAACAATAAGTTCCAATTTTTGGGCCGGGCCCTAACGGTACCCCTAGGGGCCTGGGCTAAAAACTATTTTGGCCATAACTTCTTCGTTACTCGCCCGATTCAGTCGGTCCTTATGTCCACGGAATCCTTATCTAAAGGCCTAAGACTCCTAATGATCGGAAGTCATGTCCATCGTCCCGAACAAAGAGCCTCAATTTTTGGGCAAGGCCCTAGGGGTGCCCCTAGGGAATCGGGGGCTAAAAAATCATCCGAAATGAAACGTTGATTTTTTCGCACATTAGCACATACACATGTATTTATGGCATTTTAAAGTGAGCTTGCGTAATTTGAAGGACCACATCGCGTATAAATCGGCCGAATACGCCCCTAAATAGTCACTTTTTCGCTTGTTTTGGACTCTCACGAAGTTCTCGTAAAGAAAAATAATAGGAAAAGTAGATTTTGACTTTTTGGAGGATAGCCCTTGGAATAAGGTTTCCAACGCCGCTTGAATCGGCCAAATCGGACAAATAGCCTAGAAGTTATGGCAAAAATAGTGGAACTGCGCAAAACGGGACCCGACGCAAAAACTATTTTGGCCATAACTTCTTCGTCTTCGCCCGATTCGGTCGATCTTTATGTCTACGGAATCCTTATCTAAAGTCCCAAGACCACTCATGATTGGAATTCCTATCCATCGTGCTGAACAAAGAGCTCCAATTTTTGGGCCGGGCCCTAGGGGCATGGGCTAAAAACTGTTTTGACATAACTTCTTCATTACTCGCCCGATTCGGTCTATCTTTATGTCCACAGAATCCTTATCTAAAGACCTAAGACTCTTAATGATCGGAATTCCTATCCATTGTGCCGAACAAAGAGCTTCAATTTTCGGGCCGGGCCGGGCCCTAGCGGTACCCCTAGGGGCTCGGGGGCTGAAAAATTATCCGAAATGAAATGTTGATTTTTTCGCACATTAGCACATACACATGTATTTATGGTATTTTTAAGTGAGCTTGCATAATTTGAAGACCTAGATCGCGGGTAAATCGGCCGAATACGCTCCAAAATAGTCACTTTTTTGCTTGTTTTGGACTCTTACGAAGTTCTCGTAAAGCAAAATAATAGGAAAAGTGGATTTTGACTTTTTGGAGGATAGTCCTTGGAATAAGGTTGCCAACGTCGCTTGAATCGGCCAAATCAAACAAATAGCCTAGAACTTATGGCAAAAATAGTGGACTTGCGCAAAACGGGACCCGACGCAAAAACTATTTTGGTCATAACTTCTTCGTTTCTCGCCCGATTCGGTCGATCTTTATGTCCACAGAATCCTTATCTAAAGGCCCAAGACCCTTCATGATTGGAATTCCTATCCATCGTGCTAAAAAAAGAGCTCCAATTTTTGGGTCGGGCCCCCTAGGGGCATGGGCAAAAAATCATTTTGGCCATAACTTCTTTAATACTCGCCCGATTCGGTCTATCTTTATGTCCACATAATCCTTATCTAAAGGCCTAAGACTCCTAATGATCGGCATTCCTGTTCATCGTGCCGAACAAAGAGCTTAAATTTTCGGGCTGGGCCCTAGGGGTCCTACCCCTAGGGGCTCGGGGGCTAAAAAATCATCCGAAATAAAATGTTCATTTTTGCGCACATTAGTACATACACATGTATTTATGGCATTTTAAAGTGATCTTGCGTAATTTGAAGGCCCAGATCGCGGGTAAATCGGCCGAATATGCCCCAAAATAGTCACTTTTTCGCTTGTTTTGAACTCTCACGAAGTTCTCGTAAAGCAAAATAATAGGAAAAGTGGATTTTGACTTTTTGGAGGATAGCCCTTGGAATAAGGTTTCCAAAATATATATATCGTGGGAACCCGCAGCCGCTACCTTTGGTGCACACTGGATAAACTCTCGTCCACTGTGCAGTAGCCTGCAAACCACACAAGGCAGGTAAACCACACTTTCCAAGTACATGTGTGGCAGGCTCGACCTATAGAGGCGCTTAATGAAGTTCGAACGCGAGACCTTTCAGTCTCAGGCTCTCACTTTTACCTCTAGACTATCCCCAAAGGGACATGAAGTCCGTTATACTGTCTACATAGGAGGGTGTTTGAATACAGGAGCAGACGCAGAAATATATATGATGAGGTGCTAAAAATAAAATTTCGAGTAACATGAGTTTCGAAATCGATTTTTTTGGGAAACACATGGATATAGGGGGGAAGTTTTTTTGTTGGGGGTCGCTGAGCATCCACCCCTGTTTGAATTCATACCACTAAAACTAGCGTATAACCCGTCGAAAATCGACGGAAAATTATAAAAATTAATAAAATTATTAAATAGTACTAATATGTGATAGATTTTAAAATAATTTATTTGTTAATTATTTTAGCGTTAAATAATTCAATTATGCAATCTACTAAACTCGTTTAAAATTTATATCCCTTGAACACATCTCAAATTCAATTAAAGAATAATTTTACCACATGTTTACGTCTCAAACCCATATGGTTATGTTTGTTAAAAATTATAATTAATATATTCTCATTACTTTCGGTAATTGTTAAAGCTCTATTCTTCTACAAAATCGATGTGGGCAAAAATATATTTCTCTCTCAAATGAAAGCGACTCTTAAGCTGAATCTTTTAGCTTTTTATGAAGAAAAAGAGGTAAGAGAAGGAGTGAGTAGTGAGAGAGAGAGAGAGAGAGAGAGAGAGAGAGAGAGAGAGGAGAGAGAGAGATAGCGAATAATACTATAAATGTTAAGATTATCTATAAGATGAAAATGAACCTAAATACCCCACATTATGAATTCAACACAAGATTAAAAAAAAAAAATAAGTTAAATCATCGCTTCACAATCATCCCGTCTATCCCGACGGTTCCGACCTGGAATCGGCCTATTGACTACATTACTGATTTTAAGTTATATAAATAATCATCTTCCAAATATGTTCACAAAAAAATTAATGATGGCATTTGTTTTCTTTTTACTTGAAATTAATATTTAATTATTTACATAACTATATTCCAAAAATATTCACACAATATTTAATAAATAAAAATTTAATTATAAATTGTAGTATTATATAAATAATCATCTTCCAAATATATTCATAGAGAAATAAATGATGACATTCGTTTTCTTTTTTACCAGCTTCGAGAATAACTTTTTTAACTGGGAATAGAACTTTAAGAATTGTTTCACTATGTACTTGGTAGTTTTTCCTTTTTACAAAACTTTATGTGGAATGATTGTGATTCATAAAATTATTTAGTCAATGATATAAGATAAAAGTTGACCATAAATATCCTTAATTTTATGAGCTCAAAATCATATAATATATTAAAAATAAAAAGTTGTCCCGCAAGCACTGAATTGGCCCCTCTACGCGCACGATTCTTTGTCAGAATTGGCTCGCTGATAAATCATTAGTAATTTTTCTGCCAATTTTCTTACATATTCTACAACAAAGACGATTAATCAAACAATTTGAGATGATGTGTTTAGGATTATTCAAACTTGTTTGAAATTTATATACTCGTACTTGTTTAAAATCCGATTAAAAAATTAGTCATTTGTGTTCCTTTCTGAAAAAAAAAATCCGTACATTAGTCTATCACCACAGCTCTGCGTCGGAACTGGTCCGTTGACCACGACTCTAATTTATAAGTGCATAATTTGTAAAATTTGTTTAGAATTTATATAGATCCAAAAATTTAATAAAAATAATGATTGTACTATTCGTTATCGTCCTTAATCGTATAGTAATATTTGTTAATTAAAATTATAGATTATGCAAAGTTGGAAACCCAACTACAAATAACGTAAAAATTATTTCATGAATGAAGATTATAGGTTTTAGAAAATACGTGGGGAAAAAAGCATAAAATAAAAAAAAATTCGAGTTGAGGTAACCGTTGGTTGGGAATTGGCTCGTCTACCGCCACGGTTCCGGGTCAGAATTGGCCGGTTGACCACGATTTTGATTTATAAATGCATAATTTATAAAACTCGTTTAGAATTTGTATAGACTCAAAACTTTTAAAAAAAATTGATTGTACTTTCATTCTCATCTTAACTGTATAGTAGTAATATTTACTAATTACAATTATAAATTATGCAAAGTTGGAAACTCAACTACAAATAACGTAAAAATCAATTCATAGATGACGTTTCTAGATTTTAGAAAATACATGAAAAAAATGAACAAAATAAAAATTTTAAAATTAATAAGAATAAAGAATGTAAATGTGTCACGTGGGATCCCGAGTTGAGGTACCCGTCAGATGGAAATTGATCCGTCTACCTAATTAATTGACAAATTAGAAATTACTTATTTTTTATCAAATTAAATAAAAAATATTAGACTGTTTTCAAATTTAATTCGGTCAACCAATAAATTATCCAAACTATTTTGAAACCGTTTATTCTGTCAACTAATAAATTGGTTCCCTAATAAAAATAATTATCTATTCGGCCAATTAATAAATTTACCAAATTAAATTAAATTAAACTATAAAAATATAGCAGTTATTTATTAGGCCGATCAATAAATAAATTGGCCAAATAAAACTCCTACAAAAAATAATTATCTATTCAGCCTATTGATAAATTGATCAAATTAAATTAAATTAAACTATAAAATATAGTTATTTATTCGGCCGATTAATAAATAAATTGGCCAAATAAAACTGGTGGAGCAAAAGATGAGAAAATACACATTGATTCTAGGTATTTATAGGTTTTTTAAATGGTGAAGTTTCATTGAAAAACTGATGTGGGACACAAAATTTTAATATAGATATAGTACCCGTCAGTTAGGAATTGGCCGTTTTCCTAATTAATTGACAAATTAGAAATTACTTTTTTTTTATCAAATTAACTAAAATAATATTAGACTATTTTCAAATTTAATTCGGTCAACTAATAAATTATCCAAACTATTTTGGAACTATTTATTCTGTCAACTAATAAATTGGTTCCCTAATAAAAATAATTATTTAATTAAATTATAAAAATATAGTAGTTATTTATTCGGCCGATTAATAAATAAATTGGCCAAATAAAACTCCTACAAAAAATAATTATCTATTCGGCCAATTAATAAATTGAACAAATTAAATTAAATTAAACTATAAAATATAGTTATTTATTCGGCCGATTAATAAATAAATTGGCCAAATAAAACTGGTGGAGCAAAAGATGAGAAAATACACATTGATTCTAGGTATTTATAGGTTTTTTAAATGGTGAAGTTTCATTGAAAAACTGATGTGGGACACAAAATTTTAATATAGATATAGTACCCGTCAGTTAGGAATTGGCCGTCTTCCTAATTAATTGACAAATTAGAAATTACTTATGTTTTTTATCAAATTAACTAAAACAATATTAGACTATTTTCAAATTTAATTCGGTCAACCAATAAATTATCCAAACTATTTTGGAACTATTTATTCTGTCAACTAATAAATTGGTTCCCTAATAAAAATAATTATTTAAATTACTATAAAAATATAGTAGTTATTTATTCGGCCGATTAATAAATAAATTGGCCAAATAAAACTCCTACAAAAAATAATTATCTATTCGGCCAATTAATAAATTGAACAAATTAAATTAAATTAAACTATAATATATAGTTATTTATTCGGTCGATTAATAAATAAATTGGCCAAATAAAACTGGTGGAGCAATAGATGAGAAAATACACATTGATTCTAGATATTTATAGGTTTTTCAATATGTGAAGTTTCATTGAGAAACCGATGTGGGATACACGATTTTGGTATAGATATTTAAAATCTATTATTTTACATTTAAAAATTAAAAAATTTGAGAATTTGGATAAATATGAATGGAGGAATATAAGGGGTGTCACGTAGAATTTTTTCAAAGCAAGAATCGATTTACTTTTAGTAATATAATGATTTGTTTTAGATCGTCAAATGAGTTGGACCCATCAAATATATAATCCAAAACTGTAACCCTCACAATGTCGTGTTTTGCATTAGTGATGAATCAAAATCGATATAATATGATCAAGTTGGATATGAACAAAGGTAAAAATATAAAAAAGTGGATAGCTCCTACCATTTTTAAAGTATTTTAAAGGGTTAATTTTTTCTTATTTAGACATAGAGAAAACGAGTGGAACGTCCATTTAAAGTAAATATAATGAGGGGGATCAAGGGAGTATATCTTACGAAGGTGAGCATGACATAAATATGATACGATATCATGTCAAGATTTTTATGGGTGGTAATACAGTTTGATTTTTAGTATATATATATATAGAATAAAGATATCCGGCCACACTGTGGCCAGCCACACGCTTAAAAAAAGGAAAGTTGACTATAAAAATAGAAATAATCACATTTCCCCTTTAGGGTTTATGCTTCCCAATTAGGGTATATTTCCATTTTAAAAATATATATTACCATTTTTAGCTCGTGTGGCTAGCCATAGTGTGGCCGAATTATCATCCACTCTCATAATAATAAAACATCACATGATGACACTTAAAACAACCAAATCAACACAGGCTTTGCTCTTTGTAGAGAGCATTATGTCACATATTTTAAATTAATTCTCGGATCTACTAAATTAATTAATTAATTAATTAAAGTACTCTTGATCCCAAGACCCTGTCACTATCTAACATTTAAAAGATTTATTTTTTGAAAACATTTTTTAGATTTAACCTGTTCATTTCTTTATTTTAAGTAAGCTTAACTCATTATAGTCCGAATTTCTATTGATTGTATTTGAACTCTAGGAGTTATATTTAGTTCATTCAAATTTCAAGTAGGGGTAATTTTATCTTATACTCCATTTATCTTACTGTGGCGTCACGGTAAAATAAGACATTTCTTCCTTTCATTGTTGAAATATTTCATTATTAGGCACAATCCCAAGCCACATGAATTGAAAATTTATAATGAGATTTTAAAAGCTCAGATCAAATTAATCACAAAGAAAAGGTGACAGCGTTAGTGCAGAGCAAATCAATTTTGCACCAATCAATTCAGACCCTACCACTGAATCACAAGTCCATTAAGCCACAACATAATTACAAAGCATACTTCAAAAGTTTATTTGTCCACATTCAATGAAACAGATTCTAGAGAGAGAGAGAGAGAGAGAGAGATCTTAACCTGTACAAGCTAGAAATCACAGAACAAGCACCAGAAGAAGAAGATGATGAAGTAGATGCATAACAAACATTTAAACCGATCTTCGTGAACACAGCAAAACTTCGATTCACTAAGAAAAAACACGAAGAGGAAGACGATGAGAAAGGAAAAGACGCAATACAAAGACTTGGAGGAGAACTCCATATCTTTCACAAGAGTGCAGGGGCTGCTGCATGCCCCTCTCGACAAGGTCGAGTCCATTTCATGAAATTGCACACGAGGCCAACTTCTCTTGGCCCGTCGTGACTGTAATCTTCCTCCCACCCCTCTGGCCTGCATTTCCACTTCAGACACCAACCGGTTTCAGGAGCCAATCTTTGTGATATCCCTGCTTGATCGGTTGTATTTCATGTGGCTCTTAACGAGCTGGCCAGCTGCAATGGCGGACATTAGCGAGAGCTCTCCTGCCAAGACAGCACCAGCAACAATGGTGGCCAGGAGCCGTGCATTTGAACCAGGAGACTCTTTGTTTGCACCCTTTACACCAAGCAGGTTGAGGCAAGCGGATTGTGATGCCAATTGAGTTCCTCCTCCGACAGTGCCAACCTAGAACGAGATAACGACAAGTTTTCAGGACAAAAACGACGAGTTCACATCGGAATGAAGTAAATGTCGCGTTCATAGCACAATATATGCATGTAAAGATGGTGTATACCTCAATTGATGGCATTGTCACTGAAACATGAAGATCCTTGCCATCATTAATGGGCTCCATCATAGTAATGCAGTGAGAACTTTCAATGTTTTGAGCTGGATCCTGCCCGGTTGCGATAAATATTGCAGAGACGATGTTTGCAGCATGTGCGTTGAACCCACCAAGAGCGCCAGCAATGGCAGAGCCGGTGAGGTTCTTGAGCATGTTAAGCTCAACAAGGGCAGGTACGGTTGTTTTCAGTACCTTTGCCACAACATCACCGGTGATAACAGCCTCACATACAACTGATTTTCCACGCCCTTCGATCCAATTGACTGCAGCAGGTTTCTTGTCGGAACAATAGTTTCCTGCACCAAGCAGACAAATTATACTCGATTGAATGTGAAAAGGGAAGTGCCACTGCAAAATATGGTCCCCAAAAAGGAGATTTTTTTCACATACAAAGCATACAGCCAAAGCAATCAAAATGACAAGCACAGACTGAAATAGGACAACATTAATTCGTTCAGGGCAGCCATAGATGAAATCTTCTAATTTGAGACACACTGCAGTAACTACAAATGGAACAATGAAAAAAGGCTAGTGTCCATTGGGTGAACATAATAATGGGGAATCCAATAATCCTATGCTAAAAACCTTGAACCGAATTCGGGAGAAAATCGAAACTAATTAGAGGTCGTAGCACTCACCAGATATGCCAATGATATCCATATCTGGGAAATCATTCTGGAGAAAGTCCAAAACATTTTGAACCCCTTTTGAAACCATGTTCATTCCCATGGCATCGCCCGTGCTGCATGTAAATCTCATGTATAAATTCTTCCCAGCAATGGCACATTGAATATTTTGGAGTCTTGCAAATCTACTTGACCTGTCCAAAGATTTTATACATTAGAAAGACTATATAATTAATAATAAGCACACCTCCAAATCAGATCTTCATAACTCTAGATTTCAAGAAAATTATCCAGACTAATTTACTTAATGAAAAGATAAAAGCCAAATTAGACAAGCACCCTCTAAAACCCAGTATGTCTGTTTCTTAAAATTTCCAGTTCTTATCAATAAATCAGCCCTTATATTGACATCAAAGTTCACAATCCCTAATTTTACAAGATGAACCTCACACCACATATCAACCAGCTCAAATATGAAGAAAATAAACTCGCAGACTAATTAATCCCATTAAAAGATACAGGCCAAAATTGGAGCAGCAAGCCTCTAAGACTCAAATCTGTCTGTTTCTGAAAATACCCTATCCTCATGATTATACCCACCTTTTCAATTGACATGGTAATTCAGAATCCTAAATTCAGAAGATGCAACATCAAGCACCAATCACATCATAATTGCTGAATTGAAAAAAAAAAAAAAAAGAATAACTCCACACTCCAGTCAATTTCAACCAATTGAAAAGAAATCACAACAGATCATATTAAATCTGCATTCCAGCCATAACTCAACAGCATGCAGACAAAAAAACTGAAAAAAGGTTCACTCACTTGTTGAAAACGACGGACAGCGTATCGAAATTGAGAGGATCTTCGAGGAAGAATTTCAACTCCGTCGCCCTCTTCGCCGACGAGAACCTCACAACCGGAGCTCTGGTCATCCCATCTCGAAGCAGCACGCACGTTGCGCCTCCGGAAGCATAGATTGCCTTGCAGCCTCTGTTCGTGCTCGCAACGAGGCACCCTTCCGTCGTCGCCATAGTCACCGAGTATTCGCAACCATTCAGCAGCAGCGGCCCCGCAATCCCCACCGGAATCTGGACATACCCCACCGGCATCTCGCAGCATTGCCCCAAAATCGAGTCGTAATCAAACCCTTCCAAAGGCAACCCGTCGATACCCCTCCCCGTCAGCCGCTGCACCGCCTCGCGGCGTATCTTCGCCGCCCTAAGGCAGTCCCCGAGCCTCGATTCCAGAGAATACGACGGGATTTCGCCGGAAACGACGCGGTCGACGACTTCCTCATCGTCCTGCGGCAGCTCCGCGGCCGGCTTCGCCTTCGCCACCACAGGCGACGGCGGAGGCAGGCCGCAGTGGATTTTCCGATCTTCGTGGAGGATAAACCGCTGGTGCTCCTCGTCGCTCTCCGGCTTCGAGATGAACGACTGCACAAAATCGATGCCGAAAAACCCTAGCAGGTAGATGAACGAGGCGATGAGGCACAGAATTCCGGCTAGCTCGGAGAGCGTCAGGATGTGGAGCGGCGTGGAATTGCGGATTTTATCGCGCCACCGGTGGAGCAGGAAGTAGGCGACGGAGAAGAAGAGCGTGAAGAAAATGCCGTTGGTGAGGTAGAGCGGCAGCGGGAGGGCATCGGAGGCTTTAGGGGAGGAGGATTGGTGATCGACGGCGGCGGAAGGCGGAGGTGGAAGTGGCTGAGAAGGTCGGGAGGACCTCCGGCGGATATCCATAAGCACTGCGGCGGCGGCGGTGGCGGCGGCGGCGGCGTCTTCTCCGGCGAGAGTAAGGGGGTGTGATATGGAAGGAAGGAAAATTAAGAGAGAGAAAAAGAGGGAGCGGAGCAGCGATGGTGTCGGGGTTGGTTTTTTTTTTTTTTTTTGCCTTTATAGTGGAAAGCATCAAATATTCAAATTATGCGCTGGCATCTCCTTTTTGTCTCTTTCCTCGCTTCTCCTCATATTGCGCTCTACTGCAAATATTTACTGTACTGTTTTTTTCCATTATTTTTATATTATTAATTATTTTTAATTAGGCGATAAGTATCATTTAATTTTTTTTTTCCGAGTTGGATATGTATTAGTATATGTTTACACGCGTATATTTTTATAAGATTAATCACAAGTTATAATTACTGATATCTCAAACTATATAGTATATCACTATATTGTTAGTATCTTCCTTTTCTTTTCATCTTAATTTATTATAAGATGCATTCATACTTTGAGATAAACACCATCATACTATATATAATTCTCATCAAATAATAGTAGTATAAAATAAAATTGTGTACATGTGATGTAGTATATGACTCGTGGTGAAATGCATAATTATTTGTTAAATGTATGTATATGATTTTGTATTTGTAAAGTGCGTGAAACATACAAAAATTTGATGAAATTAAGGATATTGTAATATTGTTTTATGTTTCCCACAAAATGTAGCTTCCTAGACCGTACGCACATTTTCATTATTTTACAACTTGCGTCAAATACTCCTAAGTAAAAGTGTATAATTTTATTTTATTTTTCCTAAGGATGGCTTAGTGATAAAAAGTGAGCATTTGAGACTAAGAGATCTCAGGTTCGAACCTCATGATGGGAGTTTACCCAGTGCGTATCAAAAATAACGGCTGAGGATTTCCACGATATTAAAAAAAAAAAGTGTATAAAATTTTGGAATACACACATGTTTAGGCGTCATATTACATTTGGTCCGAACTTAATTTAGTTGATAGTAATAAAACTAACTTAACTATGACAAAATTAGTGAAGAAAAATAAAATACTAGGCTGACTAGTATTATTTAATGGCATAATTCATATTGTAAAAATAATCAGCTCTAGCTAAACAATAAAAAAGTGAACAAAAACTTAACCAAAAATTTCGTCAAGTTTTTATCCAACCAATTAATTAAGTGAAGTTAAGATGGGATTAGTCGGGCTAATTCAGGAAGACCAAGGACTCATCCAGAAATAGCTAAAATATCTTAATTTTTTGTATTATCTGTTTCAAAAAAAAAGCATATTCCATAATAAGTTTTTTTTTTTTTAATTTCTAAATGAATCATTAATCATTCAAACTTGATCCCACCCAAGTCAATCTTTTGAATTGTGTGCTAATCTTTCCCTTAAAGTTTAAAAAGTATTTTACAAAATTAGGTAAAAAATAGTGGGGTCGATGAGTAAGCGCAAGTAAATTATTATATAAAAAATAAAATAATACTAGTACTATTCTTCTGTCCATCCATGAAATATATAGATCATATACACGCAACTGAGAAATTACTAAATATTCTAAGCTCTATTTAATTTAATATTGTATTTTATAACTCTAATACCTTAGAAATGTAAATATTGGCGTTTACAAGTAACTGGGAATACATATATTAGTTTTGGTAATAGAAATTAAGTTGTCAAATTAATTTGAAAGTAAGTAGACAATATCAAATGAAACCGGGAAATAAAATGAAAAAAATTGTACTATAAAGTATTATTTTGTAGCCTGATAGTAACAAAAAATGAACAGATCAATTCATTCTGGGACAACAAACTTCATAAAAAAAAAATGCTGGATACAACACATTAAATTTTTCTAATGCAAAAAATGACAGATCCATTTTTTCGTTCTCTCTCTCTCTCCTAGAGTATTTATGTTGGGAAATTTATTAGTATAAGTTTTGATGAATTCCAAAACCGGCTGACCCCAACCGAGTAGATGTTGCCAAAACCTAATGTTAGAATTTAGGCTCGCTGTTTGAGCAAAGTTAAGATTCTATCTTTACAGGTCTCCAGCTGAAGATGGCAACAAGGCGTCACTCAGACAGAACATCAGTTGTGAAGAAAGACAAGTGAGAGTTCATTTGTTCAGATGCAAACAAGGGGAAGTGTTCAGAACATCAGTTGAAGGAAACCAACTGAGCGTTCATCAGATGAGAAACAGTTGAGAGGAAGAGAACATCAGATGAAAAGAAAATCATCTGAGGGTTCAAACCCAACTGAGTAAAGAAGTGGAAGACAACTGAGGGTTCAGTTTCAGAACCTCAGTTATAGAATCTGAACAAGGAGTTCAACTGTTTTGAAGTGCAAAGTCAGCTGAGAACTCGACAGATCGGAACATTAGCTGAAGATCACTCAGATGAAGGTCAAGACGTTCAACCGACAAACCTAAGTTGACTGTCAAAGATTTGAATTTCAAAAGGAAGTCACATGAGGGTTTGACCGTTCAGTCATTACCCAATCTGGCCCAACACAAGGCTGTCTCAGATGGAAAGCAGAAGAGCACAGATGCCATATCAGGAAAGTCTGCAGAGATGAGAAACAAACCATCGCTTTCAACCGATCAGAGATCAACTGCTCCTCCAACGGCTAGTTGATTCTCTCCGCCTATAAATAGAGGCATCCTCTCACTCGAGATGAAGAGATATGCAGATAGACACATAGACGACGAAAAATTCAAGAGCTTTCTCAAGAGTAATCAAAGCAAATCTGCAATATCATCATCTAAGAGCATCAGCAGCTGAGAGTTCCAATTTGAGAGAACATTAGTAGCTGAGGGTTCCTAGAATTCGAAACCGTTTTTGATCTTAGGTTGAGTGTTTATTCGTTCAAGCCTTAGATCCAGCTCTCATTATTGATCGAGCTGTAGTTGGAAATTCTACCATTTCTCACACCCTAAAAAGTGTGCTAGGACCTTACTCTTCCTGTAATTGAGTAGTTAGGTCGTCAAGTACCCGCAAACTTGACTTAGGCTGTTTAGTGCCCGCAAACTAAACTGTAACGGTTGCTCAGCCCGCGTAAGTTGAGTGGAACTGTCCAGAAGAACTTGGACTGAGGTGTGTGGACTCACATCTCCCCGTGGACGTAGGAGTTCTCTCCGAACCACGTAAATCTTGTGTGTCGTGTTGTTTTGTGTTCAGTCATTATTTTGCATATCTCAACTGACAATCTAACCGCATACAATCTGCATACTTTCATAACAACAGTTTTGGTTTTGACCAACCGTGCATAAAAGCGTGAGTTTGATTTTACGAGTTTATTTTCCACCACATTCCGCACAGCACCAATCTTCCAGCTGAGGTTGCTTACTCAGCTGTGAGATCCCAACTGAGTCCTCTCACTCAGTTGAAGTTGATTTCAAGTGTTAAGTTTTTCGAAAGTTGAAAAATCCTAACTGGTGTATTCCCCCCCCCCCCCCCCATACACCAGTAACTCATATCGGGACCATCAAGTGGTATCAGAGCAGTGGTTCAAAAGACTGCTGACTCTGTTTCACGAGGTGTGAATTCGAGAATTTTCTTCAGTGGTCAACTGAACAGATCTTTTCACGCTAGTGCATTCTTGCTCGCATTTTTGTTGTCCTGTTTTTGTTTGTGCAGATGGACGTCAAGGACAAGATCACAGTCATGTTCTCCGTTGTCAACTATACATCATGGAGAACTCGAATGAAGAAGATCCTTTTGTCCAAGCATCATAGGATGCAACAAGTTCTCACATCTGGACCAATCGTCATACGAGACAGAATACTTCGCACTCCCACAAATCCCAACGATGGAGATGCAGTGGTGGAGTATGTGGAGAAACAGCCAGAGGACTACACTCCGGAGGAGGCCAAGGTGAGCCAACTGGATATCTGGGCTCAGAGCACAATAATGTCCACGGTTGGACAAGATTATCTGCCCTGGATAGAGGAGTGTGAGACCGCAAAAGAGATGTGGGACATCCTGGCCTCGCTAAGTGAAGGAAGCGACGAGACAAAGGAAAACAAGTTCTCGCATGCATGTCAAGATTTTGACAATTTCAGTCTGCGACCTGATGAGACTATAGATCAGCTAGAGCTCCGGTTTATGGACATCATCAGAAGAATCCAATCCATCCGGAAAGGAAAATACACTCTAAGAGAAATAAACCTCAAAGTGTTGCAAGCTCTACCGACTGAGTGGGATACTTTCACAAATATCCACGAGAGCCGAGCTGACCTAGGTGAAATAGGAACTGAAAGATTGTTCTCAATCTTGAAAGGAAATGAGTATAAGGTCAACAGAAGGAGGTCGCAGCCCTCAAGTCAGACAAATAGAATTGAGGACGTCGGCTCAGCATCAAAGTCAGTTGCCCTCCGAGCTGACTACTCAAAGTCGAGATCGTCAAGGCCAACCAGGTCGGCAGACACGACTGCAAAGGAGCCGAGCAGAGAAGCACTGCAACAGAACATTGCAGCGTTGTCAAAGAAGTTAGACGATATGGATACTCGGTTCGGCAAATATAAACGTTTCTATAAATCAAACCGAACTCGAGACAGTTCGAAGCCAGTCACCAATGGTTGCTTCGAATACGGCAAGGAAGGACACTTCAAAGCCGATTGCCCAGACCTCTCAAAGAAGGAAAGAGAAGCACTGAGGGCGAAGCAAACTGCAAAGAATAAGGCCATGGTAGCTGAAGAGGCAGCTGACGATATGGACATCTTTACAGACACTGAAGATGAGGATGACCTGACCTCTACCAACAAAGTCATCAGTCCGGATCAATGCCTCATGGCACTTGGAACCGACCAAAATGATATTGAGGTACAATCTAATCCTGCTCGCTTAAATTCTTCCAATACTTCTAACATGCAGGAATCTATGAACGATGAGTTGGAACCCTCCTGGAATGATTTTCAAGAACTCAGTGAGGAACTGCATCAGCAGTCGGTTGAGTTTAAGAGTCTTCAAGCCCAGTTCGCCAAGCTTGAAGATTCCTTAACCGAAAAGGACGATCTGATCAAGAGACAAGCTGAAGAAATTGACCAGCTGAAAAGTCAACTGAGTACAGCCAACCAAACTGAGGCTTCAACCGATGAACAGTTGAAGGAACAGATCAAGGCACAGAACGAACAGTTGAACAAGCAAGAGGCTCAGATCGACCAGCTGATGAAGACATCAGATGCCCAGACCGAGCATATAGCTGTTCTTCTCAAGGATCTTCAAACTGAGAAGGACAACCTGACAAAGCTATATCAGTCATCCGAGATCATCGAGAATCTCATCAAATACAGACGGCAAACGGATGATGTGTCTGGACTCGGATACGACGTGGCAAAGGACACTGGAATTCCACCAGCTACCTTCACCAGGGCTGAGGAAGTCATGGTTGCCAAACCTAACACAGTTGAGTATGCAACTAAACAAACACCCTCACAACCGATAAAGGTAACTACGGCTGAGAAAGGTAAAGGAGCTGCAGATGGAGCACCAACGAAACAGTCCCTGGAGTCTACAACCGAGGGGGAATGTTCCAAGACTCAACGGAGGAACCGGAGACGTCGGAGTCGCAATCAAGCTCAAAATCGACAACATATCCAAGCTCAGAACCGACATAATCAACAACGGTTCCATCACCACAACAATCAGAGGTTCCAACAGAGTCAACCTATGTGGAAAAGTTACGACAGCTATGGTTACTCATGCCACAACATGAATCAACATCCGGACATGAACAGCTATCGTCAACAGCCAAGGCAATGGAATCAGAATCAGCCAAGAAGATTCCACAATGGCGTCCGACCTCACAGACAAACTCAACAGGATACGAATCGCCATCAAAACAGGGGGAAAGCCTCACCTCCTAAAGCCCAACATGGGAGAAATCCAACTCCTCCCAAGAAACAGAGCATCATTTCAAACAACAAGCCTAAGGATAACCGGGGTGTTGTTATAATTGATGAAAATGGGCAGATCATTTGGAATGACAAAGCTATTCGAGTGTACAGATAAAAGCGACGCACGGTTCCAGCGGGAACTGGTTCTAACCCTCCAGGACCCAACTGAAATTGGGGACCTAAGCGAGTTTCTCCTTGCAGGTACAGGAGAAACAGCTGAGGAAGAAGAAGGCGTCTACAACAATGTGGGTGATGGATAGTGGATGCTCGAAACACATGACAAATCTGAAGGATTTGCTTGGAAGTTTCGTAGAGAAAGAAGGTCCATCAGTTACTTTTGGTGATAACTCAAAAGGTTATACCAGAGGTTACGGTACCCTTAAAACCAATCATGTTTAAATTTCTAATGTCTCTTTTGTTGATGGATTGAAGCATAACCTGCTCTCCATCAGCCAATTCTGTGATAATGGGTTCTCTGTCAAGTTTGATGCACAGGGTTGCAGAGTTAAAGATGTCGGATCAAAGCAGGTGATATTGTTGGGAAATCGATCTCCAACAGGGAATGTATACTACGCTGACTGGAACAGCAGCCTCCCTGACACTTGCCTGTTGTCAAAGAGCAGTTCGAATGTGAGCTGGCTGTGGCACAAAAGGCTCAACCATCTGAACTTCAAGACAATGAACCGACTTGCCAGACAAGAACATGCAAGAGGCATACCTAACCGAGTGTTTTCAACAACACACATCTGCAGTGCATGCCAGCTGGGAAAGCTCGCTGAACCTCCTTCCGGTTGAAGTCAACTCCTTCAACTGACCGAGTGTTACAGCTGATCCACATGGATCTCTTCGGGCCAGTTACACCAAAAAGCATTAATGGAAACGAATATACATTGGTTGTAACTGATGACTTCTCAAGATATACGTGGACCATCTTCATGCACCACAAAAGTGAGACCCGAGATAAGCTGCCCAAGCTGATGGATCGGATATCGAACCAACAAGAGATGAAGATCATATCTATCAGATCAGATCGTGGAATGGAGTTTCTAAATGAAACCATCATTAAGTATTGCGAAAAGAATGGCATAACCCATCAGACATCAGCCGCGCGTACTCCACAACAGAATGGCGTAGCTGAGCGAAGAAATAGAACTCTGAAGGATGCAGCCACATCCATGTTAGCGAGCTCAGCACTGCCTAAGAGATTTTGGGCTGAAGCGATCAACACAGCATGCTACACACAGAATCGATCTCTTCTCACCAAGCGGTTGGGAAAGACGCCCTACGAGCTGTGGAGACGCAGAAAGCCAGATATTTCTTATTTTCGTGTTTTTGGATCTAAGTGTTATATTCACAACAATGGGAAGACTCAGTTGAAAACTTTTGATGCCAAAGCTTCGAAGGGCATATTTCTTGGATATGCAGCTCAGATCAAGGCATATAGAGTTTTCAACAACAGCTCTCGTGTTGTGGAAATAACACCTCATGTTAGTTTTGATGAATCTACCTTCGAGTGCAGGGAACAGGTAAAGGAACAACACGCGGATCCAGCTGTTCTACCAGTTCTCACCAGATCGCAAGCTCTTCGGGAAAAGAACCGAGCTGAACCACTGGTATGGGCAACTGAGGATGAGGACCCATACTCCTCTGAAGATGAATGCGAAGACCTCAGCTCGTCCCTAGGGGGAACTTCAGTTGATGTCCCTCCAACTGCATCAGCATCCGATGCCCAACCGAACTCAGTTCAATCTATTGTAAATGTTGAGGATCCAGACTCAACAGCTGATCAATCACCAGCTCTGAAGACTCCAACTCAGATGTCTGAACAGCCACTGTTGGAAGAAGAAGGAAGACGCAACCGAAGATGGTACGAAGTTCATTCCACCAACGACATCATCGGAGATCCAACCGAGGGTGTGCGCACACGGAGCAGAGTTGCAAATCCAGAGTCAACCGAGGAAGAATCCAACACTTATGCCCAATATGCTGAGGAATTGGCAGTTCTAGAGGAGTTCGAGCAAGCTGGAGATGTTGCCATGATTTCTTGCTATGTAGCTGATGTTCCAGAACCGAAGAATGTTGGGGAAGCTCTCAATTGTGTCCACTGGACAACAGCCATGCAAGAAGAATTGAATGAGTTTCTACGCAATTGTGTATGGGAGTTGGTAGAAAGACCAAATGGTATCAAGGTGATTGGACTAAAGTGGATTTTCAAAAACAAGAGAGACGCCATTGGATTCATTGTGAGGAATAAAGCAAGGTTGGTAGCTCAAGGATACTGCCAACAAGAAGGAATTGACTTTGAAGATTCCTTTGCACCAGTTGCAAGGCTTAAAGCCATCCGGATCTTTCTAGCTTATGCCGCACATCACAAGTTCAAAGTATATCAGATGGATGTAAAGTGTGCATTCCTCAATGGAGATATAAAAGAAGATGTATATGTTGAACAGCCTCCTGGTTTTGAGACTGGAGATGGAAGAGTGTACAAGCTGAAGAAAGCTATCTATAGTCTAAAGCAAGCACCAAGAACATGGTATGACACTCTTTGTGGATTTCTTCTGGACTCGGGGTTCAAACGAGGTTCAGTTGATAAAACTCTGTTCACCATCAAAGTTGGAGAAGATATACTTGTCGTGCAAATTTATGTCGATGACATCATTTTCGGGTCCAAGTCGGAGGAGCTGTGCAAGAAATTCTCCGATCTTATGAAGGAAAAGTTCGAGATGTCAATGATGGGCGAGATGAATTATTTCCTTGGATTACAAGTGAAGCAGTCACCTGAAGGGATTTTCATCAACCAGTCCAAATATACAAGGGAGCTCATCACCAAGTTCGGATTGCAGACAAGTAAGACAACCAAGATCCCTATGAACACGAACTGGAAGATCGAACCAGGAGCTGAGGGAAAGCTCATTGATGCCAGCCAGTATAGAGGGATCATCGGTTCGCTGCTCTACCTAACTGCCAGCCGACCAGACATTTCATACGCAGTTGGAGTGTGTGCTCGTTTTCAAGTCCAACCAAGAGAAGCACACATGTTGGCAGCAAAGAACATCATTAAGTATCTGAAGGGAACTGTCAATGTTGGATTGTGGTACCCAACTGATGACAATATCCAGCTGACTGGATACTCAGATGCCGACCTAGCAGGAGATCGGTTGGACAGAAAGTCTACTTCTGGACACTGCCAGTTCATGGGAAGCAAGCTGGTTTCATGGTTCTCCAAGAAACAAGCGTGTGTTGCTACTTCGACAACCGAGTCAGAGTACATGGCTGCCGGAAGCTGTTGCATGTAAGTATTGTGGCTGAAGCAGCAGCTGAGAGATTATGAAGTCTCAACTGGACAGGTTCCCATACATTGTGATAGCTCGAGTGCCATAGCTATCTCTCTAAACCCTGTTCATCACTCTCGGACTAAGCATATCGATATTCGTCATCACTTCATCCGAGATCATATTGAGAAGAAGGATGTGTCCATGGAAAAGATCCCATCTGAGATTCAGAGAGCTGACATCCTCACCAAACCTCTTCCTGAAGCCCGGTTCAAGATGTTGTGTGATCTTCTAGGACTTTTGGATCCGAGCTAAAAACTCATCCGAGCTGAAGAGTCATCCGAGCAGAAGAGTCATCCGAGCTGATAAGGATTCATCCGAGCTGAAGAATCGGTTATCGACTTAAGGGGGAAGCTCAGATGAAGGGGGAAGCTCAGCTGAAAGGGGAATATCAGATACGAATTGCCAACTGAGGACATCAAACGTCAGCTGAGGAGATGAACTTGAGTCAGCTGATGGTATGCTGCAACAATGGAACAGACGTCAGCTGAACAGACGAACTCGAGTCAGCTGATGGTATGCGGCAACTGAGGAATTCAACAAATGAACACAGCTGATTCAGACATCAGCTGGCAGGTATCATTTATGACTGAAGGTGTTATGATATTAAATGAGAATGTTTGAAATAAATTCAAACATTCCTGAACATGTCAGCTAGACTAAACAAGCCATCATATTGCATTTAATGTAAAGTCTGGCTGAACACATATAGCCTTACTTTATAGTGCGACTGGGCTGACACCTCAAACTATTCACCTTCTCACTCGCGCCCGTGGTATATCAGTCAAAATTACTCAACAGTCGCGAAATCACAGCCGTTAATAGATTCGCGCGATTTAACCCCAGCCGTTGATTTTATCCGAGTCAAAGATTATATAATACGGCAAATCAGGAAGTGATCCTTACCTTCTCTTTTCGTGCATATCTTTACTCACTATTCATCATCTTCTCAAATCTTGTTTCGCCATTTCCAGTAAAGTCTTTCACTCTTTCTTTGCATATATATCTCCTCGAGATGGCGCCCAAGTCAAAAGCTTCTAAAAAGATGGTTTCCTCAGAGCCTGCAACGTTCCAGGAATCGTTCGACATGGTGATGTCGAAGATTCATTTCGAACAAATTTTATCCAAAGCGGCTCTCTCATCGCCTGAGCTCGCTCCAATCACCACCATCCTCTCCGACCACCATCTGCTTGATTGGGCCACCCTCTCTCCGGCCCTGTTGCTCAGGAAGCAGATCGTACATTTCTACCGGAATCTGCAACGAGTCGCAAATGACGGGCTTGTCACGATCATCCCGTGCAAGCAACGCCACAGAACCTCCCGAACAGTAGAAGACTCCGTTGTGGAGATAAAGGTGTCGAAGGAGTTGGAGAAGCTCATCCCCAGAAACTGTGAAGCCACAGACGTGGTGGGGAACTTTTCTGACAAGGAAGCTGATGCCTTCCTTCAAACCATTCTTCTTGTTCCCGAACCATTGAAGGGGAGCATGCAAAGGACAAAGCTGAAGCCGGAGCACCGACTTCTTTTCGATGTAATCTCCAAATGCATCTTCGCATATGGTGGAGCCTTCGGGGACATCAGCCGTCCTAAGCTCAAGCAGCAAAAGGCCCTGGAAGAGATGCACCAGGTCGACTGGTTGGGATATATAGAGAGCCAGCTGGTGTCGGAGAAGCAGAAGATATCTGAGACGATAGCTGAGTCCGGGGATGTTCTGTTGAGTGTCAAGGGGACTCTCAACTTCGGGACAAAGATATCAGCCCTCATCCTCCAAGCCACAAAGGGTCTGCCGCTGACATGGGAAGGGAGTGAAGACACTCCAGTCAGCAAGTTGTCACTGTTCCCCTCAGCCAAGAAGGCCAGGGATGTTGTAGAAGCTGTCTACACCCCCAAGGGTGTCCCCAAGCCAGCTGTGGAGGGAGCTGCTCGTCGTCCTTCGAGGACTAAGTCGGCGAAGCGCCAGCTGGAAGAGGTAGTTGAGGAGGAAGAAGACGAAGAGGAGGAAGAGGAGGAACCTCTGCAGAAGAGGCCAAGGATAAGAATCATCCAGCCAGCGGCTCAACCATCCACAACAAGTCCAGTGGTGGTCAAGCCGGCTGAGGCGAAGGAGTCAACCGAATCCAGTCAATCGGTTGACCCAGCTGGGTTTATTCTTCAACCTCGCCAGGAGGACATGGCTGAGGAGGCAGGTGGAGACGTGGAGATCCAAGTGGTGGATGCCAGCTCCTCCTCATATGACTCTTCTTCATCTGAGGAGTCCCACGACAGTCGGTCTAGAGCTGATGCCAGCCAGGTTAACCCACCTGTGACTGAAGAAATCCTCCAGCCAGCCAACTCTCCATCCAAAGAGGATCCGGTTCTCTCAACTGGTCCTCAGTCAGATATTCCGAGCCTCTCGCTCGATGCCAACGTTGTGACCACTTCTTCGGCCAACGTTGATGAAACCATCGAACCCTTAACCTTCGATATCGACCCCCCTCAGATCGATGAAGAAGCCAACCGTCAGGCGATCCTGGCTGAATATGAAGGAAGACTCAGCTACTGCTTCCGCAAGCTGATTGGTATGTTCCCCGAGGCAACATCGATGCCCATTTTCTCTGTTCTCGGGACGGAGCTTCTATACCAATTCAGTGTCATATTCAGTTACTGGTACGTGAAGGAGGAGACCCTCAGGATCCATGGCTGGGACAAGTTAAAGGTCGAAGAGTCCAACCTGAGGGAGTACTTCGACTACCAAAGCCTGGAGGTGGCTTACAACCAAAAGGTGGTTGTGCTCCGACGACGTCTGGACAAAAGCATCCAAGAAGGGACAGACACCAGGGAGCTGTGCAACAACCCTGAAGCTGTTCACTTTCTTGATGACATGCTCGCCAAAAATGCCTCCTGCATGGACGACGTCGACGCAGCTGATGAGGCGGCCAAGAGAGAAGAAGACAAGCTCAAGGCCTACCTCGCCAGCCGATCTGCCATGGTTGTCCTGGAGTCTGCTGCCCAGCCACAACCACCGCTCCTGGCCGGACCCTCCGATCAGCCAGCTCTCTCAACCGACGTCATCTGCGAGCTGATCTCGGAGAGGGTCAACTAGCTGAGAACGGAGATGCTGTCCAAGATCCAGCTGGGCAAGGAGGAAGAAGCTGACAGGATGCAGCAGCTGATGGCAGAAAATGCCAGCCTGAAGAATCAGCTAGATCACCTCTCCTCTTCTCTGCAGCACAAGCTCGAAGATCTCTCCACTTCTTCCAGCTCGGAGGTCTCGGCTCTAAGGAAGGCCGTTCAGAGCCTCAGCTCGGATTTCAACGTGTTCAAGACCGTTGCTGAATCTGACCTCGCAAAGTCCCAGCAGACTCAGGACCAGGAGTGGATGGCTCAGTTCGCCTCTTTCCGAGCTGAGTTCGTCTCCCTCCACAAAGAGGTCTCTGCGACCTTTGCAGCTGTGCAACGAGCTGAGCAGGAGCGCCAAGACTTGGAGTTGGCGAAGAAGGTGGAAGAGAAAGACACTGTTGATGAGCTGTTTTCCCGCATTCAACAAGCTGAAGCCAAGTTGACCTCTCTGGATGGCACTGTTGCCACCCTTTTGGATGATGCCAAAAAGGGGGAAGACAGGGAGCCAGCAGCTGGGGAAGACAAGGAGCCGGCAGCTGGGGATGGACAAGGGAAAGCTGTTCTCCAGCAAGGAGAAGGAGTGCCAGCTGAAGCTGAAGCTGAAGGGTCGCAGCCCGAACTGGAAGTCTCCCACGACCTCGTAGCCGAGCTCACAGCCGAGCTCGATGCAGAACTTGACGGGATATCCGTTGAAGACTGTATCGAAGCTGCCAAAGCTATGGAGGTGCCTAAGGAGAAGTACTTGAATCCCTCTTGGATCAAGAAGTTCGCTGCCGATCAGGCCAAGAAGGTGGCCAAGTTCGAGAAGGAGCTCGCCAAGGTGGAGAAGAACGTCGACAGAAACAAAGCTAGTCGGAGTGTGCGAAGAATCAACAAGCACCAGATGAAGGCTGAGGCTAGAAAGTTGACGCATCAGCTGCAGAAGAACGCTCCGCTCCCGTCTCGATACCCACATGTTGACAAGTGGATGAATGCGGAGTGGAACGATGACTGGGAACAGTTCAAGCATGAGTTCGTCAATGACTTCTATTACAGGAAAGTCTACTTAACTGAAGACCCAAGGCTAGCCTTCAAGGAAGCCCTGTGGGAACTCAGATCTGGAGACCCTGGAATGTTTAGTCAGTTCAAGCGAGCTATGCTGAATGCTCAGCTTGATCCCAACATTGTTCCAGTTCCAAAGAAGTGCATATACCGCCCTCCGATGATTAAAGGCACAAGCACGCCAAATAGAAATACGATCTTGGCTGAGGCGAGGCAAGTATGCAAGGAACACGGCGTCAACACTGGGATTGAGTCGGAAGCGAAGAAGGAGATCTTCAACCGTATCTTCAACAAGTACGGTCAACAGTATTTCTAAGCTGTCAAAGTTTTTGAGCTGATAATGTTTTTGGATGTTGTAGTTTTTGAAGCAACTGTTGTATCTTTCTATGTTTTGCGCCTAACTTTGTAACCTTCAGTTGTAACAAAAACTTCAAAGTATATAATACGATTCACCTTGATGAACAATTCCTCATTGTCCAAGCTCTGAATCACAAAGTCTTTCAATTTCATGTTATAACTGTGCTAACCCTTTGATGTTTTATCTTATAGACTGTCTAGAATTTCAGCTGAGATTTTAGATAAGTTAGTGAGGTTTAGATCAGTAGTGGTTTCAAGTTGTAAGTGGTTTTGGCATCATCAAAAAGGGAGAAATTGTTGGGAAATTTATTAGTATAAGTTTTGATGAATTCCAAAACCGGCTGACCCCAACCGAGTAGATGTTGCCAGAACCTAATGTTAGAATTTAGGCTCGCTGTTTGAGCAAAGTTAAGATTCTATCTTTACAGGTCTCCAGCTGAAGATGGCAACAAGGCGTCACTCAGACAGAACATCAGTTGTGAAGAAAGACAACTGAGAGTTCATTTGTTCAGATGCAAACAAGGGGAAGTATTCAGAACATCAGTTGAAGGAAACCAACTGAGCGTTCATCAGATGAGAAACAGTTGAGAGGAAGAGAACATCAGATGAAAAGGAAATCATCTGAGGGTTCAAACCCAACTGAGTAAAGAAGTGGAAGACAACTGAGGGTTCAGTTTCAGAACCTCAGTTATAGAATCTGAACAAGGAGTTCAACTGTTTTGAAGTGCAAAGTCAGCTGAGAACTCGACAGATCGGAACATCAGCTGAAGATCACTCAGATGAAGGTCAAGACGTTCAACCGACAAACCTAAGTTGGCTGTCAAAGATTTGAATTTGAAAAGGAAGTCACATGAGGGTTTGACCGTTCAGTCATTACCCCATCTGGCCCAACACAAGGCTGTCTCAGATGGAAAGCAGAAGAGCACAGATGCCATATCGGGAAAGTCTACAGAGATGAGAGACAAGCCATCGCTTTCAACCGATCAGAGATCAACTGCTCCTCCAATGGCTAGTTGATTCTCTCCGCCTATAAATAGAGGCATCTTCTCATTCGAGATGAAGAGATATGCAGATAGACACATAGACGACGAAAAATTCAAGAGCTTTCTCAAGAGTAATCAAAGCAAATCTGCAATATCATCATCTAAGAGCATCAGCAGCTGAGAGTTCCAATTTGAGAGAACATTAGTAGCTGAGGGTTCCTAGAATTCGAAACCGTTTTTGATCTTAGGTTGAGTGTTTATTCGTTCAAGCCTTAGATCCAGCTCTCATTATTGATCGAGCTGTACTTGGAAATCCTACCCTTTCTCACACCCTAAAAAGTGTGCTAGGACCTTACTCTTCCTGTAATTGAGTAGTTAGGTCGTCAAGTACCTGCAAACTTGACTTAGGCTGTTTAGTGCCCGCAAACTAAACTGTAACGGTTGCTCAGCCCGCGTAAGTTGAGTGGAACTGTCCAGAAGAACTTGGACTGAGGTGTGTGGACTCACATCTCCCCGTGGACGTAGGAGTTCTCTCCGAACCACGTAAATCTTGTGTGTCGTGTTATTTTGTGTTCAGTCATTATTTTGCATATCTCAACTGACAATCTAACCGCATACAATCTGCATACTTTCATAACAACAGTTTTGGTTTTGACCAACCGTGCATAAAAGCGTGAGTTTGATTTTACGAGTTTATTTTCCACCACATTCCGCACAGCACCAATCTTCCAGCTGAGGTTGCTTACTCAGCTGTGAGATCCCAACTGAGTCCTCTCACTCAGTTGAAGTTGATTTCAAGTGTTAAGTTTTTCGAAAGTTGAAAAATCCTAACTGGTGTATTCCCCCCCCCCCCCCATACACCAGTAACTCATATCGGGACCATCAATTTAGGAGTATTGATTACATACTCTTTCTCTGTATTTTTATAGTATATTAATATTTTTATCTATAATTATTGCGTATAAAACTTAAAAAATCAATAATTAGCATTTATTACTTAGGTCAAAATAGTAAGTTTCACATGATCAGTTTTTTCAAAGTTGTATCATTTTTTTCAAAATTTATGAAATGGGACACTAATTAAAGAAAAAATCAAATTTTATAATAGGACATTTAATAAAAAAACGATGGAGTATATAATTAAAAGGAGTAGAATTTAGTTGAATTGAAACACATTCTTATACTAGGCAAATGCCCTCACAGTCACATGCACGTCCCAAAAGAGAGAGAGAGGGAGAGAGAATAACAAAACAATAGGATAGTGATGGGATCACGTCCCAAAATAGAGTGACTCTACTATTCGGGACGGCCGAATATGAAAAAATAGCTCTATTGTTCAGGGACGGAGGGAGTAACAAATAATTATGAGAATTAGTCAAATATAGTCACTCCTGAAAAGAAAAGTGCAATTATAACCACTTTTTTAAAAACGATCAAATATGGTCACGCATACACGACTTGTATACACGATCAGCATACACGACATGCATACACGATCATGTATATTGGTCGTGTATGCTGATATGGTCGTGTATGCTAGTCGTGTATGTAGGTCGTGTATGTTGATATAGCCGTGTATGCTAGTCATGTGTGCATTGTTGTGGATATTGCTATGGTCGTGTATGCTAGTCGTGTATGCATGGTCAGCATACACGACCAGTTTAGGTCGTGTATACTGATCGTGTATGTTAGTCGTATATGCATGACCATATTTGATCGTTTTTAAAAAAGTGGCTATATTAGCATTTTTTTTCAGTAGTGGCTATATTTACACTTCTCCCAATAATTATACTATCTGACATATAATATTTGGAGATGTCGAATTATTTATAAAGTATATTAATCGCTGGAAATATGTTATGAGAGGTGTTTTTCGAAACGAAAATCTGATCCAATATAACAGAGACACATTCAAATTAAGAATCTCAGATTAAAAATCATGTCGTAAACGGATATATATATATATATATATATATTCCGTTTCTCTAAAGTTATATACTACTACTAGTATTTTTGTATAGTCTTATTGTCATTATTTCTTTATTTAAATGTTTCATACTTTCATTCATACTGTTATCTTCCAAATAAGGAAAGTTTTTACCTTTCAAAATCCTTCAAAAGTGATGAGGTCTATCCACTTCCTATCTTTTTATCCTTATTCTTAATCTTCGTGCTTAACAGTAACATGACAATTTCAGTGAATCGTAGGAAGTAGATCTTTTATTTAATTCGAGACTTTATAACATCAACACACTATATATATGTACATGTATTATTTTGAACGGATGGTATTAAATACACATTAAACCATGATTGAAAATGAAGTAGTAGTATGTTTTATAAATGGAAAGGAACAATACATATGTAGTAGTAAAGACATGTTTCGGTGCACTCGTGGTCCTATTTCACCAGTTCTAAAGAGGTAATCCATCCATATAGCCAGTTTGACTAGGTTGACTACAATAGTTGTCAAGAAACTTAATATTGTTAAATTGTAGCAAAAAAATGTGTTTTTGGGACAAAAATACCCCTTCTTCTCACTTTTTTCTCTTTTTCCTCTTTTCTTTCTTCTCCTCCATCTCGTTTTTGTTTTCTCCTGCTTTCTTCTTTCGTCTTTCTTCTTCATTTTTTATTCTCTTCTTCCCGTCAAAAAGCCCTAGATCTGAACACATCCTCTCTCCGCCGCCGTCGAGCTTCCTCTCGTCCGTCCCATCGCCGCCGTCGCGCCTCCCGTCGCAGCCGCCGCCGCTATCGAGCTGCCCTCTCTCTCTTGCTTTCCGTCTGTCTACCGCCGCCCGCCGCCGCCGCTATTGAGCTGCCACTCTCTCTCTCTCGTTGTTCGTCTCTCTACCTCCGCCGCCTCTCTGCAGTCGCCGCCCAACAGTCGCCGCTATCGATCTGTCGCCATCCCGTCGCCGCCGTTGAGCTATCGCCATTCCGTCGCATCCGCCGTCGTCCTCCCGTCGCCTCCGTTGTCGCCATCCCGTCGCCGTTGAGCTATCTGCACTGTTTTTCTGTCTCTCTCTCTCTCTCTCTCTCTCTCTCTCTCTCTCTCTCTGTGTCTTGTAGATGCAAGTTAATGGAAGTTGTAAGGAAATTGACAATGTTGATGTTACGAATTTGAGAAAATTCTCAGATTCGTATCCAGATCTGGGGTGATTGAGATTTGAGAAATTGACATGGAAGTTATTTGGGGTGATTCCCGGAAATCCAGATCTGGTTTTTGATTTCTCAGATTTGCTGGAATTTCTGTAATAACATGTTACGAAATTACAATTTCGTAACATGTTTGTGGCAATTTGAATGTTTCGAATACATGTTACGAATTTCACAATTCGCAACATCATATACGAATTTTGTATTTAGTGTTGCGAATTATGAATTTCGTAACTAACTTTGCATTTTCATAAGTTTATTTGAAGTTACGAAAGTAGAATTTCGTAACATGTGTTACATGTTTGTGGCTATTTGAAGGTTTAGAAACTGAATTTTTTAAGTATACATGTTACAAATTTCACAATTCGCAACATAAAATATGATTTTTGTATTTAGTGTTGCGAATTATGAATTTCGTAACTAACTTTGCATTTTCATAAGTTTATTTGAAGTTACGAAAGTAGAATTTCGTAACATGTGTTACATGTTTGTGGCTATTTGAAGGTTTAGAAACTGAATTTTTTAAGTATACATGTTACGCATTTCACAATTTGCAACATAAAATATGAATTTCGTATATAGTGTTGCGAATTATAAAATTCGTAACTAACTGTGTATTTTTATAAGTTTATTTGAAGTTACGAAAGTCGAATTTCGTAACATGTTGTTACGAATCATGTAGTGTGGTGTTACGATTTTATAATTGTTAAGATTTGATTAATATGTTACGAATTTAACGTTACGTACAATTTAGTGTGTTACGATTCTTTAATTTCGTAACGAAATGAATGTTTATGAATTTTTTGGTTACGATTTACTTATTTCGTAACAGAATGAGTTTTTACAATTTTGGTTTTGTGTTACGATTTGTTCATTTCGTAACACTGTAACAAATTTAACTCTTACTCCTTTTATGCAGATGAGTCCATCGTGCTTAATTATGAATTTCGCAATGGAGTAACACATAAGAAATTAAACTTCCTACAAACATTGATACGAAATATGAAATTCGTAACAAGAGATCATGACACGATTGAAACGAAAAGTTGAATTCGTAAACACAAAATTATAACAGAGTGATACGAAATCGTAAATTCGTAACATGAAAATATGACAAAATGATACGAAAGCGTAAATTCGTAACATTGAATTATGACATGATTGATATGAAATTGTAATTTCGTAACATAAAATCGTAACATGAAATCATAACAATGTGATACGAAAGCGTTAATTCGTAACAATGAATTATGACTGTGATACAAATTCATTGTTGATTGCTTCAATGTTCGGATAGATTTGTTGCCGAAGGATTCAAACACAGACCTAATATCGTTCACTATGCACTCACCACCGGTTATCATTATCCGGTAGTGCTTGGAGGCAAGATTCTTCCGCTTGAATATCCATTCGATCTGTAATAAACAAACAATTAAACCAATTCAGTATTTCAGAACATGTAACACATGTTGCGAAATTATAATTTCGTAACGTCAAATAAAGAATGAAAATGCACAGGTACTTACGAATTTCACAATTCGCTACACTATATACGAAATTCGTATATTTTTGTTGCGAATTGTGAAATTTGCTACATCAAATACTTAACAAATAGACACAAACATGTAACGAAATTGTAATTTCGTAACATGTTATAACCAAAATTCCAAAAACGTGATATGAAAATATGAATTAGCAACAGATTATTCAATACGAAATTCGTATATTTTGTTGCGAATTGTTAAATTTGCAACATTATACACCTAAAATTTTTAGTTTCGGAACCTTCAAATAGTCCCAAACGTGTTGCGAAATTGTAATTTCGTAACGTCAAATAAATGAATGAAAATGCACATGTAATTACGAATTTCACAATTCGCTACACTATATACGAATTGTGTTACGAATTGTGAAATTCGCAACATTATACACCTAAAAATTTCAGATTCGAAACATTCAAAAAGCCTCAAACATGTTGCGAAATTGTAATTTCGTAACTTTAAATTAACGAATGAAAATGCATAGGTAGTTACGAATTTCACAATTCGCTACACTATATACGAATTGTGTTACGAATTGTGAAATTCGCAACATTATACACCTAAAAATTTCAGATTCTAAACATTCAAAAAGCCTCAAACATGTTGCGAAATTATAATTTCGTAACATGTTATAACCTAAATTCAAAAAACGTGATACGAAAATATGAATTAGTAACAGATTATTCAATACGAATGCTAATTTCGTAACATAAAATGATTCATTTCAAAATTTTCCAATTGTCACAAACATGTTATGAAATTTTACTTTCGTAACTTCAACTAAACGAATTAAAATGCACAGTTAGTTACGAATTTCATAATTCGTAACACTATATACGAAATTCGTATATGATGTTGCGAATTGTGAAATTCGTAACATGTATTCGAAACATTCAAATTGCCACAAACATGTTACGAAATTGTAATTTCGTAACATGTTATTACAGAAATTCCAGCAAATCTGAGAAATCAAAAACCAGATCTGGATTTACGGGAATCACCCCAAATACACCACGAATCACCGGGAATCATATCAACACTTGTAAATCATCAAAAATAAATACAAAAATAGCATTATTTCCGGCTAGATCTAGGATTTTTCTAGAGAGAGAAAGATGGAGAAAGAGAAATAAAATCGAGAAAGAAAGTAGGGAAGACCTCGAACCTTAGTTATGTCGAGAATATTAAGAGCTCCATGGTGGTTTGGAGGGGCAGCAGCGGCGACGACGGCGGCAGCTTCTTCTTCTTTGTCGGCTTCTTCTTCTGCGCCGGTTTCTTCTTCTTCGTGCACAGATTTCGCGGGTGTTTGTTCACTGTCGGAAGCCATAGCTGGACGGCTGAGGGTGGCGGTGGCACGACGGCTGAGGGTGGCGGTGGCGGAAATGGAAGGTGGCTGGACGGCGGAGGGTGACTGAAATGGGAGGTGGATGAAAGTAGGGTTTTCTGGTGGAGGAAATGGGGGAGAGTTTTTTTAGTGAGAGAAAAATTGAGTGGGAAATGAAATGGAGTGGAGAAAAATATGACACGGTTTTTTTTTTTAGTGAAAAAACTGAATATAACTTCTACCCTATAGTAAGGGTATAATGGTCCAAAAAATACATTTTTTGCTATAATTTTACCATATTATGTTCCTTGACAACTATTGTAATCTAAGAGGGGATTTTGCTATATGGGTGCTTCACTCATTTCTAAAAAAGATATGGTCATACCCTATCAAATCAAATAAAATGAAGATTTGTAGTATACTATAGTAAGATGGTTCAACTAAACCCCTTGATAACTATTTTTATATTTAGGGCTATATTTTACTCCCTCCGTCTTGAATAATAGTATGATTATGTGGAGCTGACACGAATTTTTATAAAAATTAGATAATTGTATGTAAAGAAAAAAAAGTGTAATTATTAAGTTAGTAGACAAAGAAACTCACCTTTGTATGTGGATAAAGAAATAAATAAAATAAAATAATAGTGAGGTCACATCCGGAAATGGGATAGTCATACTATTCAAGAATGAAGAATACTTTTTAATGGATGCGCATGATGCTTTGTCAAAAATCGACGGACTGCTTATTCATTTTGATGCTAAAACTCTAGTGTGATATTAATACTATACTTCCTCTCTTTACGATAATGTGACTTGAAGGGAGTGTCATAAATTTTAAGAAATAAAAGAGACTAGTGAAAGTGAGGAAACTAGATGTTATTAGTTAATTGAATGAAAAGGAGTGAGTGAGAATGAGAATTATTTCTATTTATAGAAATCACTCTTATAATAGATGGCCGATAAAGGATATATGTCGTATTTATTGTGAACTGAGTGAGTAATGTTTACTAAATTGTCATAAATTCTTTATTATAACTCTTATCAATTCTACTATTACTGTTGTCTTAAACTTCAACTTCAACTTTAACGTACAGCTACAATCATAAACAAAAAGAACTATATATAAATAGTTAATTACATACATAAGTATAAACTTAATAAATAGTGCCGACATGCATGATTGCTTAGTTAGGTACACTCGAGGTCCAACTTAATAATTTCTAGCTATAATCAATGTGGTCGACCAAGTTAATCGGCTAATAACTTTATATTTAGCATTATTACAGTTGTTTATATATAAGTACTCTTTTATTTAATTTGTTAATTTTTTTTATTGTTAAAATAGTGATGTTTGATAATAGTATAACGTATTGTACGTCTGTTATACCGATACACACTAGATGAAGCGCTTGATTGAACTACTTTTTATATTGAAAATACTGAAAAAGTAGATTAAGTAATCTTTTTTAGTTGAGCCGCTAATGAGATCATCTATTGCATTTCGATATTTCCTCTTTTATTACATTATCGAGATGACGACACGTGGTATGATTAAGTGTTCAAGATTTAGAGTATATATTAACAAAAATATATTCCTTAAAATTCGAACCATTAATTGCGACACGTATCATTTTCTTATTAATGTAATATGAGATTAAACACGGAAATGAAATAGAGGATCTCAGCCGATGAGGTTTGAAATAAAAACAAAATCTCAATATATTTTTACTATTTCTCTCATTATCCAAAGCATTCGACGTCAACATAGCTAAACTAGAATAGAAGTAAAGTCGTAAAATATTAATAGTAAGGACATGCTTAGGTACGTAAACCCGTGGTCCAGTTTCATGAAAATATATAGACTCTAACAAATCAGAAAAATGTATGTATTTTACTCGATAATAATGTGGTCCAAGTTAATAATTATCAGTTCATAACAAAATATATATGCTTTAGTTAATGCAAGTGATCGTCATGTCAAAACAGAGGTGTTGCATGCCGATTTATAAATTTATTGCAATAATTGTGTACTAATATATACACATTTATACAATTGAAAACACAAGTAAAATTTTCTTCACACGCAGTTTACATGAATTTAAGCTCGAGACGCAATACATAATTTTCGTAACATGAGGTCTAAGAAATTATGATTATTTATCTCTAGACACTCTTTTCTATATTATTTTTGGATAATTTTATTGAATATTAATTAATTTCTTGAAATTATAGGTATATGATGATTCTAGTTCCGGAATATTTTGACACCAATCATTGCCAATATTACTCGTCATCATCATGATTCGACTCATGAAGTTTGTTATAGGTAAATTATTAGACGTTCAAACATAATCGTGATAGATAATGATATCGGTCACACTGTGGCCGATTACACAAGTTAAAATGGTAATATAAGTTTACGAAAATATGCATCCTTATTCCTCATCTTGGGTCTCCAAATCTGATTTGTAAAGAGCCCATTCTTCAAGTTAGATTCAGCCCACCGATTTGTTTAAGATTCATCATTTGGCCCAACGTAGATTGCTCTTGGACTTGGGCTTTTATTTCAGCTACAATCAACACCATGGCCTCTTTATCTTCATAGCTCTAGCTCTTGTAACCGGCCCATCATGAATGATCAAGGGATCCCCATTGTTGTCGTTGGGTATCTTGGATGCAACCCCATCATCCCCTTCTTCTTAAAAAGGATTCGTCCTCGAATCTAAATCACCAAAATAAGGAGACAAATCAGCAACATTGAAAGTAGCACTTACATTATATTCACCCGGTAGGTCTAGTTTGTAAGCATTATCATTCACTCGTGCAATGACTTGAAATGGTCCATCTCCTCTTGGTTGCAACTTGGACTTCCTTGGGTGCAATGATACGGACGGAGGACCCATTGGATAAAAGATCCAAGAACCCTTCGTATAAGAGATAGGCAGCGGTCTCCCTAGATCGAGAATCCAGTTTGATCACCTCCTAGAGCGAAGAAAACCTCGACCCGTTGGCTATATAATCAGTCAAGAACCTCGGTATGGTTGAACGCCACAAGACCTTGCTCAATTGTCTTGATAAGTTCGAAAATAAGTGAAATACTCAACAACGAGAATTCAACTCACAATGGCAATGCCAAATTCATTTATAACTCAAGGGTGTCCTCTTACAAGTGATTTACAAGTCTATTTATAGGCTAGGAAAGGACTTTTGGAATCCTATCATTGATAACACTAATAAAACTCATAAATAGACTTATTTAACACTCATTACATCACTTATTAAGTACCCATGACCCTTGGACTCAAAAGTCACTGATTTAAGTCATAATAAAGAAACTAACAAGACTCTTTATTTGCTCTCTTGAGCATGCACGAAAATATGCATCCTTATTCCTCATCTTGGGCCTCCAAATCTGATTTGTAAGAGCCCATTCTTCAAGTTAGATTCAGCCCACCGACTTGTATAAGATTCACCATTTGGCCCAATGTAGATTGCTCTTGGACTGTGGCTTTTATTTCAGCTACAATCAACACCATGGCCTCCTTTATCTTCTTAGCTCTAGCTCTTGTAACCGGCCCATCATGAATGATCAAGGGATCCCTATTGTTGTCGTTGGGTATCTTGGATGCAACCCCATCATTCCCTTCTTCTTCAAAAGGATTCATCCTCGAATCTAAATCACCAAAATAAGGAGACAAATCAGCAACATTGAAAGTAGCACTTACATTATACTCACCCGGTAGGAATAGTTTGTAAGCATTATCATCACTCGTGCAATGACTTGAAATGGTCCATCTCCTCTTGGTTGCAACTTGGACTTCCTTTTGGATGGAAACCTCTCCTTTCTCGAGTGTAGCCAAACCCAATCTCCTGGCTCAAAGATGACTTGCTTTCGGCCCTTGTTTGCTTGATGTATTGCTTCGTCCTCTTCTCAATGTTTTGCTTCACCTTTTCATGCAACTTTTTCACCATTTCAGCCTTAGCTTTACCATCAACACTAGCTCGTTCCTCAATTGGAATGGGAATAAGATCAAGTGGACTCAATGGATTAAAGCCATAAACAACTTCAAATGGAGAAAAGTTAGTAGCAGAATGAACACTTCGATTATAAGCAAATGGTAAGCAATCCTCCCAACTTTTCAAGTTTTTTAGAATCAATGTTCAAAGCAACTGAGATAAAGTCCTATTAACTACTTCGGCTTGTCCATCGGTTTGTGGATGACAAGTAGTAGAAAACAGAAGTTTAGTTCCCAATTTATTCTATAACACACGCCAAAAATAACTCAAAAACTTAACATCTCGACCACGAACAATGCTTCTTGAAATTCTATGCAAACGCACAATTTCTTTAAAGAACAAATAAGCAATATGAGTAGCATCATCACTCTTATGACATGGTATGAAATGTGCCATTTTTGAAAATCTATCAACAACCACAAATACAGAATCCTTACCCCTACTTGTTATAGGCAAACCCAAAACAAAGTCCATAGAAATGTCCTCCCAAGGTGCATTAGGAATAGGTAAAGGTGTATACAACCCATGTGGATGTAATTTGGAGTTAGCTTGCATGCAAGTTATACATCTACCACAAATTCTTTCAACATCAACACGCATTTTAGGCCAATAAAAATGTTCATGCAAAATATCCAAAGTCTTATGAACTCCAAAATGCCCCATTAACCCACTACCGTGAGCTTCACGGACAAGCAACTCTCGCATGGAACACTTAGGAATGCACAACTTAGACTCTCTAAACAAATAGCCCTCATGCCTATAAAACTTATCAAATGCAGCATGCTCACAAGCTAGATATATCGAAGCAAAATCAGAATCCTTAGCATACATCTCCTTAATTGACTTAAAACCAAGAAGTTCAGAACTCAAAGTAGATATTAAAGAATACCTTTGAGACAACGCATCAGCCACAATATTCTCCTTGCCCTTCTTATACTTGATCACATAAGGAAATGATTCAATGAATTCCACCCACTTGACATGCCTCTTGCTAAGCTTTCCTTGACCTTTGAGGTATTTGAGAGATTCATGATCCGTGTGAACAACGAACTCTTTAGGCCACAAGTAATGCTGCCACATTTCCAAAGCTTTTACCAAAGCATACAACTCCTTGTCGTAGGTTGGATAATTCAATTGAGCGCCCTTCAACTTATCGCTAAAGTAAGCAATTAGCTTTCCATCCTGCAACAAAACAGCTCCTACACCCACTCCGGATGCATCACATTCAAGCTCAAAAATTTTATTGAAGTTAGGCAATGCAAGAATAGGAGCACTAGTTAGTTTCTCTTTAAGGAGATTAAAAGCATGTTCTTGTTTCTCTCCCCAATGAAAACCAACATCTTTTTCACAATCTCATTCAAAGGTGCATCAATTGTGCTAAAATCTTTAACAAACCTTCTATAAAAACTTGCAAGACCATGAAAACTTCTTACTTGAGCAATGTTTTGAGGAGTTGGCCACTCTAAGATAGCTTGCACTTTTTCCCTCTCCATTTCAATCCCATTAGCACTTACAACAAAACTAAGAAAAACAACTTTATCCATGCAAAAAGAACACTTCTTAAGATTAGCATACAATGATTCTTTCTTAAGGTGTCTAAAACAGCACGCAAATGGTCAAGATGTTCATCCACATTTTTGCTATAGATCAAAATATCATCAAAGTAAACAACCACAAATTTCTCAATGAAATTTCGCAAAACATGATGCATCAATCTCATGAAAGTACTAGGTGCATTAGTTAAACTAAAAGACATTACTAACCACTCATAAAGACCATACTTTGTTTTAAAAGCAGTTTTCCACTCATCTCTTTCTCGATTTCGAATTTGATGATAACCACTTTTCAAATCAATCTTAGTAAACACAACAGCCCCATGCAACTCATCAAACATATCGTCTAACCTAGGAATAGGATAGCGATACTTTACCGTGATCATATTGATTGCTCGACAATCGGTGCACATCCTCCATGATCCATCTTTCTTGGATACAACGATCACCAGTACAGCACATGGACTCATGCTCTCACGAACTCTTCCCTTCTCCATCAAGTCTTCCACTTGCCTTTGGATCTCCTTAGTCTCTTCCGGATTGGCTCTATAGGCTGGTCGATTTGGAAGCACAGCTCCGAGCACAAAATCAATTTGATGTTCAATACTTCTTAACGGAGGTAAACCACTTGGCTCCTCTTCCGGGAAAACGTCTTCAAATTCCTGCAAAAGAGACACAAAGGTACTAGGCAAAGATGGGGTTAATTTGTTGGTGCTAAAAAAAGACTCTTTGTACACCAAGATCAACACACTCTCTTCTTCAACTATTGCTCTCTTCATCTCTTTTGCCCTCACAAAGAAGTTTTGTTTTTCCTTTCCCTCTCGTGTATTCTCTCCACTCTTTTTTTCTCTCATATGTGTATCAACTCCCTCACTTTTCTTTCCCTCATTCTCTCTAGCTCTCCTCGCTTGAGACATCTTTAGTTGGTCCTCATGAACTTGTTGTGGAGTCAATGGCACAAGCATGACAGATTTGTTATTATGCTTGGAGGTATAACGATTTTGAAAACCATCATGAATCACCCTCCGATCGAATTGTCACGGCCTGCCCAAGAGAATGTGACTAGCATGCATTGGTACCACATCACAAAGAACATCATCCTTATAGTTGCCAATGGAAAACGAAATCAGAACTTGTTTAGTCACACGAATTTCACCACATTCATTCAATCATTGAAGCTTGTATGGTTGAGGAAGCTTTTGGGTTGCTAACTTCATCTTGTCCACCATATCTGAACTTGCAACGTTAGTACAACTCCCACCATCAATAATCATCATGCAAACTTTACCTTGGACCAAACACCTTGTGTGAAATATGTTCTCCCTTTGTTGATCATCACCTTTGACTTGCACATTAAGAGCTCTTCGAACCACAAATAGCTCTCCGTGTTCTGGTGTGATCTCTTCAGGTTGTTCATCTCCACCATCATCTTCATGTTCACTTTCCGATTCTATCTCCCCATTAGACTTCACAACCATCACCCTTTTGTTTGGACATTCAGATGCAATGTGTCAAATTCCTTGGCAACGAAAACATTTCATATCTCTAGTTCTAGTAGTATTGGAAATAGAAGTAGAGGTACCTTTGCCTTTATCAACTTCATTGGAAGGTTTTGACATCTGATTTTGAGGTTTTGAAACAACCCCAAATGTCGATTTCGAAGATGTCCACTCCTTCGGCTTTGAAGATTGAGAACTCGTTGGAAAATTCTTTTGGAAGGTTCTCTTCTTCTTCAATTGCCGCTCCACCTTCATGGCCATATGAACCATATCTTCAAGCTCTACATAGTGTTGAAGATCAACGACGTTCGCAATCTCCCTATTCAGCCCGCATAGAAAACGAGCCATTGTTGCTTCTCTATCTTCTTCAACATTTGCCCTTATCATGGCAATCTCCATCTCTTTGTAGTACTCATCAACAGATTTAGTACCTTGACTCAAACTTTGTAATTTTTTATACAATTCACGAAAGTAATGAGAAGGAACAAATCTCTTACGCATTATGGACTTCATTTCATCCCAAGTGGAAATTGGTCTCTCTCTATAGCGTCTTCTATTTGTTGTCAATTGATCCCACCAAACTAGAGCATAGTCCGTGAATTCAATTGCAGCAAGTTTGACCTTCTTCTCCTCGGAGTAGTTGTGACACTCAAAGATGAGTTCCACCTTCCGCTCCCACTCCAAATAGGCCTCGGGATCACTCCTTCCATGGAAGGCAGGAATTTTCAACTTGATGCTTCCCAAGTCACGATCAACTTCATTTTGATGCCTCCTTCTACCATTACGCCTTGGAGCACGATGCATGGATTCTGCATCCTCTTCTTCTTCACTCTCCCTTTCATCATGATTCCTTTGTTGTCCTTGTAGCTCCAAATTCTCCAAGCGATCTGATACACTTGCCAAAACATGGCTAAATCTAGCAAATTGTTGTTGCATAGCTTGCAGTACAAATTCAGTTGGATTTGATTGATATTATCGCCTATGTCCTCACAATTCACTCGTGTATCACACAAAAAGTAAAAAATAAAAAAAATAAAAAGAAACCTCACCAAACACTAGTGTATCACTCATAGGCTTTTACTTCTCCTCAAATAAACTCACCACTCCAATACCTTTTACCACTCAATTCTCACTTGTAGGAATTCAAATGAACTAGAACAAATCAATATTAGAACAAGAGATGTAGCAATCACCACTGTTCGCCCTTATGGATCTTATGGTCGAACCTTGATGTTTGAAACTTGGAAAAAATATAAGAAGAATGATTTTCATTTTTTTTTAACTGATTTTTTTTTTCTTTCTTTTTTCTTTCTTTCTTTCTATCGTTTTCCTTTTTTTTTTTTTTTTTGCAGCAACAAAGACACAAGGATGAATACAATATAGAGAAGATGTAGAATTGAAAAACAAAGGTTCAGATTAATACCAGATTGCTCTGATTACCAAATGATACGAACGGAGGACCTGTCGGATAAAAGATCCAAGAACCCTTCGTATAAGAGATAGGCAGTGGTCTCCCTAGATCGAGAATCCAGTTTGATCACCTCCTAGAGCGAATAAAACCTCGACCCGTTGGCTATACAATCAGCCAAGAACCTCGGAATGGTTGAACGCCACAAGACCTTGCTCAATTGTCTTGATAAGTTCGAAAATAAGTGAAATACTCAACAAGGAGAATTCAACTCACAATGGCAATGCCAAATTCGTTTATAACTCAAGGGTGTCCTCTTACAAGTGATTTACAAGTCTATTTATAGGCTAGGAAAGGACTTTTAGAATCCTATCATTGATAACACTAATAAAACTCATAAATAGACTTATTTAACACTCATTACATCACTTATTAAGTACGCATGACCCTTGGACTCAAAAGTCATTGATTTAAGTCATAATAAAGAAACTAACAAGACTCTTTATTTGCCCTCTTGAGCATGCACGAAAATATGCATCCTTATTCCTCATCTTGGGCCTCCAAATCTGATTTGTAAAGAGCCCATTCTTCAAGTTAGATTCAGCCCACCGACTTGTATAATATTCACCATTTGGCCCAACGTAGATTGCTGTTGGACTGGGGCTTTTATTTCAGCTACAATCAACACCATGGCCTCCTTTATCTTCTTAGCTCTAGCTCTTGTAACCAGCCCATCATGAATGATCAAGGGATCCCCATTGTTGTCGTTGGGTATCTTGGATGCAACCCCATCATAAACCCTAAGGGAGAAATGTAATTATTTCTATTTTTACAGTCAACTTTCCTTTTTTTACGCGTGTGGCTGGCCACAGTGTGTCCAAATATCATTATCCATTTTGATATTCTCATAATTTTTGATCGAATATAATGGCCTTCAAATTAAACAAAAAGTATCTTGCAACGAGGCTTAAATTGAAAGTGTTAGATACTAGCTATCGTGGGCGTCTTCAAGCTGTCTCAAGACAGTTAAATGAACAAGGAGGTGCATTGCTGGTCAAGCTGTCTCGATATCGTCTCTAAAGATAGAGACAGTCTCGAGCCCCCTTTTTTTGAAAAAGAAATACATTAATGTATTTATATATAAAAGAAACTCGCTATTATTTTATGAAAATTGACCTTGGCCCAACGATTCAAGTTTGAGGTTCTTGGAGGGAGGGCATGGGTTCAATCCTTCCATGGAACATAGCTTTAGTATTTTTTTTCATCAATTTTTGCTTTTTTTTTATACATTTTCACTTATTTTAATTTTTCATTTTTATTCATTTTATATTGTTTTTTATTTCAATTATTGTAGTTTTCATATTTTAATTAAAATTAATGAAAAAAATGATTTAGAGACAGAGATAGAGACAATTGCATTACAGGGATAGTGAATTTATATGAGATGGAGAAAAGTGTCTCTAACACCGTGGGTAGTTTGAATATAAGGGCAAAATGTCAAATGGTCAAAATGGAGACAAAAAATTAAATTCTGTTAAGTCACTTAATTTTTATAAATTTTGTCATTGTGGTACGAAATGTAAGAATTCGTACCAATCATACCACTTTTATCTACCAATAAGATATATACATATCAAGTTAACTGTGGTACGATTTGGTACAAATCGTATCAATCTTACCAGTTTAGTGGTACGGTTGGTATGAATATGCATATTCGTACCACATATCAAGTTAACTGTGGTATGATTTGGTACAAATCGTACCAATCTTACCAGTGTTAATTTGTGGTACGATTAGTACGAATTCTTACATTTCGTACCACAGTAACAGAATTTATAAAAACCAAGTAGCTTGATAGAATTTAATTTTTACTCCTCGTATTGACTATTTAACATAATTTTCTCTTGAATATAAATGCTTTGACTAATAAAAACTAAAGAATCTAAAAGATATTGAAAAGAATTTTCTAGATGTTACCCCAAAAGCAAAGAAATTGTAGAAATATTAGTAAATAACATAATGTTGATCTGGTGTGTGACAAAAAATGAGGTTTGTTTGATACGTAATGTAAAGTCATAAATTTGCACATCGGTTGAGACAGTTGGAGTCTTCTGGAGTTTTCTTAGACTATCTGCAGTGGTGCTGTCTCTAAGGATTTTTTGGAGATAGAGAGAGTGAGCTGCAGTGGGGCTGTCTCTTTGGGGTGTCTCTAAAGATTTTCTGAATTTGTATTTTACATTAATTTTAATAAGAAAATTTGAAAATTTCATTAATATTTTGACAAATAACTAGTACAATACATTAATTGAAATAAAACAAATAAAAAATTACATTAATTGAAATTAAAAAAATAAAAAACATCCTACTCGTCAACTGCTCCAAATCGGCTCCAAAGATGCTCGATCAAATCATTTGTGAGCCGATGGTGCTTCCTCACATCTCTCAATGCGGCGTCCCGTTTGAGAAAATTCTTCCATGATTGCGGAACGGGGACATGAGTGACATTACTGCTCGACGTCGTTTCTATGTCCTCTCTCCAGTTCTCGACGTCCTCCCTCTCGTCTTCAATGATCATGTTGTGCAAAATAATGCACGTAAACATGATGTTGCGGAGGTGCTTTGTGTACCAGTTCCGCGCCGGGTTCCGGATAATTCCCCATCGGGCCTGAAGAACACCAAATGCCCGTTCGATATCCTTCCGCGCCGCTTCCTGCATCTTCTTAAACCGCGCCGCCTTCTGGTCCGTTGCAAGCGGAGGAGCCTTGATCAGAGCAGCCCAATCCGGGTAGATCCCATCGGTTAAGTAGTAACCGCCGTCGTAGGGCTTTCCGTTCACCACGTACTGGCATGGCGGAGCACGTTCTTCAAGCACGTCCTCAAATAGGGGTGACTGATTGAGGACGTTGATATCGTTGTTGAAGCCGGCTACTCCAAAAAAGGCGTGCCAGATCCATAAGTCTTGAGACGCCACGGCCTCAAGAATCAAGGAAGGCACGCCTATATCTCCTCGAGTGTAGGCAGCCGACCACGCCTTCGGGCAATTCTTCCACGCTTAGTGCATGCAGTCCAAGCTACCGAGCATCCCCGGAAAGCCGTGCCTCTCCTCGTGCATCCGCAGCAGCCGAGCGGTGTCTTGTGCATTTGGCCTCCTCAAATACACGTCACCAAATAGCTGGATGACACCTTCGCAGAACTTCCGGAGGCTAAGACGGCCGGTGCTATCGCCGATCTTCAAGTATTCGTCGAATGTATCCGGAGCTCCACCGGTGGCTAGTTGGCGAATGGCCATTGTGCACTTTTGCACCGACGTGAGGCCCCATTTGCCGGTTGCATCTTGCTTCTGCTGTGAAGTATCGCACATTCTGCTCCAACACGGTGCAAATCCTCAAGAACAGGTGCTTGTGCATCCGAAAACGCCGGCGGAAAAATGTTGGGCCATACGTCGGGTTGTCGTTGAAGTAGTCAGCCATCAACTGCTGCAGGGCCGCCTCCCGATCGCGGTGTACGACCGTCCTCTTCGCCTTCTTTTTTTTCTTTTTGGCGAGGAGTCGAGCCGCAGCAGCTTGGAGGTTGGTCACCATCGACATAATCTCATCGTCGGTGCCATGTGAAGAGTAGCCGGTTGAGGAGTCGGACGACGAAGACATTTTTTTTTTTTTTGCAAGAAATTTGAGAGAAAACTAGAGAGAAAAAGAGGAGGAAGATAAATTTGGTGTGGAATAATTTGTGGTATAGAGATTGGTATTTATAGGGATGAATTACAAAAAAAAAGAAAAAAATGAAAAATTGGCTGTGTAGCCGTTTGAAAATTGTAGCCGTTGGTACAATAGCCGTTGTCCAGATTTTTTATTTTTTTTCTAATTTTGGCGCGTGCAATGCACGCGCCTTTTAAAAAAAGTACAAAATCGGCATCGCGTGAAGACCACGCGCCATCTCGAGACTGTCTCGTCGCGGCGAGACGGTCTCGAGCCTCCAGCTGCTGCATCGGGGTGTCTCGTCGACAGCGGTGTCTCGAGACCGCCGACGAGACACCCGCTGTGGGTGGTCTTAGCATCATATATTTAGTGCTTGCACGACAGTTGGATTGGGATTTACTTTAATTTTATTTTCTAATCTAATCACGCTCAGAATTCAATGCATAAATCACTTTTTGTATTCTAATTTATTGAATTGTTTGTTTTATGAATCAAACAAGTTTGACCTTTCCATATGAACAGTGAAATATTGTCGCTCTAATAAAAGTTATATTAAATATAGGGTAGTGATATTTGGCCACACTGTGGCCGACCACACAAGCTAAAAATAGTAATATAAGTTTTGAAAATGGAAATACACACCAATTAGGAAACATAAACCCTAGGGGGAAAATGTGATTATTTCCATTTTTAGAGTCAACTTTCCTTTTCTGGCGCGTGTGGTTGGCCACCGTGTGGCCGACCATCATTACCCTTAAATATATTAGCCTAAAATACCTCATTAATCACTATATCTTTGAGCATTAGATGTCGTCAAAAAGCTCATAATTCATAAATATCGAAATATTTAGTTTGGGTTTCAAAACAATCTATGAATAAGCAGGCCCAAGAAATTTTAATATAAATGAGCCTGATTTCGAACTACTAGCAGATCTAACAAATTGAAGGTTTATCTAAAGATTTCTTTTAATAAACCCAACAAATATATATCCTCAACCGAGAGAGAGAAAGAGAAGGAATATTTAGCTGAGTAAATTTTTTCTTTTCGGTGTTTCAATCTTTATTTTATTAACCGTTTGGAAAATTTGGGATTTTAATTATCTTTATCTACATAAATCATAAGAATATTGAGATTTTATTTATTTATTTATTTATTTATTTATTTATTTATTTATTTATTTATGTTTTTGTTTACATAATGAAATATAATTCAGATACTTAAGTTCATTTAGTTTTATATTACCGAATAGAAATTCTCATTTTCAATTTACTTTAAATTTCGTTCCTTTATTTTCATTTTCCTCAATTAGATCACTAGTAGTTCTTATACTTTTATGTATGTTAAAATTAAATTTCTTGTTAAATAAAAGTTGGATAAGTTGATTGAACATAAAACAAAATGATACTCATTCCGTCCCCTTCGATACGGTCTAGTTCATTTCGGCACGAAAAAAAAAAAGGAATTTCTGCCTGCTTACAAGTGTATGAACCAAAGTGTCATGACTCGTGACTGAAATGTAACCCGATAAACATGTCAGCGGTAGTGCCAACATAAAATATGTTAGAACCGGTGTACTAGCTCATGAAAATTACAAAGAAATGGAAATAAAATCTGAACTAACAAGTACAATAATTAGAAATACAAGGAAATATCGAAACGAAAAGAAACTAAATAGAACCGAGTTTTTAGAAGTCGCCCGAAGATGCCTTCTGCCCGCAACAAAAACTTGTTTGCCTTTTAATTAGCACAAATTATCCGCAAGTATGCGGTGTGTGTATAGATAGTGGCAAGCAAGGTCGTATCCACGGAGACTAATTTTCAACTATCATGATTACTATTACTATGTTGTTCAACTCTATTTAGACTAATCGAAAATTGGGGTAATTTACTAGAACGAAAATTTGACAATTAAGACAAGTAAAACAAATAATAAACAAGAAAAATATGCAATATCAAAGGATACAAAACGTTGATTCTAGGGAAAGTATCCACTCGATAACAATGATGGTGTTATGCTATTAATCTAGTCTACCAAGTTTAATCCAAAACATAAGGAACAATCACTCAAGCATTTACACTCCACCTCTCGACGAGAATGCAAAAGTAGATTAAAAGCTCTCTCCGGTTAAGACTCGAGACAATCAACTAACTCCAAAGTGCACAAATAGATTAAAGGTTCCTATGCATACAAATATCTCCACTAGGTCTCAATTGCTTGCATATTGAAAATTTTTGAATTCTATGAACATAAAAATTGGCTAGGACTTTTTACGAACACTTGGCATGCATAGAAGAGTGGCCTACTATTCTAGCATGAAAATTAAGCACCAAAGATCACAATTATGTAATGAAAGGCAAAATAAGATTAAAAGACTAAAACCATCATCATTTATGAGCTTCAACTACCCTAGAATCAACTAAAAGATTTAGCTACTCATAATACCAAAGTAAATACAAGAAATAAAGAAGGAAAGCATAATAAAATGATACTACTCTTGAACCAAAGTGGGAATCTTCAATAAATGTCTTGAATCTCTTCAATCACAAGTCTTGAATCTTCCAAAATGCTTAAAAACATAAAGTAGAAAGCTAGGGTTTATCTCAAGAGTTGTAGGTAGAGTGTTGTGTCCAAAATATGAGGGTGGAGGCTATATATACAACCCATTCGAAAATTTAAAGGAAAATCCGCAATAAATTTAAAACTAATGAAATTGGCAACGAATCTGGCGGTCAAACCCGTGGAGTGCCGAAAATGGTCGAAACTGGCGGTCAAAGGAGTTGAGTGCCAATTTTGCAGCCGGAAAGTGCAAAATGACTAAGGCTCCCAAACTTATTGGCGGCGGAAATGGCGGGCGCCGATTTGTCCGCCGGATTTCTTCTATGGAATGCCAGAATAGGCGGTCCACTCCATGGGTCGCCGGTTTTGACACTTTCTTCCCTTGTTCCATTTTTCGCCCGTTTTTGCTCGTTTCTTCAACCCGATTTTCCCTTTGCTCGATCATAAGCCTCAATTTCAAGCTTTATTGCTCCAAAATGCCTCGATTTACTAACACACTTGCATAACTAACCAAAACGTGACACAATTCCATAAAGTAGTGAATTTTCAACAATAATATCACAATTAGGCATTAATTCCGACAAAATGCACATATTGAACCACATAAAATCACATAGAACGAGTGTTTATCAACGAGAAACGCTCCGGTAGTGCTCATGGATTGACGGCTCGTCCCCAAAGGTAAACGACTTCACGTCTCTACAGTAGCAACACCGCAAACTGGAGAGCTCCGGCGAACTGGACGATAGACGAGAACTGAGCAATACAACTAAACTATATGCTGATTTTGAAAACAAAGAAGAGATGCATGCAGAATTGCAAGTCCCGGAAACCAAGAAAGATAATCCTATATATAGGTCAACCCGCTAGTAAGAGATTTACTACACTTTAATGTGTAACATCAAGCCATACATTGCTGCTTCGGTTTCAGCTCTAACAATAACTGTTACTCGGCTTTAAATTTGGAGGTTTCACATTTGAGAATTAACTCTCATAATGTTGGCAGAGGTTTCGTTCTAGACAATTGAATCTCCTTATCATTGGAGTTTCAAAATGATCACAAAGACAAGCCCAAATTAATCAAAATAATGGGCCATCACTTTAACATTTTCAATGTTTAATTAGTTGGGCTCATAATATGAATTAATAAGGCCTATTAATCCAAGCCTAATTCAAACCAATGCTCACGACTTAAGTCTTCCTTTATAACGAATTTACTTACAACAAATTTATTTCCTCCAAAGCCTTCAATACACAATTATATATCATTTCACACTCACCAAATAATGATTTTAAGAACATGAATATATATTTCAATTATTTACTCGACAAGTAAATAATTCATAATTATTTAATTCTAAAAAATTAAATAATTAACCGCCAAATAATGATTTTCAAATCATTATTCCCAATAAAATATCCTCCCCAAGAATTGGCGGCTGTCGGTGTAATTTCACCTCGTTTGTCGGCGGATCAATGGCGGAGAAAGATAGGTCTGTGTGTGTTACTGGCGCCGGAGGCTACGTGGCTTCATGGCTCATCAAGCTTCTTCTCTCTCAGGGCTACACCGTTCATGGCACCGTCCGAAATTCCGGTACCTCTCTCTCTCTCTCTCTCTCTCTCTCTCTCTCTCTCTCTCTCTCTCATGTGTAATGCGCGTGTGTGTGTGGCTTTTTTTTAATTATTTATTGTTAGTGTTCATTTTTTAATTGGGTTTAGAATTTCCTAATGAAAGCAGTTGCTATTATTAATTTGGTTATTTATTTTTTGAATTGAAGTTGGTATTGTTGTGACAAGAATTTATGTTGCTTGAGGTGATGAAGTTCCATGTTCTAGTTTATTAATCTTATGTTAACCATCGCTATATAATTGATTTGCACTTGTCAAATAAAATAAATAAAATAAAATACGAGATTGAAACAATCAGATCATAATTTGATAGGAAGAATAAAATAACATTTCAGTCTTCGACTTATAAGTTATTGTTGATTTTGATATGGATAATTTGTTTACTTCGGATGATAGCTTAGACATAAAACTTTGATAGGTTGATTCACCGCATATTTTGATAATTTTAAATGGTTTTGAGCATGTTTGATCATCCGATCCTTTCAAATCCACGATATCGTTGCCACTTTTGCCATTTAGGTCCGTCCATGATATGGTTGTCACTTCCATTTGTAGTAGTAGATCCACATAATACATTATATTTAACCTTACATTTTCTACTATTCTATTCACATTTAAGTGGGATCCTTACTCCACTCACAATAATATTAACTAATATTTATTATTACCAACAACTTTCTTTAGAACTCGTGTCGTTCACAATGTGGCATGATATAGCGGACGGAGAGAGTATGTAAATCAATTTATTCCATCACCATAAACGCCCCCTTATGGTGCTTTCCTCATGAATGTTGCAGAGGATGAGAAAAATGCTCATTTGAAGAAACTTGAGAATGCAGCAGAAAATCTCAAATTGTTTACGACAGACTTGCTCGATTTTGACTCCATTCTTGAAGCGGTCAAAGGCTGTGCTGGTGTTTTCCACATCGCCAGCCCCATTCCCACAGGTTCTGTGCCAAATCTAGAGGCATGTGACGCGTAATCTCTTACTCGAACTAGTCGTTGCTGTTGTGGTTAAATATACGTGTTGCGAAATTTTTGTCATGTGACTGTACTACTGCAGGTGGAGCTAGTTCAACCTGCACTTGACAACACTCTCAATGTCCTAAAAGCATGCTCTGAGGTGAAAATCGGACGTGTTGTAACTGTATCATCGATTGCTGCAGTTGCCATGATCCCCGATTGGCCCAAGGATCGAGTGATGGATGAGAGTTGTTGGTCGCATAAGGAATACTGCAAGAAGACTAATGTAATCTCAACGTGCAATCTCAGCCTTACGATTATGTGCAATTATTAACTCGATTTGTTAATATCTGTCGACAGAACTGGCATTGTTATTCAAAAACAATGGCAGAGTAGATGGCTTGGGAATACACAAAGTTGGTTGGGCTCAACATTATCACTGTGTGTCCAAGCCTCGTGTTGGGCCCGTTGCAACACCAGAGAGCAAGTGCTAGCAGTTCGTCTCTTATTAAAATGTTGACAGGTACTGAATCGTGTCGTTGTTTCTCTCTGTTTAATTTTTCTAAGGCATCATCATTTTTTGCATATTATAGATGTGATGGTCTTAACTTATACTCCGTGGTAGCTCTTGAAAACTTTAGATAAATACACAATATTTTATTTTCAGCAATTCATTAGTGATAATGTTGCAAGCTATGATCTGAAATTTGGGAGTCGTTTTCCTTGATATTTACCGTTCTTGACCATTAGACAGAGAACTTTCTTGTCGATGTTTTCACAGCCGTTGCCCTTCAGTTACACTGATAGACTCGAGAATTGTAGTGTCAATAGTGTTGGAGCTCGGCTTTCTTGGTAAGGGAATAGTCTTGTAAACCTAAGCACCTATATTTGATATCCATCTCTCTCCGACTTTCAATCTTTTTCTTTCCCGACTTAAGAAACTACTAGCTCGTTGCATCAGTGAAGACTGTTAACTTGCATTATATTATGCAGAAGTACATTTTGAATTTGATCGATAGATCAACATAGTTGTTCTGTCTTTTGATGAAGCAAACAGTTTAGATTTTGATGATAGTGTAAATTTCTCTGTGCATCGCAGAAAGCATGGAAGAAATCGAAGACAACCACCGGAAGATAGTAGATGTGCGCGACATAGCTGAAGCCTTAAAATTAGTGTACGAGATGCCACTAGCCGAAGGCAGATACATATGCATGGCTCACATGATCAAGAGCGGGGAGTTGATGAATATGCTCAAGACAATGTATCCCAACTACGAGTATCCCTACAAGTAATAATCTCTTTCTCAAAGTTCAATCTGTGTGTGAATGCATTTTTTTAAAATGGATTGTTAACTGGGATTGTGGGTTTGGTTGAAAAATTGCAGAGCAACAGAGAGAAAAGATGATTTAAGATTCAGTTCGGAAAAACTGCAAAAACTTGGTTGGAATTTCAGGTCATTGAAAGAAACTATGGTGGATGCTGTTGAGAGTTATAAACACTTTGGCATCCTTTGGTTCCTTGGGAAGTTCTGCTCAACTCGGCTTGAACATCATCAAGACTTTTAGGTTTGTCATAAGTGGTTATAGAGTAGATGCATCTATAAATAACTTATATACGATTCAAGTTTAGATTATTTCTCTAGTCTAGTTTGATTAATTGGATTCTTAAGATTGGGGGTTCAACTTCTTTTGATGTTGTTAAGTCTTGATTGTTAGTTTGACGATTGATAAATGAATTTGAGTATGTTTCGAGCTTAAGTATGATAAGAATCGAAGAAAGAAACTCGTTTGCCTAAAAATGTGAAAAATTCGAACTAAATGAGCATAAGAATTTGTGATTTTTCATGATCATGTGTTCTAAGTAATAAGATGAATAGAGATTAGTGAAATTAGAATTTTTCTAAGTAAGAGAGAACTTGAAATTAATAAAAAAGATCGAGTATACGAGAATTTGAATCGTGCAGAAATTTTTTTCAGAAAAACTGGGAAAATCTTGATGAGATATGATATAAAAAATGATTCCAAGATAAAATTTGGATTAAAACAAGTATAATAGCCTTTTGAATTTTTGAATTCGGAGACCGTATGAAAAAGATATGCCAAAACGAAGTTTTCGTGCCCTAATTAAGAGTCGATTTTCTAAAATTAAAATAAAGTTAAGAGAGATTATGAGTCAAATGAGCTTAGATAATAAAATCAAGCATGTTGAAACTTGAATCGAGTAATAACGAACCCTTATGCTTGAAAGGGGATAAAAGTCGAAGCTTAAGAGGAATTAAATTAGGGATTATTCGATTTATAAATCGAGAGTTGAAATTTATTGAATAATTGTTTGATTAGATTTACTTTAAGCTAATCGTGAAAGTTTGGGAATTTTTGGAACATGTGCACGTTTTACGAGAAAAATAGTGTCTTACTTTATTTCGAGAATTTTTGAATGAGGTATCGGATTTCAAATCCGATTCCATAATTGGATTTGTTGAATTTTTATAAGAGAAATAAAACTGTTTTCAATCAAAACCGATAACTTTTATTTTTAAGTTGAAAAGTCGAGTAGTACCGAGTCAGAATGAGACAGTGAATTGAGTCGTGAATGAATTTCTGAGTATGAAATTGAGTATGAATGAATATATGTGAATTTCTAGAATTTTTCTAGAATATTTTGAAAAGTTTTGAAAGTTTTTCATTTTCCGACTAATTGTTTAAGTCGATCGTTTATCTATCTGTGAGTACTTAATTTGTGATGTGACGACTTGAATGCGAATGAATCATGTTTAAAGTGATCGAGATTTAATCTCGGAATTTTCTGAAGTCGTTTGATGTGTGAAATCGAGAAATTCCAAGTTTATGGAATGAATAATGATTTGTCGATTTTGATTATTTGATTAAAGTCTCAAATTTGTCTGTTGTGCCAATTTTACCGAGTATGAATATTCGAGTATGAGGAAAGTCTAATGATATAGTACTTGAGTAGAGTTAAGAGTCGAGAAAGTTTGATTAGTCAAGTCGAGAAAAGTTAGAAAAATCAGAGTCAAGTAGAAATCCGAGTAATCGAGTTTAGATTTTGTTTTTATATGAGAAATAGAACTCGCCCTTATAAGAATGTTAACCTTGAAGGAACGAGTGAAGTTCGATAGTAAGAAACGTGTGGAGTCCAGAAGTAAGGAGCGAGATGAAATAAGGTATTCCGAGCAAAACCACTGGATGACAGGTTGGCTTTCTAACTAAAACAAATCGATGAATGTGATTACTATTATCGTATTATGTGAGTTTTTAAGTTAATTGACTTGCCAATTTTTAAGTTTTGATGTATGTTACCATTTACTTGAGGAAGACGAATTTGGTCCTGTGTAAGACATGATTTCTGTGTACACGTGTCAGTGATCGTGTGCTTTCCTTTGGGTAAGCCGGTCATGGTGTTTGAGAATGAGGCCTACTTCTCGACACTCATATTTGATTGTAGAACTGGTACATACTTGAGATATATAACTGTCTGCAGACATTTACAAAAGTAAAATGATTTTCTTGCATGCACAAGTTAAATGTCTTATAACTCTAACACTTGTGGTGTAGCAAGAAAGACAAGTTCAATTATATAGCTCTATCGAGCAAACTTTCAATTTATTTTGGCATGTGTTCTCGTACTCAGCCCTACATGTTATTTCTAAAACGTGCAGGTTAGCTCGGATGATGATGGTGCGGTGTGCTTGGTGGCGTTCGTTGTCTTCCAGTCGAGTTTTTGTTTAAGTTTGGATTATATATCTTCATACATATAACTTTTGGACCTGATGTAATTCTCCGCTGCAATACCGATATTTATTCGTGTTTTAAATTCTTTCAACTCTAATATTTATTTGATGAGTTTCATGCTCGACAACTTATTTGATTTTCTCTCGACTCTTAAATAATAGATTTATTCAATTGAACTTTTGAGATGGGTAATTGAAAGGAAATTAATCAATTGTTTTCGCTTTCAATAAATAATCCCTTTGTATCCGAGTATGTTCCTTTGTATATTTTTTCGGTGTTTCACCTTCACTGTCCAATGAATTTTAGTCGTTCCTATACATTAGAATTGGGGTTGTGACACACACCCCTTCCCCCGATATGTTATGCTCTACTCTGTTGCCTATTCTGGTGTCCGTGTCTCCTCCTGCTGGACCCTTGCAGGTCTATACCCGTCACCCTCAACCCGCACCTGCTCCAGAACCTGTCCGTGAACCGACCTTATGTCCTCTGCCCGAGTCATCTTCTTCTGCAGATTCTGAAGATCCCCAACCTGCCAACAGTGATGACTTACCTATCGCTTTACGCAAAGGTACACGTGCTTGCACCACTAAACATCCAATGACTAATTTTGTCTCTTTTGCATGTTTGAGTCTTCGTGTCCGTGCTTTTGCTCTTTTCCTTTTGTCTACAGTTATTCCCACTTCTTACCTTGAGGCACTCAAAGATCCTCTTTGGCGGGTTGCTATGCATGAGGAGATGCGTGCCCTTTTATCTCGTGACACTTGGGTACTGACAACTGCCCTTGCTAATGCTGTTATTGTTGCTTGTCGTTGGGTATTCACGATCAAGTTTCTTGCTGATGGTACTATTGATCAGAAAGAAACTTGATCGTGAGTATCCAACGGAAACGAAGCAAACATGACATTGTCAAGACTAACAGATATAGTAGAACCTCTAGTTAGGAATACTCTATTTAGGAATAAACTCTCATTTTGTCATATATTTTTATTGTCCTAACTTGGGACCAGTTATAAATAGGAATAAACTCTATATTTGTCATAATTCATATTTTTTCCAGTCCCATATTAAGGAAGGGTAATGATATTCGGCCACACTGTGGCCAGCTACACGCGTAAAAAATGGAAAGTTGACTGTAAAAATGGAAATAATCACATTTCATTCTTAGGGTTTATGCTTCACAGTTAGAATATGTTTCAAATTTCAAAACCTATATTACCATTTTTAGCTTGTGTGGTCGGCTACAGTGTGGTCGAACATCATTACTCATTAAGGAAATACACCTCCATTTAGGAATAAATCACACTAAATAAATAATATATATATATATATATATATATATATATGTTTGTGTGTGTGTGTGTGTGTGTGTGAATGCTTTCTTATGTGAGAAATGAGAATAAATCTCGGCTCTTGATGTTTATTGATCAATGGTCCAGATTTAACGATGCATTATGTTGTTGTAATTTATGCATTACAATGTTAATGCATTAATTTATTGTAGTTTATGCATTAGAATGAGCATGCATTACATTCTTGCAATATATGCATTACCGATGTGATAAAAATACATTAAAATATATCATTCTCACATTCTCATATAAGATCTATTCTCACTGGATCCCTACCATATATATATATATATATATATATATATATATATATATATATATGTATGTATGTATATCTCTTACAATAGATTTAGATTGATTTAAAATACTTTTTTTTTAAGTTGATTATGACAATGACTTCATCTTTTTTATTGTAACCATATCCTATAACTAGCGTGTCTTCAATAGTTCGTCCATATGGCCTCCTTCTTGTCAAACCCAAAATATTTCCAACTTGTCGAGCAAGTTAAATACATATTTTTAAGTTATGGACTCTACATATTTTAGGTGAAATAAATCAATACATGTATTTGCACATAACATATTATACAATACATGTATTTAGTAATTATAATATTTAATTATTGTTCATGTACATTAAAATTAGAAAAAAATTAAAAATTCTTCTTCGAACTCTATTTAGGAATAACCTCTCATTTTGTCATATTTTCTGCAGTCCCAAAAGTATTTCTTAATAGAGGTTTTACTGTAATAAGCTAACAGGAAATTTAGAAGCAAACATGACATTGTTTAGAAGCAAACATGACATTGCTAATAGCACGCATCTCCGTATAGCAGCGTGAGTTTTGGTAAGTTGACTAGCAGATAATAAGCTAACAGGAAATTTAGAAGCAAACTTGACATTGTCAAGACTTAGTTGAGGAGTGGGGTGGACAACACCAATCCCCGTCACCGGAGAATAGGTGCCATCATCGACATGAACAGAAGGTAAGGAAGACAGAGTAAAAGATGTCAAGAGAGATTTAGTTTCAGTAATATGGACAGAAGCATTGGAATCTATCAACCAAGACTTACCGTGAGACACCGAAAACGCACCTGTGGAACCAACGATGGGAGGAGCTGCATTAGTAGAGGGAGCAGCACAGTATAAGAAGTAACAGTAGTAGATGACGAATTGATGGACTGGAACAAATTCTAATATTGAGCGCGTGAGATCGAGACCACATCATCATTGGAGAAAGACTGGGGCTCAGGAACAACCGTATTAGCCCGACCTGGTTTGCCAAAAGTTTTCCAACAGTTCTCAGAAGTGTGGTTGGTATGATCAGAACCACGTTCTCGACCACCACAGCCACGTCCATTTCGGCCACGGCCACCACTGAAATTCTGACCGCGAACAGTCATGTTGGAAGGCGGAAACGAGCCAATATGGTGTTGATTCTGACCGCGAGCAGCCATAGCGGAAGAGTTGGAAGGAGCAGCACCGTCAGCACGACCGGTTGAGACACGCAACACTTGAGATAGGGCATTGGATAATAAGGGAATATTATCACTAGATAATAAGTTGTCAAGAACTGGTCGTTAGATTATCATCTAACCCAGATAAGAACTTGGCAACCATAAATTCTTCCCACTCAGTTGCTCGCTCTGTGGCAGAACACGATAACGGATGATACACGAGGATTTCATCAGCAAGGCCTTTGAGAGTAGAAAAGTATTCATTTACTGATTGGCCAGATTGAGTGTGAGAGAAAAGTTTTTCATATAACCCGAAGACACGAGAAACATTCTTTTCGTTAATACATCTGTTTCAATGTATCCCACATGGCTTTAGCGGTTTCCAAGAACATGATGTTCCTACCGACAAAGTGTTATTCAAAATCCATGTCATGACAACACAATCATCGGCATACCAACTATCATACTTGGAATCTGTAGAAGCAATGGGATTATCTAGAACATGAGTTTCTTTTTTCGGAGAGCCTAAGAACAGAAGAAAGGCACGAGCCCAAAGTAGATAATTGGAACCATTCAATTTGATGGTGGTTCCTAGAGCAGTAGATTTCGAGTCAAACATGATGCTTAAGGAGTAGAAACTCAAACCCTAGGTAGGGGTGAAGCAGTGGCGGCGGCTGAGAACAACGGCTAGAGAGAGGAGACCGGCAGCGGCTGGAAGAGAATGTATTATTCAGTATAAAAAAGGAGGAGAATACACACATATATATACTAGACTACTAGGGCTGGGGCTACACTATAAATAAGGAAATAAACATATACATTATATTATAAAACGTTATTTACTGTAGTTTGCTCAGATCTCTCACCTTGTTTGTCTCTTGCCGCCATTCAAAAACTTCATGATAGCATTGATGCTCGGTTGACGTTATCATCCATGCTTCTTGAAGAAGGCAGAGATGACGAAGCTATTTCTGTGCTCTCTCCTCCATTAGAATCAGGTATCCATTGGGTTTGTTGGCAAATTAATAACTGTCCTTGTTCTTTTTGTTGCTCTCTTAGTAAATGTTTTGTTCCTCAAACTCAGAAATCAGACCCACGGAAGTTGTGGCACCACAGTGGAATTAATTTTTTTTGGACCCAATGGATCCGGACCGGATCTGGACTAAATATTCAAAAATCGGATCTGGATCTGAATTAAACAAAACTCGGTCCAGATCCGGCCAAGTGTCATCCCAACACACCAAGAGACAAGAGATGGAAAAATAGAATTCTCTGAACTACTTTAAGCATTAAAAAATCCTGAGTAGTTTAGATCATGCTGATATAGTTCTTCATTATGATATTGTTGATCCAGGGGGGGATAAGCTGAAATAATAAGTTTTTAATTGTTATATTATTTGTATTTTTCGTTGCCTTGTTTAGCAGACTCTTTTACTGCTTTTGTAGTTATGCAAGTCCTTATCTTCACTGAGAAGGTATTGGAGTGCTCTAGGAATTGTTAAAATCAGCTTGAAACTGGATGCATTATCTGCTCGAACAAAGAAGGAGCTTCGGATTATTGGAGCTCGTAAGTTTTGATAAGTGAAAGTTCCTCATTTTATATGTTGAGCTCATCATCTTCGCTGTATAATTTTTTAATAAATCGTCATTTAGTTGTATTTGCCGGAGAGTGAGATTATAGTTTTGAAAGTTCTAATGGGTTTCCGTGGTCTTTTTTTCACTTGTAGAATTAGAAGCTATAATTTCTGATTCTGCACGCGGGTGGGATTTAGTTTTTGACTTTGTTAATCGGGACCCTTACAGCTTTTCTGCTTGGAACTCCTGCTACAAAGTAATATTGAGGTACTAATGTTGTATTTAAATGCGCTACATTTAGATAACATTTCGATCTAAGAGGATCAATGTTGCATTACTGTTATGTGTAATAACTGTGGGTGCAAATTAGATCCTTTCATCTAGTATGCTATTAAAAATGGATTTGTGATGTCAAAATCTCATGGACAATATGATTTTGTCTTGACATGCATCTTATATGTGGTGCTTGAAGTTTTAATTCCCATTTTCCCAAGTTCTCTGTCATTTTATTTGCATTTAATTTTGCTTCATCAAGCTGTTCGTTACATGTTTAGAATGAATCGACTATGAAGGCGCAACAAACTCCTTCATTCCATGAGAGTAGCACAAAGATTCCATACCACCTATTCTTATTTCTGGACACCAGTTTACTATGATTAGTCAGCATCAGATCGCTGCTCGAGAATACTTGCACACCTATAAACTGATGCCTGACATTCCCTTGATCAACCTTTGTGGAGGTATGCATCTTTTCATCCTCCTAGAACTACAGATTAAAATCCGGAGCATAAATTATGATATTAAAGAAAATGTGAAAATTAATTTATATTTTTATATCTTTTACTTTTAGGAACTGCCTTTGATAAACTTGGCCCTAGGCCTCAGACTTCACAACAAGCACCAGACTTTCTTACAAGGCCTCGCTTTCCTCTATAACAACTTGTGCCTTTGTGGAGAAAGTCAGGTCCGATTCTATTTCTCGTATAAGTGCTTTCTTTCATGATGCTATTGGCCTCTGAATCTCATGCAGGAAGCACTGTATAACATTGCTCGGGCTTACCATCATGTTGGTCTCGTTTCTGTTGCTGCTAAGTGCTATGAGAAGGCGTTGGCTACTCGCGAGAAGGACTATCCCACTCCAACGCTCCAATACGAGAATCAAAATACTACGAAGATTAAAATGCCAGGGTACTGCGATATTCGTCGTGAAGCAGCTTACAATCTGCATCTGATCTATAAGGGAAGTGGGGCATTTGATCTTGCGAGACAGGTCTTGAAAGATCATGTTGTGTTATGAGTTATGCCAAGATTCTAGTGGTATTGTATTTGGAGCGTCTTTGATAGCTTGATTGCACCAAACCAACCCAACTTTTTAAAAATAAATTAAAATTTAATTAATTTTAATCGGAGATTATAAATAGAATCAGACACTCTAATTAAGAATAATAAATTCTAATTAAAAATTAATACTCATAAAAACCGTTTGTCGGCATTGGCGGACCTATTGGTGGGTATCAGGGGTCTTCAGCCCCACCACCATTTTTTTTATTTTTTATTTTATTCTTGTTAGAGACTTTGTAAAAATCGAAGATTATTGAAAAATTATATACTAGCACGAACCGCTGAGATGTAGATGAAGCAAGAAAATCAAAGATTGCCGTATGAAAATTTATATACAGTGAAGATCTATCAACAATTTTTTCTGGGTCCGTCCCTATTTATCTGGGTGATTAGGATATATAATATGTCTTTGACTCTCTAATAGTATACGGTCATATGATAGTACTACTTTTTATTGTTATGTATACCATCTATGAAGTGGTACAAATAATAATGCAACTAATTAATTATACCACTAAATTATCATAATTACTATTCAAGATAGCAAAAACAAGATTGTAGATAATAAGTGTTGATCACAAACTTTATTCTGAAAATTGTAGCCGGTTTTTGGATTACCTTGTGATTATGATCTTATGATAGTCATGAGTTATCTAAATGTATCATTCTCAATACTATTATAGTTATGATAACTAAAAGTGATGCGCGCTGGGTCGCGAAAATCGGGTGCCGAAATGGTGTATGTGTCTGAAAATGCTCAGTTCGCTTATTTTTATTTATATATATAAGAAAATCATCACTAAATGCATGATTTAGCGTTTGTAATCTTTTTTTCAAATATACTAATAAATTATAGTATTAAGTGATATCCGTTGCTACACACTAGTTTTTAGTAGTATTAATTATTTTCTTTGGGATAACAAAAGTATTAATTATTTTCCCGTTTTATTTTTGAATTTATCAATTATTTTCCTGTTAGATACAAGTAGATAGTATCGGAAATATTATGCACTAAGTATACTCGTTAATTTCTTGTTCGATTTTCGAAAACTGTAGTACTCTTTTCAAATAAGATAGTAGACTCTTCACTTATTTCCTTTTGAATATATTTTCCCACCCAATAATCATTCTCAGCCAACACTTTCAAAACTAAACAAAAAGATCCTTGGCCAGCGCTATCACCAACCGCCGTCGCCTCTAATCACCACCGGGTCTCCACCGTCCGAGGGATTCCGCCTCATTCAAGGTTTGCCGAAAGACCTACATCTTCTATTGTGGTATTGTTGGTACTAGGGTTCTTTCTGAACTTTTGAGATTTTAGATATGAAGATGCTCAACTGAAATATCCTGCGAGATTCTTCACAAATCTAGATTCTTACATATAAAACCATATTATTGGTAAATGGTTAGGGTGACAAAACCGTAGTACGTCGACAAGAGATTGAATTTTTGCATCTATCTGCTTTATCCCCCTTGTATTCAAGAATGTAGGACTCATCCTCATTGAGTCCATTGAGTATTTCCACATATATTCTTCAAGTTTGTAGGACTCACCCTCGTTATGTTGACATAAGCATTTCAAGGTAGACATTTTATTCCAATGTGTAATCTTTCCAAAGCCAGTACATTTATCATTCGATTAATTAATCGGTAAACAATTTGTTCTCTATCGCATTTACTCTCACAACAATTATGATCCAAATGTGATTTTTTTTTCTTTTTTGCAATGTTGTTACATCAACACTATATGTTCGTTATTCAAATCACAAGAAAAGATGCAAAATAGAAACAACTTGAATTCAGGATCACTATTCGAAATCTTAGTGAAACGCTGGAATCTATACATTTTGAACATCATAAGTTTTCATTCTAGTAAACTAACTTATAAATGAATCCTATAGTAAGATACCGGACGAATCAATGAGTGTAGATACGAATGTGGTAGACATTTTACCAAGCCAAAGAAGATAGAAACTCTTTTTTTTTCCCTACTTTTAACTAATGAAACAAATTGATAAAATAAAATGGTACCAAAAAAAAAAAGTAAAAACTTGAAAGTTTACACTTATTGTTGTTTACATAGTTAGTGAAACCAGCGATCAAATATATGATGTATAAAGTTCGAGTCTTATTGATGATTTAACTTTTTAATATTAGTTTTTGTACATTTTTAATATTATGTCTACAAGTCATAATTTTTTTTTTTTTCCAAAAGAAAAAACAATGACGGTATATGAAGAATAACCACTAATGCGGTAAGACAAAGGATGCAACCATTATCTGTTTGATTGGGTGTAAAGCGACTATATGTGGCTCTTTAAGTCCGCAAAGTCAAAACTCATGGCTCAACCTCGAATTGTTTTAAATTTTTAGTACGGATTTAAGACTAACTAGTATGATTTTAGTTTAAAAATAAGTAGTTTTAAGAACTCAACTGCGCGGAAATAGTTTTTTTTAGTTTTTATTACTTATTTAATAATTTAAGAAAATTATAAACATAGACTAAGATTTCATATTAACCATAGTCTTAAGTATTTAATACACAGACAATCACTTTAGAAACATCCAAGTACTAATAGATCTTAGACTATTGGCAGCGGGTGTCTCGCCGAGGGTCTCGAGACACCCACGGCGACGAGACACCCCGCTGCAAGGTCGAGGGGTTCAAGCCCGTCTCGCTGGAACGAGACTGTATCGATCCCTGTTAAAAAAAAAATCGAAAACTTTATGTATAAATAAATAAATGTAATAATATTAGCAATTAATGGGCTTTGACCTAGTGGGTAAGGTGTATGTCTTCAACAAGAAGGGCACAGGTTTGATCCCCTTTGGTGCATTTTTTTTCCCCTTCGTATTTTTCTCTTTTTTGTTCAGTTCTTTTTCCTTTTTTTTCAGTTTTGTTTCATTTTTTTTTCTTTTTAGTTTTTTGTTTCATTTTGTTTCTTCTTTTATTTTTTTTTGTTTTCATTTTTCTTCTTTTATTTTTCTTTTCTAATGTAATTTGTTTTTATTTCTAGTAATGTATTTTTTTTTATGTCTAGTAATGTATCGTCCTATTATAACATAATGAGTTCATATATTAATTAATAAGGTAAGTTTTATTTAAATAATAATAAATTCATATATTAAATTATAAGGTAAATTCGTATTTATAATGTCATATTTTATATTACGGTATTGCTCTTAATTTTAATTTATAGTAAGGATATTTTTTAAATTTCAATTAATGTAATGTTTTTATTAGTTTTATTTCAATTAATGTATTGTACTAGTTATTTGTTTAAATTAATGAAATTTGAATTTTCTTATTAAAATTAATGCAAAATATAAATTCAAAAATTCCTTAGAGACACCCCTTAGAGACAGCCCCACTGCAGCTCATTGTCTCTATCTTCAAAAAATTCTTAGAAACACCCCTTAGAGACACTATCACTGCAGACAGTCTTATTTTGTGGTTAGACGACGAGAGATTCTATAGTTTTGGACTAACTCGCTCATCCAAGAGTAAATAGATCTTATTTGTGATTAGATAAGTCCACAAGTTTAGACTAATTAACTTATATCGAATTTATCATATTATGCCGTGATTTATAAGTTTAAATTTTATAATAATATAATATTTTATTGTGAATGGTATTGCCATAATAATTTTTCCAATTGTAATCCATTTAAAATTTCTCCACCCATGTCCATCTATTATATAGTGTTTCAAGATTCTCGTTAGAAGATTTAAAAAACCTAAAACATAGTCTCTTTACTAATTGCAAACTTTTTGGGTAATATGTCTTATAATTCTATAATAATTCATTCAGCCACATTCTCTTCCTCAACGAGGAACGAGTAAGGACTTCACATCTCTATACTATATATACAATTTATTATTTCATGTTTGTATTACCAGGTAAATATTTTTTCGCTTGGTTACGGTGAACTCATAAAGTTTCACGGTTTGTTGTTCCGATCATCAAAATATTATTTGCTATTTCTTGGGCGAACACCTTACTAAAAGTTTTTTTTTTTTTTTTTTTTTTCATACATAAAATTCAGTCACCTAAATAACACCCGAAAAGAAGACAAAAAATTCATTAAAAGGTATTTTTTTTAACATAGAAAATATGTTAGTGGGCGAGTAGAAAGATTCAGTGTCATAGTAAATGAACTAAAACATTTAGATCCAAAACATTTAAAAGAAAATCTACAAACTAACACATGAGATCATTAAAAGATAAAAGAATATGTGTGCTATTGTTATTATTTTTGTCGAAATCCATGAATTTTCAGGTAATTAACCTAAGTTAGAAAGTGACAATTTACACCTTTTTAAGATGTGGACATGAAATCTAACAAATGTAGTCTTATATTTTGAATTAAAATCTAAAATACTGGAATTAAAAGATCCCAAATTTATTGCGAAAGATATATAATACTCCGTAATTTTTTTATTTTTTTTTGAAAGATAAGAGTACAATAATTAAAAAATAGTTATGTAAATGGGCTGGGTTATTTTTATTTAATCTTTTTTCTAATAATGTAATCCAACTCAAAATCCACAAATTTAGCCCACTATTTTCATTCAGTAAAAGAAATACCCACACTTTCGAGAGTAGACAAACATGCTTACTCGCTGCCGTCAGCTGCCATCTGTCAGTTACTGCAAACAGTGGGGCGCGTTAGACCAAATCAGCGTATTAGGTAAAGAGGGTAATAAGCTAGAAACGGCGGCGTAATAATATTTTTCCTTTTCATTGTTTAAGAAAATAATATATATGTATATATGACATATTTATTTACGAAAAGCTTTTCTCTGCAAAAACCCTAATTTATTTCTCTACTTACAATCCCTGGAAAATTCGTTGCCGCCCTCTTATCGCTCTTGTTAATTTTCCGTTGCTGCAGAAAATTTTCGTAATTTCTTGGTAAGATATTCGTGATTTTTCTTTATTTTTCTTGATTTTTTTTCTGATTTTTGTCTCCTTTTTCGGGTGTTATTTTAATCGTAAATTAGTCGAAAATTATGAATTTTAAGGAACTATTTCTGATTCCTGAGGCGTAATTTTAAGAGTTTTTTGGTATTTTTGGTTGATCCGTTCGTGAGTTTGGTGAATTCTGCTGAATTTCGGTGGTTTTATATCAATAAAGCTGTTTCCTTTTTCAACTTGTTTCACTGTGTTTCTTAATTTTTTTTTTTTTTTTTTTTACTCTTTTTTCAATTTTTCATGGTTTTTCAATTTCGCGTTACTAAATTTAACTTTTTCCTGTTTTTCTAAACAAATTGTTTTCTTCCTATTTTTCAATTCCAAATTTTTTTTTTCGCTCCCTCCAATTTTAGAGTTATGAATTCCTGTTCTGATTCGAACAATTACTGCTTCTGTGCTTTTAATTGCAGTTGAAAATTTTGAAAATTCCGTTATTGATAAGGATTTTGAACTTAATTCAAGCTGCTTTTTTAACTTCTGATGAAGATCTGCGAATTTTCTTCACTCCGATTTCTGATACTCAGGTATTTGCAGAAAATTTGATCGGAAAAAATGTCTGGAGCGGCATCTGAAGCTACGGCGTCTATGGCAAACCGGGAGCCGTTCACCATGAACTCGCCGTCGCCGGTGATGAATCCGGCGGCGTCGCAACCGCAGCTCGAACAGCATATGCACATGGCCTACATGAACTCCGACAGCGGCGCCGCATTCAGGCAAGTAGCGTCGTCGTCGCCGCCGCCGTTTCAATCCATCCCCGCCGGCGCCACCGCCGCAGCCGCCGCGGAGCAGAAGCGGAAGCGGGGCCGACCGAGGAAGTACGGCCCCGATGGCAGCATGAACCTTCCATTGGGTTCGCCGCAGCAGCCTATCAATGCTGCTATGCCGCAGCAGCAGCAGCAGCAGAATTTCTCCCCTCCGCCGGTGGCGGCAGCACTATCTACGCAGATGGATGGCCTGCCACCGATGGACGGATCGGCCTCGCCCACAGCCAAGAAGGCCCGAGGCAGGCCCCGCGGCTCGAGGAATAAAGCAAAGCAGCATTCTGAAGCTTTAGGTAATTTGACTTCTGAGTTTCTGTTATTTATAGTGAAAAAGTTGTCATCTTTGCTATAAAATATAGAAAAATGCTCGGGTATGACGGGCACCATGTGCTAGCATGATGCTGTTAGTTCTGATTGCTATAAGTTGCTTACTTGCTAGGACCACACATTCTAACTTGTTTCTGGCTCTGATATTTATTGCTGCATTTTATGTTTGTTATTATTGGAAATTAATTATAAATTTCTTCATGTTTTGTTAGGCAGGATTTATATTATAGTTATGGGAATGGATTATTTTATGGATTATTTTAGTGACTGAATTAGCTGGAGCCTTGGATTTGTTGAATATAAAAGTGCAACCAAAGTCCAGGATCTAATTTTAGGGAATTTTACCCGCACGCCCTTCTGTTCCAGCTAGAATCTTTCTTTCAGCAATATTCTGTTTACTATTATTGTGTATATCAACGTAATTTTTTTATATTGCATCCTGTGTTGAATTGTTGTAGCTTTTTAGTTGTTGCGTAAATTGTTCTGCATTTTTATCCATCAGTCATTCTTGGTCAAGATCTTAGTTTGAATTGGAACACATATAGTAGTTCTGTTGTTCTTTTGGCATTTGTTTTTCTTTTTTCGTTCCCCTTTTTCAAGTTTAATTTTTTTTCCTTATAATTCATTCTTTTATCGAGTAGCATATGCTACAGCTACATGTTCTTATTCTTACTGTCATTTTTTAAAATACTGACTGAAAATCATTGCTTGCAGGTTCAACTGGTATTAGTTTTGTGCCACATATTCTCAATGTGAACACTGGAGAGGTAATATATGAATGGTTTTCTTTTTGTTAGTCAAGGGAACTTCATTTATTATTTGATAATGATTGGATTATCTATTCTCTGGAAATACTAAATGTTGAGCCAGAGCAACAGTAAAATTATTCGAAGTCGTACTGCTAAATTTTAATTCTAAAGGTTATGTTTTTATGTTTGGCTAATGTGTGGCTTTTCTGTCAACCACAAATTTTGTTGAAAAGTGATCTTTATTTGCTCATGTCTCACTCTTTCCGCTTTCCGCTGTTAAACGCTTGAAGATTATGTGCTAGTCAGGTATATGATAAAATCCTCATTAGTGTTAAAAACAAATGTTCAGCTTCACGTGGAACATAACTATCTATGATTTGAATGGAACAAACATGTTGCAGCAAAGAACTGTTGATTGTGGATGATGGATGACAGCTGTACTAGGAAGTATGCTAATAAGTTGGCAGCAAATAACAGTGTTGTAAGAATTCAAGCCACATTTGTTTGAAATATCTAGGATTAAAAGCTGTAATTTTATCAAGACTCATGCATGGGATAGGTGGATATGTCCCCTAAAATGTACCATTATTGTAAGACATTAGTAAAATGTTAATTTTTGTAAATAAATACATAAAATGCATGCTCTGAGTTTATGTGTTTAGTTAGAACCCCTTAGGGGGAAAAAGTGTAGTAACCTTTAATGCAAGGCCATGTAAGGGAAGGTGGATTAACATTAAAGTCTCTAAGTGCTTTCGTGGCTGATAAGGAACTTTCTTCACGCGGTCTGAGTTATCCAAAATTACTGAAGTCAGCTTTCTTGTATCCTCAGTAATCAGCATTTCTGCTGCTTCATTTTCCTTGCCTTCCTTCAGCTAATGGCTCTAGCTATCAAGCTGGTGCATTAGGGTTTCATCAATATCCTGAAGCATGTCTAGCCTGCTTATGATAATTTTGACGATCAAATAGACATGGATGTTCTAGAAAACATGCTCGAGTGCAATCAGACTATTAATCATGACTAATATGTTGATTGTGTTGGCACAACACTTTGAACTCTACTACTATTTAAATACGCAAATGAATTACATTATTGGATTTATACGTTTTCATAGACGCATTAATTATAGTATCTATGTGTAGTCAAGTAGACTGGTTAATGCGTTGTGGTATCACATCTTTCTGACCTATTGATTTGTAATCTTGAAAATCCATTTCTTTTTATCGCTTTAGTGATTCTAAATGAAGTTATTCAATTAAACTAACATGCTATATCCTTTTGCTGATTGTGTAGCTCGATGATCTTATGGGCACAGCATATGTGGCATGTGTTATCATTTTTCTCAGCGTCTGATCGAGCACATTAAAATTTAAAGCATATGCCATATCATCCGATTTCAATAATTGAATGCTTGTACGCATGCCACCAAGTATAATGATTGGGTTTTTTGCTATACTGTTCTTCCTATTAACTTTTGGCTGTTTCTTTGCTATAATCACTTGAGAAGCATTTTCGTGTTACAGATATCATGACGTACTTTGTGGTTCTGGAAGTCAAACATGATTATGAGTTGGAAGAGAACATTTCATAATGTTACTGAACTTTAGCATTGATTTTTCCAGGATGTCTCTTCAAAAATCATGGCCATTTGCCAGAACGGACCCAGGGCAGTTTGTGTTCTCTCTGCTAACGGGACCATATCTACTGTAATGCTTCGCCAGGCTGCAACATCTGGTGGAACTGCCACCTATGAGGTAATTTTTTTTTTTTTTTTTTTTTCTTTTTCATATTTATGTGATCTGCATTCCTTATTGTTTTGGATGTTTCAATTTAAGGATTTCTGTCCTATTGTATTTTAATTTCCCAACATATCCACTGTTCTCTGAAGATAGCTTCAATCATGTGAAATGAATAATTTATATTTCTTTGCATGGATTTGCTGTTATTCTATTCTTTTGCATTTATAATTGGTTCACGGATATCATCGAGATCTGAATGGGTCTCTGATGCTTCATCCAGCTGTGCAAATCTTGACTTAGCTATTACTACCTTTTCAAAAAAAAAATATTCTAGTACTTTTAAAAAATAAATGCTCTTGTTGACTTAGCCATTAGCATCTAATATCCTTGTTTAGGCTGTCACACCCGTTTGATTAAGCTTTTGCTTTCACTATGTATCTCATCTTGAATAAGCATTTGTTGATCTGTACTGTACTTGGTTTGGACTGTAGCTGTACTGTACTTGGTTTAATTTTTGTCAACTTGTGTAGGGTCCATTTGACATCTTATCGCTCTCTGGATCATTCATGCTAACTGAAGTTGCCGGTCAGAAAAGCAGAACCGGTGGGTTGAGTGTTGCCTTAGCTAAACCTGATGGAAGTGTTCTCGGTGGTTCTGTGGCCGGCTTACTGGTTGCAGCATCCCCTGCTCAGGTTAGTCTGCTTAGTCCGAAGAAGTGTATCTAATACTACAATTGTATAGTCTAAATATGGAAAAAGAAATTACTACTTCATTTTATTATCTTTGTAATTTTCTTTTTGGGTGGTATGGTGTAATTCAGGTTATTGTGGGAAGCTTTATGCCAGACGGTCAGAGGGACGTCTCGAGAAACTATGTGGAACCTTCATCAGCTCCAAGAATGAACCAAGGTGGTGGTGCTGGTACCAGTAGCTCGCCATCACGAGGAACTCTCAGTGAATCCTCTGGTGGACCTGCAAGTCCACTAAACTTGAGCGCCAGTGCTTACAACAACATCGCGCAGGGCATGTCGGGCATTCAGTGGAAATAGTTAGTTGCGAAAGGCTCCCTTGGATTTTGGAGATTATGTGACATTAGATTCCCTGTAATATTATTTTCTAGTAGAGACCAAACATGACAGTCCTTGAGTTTTTTTGGAATGCATCTAGTAGATCTAGGTTCTTACCCAACTGATGCTTCGTTACTTTTTTGTCATTCCGGCTGGTGGAGTTGTTGTTGTATAAACATTTCTTAGTCGGTTTTTAGTTTGATCTTCTTCTGACATAGCTATTTTGCCTTTTCGTGTTCCTGTTTTCTTTTTTGGTAACAATGCTGGTCTAAACCTGGCTCCCATTGTTTATCTGTTCGACTTTGTTGTTTACTGGGGTCGCAGCTGATCCAGCTGTGTAAATTAGATTCCCGGTTGAACTTCTAATATCCTGTTCGGATGCTATAGAGTTTCTTGATTACTTGATGCTAATAAGTCTGCTTGTGGTTCTTATATTGTTTTGTTTCTCTTATATAATTCTTCACCTTATCCTGTAGATTTTTTTTTTGATGTAATTATCCTGTAGATTTTTATATAAGCAGCTTTTTACCAGGATATAAAAAAAGCATGCTTTGGTGTGCCAGTGGTCCATTTGGACATTGATGTATTCCCTTCATGGCGAAAAACTAAAGGTTCCGTCCAAAATTTTTGCAGGTGTCGACTGGAAGAGTCGGCTGGCAGGATTCATTGCTGTGTTGATAGTCGAGCCAAAAGTGAGTTTTGTCACTTCATTACATGGTACCCGTGAGTTTTCTAGTCTAAGTTTGTGACTTATTCATGCAGTATTAAAGTTACATCTTTTACCTTCTAGCTGAATCTTCGAGCATATTTCTCGTTCATTTACGAGTAGATGCAGATTCTAAATGTTGCTTAATGCAATGTCAGTAGCATCTTAGAAGCAAACCCCTTCATTTGGCAAAATAATCTTCAACTCCCGTATCCTATTTCGTACTGAATCATAATTCATATCCAATTACAAGAAATTTCTATAACTAATGCAATCATGTTACCACTTGTATATATATGAAATACAGGGCTCTAAGTTTCCCCATCCTATCTATCTATAGAAATGCAGCAATTGGTGTATAACTAGAAATAATTTGTGAAAATGAATAGGCGAAGAGGGAAAAGAATAGTTCTCGAGAAAACTTTTGCGTAGAACTAGAAGAAGTTGTTGAATCTCATGTTTTGGAAACTAGAACTTGCATATGCATTGAGCAGCTCATTTTGAGCAGACCAGAAATCTGCTTTCAGACCACTCCTTCTTACTGCTTTAAGTATCTTGTTTCTGTGTGCATAACCCGTCACCGCCACCTTCTGACTTTCGCCATCGACTTCTACTTTCTCGATTCCTGCACAGTTTAGTTCACAGAGAAATAAGTTCAGAAAACTGAAACCAAATCACTATTGCTATTGGTTTTCGTTCTGTATTCTTTCATTTTTTTCTTGAAATATACCTCTTAACTTGGATAGGCATTTCCGCAGTTTCTTCTCGTGGAGGCCGACCATCTCCACTTTCAGTTCAGTAGTCTGCACGACGAGGACACACACAAAGACAGGTTAGTTAGTACTCTTGTTCACAACACGAAGGCATAAACATAAAATTTACACTCTCTTTCAAACATGATGAAAATAAGTGAATTGCAGTACCTCCATGAAGAATGAGATACGACCTTGAAGGAGAAGCTCGTATTCCTGAATGAGCAACGGGAGGGAACGGTATATATACATGAGAAAAAGATGGGGCAGAACAGTAAAGTGAATCTTGATCCTTGGTTCTACTGATCAAAATCCAGGTAATTGCTGATCTACTTTAGTTTTCTTGCTTTGCTTTTCCTCAAAGAAATAAAAAAATCGAAGAAGCGGAAACCGTTATATCGAAACTGGAGATTCTTGACTCAAAAGCTCGAGCTTCTGAGGTTAGCCCATCTGCTAAAAGAGAATGTGAGTCTCAAAGATTTATTCAAATGATTGGCTTTGACGAGTCCAACTCTGCTTTTCTCCCTTTTGATCACTTTATTTAATTTAATCCTTAGTATAATTGCTGAATTATTACAAATCCTGCTCATGTCAGAATTCTCTGCTTTGGACACAGAAAAACTGGTCCAAATATGGGAATAATTATGAGATATTAAGTGGATAGCAGCAAGTTTGGTATTTTTATGGGTTTTGACGTCTCACTTTCTCGCTTGAAAATGATATTATTGTAGGATTAATATACAAATTGATTCAATGTGTTTTGACATTATTCAGTTAACATGGAGTATATTTATATATGTATTGTATATCATTCCTTTTTTCTTTATGAAGAGATGGTCGGATTAATTCAGCACTAGCAAATTTCAAACAGAGAAAGTGATATACTGTGTGTGTGTGTGTGTGTGTGAGAGAGAGAGAGAGAGAGAGAGAGAGAGAGAGAAGCTGGCCCGACAAAGGAATGTCGCATGTCGGGAATCCACATCTCCATCTTCCTTTTGCTACAAATAATTTTGTAACCTCAATTGTGTAAAATGAAGGGTACGATTTTTTTGACAATGAGAAATCGTCACCTCCAAATTACATTAACATTATCACATCACTAATAATGAGACTACAAATTATTCTATATAGAGCACACTACCGTCACAATCTAGTACTATTAACTAAACAAATGCTCATATGAAAATGGAAAGAGCGATTTTCTTTTTGACAATGAGAAATCGTCACCTCCAATCGAATTGTGCATTAGATAAATTATTAAAAAAGTGAATATTTATTTAAAGAGAAACAAGAATTGAGCTATTCAAAGAGCCACTAGCAAAGAACCAAGTTATCAAAATGTAAATCTACAATATGAATGAGACTAATTTGGGATGTTAAAATTCCATTACAATTGAACTAACGACATCACAATTAATTTACCTCAGAATTAGAATGCCAGAAGCAAGAAGTCATATGCTGTATTAATTAAAAAAAAAAGTAAAAAATTGCATTTGTCCTTCATTCTATTATACTAAATGTGTCTATGGCAATTAATGTTTTAAATCTTATGATTAGCCACGAGTCTACAACTTACACAGAGATAATTTTAAATGTAGCCCTCAAACTTTTCTTCCTAACCTTCTAATAAAAGTAAAAATAACCTAAGCCGCTGACCATAGGCCTTTGTTGAAGGGCCGTCGTTACACTCTTCGTATAAATAAATTTATTAAAAACACCTCTTGCCCAACAAGGTAGTAGTTAATGACAAGTGAGGTCGATCCCAAGGGACTTGGCGTAGATCTGCTCTTCAGGTACTTCTCAACAAAAGAGGTTATGGTCGAGATGTATCTCAATATCCTGTAACTCAACAAGTGAAATATCAAATAACAAAGAAGTTTGGATTGGGATTGCGAATCAATGATCCTAATTACTCATTACTCGTTCATTGGTGCAAAGATATTCAATTACTTGATTTCATTACTTGGTTTAAGACAAAGATTAGTTTATACCGTAATGGTCACGAAGTCACGATATAAACACACTAAGCCTATGTCTATCCAATTTTACAGATCTTCACCAGAAGGCAAGATTTCCTCTTTTGATCAACAAAGTCACGAAGACACTTCAGTAACGATGTTGCCCAAAAGGCATTAAGAATAAACAGACCCAAGACAGTGAAGAGGTAGGTCAATACCGAATGCTCTCCAACACTCTTTACTTTCTTGGGCACGAGAGACTCTCTCGAGTTTAATCCCAAATCATGTTAATGACTTAATCTCAATATCTAGATGGTGATCAAGCATATGTCAATATCAATTAAGTCTAGAATTATTCCTAAGTGTTTCGGGAATAAAATCAAATAACGAACTTACACAATTCGACATCACAAGTTTAGAACGAGTAATTAAGATCACATCATCTACATACAATCCAAACAATAAATTTAGCTAGACATAATCTTAAATGAAAACACAAAACATATAAGGGAAATCATACTTGAAATTAAACTGGAAAAAGTTGTTGCTCAAAAACGTAAGTCAGCAACTAAGGTCTTGGCTTCAAGCCAACAACTAAGAACTAGTGCAGAAATATTAAAAACGAAACGTAAAAGCAAATTCACTCGTAGGACTTGTTTCTTCCTCACTTTCACTCGATCTTAAATGCAGAACTAAACTAAAAGAACTCGAAATTCCTCCTCTCTACAAAGTGAAGTCGGCCATATATATATATAGGCGATGAAATTAGGGTTAGGTTAGATTCCTTGTTGGTAAAAGACTCTTTCCAAACACATCCGCCTCCTTCCTTATCCATACAGCTGCGATTTTACTTCCTTTTCGTGGTAGATATTTTCATTGATTAGGTTTAGCTAGGATAATGAAAGAAATCTTCGATCCTTATCCTCTTCCTTGGAGAAAAAGAAATCTGCAGCTGCTCCCGACTTACATCTTGACTTCGATGTCTGCATCCTGTATCACTTTCTATGCTGACCAAGATCCTGACTCCTACGGATACTCTGTCTGTTGGCTTCAAGAATATGGGGAGGTGCTTCCTGACTTGTAGATTGAATATAACATTGTTGCCCAGCCACAAGCTTCCAGCCCTATGCACATTTGCATTGTATCGCCATCTCAGCATCTCAACAACAGATTTTCACCGGTTTTGCCCAAGATCCCACATGTTCTGCTCTGCACACCATCTCTTGACTTTGTGTTCTCCCACACACACTTTGACTCGATAAAGACTAAAGAGAACAAGAAAAACACCAGAAAAGATGGACACAAATATGGGTTCATCAACCTTCAAAAATATTGTCGCAGCACCATCCTTGCGAGGAAGGATACATAGATTTCGAACTGTTTGATTATGTGAAACAAATTAAACTTGGGAAGAATTGCCTACCTTCTTCGCTCCGGATCCTTTGATAGATAATCTGGACGACTGAGGTGGTAACACTCGAGGTCGTGTTCAAATTGAGTCGTGCTACTTCACCAATGAGGACACCTTTGTCGTGCACATGCACTACTGATCGTTTGGTGAGTTACAACTTATTTCCTCTTCGTCTTGACCACCTTCCAAAGGGTTGGGGGCGTCTAACTGCGCCTGCCCTCCTCCATATAGTGGTCATGTTCTTCTTACAGTTGGTGATTATCATATGTTATTGTTACAGAAGTGTCATAATAAGTGTTTTTTTAGCGTTTTTGTTTGTGTCATAATATCTAATTATTTTTTTAATTATTTTTCAATTATTTTTTCAGTTTTTTTTTTATTTCTAGATTTTTTGTTCCTTCTTTTTTTTGCCTCTTCGTTTTTTTGTTTGCCGCTTCTTCTTTGGTTAAGTTCGAGCGAGGGAAACCGAAGGCATCGAAGCGAGCCGAAAAAGTCCAAATTGTTGTCCGAAGATTATCCTTATATTAGCAATCGGAGCGAAGGCGGTGCTGAAAAAAAAACTGAAATTAAAAAAAAATCGGGTCAGCGGGTCAAACCCGAGTTGACCCGGTCAACCCGACCCGACCTGGTCGCATATCACCAGCGGCAGGTCGCATGCAAGACTCCCTCAATTAATAAATAAATGTCAAAGTTAGTAGTATATAAGATCCAGAATTGCATAATGACTTAAAAGGACTGCGTACCAAGTCGAGTTTGGTATTTTTATGGGTTTTTATTTCGCACGTTGTCTTTAACCTAAGGTAATTTAGGTGTTTTGGGCCCCCTTTTATCATAATATAGTAATAATTATACACTAAGGAGTTCTTTTTAATATCAACAATATATATATAATTCTAGGGATGTCAATCGGTTAACACGTTCGGTTTTCGGGCTAGCCCTATCGAGTTCAAGTTATTTTTGGTTCAGTTTAATCGAGCTAATTTTTTCCCGGCTAGAATTTTTCGGCCCTAATTCTAACCTTCAGTTTTCGAGCCAGTAGATATACGGGTAAAAAATTAGCATATATAAGTTTTTTCATTATTATATTTCTGTAACAAAAATAAATCATATTTTCACATCAAACAAACTTGATCTTCTATTCGACGCAAAAATGCATGTGTGTCATTCCAACACCATTTATATAATAACTAATACATAAATTGTGAAAAGTTAAAGTTTACATACATTTTCAATTAAATGTTTATCTGTTTATATTAATTTTTGCATCATAATAATTTTTTTTGTTAGAGTGAAAAATAGAGAAGTGAACTTATTCTATATGAAAAAACAAACTATGTTGATAAAAATTCGGTTAGTCTAGCCAATCCACGGGTTTTTCGGGTTAGCTCTATCAGACTCAGGCTATTTTCGATTGGAATCAATCAGATTAAAATAATTTTGGGTTAGAAATTTTCGGCTCCAACCCCCCTTTCTTCCGGTTTATTGGGGCCGGCCCATCGTTTTTTGTTGATATATATTCTCTTCAATTGCAAAATCTGCAAAAGTTTCACCGTAATTCCCCCAAAACATGAAAAGAAAGAAAGGAAATCTCTTTGTCTCCATGGCATCGCCGGCGCCGGCACCACCGCGGTCTTCTGCATCGACAATGGCGTGTCTCTTTAGCGTCTGTTATCCTCTAAGTAATAGGGAAAAAGAGTGGAAGATGTCTATGTATTTGATATAGATCCAAATACGACGTGAAACCCAAACCCTAATCCTGATTTAGATGATCCTGATTTAATCTCTGTTTTTCCTGCTCTCCGATTCGAATACATCAAGTATCCTCAAACGATATGACTACACACCTTCGACTTATCTTCTTCGTCTTCGTCATCTTCGTCGCAACCTGGTTGTCACACCCCATTTCCCGAAGGAAGGCCTACTAGCCGGCATCGGTGGGGGTTGGAGAGACTATTCATATACACATGTATGTATATATATACATTAGAAGGATTGGTGATGTACAGTATATATATACATATATATATGTGTGTGTGTGTGTGTGTGTGTTTTGCTATGCAATTATAGAAATATTAAGAAATTAAAATTTGTTAATTAAGTGGTATGTATGCAATGTATATAACAGTGGTATCTTTAGCCAAGCCTCGATTTTCAAATAATAGTTATAAGTTTTGAAAATGCAACGCGTACGTGATGGCTCTAGATTTCTAAGAAATCAGTCCAGTGTCGTTTAGTAGAATATCATTTAAGACTATAACTCGCCTTGTAGGGCCCGTTTGTTGTGGAAGAGTAGCGCGAGCTCATACGAGACTACTAAGAAGATTCACTAAGAAGATTCACTATCGCTAAGGTGGGTAAAACTTCTTTCAAGCTCTAAAGATGTTTTGTTATGTCATGTGGGTAAACTTCTTCCAAACTCAAAGGTTGTGATTTGCTACATCATATGAGTAAATTCTTCATGGATAAAATCTTCGTGGGTAAATTCTTCGTAAAGTAAATTCTTCAAATGAATGTTTAGCTTCTGTAAATGTGCTTTTCAAATTGCATGTCATCCATAAATATTTTTATATGTGCGTTCATAATAAGTTTAATGCTCTTTAAGAATCGTTCGAGATTCTCGAATTGACCTAACATGTTGTTCGAGAATTGTGTACACTAAGGTTAGTAGTGCGATGGGTTGATCTCCATCGTGTCCTAACAAAACTATGGGTTCTCTGGGTTTCGGCCCGAGATCCAAAAGATTAAGCTATGGAATTCTCTAGGTTTCGGCCCGAGATCCAAAAGAATTATGAGACTCTCCAGATTTCTGCCCGAAGTCTAAGTTTCGCTCCGTCGGTGACTAGAGGCCCGGGATCATAAGAGTAACTTAAGAAAGCTGCATAAAACGTACGCACCATGAGAAAATGTTTTGTATGCTTAGAAGCGGAGTTATATGTTGGAAAGATGGATAACAATGCTTATTTAGAAATAATTCTTTTAATGGCAAAACCCAATGAGTACTTTTGTACTCAGCCCAAATATATTCAAATGTTTTCAGGTTGACGGCCGGTGCCGATAGGCAGAGCTAAGGTGAGGGTTCTTCAATTATAAGTTTCTGCTACGTTAATCCTATTTCCCTAATTTGTCCTTGGACAATCATGTTCCTTAAGATTAAGTTATGTAAGCCTAATTGCTTGACGTTTCTTATTCGCAAAATATTTCTGAATCTCTTGAATTCAGTTATCTTTATTGTAAACTCCATTTAAAAGTTAGTTTATCTCAACTCTCTTTTAAGTATGATAAGTAATTTTCCCCCTTCTTACCCGCTTCTTAACCCCCACCTATGTCGCCCCGGCTAGTAGGCCTTCCTTCGGGAATTGGGGTGTGACAGTGGTGTGGAGCCACCGGTAACTGTTAAGCTAGCTGAGATGAAGATCTGCCCTTCTATGAATGGCCTTAAACGATCTCCAGCTGCCATCCTAACTCCCGACGGAGACAAAATCCTCGTTTTAAGTGGTGACGTTTTTGCACTTGGTGGTGGTCTATGCATCACTAAATCAGGGATGTTTAACTGGCTTGGAAAATTCTGTTATCCTTGTTTTCCTCTGAATCCTGATGTGGACAACGGTTACGTCTCACCAGAGGAATATTACACGGTGATGACCATTGTAGACCACCGCCATGGCCAGGGTGATGATAATAATAAAGAGGTTGTTGGTGTTTGTGTTTTATGTGTAATGTTTGATGAGGTATTTGAACCAAGTATGAGTAGGAACTGCACGACTACGTCCTCATGTTTATATTGAAAATCCGGCTGCATTGCTGTCAATGGCTGGTGATAGTGTCGGTAAAGCTTTGCCGGAGCTCACCCCAACCAAGACGAGGTCTTACAAATTCGACGTTAGCATACCGTATTGGACCTTCTGGCCCATCGACATGCGTCCAGTTGGGTTCTCTCGAAGCCGAAGGTTGGGACTTGCTGTTTAATATCCATCGTCTCTTGTCGATGGCGGCCGCGGCGGTGTGGCCGTGGAGACAGAAGCAAGATTTCTTAGCACAAAATTGCGGATTTTTTGAGGTTTAAATTTGAACACCTCTGAATTTTATGGATCTAGTTAGGAATTTAGTTGACCAAATTTTTGTAGAGCAATTTATTATAATGATACCATTTCGATCTTGAATAAGGATAAGTGTCACAGTTCAGGATAAATTCTGTAGTACTACATTGTATTGTAGCTCAATCAATAATAGTACATGCGACAAAGCTTGTGCGCATACATGAGAAATTATGAGTTTTTTTTAAGGGAGAAATTAGTTAGGCAAAAACTCCCATGCGAACTGCCGCACGACATAAGACCGCGCGTGGAGCGTGCACGACACGCGCCAGTATTTTTTTTCTCGAATTCTTTTTACAGTTTCTTTTTTAATTTTTTTTTATTTCAGCTTTTTTTATTTCATTTTTTTAATTTCAATTTTATTTTTTATTTTTTAATTTCAGTTTTTAATTTTTTAAAATTCCACATTTTTTTCCTCTTTTTTTTTGTTTGTCTTTTCGTTTTTTTGTTTGCCGCTTCTTTTTTGAACAAAATTCGAGCGGGGGAGCCGAAGGCTTCGGAGCGATCCAAAAAAGTCTAAATTGTTGTTAGACGATTATCTTTATCTCAGAGCGAAGGCGGAGCCGTAAAGTCGGAGCCGAAAAAAAAAATTTGGAAAAAATAAAATAAAAAGAAATTCGAAAAAAAATACTGGCGCGTGGGAGGCAGGTGTGTGTCATGCACGCGTCACGCGCGGTCTTAAGGCATGCGGCGCTGCTGCACAGGAGAGCACCTCAATTAGTTATAACTTTTTTTTAAGTAAGGACAATTTGTTTCCCAAAGAAAAGAGAGAAAGCGAGTGTATGTTAGTTTAGTTGTAGTGTGGTTAATGCCTGGAATAAAAGTCACGGGTTCGAGTTCACCGTCACGCGGTATTTAAATTTCTTTGTAATGTTGTTTAAAAAAACACAAAAAAAAAAAACAAAAAAAAAGAAAAAGAGAAAAGAATGAGAGAAAGCAATTGGAGAAATAAGAGCCAAATTATTGGTGTTAGTATTCCATTTAAACATTTGTTGAATTGGCAGTTTCTTTCTTTTCATTTTTTTTTTCTTGCTCTAATGTTAAAAAGGATGGATCAGAAATTCAAGAAGTATTACTACTAAAATCAAAAATCACTTTCAATATTATTTGCATAGTATCTAAGCAAAGTTTCGTGCATTCTTTTCATACCTGACCTTACTTACAGACTTTTACAATCCAAAGCAAAAGAAAAACAATCCATTGCAAAAATATGTATTTATATGGTGGTGAATAATAATTCTATTATTATTTTCATAATTTAGATGATACTATTACTCATCCACGTATCACATTGAAGATTTATGGTAGAGAGAGAGGTCACCATAAACTGTAATTTTTTTAATGTAAAATCATCAATGTAACATAATCAAGATTTGATAACAATAAGAAACTCTTATTCCTTGAATATCAGATGAATAACATAAAAAATAAAAAAAGTAAAACAACAACAACAACAGCTAGAAAAGTTGATTGATATATATCACTTAGTTTTGGTAGGAAATGAGGCCATTTTATTGATGCCACACATCCCTTCTGGCTTACCAGTGTTCCTCTTCATCCTAATGTATCCCTTCTCTCCCCACTTAGGTCCCCACGAATTCTTCACTATTACGTAGTCCGCTCCTTTGCTCGTCCCATATCCAACGGCTGCAACTCCGTGATCAAGGTCAGTTCCGCAATGTCCATCAAACACGCCCTGCATACATTAGGCCTCGATCGTTTACTTTACAAGATTACTAAAATGGTCGATCTTTTTTTCATGTAACGAGCAATCAATTTATAATTCATATCTATACTTACCCCGCTATAGAACTGGAAATCTCTCCCAGAGGCATCAATAGCCACACTCAGAGGCTGGTTAGCTAGAGCTTTTAAGAGGCTATTTTCGTCATTTGCTGGCACATCGTGGTAGCCATCAATCGTGGCTACTTCTGTCTCACCCTAAAACATACATCGATCATAGAACAAATTAGTTCAATAATAAATTCACAACGTCTATTTGACTAGTCAAATGAATAGTGCTTGTTTGACTGGTCAAATTAACTAGTCAAACGATCTGGCGTAAGACTTGTTATGTTTGACTCACTCTGCTTTCTTCACAAGTACCTTCCTCCATAAGGTAAGGATAGTCATCTTCCTTATGGAGGCCGCCATTGGAGACAATGAAGGAGAACGCGTAGTCCATTAGGCCGCCATTACAACCATTGTTGTAGGTCGTGTCACAGTCGATCAACTCTTGCTCGGACAGCTCAGTTAAGTTTCCCGTCACAATTTGGTTTATCCCTTCAACTGCAGCCACAGTCGAAAATGCCCAACAACTACCTGCATTTTTTTTCTCCAGCATTAAAAAAATCAAGAATTCGTACATGAACAATCACATCATCTAATAGTTTAAGCTCGTATCAAAAATATTACGATACTTACCACATTGACCTTGGTTCTTGACCCGTGTGACAGCTCCTTTCTTCCTCCAATCGACGGATTTAGGCAAATCATCAACATCCCTATACTTGAAATTTTCCTCATTTCTCTTGGGAATTTGATCGGATTTGAGGCCTAGAAACATTTTCTTGAACTCATCATGGCTCAAATCGGAGAATTCATTCAATCCTAGCCAATAGTTGCTAACAACCTTATTCCTCTCATCAATGTGCTTCAAATTATCCTTGAAAATCTCAAACCTATGCAACTTCTCTTCTAGGGTTTTGTACATCTTGCCATGCTTGTCAACCCACGACTCGAATAGATTGATGAGCTTGTCGATGCACGTTAGATCTTCGGGGGCATAGCCCACGATCGAGAGCTCGTGTGCAAATGCAGTGGTAGCCGCGTATAACAACGCGAAAGCTGCTAGAAAAGATAGCTTCGAAAATATGGGAAAAGCCATTTCTTTGTGGTTAGAATTGAATGAGAAGAGATGATGAGAAACAATGGCGATTCTTGAGAAATTTATACATGTAGATGTGTTAGTATATAATAGTATATTAATACATATTAATTGCTTTTGAGTGAAGTAGAGAGTATGGAAAAAAATGTTGTCCGACTATACCGAGACTTTAAGGTTGATTCTTTTGGGTAGGCTTTCAATCAAAGCATGCTTGAAATTCAATATTTTGATCATTAATCATCTGACCAATCACATGATGCTATCATTTGCTAAGCAAAAGTAATGTAGTAATTTACAAAATATTTTCATGAGAGAATCATAATAAAATTGTAAACTTGACTTTACACATTCTCATATATATATATGATCAATATGAGATTTTTTGCTCGTGTGATAATAGCAATTATTTAGATAAAAAATACAAAATATAGCAATAACTTTAAAACATATAAAATATAACAATTTCATACTCTTTTACCTTTCTAATAAATTATTAAAAAACTCACGCTTTCTTCTAATAATCTGGGCGCAATTTTAACATTCATATAATTTCGGTGGCTGGCTTTGTGGCCTCCAAAGGCTTGGTAGGACCCAAATGCCTTGCTGCAAACCGAGCACTTGTAAACCAACTTAGAAGAGTCCGTATGCGCCGTCGCCGCCAGCGGCGGAAGGCGGGATTGCAGCTTCAACATAAAGTGATTCCACATTATTAATTTTGTGGTTTAACATAAAGTGGAATTTTTATGTGATTCCACATTTTTAATTTTGTGATTCCACATTTTTAATTTTGTAGCTTTACTTAATGATGATTTTTTATGTGATTCAACATTTTTAATTTTGTGATTTTACTTAAAGATGAATTTTTATGTGATTCCACATTTTTAAATTTGTGGTTTTAGGGTGTGTGGAAAAAAAAAACGTGGGGTACATGATTAAAATTATAAAAATGATTAACAATAAAAAATCATTTAATATAAGAAATAAGGATATATTGGACCTCAATTGCTAGATTTAATATGTATTATATTAGTTGCTAGAATTAGTATAAAAAACCTAAGGAATTGCTAGAATCGTGCATTTTTCCTTAAATTAAATGAAATGTGCTTTAAAAAAATCACATCTTTGCAGTGTAGAACACTCAAAATTGGGCCTTTATTATCTCATCAAATTGGGCTTTCAGAATAGGCCCAATTATTAGGGTTTACAGGGAAAAAGTTGGGCCCAGATAATATTCGATCCCCCGCATCTCCATTTTTTTGTTGTTTGTATACATTTTCTAGTTATTATTATACTATTTCAATAATCGAATTCCTATTTTCCAATATTTTATTATACACTCACTCATTTTCTTTTTTATTTCTCTTGATTATACTGTATCAAAAATCAAACTTAAGTTCCTTTTGGGGACATTCAGGCAATGAACCCCCTTTTTTTGTCATTATTATAATACTATATTAAATTTTCTTTTTTTGTCATTATTATAATACTATATCAAAATTAAATTTTCTTTTTTTGACATATTTTTATACATTTACTCATTTTGTTTTTTTGTCACTATTATATTGTATAAAAAAATTAAGCTTCAGTCCTTCAGATCTCGGACATTCAAACAATGAACCTTTTCTATGTGAAGGGACATAATAAATTTAGAGTTCAATCATCTCCTCTCCTTCCCTAACTCAAAAAATAAATATATCAAATATCAAAAGAAGAACAAACTCTAAAACAATAATCTAACATATGTCGTAAAAAATAAATTGTAGTATAATACATGCTGCTTTCTCTTTACCAAATAAATAAATTGAAAAAAAAAAAAAAAACAATATGTACAATCAAGCAATAACTTTGTGAAGGTTCTTGATCGATCACTTCAATTTCCTATCAATGGCAGCAGCATCTCTTTGGGAAAGATGGCTTCCGTCGACGGTGATGGAGGTGCAGGTGGCGGCACCACCTCCGTCGAGGCAGAGGTGGCCTTGTGCGGCGGCGTTGGCATAACCAAGCATAATTTTGTAGTTATCTAAATCCGTACATTTGAGGTGGGGACTGCTCTCTAATGGCAATTCCTTCATTTTAGTTGCTCTCTCTTCTTCTTCTTCTTGATCTTCTCTCCTCAGCTGAAGTTGTCCCTCCATTTTTCTTTACTTACCAATTAATGTGAGATTAAGAGGTGGTATAATTTTAAGGTATTCTTTTGTAAAATTGTTGAAGTATGAATCTTTGAAAATTTATGTAAAGTTGTCCGCATTAATAGAACCTATAAATCCGTGGGTACCTTTATGATATAATTATAGGATTTCATTAATTAGTGGATAAAATTTAGTTATAAATAATGTATCATTATGATTATTGTTTCTTTCTTTTTTAGGTTTAATTAGACACACACATAACTCGAACCTCTGACCTATTAGTATTGGTACGATTATTGTTATTATTATGATAAAGTTCATATATCCGAAGTTGTTAGATTTTCTTTATTTTGTTTTCTACTCACCACTCTTCTTCATCATTTTGTTTTATGAGGGATCCCTCACTTAAAGGCTGTGGCTAGTTGAGTAATTATTTGAAGAAAAGACGTCCAACTTTATTGAAGATAAATGAGTAGATATATACTCACTCCGTTCCGCCCATTTTAGGATAGAAAGTTGATAGATTGAAAAGTTAAATATTTCTTTTTTAGAAAAGAAGTCAAGATAGATGGAACGTTCCAATATGAAAAACGGTTCAAGATGAACGGAATAGATAGAACAATACTAACTCATTTATTGATCGAACGAGAGATTAATTGGTTAATGAAATTAACTCAATGAAAATAGAATTCTTACATTGGTGTACATATATACACTCACCCCTCACTAGCAAATATTTTAATAATATAAGGGGAGGGGTAAGGTGCAAATTGGGACATGAAATTGTCATCATTTCATTTAAGATAAGATGTAGGACCAGCCATCTCCATATCTCTCTCTCTCATCAATTGATGCATCTAAACATGACAAATACGAAAGCAAAAGTTACTGGACAAAACAGAATTAACTGAAATTAGTTCCCACCATCAAATTACATATATAGTGTTTCAAATTCAAATTTAATTTATTTACTCTGCATGAATAACATTTATTTCATTTTATTTCTTCACTAAATTTCACTGGAACTTTATTGCTTCTGCAAGTTGACAGCAAAATGAAACCAACTAATCTCCAATTCAATAAATTCTGTCTATTTCTCCCTCTCCAAATTTCTTTTTTCCAAAGCATGAGAGAAATTAATAATGTCAACGTTGTACCAAAATCCTTCACACATACAACCAAACCCAATTCATGGCTCACAAACAACCTTCAACTTATCATCAATCAATCATTCCCACACCTTTCCTCACCCAAAAACAAACAACACGAAGCCACTACACAAACCATACAACTTTAATCATCAAAATCTTCTCACAAACACACACACACACACACTCTTGAGCCATGGCAGCAGACTACCCAAGCTCAAGAAAATCCAACACTATAATCCTCCAAGAACTCGAAGACCTAAGCGAGTCCTTATACCAGTCTCACGTGTCATCCACCACGACACGACGAACCAACTCCCTCGTCCTCCCTCGGGCATCCATCCCTCCACTCTCGTCATCCGACGAGATTGGAGCCGGCAGAGATGCCGCCATTCCCAACCTCAACCTCAACCCCAAGCCGCGGTCAAGGCGGATGTCTCTGTCTCCATGGCGGTCTAGGCCGAAGATGGAGACGGACGACATCCCTTACAAGGATCCAATCAAATCCCAAAAGGGCACATTTAGCGACGAGAAACCCGCAGCTGCTACCCTAGCGACGACCTCAGAAAAGAAAGGCATTTGGAATTGGAAGCCTATTAGAGCACTATCTCACATAGCCATGCAGAAGCTGAGCTGCCTATTCTCCGTTGAGGTCGTGGCGGCCCAAGGCCTCCCGGCCTCGATGAACGGGCTCCGCCTCTCCGTCTGCGTCAGAAAGAAGGACAGCAGAGACGGCGGAGTCCAAACAATGCCATCAAGAGTCTCACAAGGAGCGGCAGATTTTGAAGAAACTCTCTTTATCAGAAGCCATGTTTACTACACCCCGGCTAGCGGCAACACACGTATGAAACTCGAGCCACGCCCGTTTCTGATCTACGTAGCTGCAGTTGACGCCCACGAGCTCGATTTTGGTAAGAAAACAGTTGATTTGAGTGGATTGATTCAGGAATCTATAGATAAAAGTTTTGAAGGAACGCGAATTAGGCAATGGGACACAACCTTTAGCCTCTCGGGGAAGGCTAAAGGCGGGGAGCTAGTTTTGAAGCTCGGATTCCAAATCATGGAGAAGGATGGAGGGATTGGGATTTACAGCCAGGCAGAAGGGCAGAAGTCCGGGAAAACACGGACTTACTCCCCTTCTGTCGGGCGTAACCAATCAAAGTCATCCTTCAGCGTGCCTAGCCCAAGGATGACTAGTCGAGGGACTCCCTCGCAGAAAGGAGCTGGCTCAGAAGTTCTAGCCATGGACGACTTGAATCTTGATGAGCCAGCTCCTCAGCCTCCACCTCCGCCTCCAGTGCAGAAGGCGGAGGTGGAGGAGAAGGTGGATGACAACGACCTTCTAGATTTTGAGATCGAGGATAAGGGAGTTGAAATTCAAGACGAGGAAGAGCTGAGTGAGGAGAATTCGGATAAGAGATCGGTTTCAAGTGAGGTTGTTAAGGAAGTTGTCCAAGATCAATCCCATGTAACAAGATTGACTGAGCTTGATTCCATAGCTCAACAAATCAAGGCCCTTGAATCTTTGATGGGAGATGAAAAAACACTCAAAAATGATGAGGAAACAACTTCATCACAAGCATTGGATGCAGATGAAGATAAAGTAACTAGAGAGTTTCTTCAAATGCTTGAAGTTGGAGATGATGATGATAATGATGATGAATCCAAGTTTGCAGATGCTCAAATGCAGCCTCTGAAAGAGGATGCAGAGGAGGCGGAGGCGGAGGCGAAGGTTTTCTTGCCCGATTTAGGCAAGGGATTAGGCTGCGTGGTTCAGACAAGAAACGGAGGCTATTTATCCGCAGCAAATCCAACCAACGCGGTTGTAGGAAGGAAAGAAACTCCGAAGCTTGCAATGCAGATGTCCAAACCAATGGTGATCAAGTCAGACAAGGCGGGATTCGAGGTTTTCCAAAAGATGGCCGCAGTAGGCCTCGTGGAGCTAGCTTCCGAGCTCCTCTCTTCAATGGCGATGGATGACTTGTCGGGCAAGACAGCAGAGCAGATAGCGTTTGAAGGCATTGCCAACGCGATCATCCAAGGGAGAACGAACAAGGAAGGCGCCACCTCAAGCGCAGCGCGCACCATTGCAGCCGTGAAGTCCATGGCCACCATGATGAGCAGTGGGAGGAGAGAGAGAGTCTCAACCGGAATTTGGAATGTCAGTGAGGATCCGGTGACAGCTGACAGCATTCTCCCTTTCTCTCTCCAGAAGATTGAGGATATGGCGGTCGAAGCTCTCAAGATTCAAGCAGATATATCAGAGGAAGAAGCACCATTTGAAGTCTCACCACTTGATAATGGGAATAACAACATCCTAACTTCTGCAACAGGGATCGAGGAATGGATCAACACGAATGATTTAAATGATCCGAAGGCCATAACGGTAGCTGTATTAGTCCAACTACGCGATCCCATTAGGCAGTTTGAGGCAGTGGGAGGGCCTATGGTGGCGTTGATGCACGCTGCAGCTTGCAACGATAGAATCTCAGAGGCGGAGGCGATGTTCAAAGTGTCGAGTTTACAAGTAGGAGGTCTAAAAGTAAGAACTGCAGGAATACGAACAGGATGGGATACAGAGAAGCAGAGGCTAACTGCATTGCAATGGCTGGTGGCACATGGATTAGGGAAGGCAGGGAAGAAAGGGAAACGCGTTGTTTCAAAGGGGCCTGATGTGCTTTGGAGCATCTCGTCGCGAATCATGGCTGATATGTGGCTCAAACCTATCAGAAATCCTGATGTAAAGTTCAACACAAAGTGAGAATTTTGAGGGTGAAAAAAAGGTTGAATTTCTTGAATTAGGCTTTTGCCACTTTTACTTCATATATTTGCTGCTATATTTTTTGTTTGCATATCTGTAATAAGTTGCATTTATAAACAAGATTAGTTTGTTTTTGCTGAAAAAAAAAAAAAAAAAAAAAAAAAAAAAAAAACATCTTGATGTAGAACTATAAAGTTCAACACAAAAGGAGAATGTGAGGGTAAAAATAGGTTTAGGTTTTGTTGAATTTCTTAGAAATGTGGTGTAGATTTTCTTTAAGTTGTTATGTTTCTGCCACTTTTACTTCATATATTTGCTGCTATACTTTTGTCTGAAAATATGTATATATGCAAACAAGATTGTTTATCTTTTTGCTCAAAACAAAATTAGAATGTGCATGTAAATTGTAAATCTACAAATTCTAGCACAGAAGATAGTAAGTGTAATGATTTTTAAGTTGTAATGATTTTGAAAAGGCATAAAAAGAGTAACATTATATATACTACATATCCTCAAAAAAAAAATTATATATACTACAGCAAGATTTGATTTTGATGTAAGTATCAAGCATGCACTTATTTGATCTTTGATGTTATCACAAAAGGATCTGATCATTCTTCGTATTTCAATCTCGTATTTCATATCGACTATGTGTAGGTGTATACAGATAGAATCATATACATGAACATAGAGTATAGAACAACAAATTAACTTTCAAGAAAGTGTGTCAACATTTTGTCAAGCCGAATATTTCAATTTTAGAGTTTCTGTAATCTATTGTATCCCAAATTTTGATTGACCTCAACTAAATAAGTTGAAATTTTAAACAAGAACGTTTTCAGGAAAAAAATACTGCACTGGTATGAATCCATGCACGTTGTCAAAAAACCAATATCAATACGAAACTAATGAGGATTGATTTGTTTAAGCATGACTGTGAATTTCTCATAATGAAATTAATTGCTTATATTTTGATTCAAATAATAAGTTCTGGCTTTTATACTGCACCCGTGGTAATAATAATAATAAAATTAATAATAATAATAATAATAATAATAATAATAATAATAATAATAATAATAATAATAATAATAATAATAATAATAATAATAAGAAGAAGAAGAAGAAGAAGAAGAAGTTCTTGAAGATCATCTTGTAGGAAATTATTTCATCGGGCCCAAATCGATGATTAGGCCCATGGATTTGATAATCATTTTGTAGGAAATTATGTTAGGATAATTCTAAATAAAACCCCCATTTTATAATTTGAAGCCCTTTAATAAAAATAATACTAATAAAGATATTATTGGACGTACTACATTACTCTCATAACCCCCAAAACTAAACAAACTCAACTTGTATCCTCCCTTCAATTATATCTTTTCTCGCATATGTCAATCAACAATAAACAAAAGTTAAAAAAAATAAAAATTGCAAGCAACAAAAGTAAAATATTTCTTTGCCAGAAGCCAGATTATTGCATATCCCATACACATTCAACAAAAAATAAAATATTTCAATTTCACATTCCTTTTACAAATACAACAACAAGATTAAACAGGTGAGAAAAAGAATCACTTGACTAACATATTGGAATGTAAATTCACTGGAAAAACCGACAAGAAAGAGTAGTGGAAAATATTTGGTTTTGAAAACTAATTTATGAGATTTTTGGATCAGAATTACGTGTTAGTAGCAAAATGGCAGGGAGAGAAATTTATAGAGTGTAAGAGAGTTGTCTCTTTCATAGCAAACTTGGGTCTGTCCATACTTTCAATAGTTTTCAGCCATGGCGACATCACCGCTGGTGAAGAGAACAACCGTACTTTGTCGGTTTATTGTTCTTATTAATGCTGAAAAAATTATGTATTGAATTGGGGGTTATAGGATTATTGTTATTTTAGGGTTATTCTTTAATTATTCCCTCCGTCCCGCGAAGGATGAACCTCTTTCTTTTTCAAGATATCTCACGAAAGATGTCTCATTTCTATTTTAGAAAATAATTATTGCATTTACACTGCTTTTACATTTGCATTCACACTGTTTTTCCATTCTTTATTAGTTATTCACATTACTTTTACATTCTTTATTATTTATTCTTAATCTTCGTGCTGAAAAGAAATGGGTCATCTTTCGCGGGATGGAGGAATATCATTTAGTGGTAAGTTTTGGAGGCTATGAGGATAAAATAGTATAATAATTAATAATATTTATAATTATTATTTTTTTTAAATAAGAGCTATAAAGAATAAAATGGGAGCTATATTTAAAATTACCCATTATGTTATTAGGCTCAAAAATCGATAATTAGGCCCATGGACTTGCATATGCTAATAAAAAGAAAAAATGACGACAAAGAGATAGTCATCTACTCAGCTTGTTCGGACCCCTCTCTCTCTCTCTCTTTAAAAAAATCAAATTTATTACTCCATCCATCCACAAATTAAAAATAAAATAATTTTTTAATTATTTTTTTAAAAGTAAATAGGACATGTTGAAAGAAACGTTCAAAAAAGAAAGTGAGATATGTTGAATAGGACAGAAGGAGTATAATCCAATATATCATCATCTCCACTTGTGCTCTCTCCCGACATAAGACCCTAAACCTGATTGAATGAATATTCTACAGAATAATATTTTGTTTTTTGAAATAAAACAATCCACTAGACTCGTACTTGAACCATCGCTATTTTTAACTTGAATTTATTCATTAAAAAGGTATTTTGGACAACAACACATTACAAAAAAATCTTCTTCTTATTATAAATCGAACTCTTCGAAATCTTCTTCTTAATTCGGAAATTAGGTCATAAATGTTTTTTGTCATATAATACTATTAATTAGCAAAAGACAATACATGTTGGTGGTATTTGTAGTTAATTAGTCTTTTTATTTTCTAGAAGTTGAAAGTCAAATTAAAAATTACACAACTACAAAAACAAAACTGGACGATTTATCTATATCAAATATTATCAAATCTTTCCACGTAAAATGGCAAAAAAACTACGTGTGACAATGACTGGCTGCACGAGATAATTTTTGTTATTTTATTGAATTTTATTTTTTTTGCTTTATTTTTAGTATTTAAGTCTAATAATGTTACACACTAGAATAAATTTAAGATTACTTTATAAAAAGATTGAATTGTTTATACGTGAAGATTTTATTCAAGTAGCAATAATATGCCATTTTCTATCCCCCCATTTAATTGCAACTTTAGAATTCAATATTTCTTTTATTTCCCTTTTCATTATTCTAATTGCAGAAGTAATCATTAATGTTTTAAAGTTACTTGTGTTACCTTAAGTATAAAATTATCAGATCGATGCTGTTGAGTCATGAGTGGGAATATACTTTTAAATATATTCGAATCCATCTCCATTTCAATTGAAAGTAAGATTGTCTTGTGAAGTTTTTAGTGTATGCTTTGACGCGTTCGTTATGACTTTAGATCGGTTAAGTTTTTAAAATAATATAAGATCCATTTTTTTTCTCTAATTTTTGGTTAAATTATCATCACAAAAATTCACACTGAAATAACTGAAATCGATTAACGATATTTTTATATTTGTTACTATTCGGTTTAACCGCATTAATTAGGCAGGAATGACTATATTTTTTGGAGTGAACTCCGGGCAAATATGAAGCCTAAACTTTAGAAAAAATAGAAAGGAGCTTTGAGTTTGTATCGGCTAAGTTCATGAGTTGCAGATAAGCGGATTCGAACCGCTGACATCCGCTGCAGAGTAAAAACCGAACAAAAAAAAAATCATAATTATTTTGTCTGGATTGGGATGTGAAAATTCTAAATTTGCATGCATATTTACTTTGCTTTCAATTTTTTTTTATGTTATGAGTGAAATTGGCTTAAGATTCCCCCTCTGGAAAACAGCAAAGATTAAAAAAATAAATAAATAAAGTACTATAGTGGCTGGTTGTCCTTGACGATTACATTAAAACAAACCATTAATTAAAGAAAACTTAAATCATACGAAACGCAACTCTCCCATGCAAAACAAACAGCAATGCAAAATGATTCAAAGTTTATATAAATATAATTAATCAGCATTCATCCAAGGGTTTCTTCTGCTTGATCGCATATAAATTAAAATTTACCGTCAAAGCTTTGTTCTCAAATTTGTCACTTTGTCACTTCACTTTTATTTTGTATCCTATTATTTCAGCTTATTTTTCCTTCACTATTTTTTACACTAAATTATTTTTTATGTTTTCTTTTTTATTTCTATGTTTTCAAATTTAGAGGCTCTATACTACATTTTTAAAAGTGAAACTATTAAAGATTTTAACAGAAACAATTAAACAAAGAAATGCATGATGATGTAATCTACTCCGAGATTTGCGATAAGAGATAGTATTAAAAAATTGATTTTTTAAACCTTTTAAAATGAAGACGGAAAATTTAGTCATAAAAAAAATAGGTCGGTCAAGACTGCAGTGAGTGATGAAAAAAATGATTGCAGAAGGTGATGAAAAATAATTAAAAAAACTAGAGATATTCCTTTTTTTAGGTTAGATTAGAGATATTTTTGTCCAGGTGTAAAATTCTCTTTATGCTCAAAATTTTGACAAGAGCTTTGAAAATTCAACACAAAAGTTAACAACATTACTATGATAATTGTCGTGGAAAATTCTGAACCAATTCAATATCGATATATATAAATATATATATATATATATATATATATATATATATACACACACAAATTGTAATATGGTAGAAATTTTTGAATTGCATCCTAATTAAATACATATAATATAATTTTAATCTTCTCCAGCCACAATATCGAAACTTCATGAAATCTTTGTTTATCATGTCAATTCCAAAATCTAGTATACACACCATAAATAAATATCAATATATTTATTCCCATGTCCCTATCTTTTTTTCAAACCACAGTTATACTACAAAATACCAAACTTTTGTTTCATTTATTTCAAACCGTCTATTTCATATAGGGCTACGATAGTTAATTCCACCATCTAATAATAATTATTTTTTAACACAGCTCATCTTATAAATATCATGATGACTTAGCTCTAGTACTATTTTCTTTATATGGGTATTGCATAATTGATGTCCTGTAACACTATTATTCGCTTTATGTATAATAATGGTACTTTCTTTCATGCTATAACTTTGATTGATGTTGAAATCCGTAAATTGTACTATGATTCATGAATGTTACTCTCTCCATCGCGCTCGAAGTGATATTTTTTCGATACGGTTATGTAGTAAATTAATGTTATTAAGGGATAAAGAAATTGAAAATTATGAACGAGAGAAAAATAATTTTTTTTATGAACTGTATCCTTTCAGTGGAACGATGCAATAAGAAATACATATCACTTCGAATGGGATTAAGGGGTATATATCAACTCAATAAATAAATAAATAAAGAACTCTAAGCGCTCTACTTAAAAAACAAATAGCACATATATTATATTATATTTAAAGATGATTAACATAATCTTACATTTTAAACAAACGCAAAGAGAGCATAAATTTGGAAAAGATTATGAAACAAATAAAGCATTTATGTTCATAAAATGAAATAAAATACATTGTATTTTTTTTTTGTGGGATGAAAGAAAGAAAGATGTTGAATTTATAGTGTAAAAAAAGGAAAAAATAAAAATGAAAAATCAAAATTCGGCAATAGCCGTTGCAAACGTTCGATCTTTTTAATATTTCAGACCAGCGCGTGGCGGCCACGCTCCTGCTCGAGCCGATCTCGAGCTCGCGAAGGCTGCAACACAGCGGTCTCCAGCCGGAGTCGTCTCGAGACCCCTTCAAGATGCCGACTTCGAGCCGCGTTGCAGATAGTCTTAGGGGTACAATCTGCACGTACGTCATACGTCACGGACATAACAACCCCTAACTTTTTCTTAAAGTTATTATATATGCACTTCGGTATAAAGTTTAAGGGTGTATATGCACCATGAGCCATGAAATAATAGAATTTGTCTCCATCTTTAAATTTTTTTAAAATTACAATAATATAGTAAGAACAAACAATAAATAAATCATAAATCATTATATTACTAAAAGGAAAACGATTCTTACTTTGAAAAAATCCTACGTGGCACCCTTCATATTCCTACATTCATATTTAGCTAAATTCTTAAATTTTTTAATTTTTAAATGTAAAATAATAGATTTTAAATATCTATACTAAAATATTGTGTCCCACATCGGTCTCTCAATGAAACTTCACCTATTGAAAAACCTATAAATACCTAGAATCAATGTGTATTTTCTCATCTTTTGCTCCACCAATTTTATTTGGCCAATTTATTTATTAATCAGCCGAATAAATAACTATATTTTATAGTTTAATTTAATTTAATTTGGTCAATTTATTAATTGACCGAATAGATAATTACTTTTTGCAGGAGTTTTATTTGGCTAATTTATTTATTAATCGACCGAATAAATAACTGCTATATTTTTATAGTTTAATTTAATTTAATTTGGTCAATTTATTGATTGGTCGAATGGATAATTATTTTTATTAGAGAACCAATTTATTAGTTGATAGAATAAATGATTCTAAAATAGTTTGGATAATTTATTGGTTGACCGATTAAATTTGGAAATAGTCTAATATTTTTTATTTAATTTGATAAAAAATAAGTAATATCTTATTTGTCAATTAATTAGGTAGACGGGCCAATTTCTAACTGACGGGTACCTCAACTCGGGATCCCAAATGACACATTTTCATTCTTTATTCTGATTAATTTTATTCATTTTTTTCATGTATTTTTTAAAATCTAGAATTGTCATAAATTGTATATTTATAAATCAAAATCGTGGTCAACGGGTCAATTCTGACCCAGAACTGTGGCGGTAGACGAGCCAATTCCCAACCGACACTCGAAATTTTTTTTATTTTATGCTTTTTTTCCTATGTATTTTCTAAAATCTATAATCGTCATCCATGAAATAATTTTTACGTTATTTGCTGTTGGGTTTCTAGCTTTGCATAATTTATAATTTTAATTAAGGAATATTATTATACGATTAAGGACGATAACTAATAGTACAATCATTATTTTTATTAAATTTTTGGATCTATCTAAATTCTAAATAAATCTTATAAATTACGCACTTATAAATCAGAGTCGTGGTCAACGGGCCAATTCCGATGTAGAACTGTGACGGTAGACTAATATACGGATTTTTTTTTCAGAAAGCAACACAAATGACTAATTTTTAATCAGATTTTAAACAAGTACGAGTATATAAATTTCAAACAAGTTTGAATAATCATAAACAAATCATCTCAAATTGTTTGATTAATCGTCGTGGTACCCCTCATATTCCTACATTTATATTTATCTAAATTCTCAAAATTTTAAATTTTTAAATGTAAAATAATAAATTTTAAATATCTATACTAAAATCTTGTGTACCACATCGGTTTCTCAATGAAACTTCACCTATTGAAAAGCCTATAAATACCTAAAATTAATGTGTATTTTCTCATCTTTTGCTCCACCAGGTTTATTTGGCCAATTTATTTATTAATCGGCCGAATAAATAACTATATTTTATAGTTTAATTTAATTTAATTTGGTCAATTTATTAATTGGCCGAATAGATAATTATTTTTTGTAGGAATTTTATTTGGCCAATTTATTTATTAATCGGCCGAATAAATAACTGCTATATTTTTATAGTTTAATTGAATTTAATTTGGTCAATTTATTAATTGGCCGAATAGATAATTATTTTTATTAGGGAACCCATTTATTAGTTGCCAGAATAAATGATTCCAAAATAGTTTAGATAATTTATTGGTTGACCGATTAAATTTGGAAATAGTCTAATATTTTTTTATTTAATTTGATAAAAAAATAAGTAATTTCTTATTTATCAATTAATTAGGGAGACGGGTCAATTCTCAACTGACGGGTACCTCAACTCAGGATTCCAAATGACACATTTTCATTATTTATTCTGATTACTTTTACAATTTTCATTTTATTCATTTTTTATATATTTTTAAAAATCTAGAATCGTCATAAATTGTGAATTTATAAATCAAAATCAAGGTCAACTGATCAATTCTGACCCAGAATTGTGGCAATAGACGAGCCAATTCCCAACCGACACTCGAAATTTTTTTCATTTTATGCTTTCTTTCCCAAGTATTTTCTAAAATCTATAATCGTCATCTATGAAATAATTTTTACGTTATTTGTAGTTGAGTTTCTAGCTTTGCATAATTTATAATTTTAATTAACGAATGTTACTATACGATTAAGGACGATAACGAATAGTACAATCATTATTTTTGTTAAATTTTTGGATCTATATAAATTCTAAATAAATTTTATAAATTACGCACTTATAAATCAGAGTCGTGGTCAACGGGCCAGTTTTGACGCAGAACTGTGGCGGTAGACTAATATACAAATTTTTTTCAGAAAGGAACACAAATGACTAATTTTTTAATCGGATTTTAAACAAGTACGAGTATATAAATTTCAAACAAGTTTGAATAATTCTAAATACATCATCTCAAATTGTTTGATTAATCGTCTCCATTGGAAAACGTAGAATATGTAGGAAAATTGGCAGAAAAGTTACTAACGAATTATCAACGAGTCAATTTCGACCAATAATCGTGAGCGTAGATGGGTCAATTCAGTATTTGCGGGACAACTTTTTTTTAATATATTATATAATTTTGAACTCATAAAATTAAGAATATTTATGATCAACTTTTATCTTATATCATTGACTAAATAATTTTATGAATCACAATTATTCCACATAAATTTTGTAAAAAGGAAAAACTATCAAGTACATAGTGAAACAATTCTTGAAGTTCTATTCTCAGTTAAAAAAGTTATTCTCGAAGCTGGTAAAATAGAAAACGAATGTCATCATTTATTTTACGAATATATTTGGAAGATGATTATTTATATAATACTAAAATTTATAATTAAATTTTTATTTATTAAATATTGTATGAATATTTTTGAAATATAGTTATTTATATAATTAAATATTAATTTCAGGTAAAGAGAATACAAATGTCATCATTAATTTTTTTTGAATATATTTGGAAGATGATTATTTATATAATTTAAAATCAGTATTGTAGTCAATAGGCCGATTCCAGGTCGGAACCGTCGGGGTAAACGGGATGATTGTGAAGCGGTGGTTTAACTTTTTTTTTTTTTTTTTTTTTTTTTTTTCTGAATCTTGTGTTGAATTCATAATGTGGGGTATTTAGGGTCGTTTTCATCTTATCGACAATCTTAACATCTATAGTATTATTCGCTATCTATATAACTCTTCTCTCTCTCTTACTACCCCCTCCTTCCCCTGCCTCTTTTTCTACATAAAAAGCTAAAAAATTTAGCTTAAGAGTTGCTTTTCTTTGAGAGAGAAATATATTTTTGCCCACATCGGTTTTATAGAAGAACAAAGTTTTAATAATTATCGAAAGTAATGAGAATATATTAGTTATAATTTTTGACAAACATAATTATATGGGTTTGAGACATAAATATATGGTAAAATTACTTTTTAATTGAATTTGAGATGTGTTCAATAGATGTAAATTCTAAACGAATTTAGTAGATTGCATAATCAAAATATTTAATGCTAAAATAATTAATAAATGATATTTTTTTTAATCTATTACATATTAGTACTATATACGCCACTTCTTAGAAATTTGAAGAAACTGCCTAGGAAATTTAATTAGAAGGGAAAGATCCAGAAACGAGAAGAAAAAGAAAAACAATAAAAAACAGAGATATTAGTGAGAAAAATAAGGAATAATAATATTGAGAAACATTTGGTGATCAATCATAATAAAGCTGGTTTAAGTGTGCAACTACTACTCGTGATTGTTTCAAAAGAATTTAAAGAATTGGAAAATGATGGGGCCTAGAATCGAAAGCAGACAAGAATTCATAGTATCTAATGTTTTATGAACAGTATAATTCTTTCTCGATCAATTTGTGGCCTTTGCCTACTTGTTCTCTCTCTCTCTCTCTCTAACTCCAACTCTCTCAAATACTGTCTAAAGTTTCGATTTTTACTTCACCCAGTTCGCTACTTGTCAAAGATCTCTAATTTTCTTGAAAAATCTTTAATGCAATTCACAAGATTCTGTTGTGTGATAAGATTCTGATTCTTTTCTCGAATTTAAACTACTGGGCTCCCCTGAATTCGTGTGTTAAGGTTTTCTGTTCAACAGTTTTGAGGAATCCCTGCATAAAGGAATTGTCTTTAACCCAACTGAACTCAACTGTGAGTGAGTGTGTGTATTTATTTTTTCACATCGATAGTGATAAGGGTTGTAGCACACACTCTAGATTCACTTTTATCTTTAAAGATACTTATTCGAGATATTTGTTTGTCAGTATGCAGTTTAAATCTCACTCACGAAATTCATCCCATTTTTGCTGATAATTATGCCAAATTTTCTGCACAAGGAATGTTTTCTTACCACATAGCTGTACTCGAACGGTTGTCTCTCTCTCTCTCTCTCTCTCTCTCTCTCTCTCTCTTTTGCTTCTCTCTCTAAAATAGTGGTGAGTGTGAGTCAATATATATTCACTCTTGCTAGTCGGCATTCACTACTGCAGCAACTTTACTTTCTTTCTACTCCCCAGATTGCTTCTCTCTCTGCAGTTTGCCCCTTTTAGCTTCTCAAAAGGTAGTACTCTCTCTCTCTCTCTCTAGATCTTTCAATCTCTCTCTCTGTTTGTAACTTTTTATTGATGTTGATGGCTTCTAAGAATCTACTTTCCCATATGTTTTGATTTTTCCTTTTGGGCAACTTTGATGAATCAGAATTATGAGCCTAATTTTGGAAGGATCTTTGTTTTACATTGTCTTTCTTGATTATTACTGTTTTATTGATCTTAGTTTCCTTCACACAGAGGTTTAAGGATTGGATTTTGTCGACTTCGTAAAGATGAACGGAGCTGCATTGGTAGCAATTGCTGCCACAATTGGCAACTTTTTGCAGGGATGGGATAATGCAACCATTGCAGGTTTATTCATACTTGATTCTCTTTAGCTTATTTGTTGATTTCCATCAATATGCATAAATCATTTGAATGTTTAAGTATTGTAGAGTGATATTTTAATCTAGCTTCAAGCTTGTTTAGTTGATTCTTGGTTGCAATTCTATCCTTTTGTTTATCTTCAAGTTTAGGATGAGAAATTCCACTTTTCCTTTTTTTCTGCTTATTGTTGGGATTGTTCTTGTATCTGATTGCACGACGAATATCTCAAGATAATTTGTAAAATCAAGCTTGTATTGTTGATTCATGGCATTGAATTAAAGTTTTGGTGAGAAGTTTCAATTTTCGGTTTTTTATGCTTATTTGTGGGAATGTTCGTGTATCTGATTACTTTTGATCCTCGCATACCTAGGTGCTGTTGTTTACATTAAAAAAGAGCTTGAATTGAGTGCTGCCGTAGAAGGGCTTATTGTGGCCATGTCGCTCATTGGAGCCACACTTATCACCACTTGCTCGGGAACGATATCTGACTTGGTTGGCCGACGCCCTATGCTTATATTGTCATCCATGTTCTATTTCCTAAGTGGCTTGATAATGCTGTGGTCCCCAAATGTCTACGTCTTACTCTTAGCAAGACTGTTGGATGGATTTGGTATCGGACTCGCTGTTACTTTAGTTCCCCTTTACATATCCGAGACTGCACCGTCTGAGATACGAGGCCTGCTGAACACCCTTCCTCAGTTCACTGGCTCTGGTGGAATGTTTTTGGCATATTGTATGATTTTTGGAATGTCGTTGATGGCTGCGCCCAGCTGGCGATTGATGCTCGGAGTTCTTTCTGTCCCGTCTCTTCTATTTTTTGCACTGACAGTCTTCTATTTGCCTGAATCTCCTCGATGGTTAGTGAGTAAAGGGAGAATGCTCGAGGCAAAACGAGTGCTGCAGCGACTGCGTGGCAGGGAGGACGTTTCTGGTACTTTTCCTCTCTTTAGATCAACATTATTATCCGTTTTCGTATTTGTTTTATTAATAACTAATTTATAAACTCTCTTGATCACCAACACTATGTATGGAATGAAATAGATTGTTTTTCCACGTGTGGTGTAGCTGATCTGGCTTGATTGTGACCTTTTAATTACTTGTCTCATCGATGTGATGCATGATTTCAACTTGTTCATGACGACATACTTATACACTTGATTTAGTTTGTACTGAGTTTTCTATGGTTGTTCGACAGATTCTTTCTTGAGGGGTCCGTTAATTGAGTTTTATACGTGTAGGAAGATAAGCTATCCTAACCAGTACTTATCAATAAATATATAACTACGAGCTTCTCGCATGCTCAAATAGGTGATCGTAGCAACAACTGATCATATGTTTTAATAAGTTCCAAGTGACCAGATTCGTTATCCTGTCGTCCTCATGAACATATTTGACGATGTCATGATCTTTTGCAAATCTCGATAGAGATTATATGATTTGTATTTATAAAAAGTGATATTACTTGGAGCATCATCAAGATTTATTACCTGTTCTAGGTGAATGAGGTCTAAATCGAACTAATCACGTTCCTTTCATCCTTAGGTGAAATGGCTTTATTGGTTGAGGGCCTAGACGTTGGTGGTGAAACTTCGATAGAAGAGTACATCATTGGTCCAGACGAAGTAGACGAAGACCAGGAACCGACTGCAGATAGAGATGCTATCAAACTGTACGGACCTGAGGAGGGACTCTCGTGGATCGCAAAGCCCGTCACTGGGCAGAGTCGTCTCAGCATCGTTTCTCGTGCAGGAAGCATGGTAACTCCGACCGTGCCTGGTATGGATCCTCTAGTGACGCTCTTTGGCAGTGTCCACGAGAAGATTCCGGATATGGAGGGGAGTATGCGAAGCATGCTATTCCCCAACTTTGGCAGCATGTTCAGCACTGTGGAGCCGAACATGAAAAATGAGGAGTGGGATGAAGAGAGCTTGCAGAGAGAAGGTGAGGATTACGGAACCGACCCCGACGTTGATTCCGACGATAATAACTTGCACAGCCCGTTGATTTCACGTCAAACTACAAGCGTAGAGAAGGAAGGGGCCCCTCAATCTCATGGCAGTGTCTTGGCTATGCGTCACCATAGTAGTCTCATGCAAGGGCATGGCGGAGATGCAAGCAGCATGGGCATCGGTGGCGGCTGGCAATTGGCGTGGAAATGGTCCGAACGAGAAGGCGAAGATGGCAAGAAAGAAGGAGGTTTTAAGAGGATTTATCTGCACCAGGAGGGCGTCCCTGGCTCTAAACGAGGCTCTCTCGTTTCACTCCCCGGAGGCGATGTTCATGATGACGGAGAGTATATCCAGGCTGCAGCTTTAGTGAGCCAACCAGCCCTTTTTGCACGAGAGCTTAAAGATCAACGTCCAGTCGGACCTGCAATGGTACATCCTTCAGAGTCTGCTGGAAAAGCCTCGATTTTGGCTGCTCTTCTTGAACCAGGGGTGAAACGAGCATTGATTGTTGGAGTCGGGATCCAAATGTTGCAGCAGGTATTGCTACTTAAACACTATGAGCGCGTTTACTTTGAGTAATAGATTAGATTGGCAAAACTTATAATTGAGTATATGGATCACACGATCAAGCAAGTTCAAAGTCGTTCGATCAATCAAAGTTGATATCTACCGGGTCAATTTACAACCATTTATTTCATTCTTGCCAAAATCGTGTTTCTTATATGTGTCTATTGTATCATATATCTAACGGTCTAGTTACTGTTACTACACTCCGATTTTTCTGCGTATTCATCTTCAAGAAGATCATTGAAGTCGGTCTTTTGTCAAATAGCTCGCCTTCTGCGATTACTTGTTTATTAGCTGATGAATCGTTCTTCAATGCAGTTTTCTGGTATCAATGGTGTTCTCTACTACACTCCTCAAATCCTTGAGCAGGCGGGCGTCGACGTTCTTCTCTCTAAACTCGGCCTCAGCTCCACCTCTGCATCTTTCCTCATCAGTGGAGCCACAAATCTCTTGATGCTTCCAAGCATTGCTATTGCTATGAGGTTCATGGATGTAGCCGGTCGAAGGTACGCCTTAAATTCGCACTTCTTATCTCGTCTATACTCATTTCCGAAGCATTTCTACAAATTTGTCTTCCGATTTAGACGCGTTAAGCAAAGCTAAACCGCATACTCGAAACTAAACGTGCCGACACTTTCTATTTAGGTCACTACTGCTGACAACAATACCAGTTCTAGTGGTCTCCCTCATAGCTCTGGTTATTGGTAATGTTTTCGATTTTGGAGAAGTCGTTCATGCTATTGTCTCAACCACCTGTGTCGTGATCTACTTCTGCACGTTCGTGATGGGGTACGGACCCATACCAAACATTCTGTGCGCGGAGATCTTCCCTACAAGGGTGCGTGGCATCTGCATTGCTATCTGTGCGTTGGTTTTCTGGATATGCGACGTCATTGTCACGTACACGCTCCCGGTGATGCTGAGCTCGATTGGCTTAGCTGGCGTGTTCGGGATCTACGCCATAGTCTGCGTGATTTCGTGGATATTCATTTTCTTGAGGGTCCCGGAGACCAAGGGCATGCCGTTGGAGGTGATCACGGAGTTCTTCGCCGTTGGCGCCAAACAAAGCTCGGTGAAGCACGAGTGAACGGTGGGAAAAGCTCGTCGGCCTGTGCTGACGTGGATGGTGGTGCCATCCGACGTGGAATCTGAGCATTTCACTTGTATGATACAACTTCTTTACGCGTCAGGGTGTGACGTGGAAAGATGTCGGCGTCGTCATTGTGTCGACTTTTTGTACGGATGAGGTCATGGTATTGGTTTGTCAGTCATGCTGTTAGATTTTATTGGTGAATTTAATTTTCTAGATGCTATGTTTATCATTAATTAGGCAGAATGTGATTTTGGGATTTTTATCATTTCAGTTCTGGATTACTCGTCTTATTTTATTATTCTCAAACTAGCCGGCCCATATTAATCGTTATAATATTATAAATAAAGTGGCATCTTAATGTATATTTTTTAAAATCTTTTTGGGTTAGATTGAACCATAAAGAATTACCAATTGCAAAAGTTTATTATGGGCCCAATCAAGTATCAGCCCAAGACAGCAAAATAATTTAAATTTTTGTTAGTAATGTACTCTCCATTAAAAGTGATATCTTTTTTTTTCTCCTAGTAAGTGTTGCATTTCATAATTGGGTAATGATATTCGGCCATGCTGTGGTCGACTACACAAGTTAAAAATGGTAATATAGGTTTTGAAAATAGAAATATATCTTAATTGAGAATTATAAATTCTATGGAGGAAATGTGATTATTTTCATTTTTACAGTCAATTTACCTTTTTTTACGCGTGTGGCTGGCCATAGTATGAACGGATATCATTACCCTTCATAATTTTAGAGCAAAATAGTATCAAATTTTAATTCTATAGTTATGGTTCAATTTAGCCCAAAAAGATTAAAAAATATACAATAAGATGCCACTTTATTTTAGAATTAAAAATTTTAGTACACAATTATAGTTCAATTAAAATATAATTTTAGAGTAAAATAGTATCAAATTTTAATTCTATAATTGTCATCAATACAAGTTATTTAATTTTTATTCAGAAATGGAGGGAGTAACTCGTAAGCACAAATACATTAAATTAAAGTTCTATAATTTTAGTACTATGCAATTTGATTTAATTAGCAGTCAAATTTGATTTAATTAGCAGTCAATTTAATATCTTGTCATTAAAAAATGAAGTAAAAATTGTACACAGTTGCTGTAATTTCTACTGCTCAAGGATTTTCCATTAACAGGGGCACAGTTGGTATTTCACTAGAAAACAGTAGGTCGTTTTTTTTTTTTTTTTTTTTATCAATTTTGAAATTTTCAGTCAAGATTTTGGACACTTTGTAGCACTCAAGAAAAAAACATGTTTTATTAAATCTACCAAAAACATATAAGGAAACTTAAGTATGCCTTCCATTCTTGAAATTAAAACAAACAAATGTCACGTAATTACTGTTTCAGCTCACACTCTTTTCACCCGACAAATGCAACTAAATTTCGCTAAAATGAGTCTTTTTGTGGAAGCAAAAATCAAAAATCACATAATATATCTGATTTAACATAATATTAATGAGGTTGGAGCATGCTCTTTGCATGAGGGAGATGGGTAGTAGATAGAGTCTACCAGCCCTAGTGATCATCTTGGACTTTTTTCGCGTATGCTCGTTTTTTATCATGCTATCACGAGTCTCATTCTATATGACATTTATTAACTCGTTTGTCTGGTTATTTGACTACATGTGTATTGCGTTAGGTCTAACATAGTAAACTCGTGACTCTGATTTTTAGTCAATATAATATTCAGGTACAATTAACAAGATGAATATGTTTTATACATGACGCATAAAAAAGAGTCGACAAAAACAAAATTGAAGTATATGAAACTTAGATCGTTAAATAGTTACAAATCTTTTTTAAAACATTATCGTTTGCACTCTCATAATTTTTATATATACATTTTTTCACAATAACTTGAATGCGGCAGGTCGCACCCCATGCGTGGGGCGCGTGGGGTGCACGTGCCAGCCTTATTTTCGATTTTTTTTCCAATTTTTTTTTTTATTTTTTTTAAATCTTTCAGCTTAGTGTAATTTCAGTTTTTTTTTTTCCTTTTTTTAATTTCAATTTATTTTTTTAAATTCCACTTATTTTTTTCCACCTTTTTTTTGTTTGCCTCTTAGTTTTTTGTTTGCCGCTTCTTCTTTGGTCAAGATTCGAGCGAGGGGAGCCGAAGGCCTCGGAGCGAGCTAAAAAAGTCCAAATTATTGTCCGCCGATTATCCTTATATTAGTAATCGGAACGAAGACGGAGGCGGAAAAAAAAAAACTGAAATTAAAAAAAAATCGAAAAAATTGAAATTAAAAAAAAAAATTGACCGATCAACGGGTTAACCCAAATTAATCGGGTCAACCCGACCCTGATCCAGTCGCATGGATCCGGTCGCAGGGGATCCGGTTGCATGGGAGAGTTTCTCAAATTTTTTTATGAAACACAAAATTGTCTTCACACAAATGTGACCTTTGGCAATTATAAAGCCAACCCCAATAAGTTTCGTACCAATTGATCTCATTACATCAACTATATAATTATAGCAACTATCTCGAAAATGACAATAAATTACCACTTACTTAGATAATTACAATATTAGTGGCATGAAATTTTGTGAGTAATTATTATATATAGAATCTTATCTTAATTTTCGAACTTTTACACTTTTAATAATTATCACATCCACTTGGTAGCCATTTATTAGGCTCTAGTAGCACTATTAATATCCACCATCTGGCATACTAGTCTAACAAAATAAATATATAGTATATTTTTAATTATTTAAATCAGTTATACTCCTATAAAATTATAATTTTCTTGTTTCCTATAAATTAATATAAAAAATCATTGATAGATTGCAAGATTAACTAAGTATCATACATGAAAATCATATTGATTACAACAATAGACGATCTCACGGTGAAACTAGTCTGAATCATAATTATACTTTAATCATGAATGATTACATTAAATTATAAGTTAAGGTAAAGTATTGTTATCATAATAATTAGAGTTTGGACATATAATAAAGGAAAAGTTGGTAGTAGTTGGAGTGGAATTAAGTTTATTGATATGGTCAAATTTTCAATACATATTCATTATTAACTTCATTAATTCAAACTAGTTTGTTTACCGAACTTTTTTGGTATCACAAGTAAATTACTACACGTGGGGTCAACACAAATTGAAAGTCTTAATGTGATATTCGATTCATTATTTTTTTTTAGTTTTGATATCGACGTTACTCCACGAACTATATGTTATCTTATAAGTAAAGGGCTGGTATTTAATTTACCAACTATTTTTAGTTACTCGAACTTATGTTATTTTATTATCATCATTATTATTACAGTATGCAGACTGTAAACAGTATTTTTTTGGGTGTATTTAATTAGGACGTATTTGGACCTACTTAATCTTAGTATGACTAATTTGGCTAATAATGATCTACTTTTATACTTTATATTGTGTTTTATTAATATTTTAGAAACTGTTATCGAATTCTTTAAACTTATATATTTATATAAATTCAAAGTTTGATTTATTTATTTTTATCTTCAACATAAAAATGAGTAAAACGAAGAGATTGAGCTTTAATTTTTATGTAATCTATAGATTTAATAATCTTGATGATATTAAAACAAAATAAAATACTATAAGAAAGTAGTATTAATATAGAAATACATGATTAGTGATAACGGAGGATAAACAATAATCACTTCTCTCTCTATAATAAAGAAGAATTTGTTGAACATATCTAGCAAAGAATCATGTCAAAGAAAAAACACTAATTTTGTACGATGGAATAAAATTTGAAGTAATAATTGATCGCACATAAAGCCCACGTAATTAAAGGTTAAAGAAGTTTGAAATCTTTACTAAGGAATCTCATTCTCAGCTAATTAATCTCAATAATTATTAGTAATGATAAACTGACAACTGTTTTCCGGACAACTAATCGGTTTTTTTAAGCTTGAAAATCGGTCCAATCAATATTATTTAAAACCGCCAGTTTTTTTTATTTTATTGTTTTACTCCATTAATTAAGTTCGAACGAAAGGTTATGCTATAATCGATTAAAATATAATTTATAATCAATTAATAAAATTATTTACAAAAAAGAAAATGATGGGTTTAAGGAATTGGTTGGACCGGTTTTTAAGAAGAAAAAAAAATCGGCAATTTTAAATAATATTAGTTAGATTGATTTTCAAGCTTAAAACCGGTAGTTGTTCGGACAACAGTTGTCCGTTTGTCATTATTGATGATTATTATAGACAAAATTATCAAGTATTATCTCAATTGATAATTCATCTAATCCCGATGACACGTCGGCAAAAAGCTCTTGGTTTCCACTAAAGTCAATAAGAATTAGAAACGAGTAAAATACTAAAATGATAGGTTTTTTATTGTAATTAATTAATTTTATTAGAATACTTTAAATTAGTATAAAACCCCAATTAGTAGGTCCTAGGCTAGTAGTAGTGTGTAGTAGTGTTTCTCTCTCTCCCATGTCCCAAACCACCAAAACAAGCCTCCATAACAACTTTGTAAATTAAAATCTCAAAAATTACTAATATTCTTGATTCTAATTTGTTGGGAAATTTAAGTAAAGTTTTGATTGATTCCAAAATCAACTGATCCCAACCGAGTAAATGTTGCCATAACCTAATATTAGCTTTCAGACTCGCTGTTTGAGCAATGTTCAGATTTTATCTTTACAAGACTCCAGCTGAAGACGACAACATGGCTATACTCGGACAGAACATCAGATGTAAGAAAGACAACTGAGCGTTCAAGGGGGAAGATGTAAGAGAACATCATATGTGAGAAAGACAACTGAGCATTCAAGCCAACTGTTCATATGGAACATCAGTTGCAAGACTCAATCTAATAGTTCGACAACATGAAGTTCAAAGCAGCTGAGAGTTCAACTGTTCCTCTTCAGACAGAATGTCAGCTGAAGACCACTCAGATGAAGATCAAACGACTCAACCGACTAACCAAGGTTGAAAGTCAAAGGTTGAAATTTGAATTTCAAATAGGAAGTCACGTGAAGGTTTGACGTTCTGTCATTACTTCATTTGGCCCAACACAAGGTTGTCTCAGATGGAAAGCAGAAGTTCACAGTTGCCAAATCAGAAAAATCTGCAGAGATGAGAGACAAGCCATCGCTTTCACAAGAACAGAGATCAACGGCTCTTCCAATGGCTAGTTGATTCTCACCGCCTATAAATAGAGGCATTCATTCATTCACCAAGACTTAGAAGACAGAGAAAAAGAAACATACGAGCGAAAGAACGACTACATACTGCACACGAGCTAAACTGAAATTAATCTCTAAGAACATCACCAGCTGAGAGTTCATAGAGTGTTAAATTCTGTCTTGGTGTTTTTGATCTTAGTTTGAGTCTTCATTTGTTCAAGCCTAGATCCTAGCTCACTTCTTTGTTCGAGCTAGTAGTTGGAAACCCCACCCTTATACACATCCTCTAAAAAGGTTGTTAGGATCCTACTCTTCCCGAAATTGAGTAGATAGGTTGATAAGTACCCGCAAACTTATCTGTAAGGTTGATAAGTACCCATAAACTTATCTGAACGGTTGCAAAGCCCGCATAAGCTTTGTGGTAACTGTCCTAAAGAACTTGGACTGAGTTGTGTGGACTCACAACTCCCCGTGGACGTAGGAGTTCTCTCCGAACCACGTAAATCCTTTGTGTGTTTGTGTTTTCTGTTCAGTTACATTTTGCTTATCCAATTGACCAACTAACCAACACTCAAAACTGTATCTTTGCATTTCAACTGATTTGGTTGTTGACCGACCTTGCATCTGAGCGTAAGTTATTTTATACGAGTTGTTATTTTTCCACCACATTCCGCACAGCACCACTCTCCCAGCTGAGTTTTCCTACTCAGTTGTAATTCCAGCTGAGTCCATTTACTCAGTTGTGGTTTTTATCTGGGGGTTGTTTTCAAATTCCTAATTGGTGTATTCCTCCCTCCATACACCAGAACTCGTATCGGGACCTTCAAGTGGTATCAGAACAGTGGTTCAAAAGACCGCTGTCTCTGTTTCACAAGGTGTGAATCGAGGTGTTTTTCTTCAGTGGTCAACTGAATAGATCTTTTTCACGCTAGTGCATATCTGCTTGCATTTGTCTTTTGTTGTTGTGTGCAGATGGATGTTAAAGACAAGATTGTTGTGATGTTCTCGGTTGTGAACTATACATCCTGGAGAACTCGGATGAAGAAGATTCTACTGTCCAAGCATCATCGAATGCAACAAGTGATTACATCCGGACCAATCACCATCATGGAGAAAGTTATTCGCACTCCTACAAATCCCAATGATGTGGATGCAACTGAGGAGTTAGTCGAGAAGAAGTCAGAAGATTTTACTCCTGAGGAAGCTAAAGTGAGCCAGCTGGATATCTGGGCTCAGAGCACTATCATGTCCACAGTTGGACAAGACTATCTTCCATGGATAGAAGAGTGCAACACAGCTAAGGAGATGTGGGATATTTTAGCATCTCTTAGTGAATGGAGTGACAAAACCAAGGAGAACAAGTTCTCCCATGCTTGTCAAGACTTTGACAACTTCTGTCTAAGAGTCGATGAAACCATTGATCAGTTGGAGCTTCGGTTCATGGATATCATCCGAAGGATTCAGTCTATCCGAAGAGGAAAATATACTTTGAGAGAGATCAACCTCAAAGTATTACAAGCCCTACCAGCTGAGTGGGACACCTTCACCAACATTCATGAAAGCCGAGCTGATCTTGGAGAAATGGGAACTGACAGACTGTTCTCAATACTGAAAGGAAACGAGTACAAGGTGAACCGACAAAGATCAACTCAGTCCTCGGTGCAGACGAGTCGACTTGAGGATGTTGGTTCAGGAACAAAGACAGTAGCACTTCAAGCTGAATATTCCAAGCCGTGAACATCAAGGGCAACAAGATCTGCGGATACAGCTTCAAAGGAGCCAAGCAGAGAAGAGCTGCAACAAAGTATTGCCGCCATGTCAAAGAAGCTAGCTGACATGGATGCTCGGTTCGAAAAATACAAGAGGTTCTACAAATCCAACTGAACTCGAGATAACTCAAAGCCTGTGAACAACGGTTGCTTTGAATGCGGCAAAGAGGGACACTTCAAAGCAGATTGTCCAGATCTCTCGAAGAAAGAAAGAGATGCGTTGAGGGCCAAGCAAAGTGCAAAGAACAAGGCCATGGTTGCAGAAGATGCAGCTGATGACATGGACATCTTCATCGACACTGAAGATGAGGACGAGCTGACTTCCACCAACAATGCTATCGGACAGGATCAATGTCTCATGGCATTTGGAACCGACCAGGATGATGAGGTACATTCTAGTCCAGTTAATTTAAATTCTTCCAATGCCACTAACATGCAGGAAACATTAAATGAAGAGTCGGAACCCTCTTGGGGTGACTTCCTAGAACTCAGTGAGGAGTTGAATCAGCAATCGGTTGAGTTTAAGAATCTTCAAGAACAATTTGCCAGACTTGAAGAATCCTTAACCGAAAAGGATGATCTGATCAAAAGTCAAATCGAAGAGATTGATAACCTCAAAAGTCAACTGAATGCGGCCAACCAAACTAAGGCTCCAACCGACGAGGAGTTGAAGGAGCAGATCAAGGAGCAACAATAACAGTTGAACAAGCAAGAGGCACAGATCGACCAGCTGATGAAGATGTCAGACGCACAGACCGAGCATATAGCTGTTCTTCTCAAGGATCTACAAACTGAAAAGGACAACCTGATAAAGCTATATCAATCATCCAAAATCATCGAGAATCTCATCAGTTACAGACGACAGATGGATGACGTGTCTGGACTCGGCTACGATATAGTCAAGGATACTGGAATTCCACCCGCAACCTTCATCAGGGCTGTGGATGTTACGGTTGCCAAACCAAATACAGTTGAGTCTGCAACTCCCCAAATTAATCCAACCTCCACGTCACAGCAAGCACAACCTGCTAAGGGAACTGCAGCTGAGAAAGGAAAAGAAGCTGTGGATGGAGAAGTGAAGAATCCATCGGTTGGGATAACAACCGAGGGGGAATGTTCCAGGACTCAGAAGAGGAACCAGAGACGTCGAAGATACAATCAGAACCGACTTCAGAACCGACCTCTGAACCAACCTCAGAACCGACAAGGATTTAACCATCTGAATCAACATCAGTTCCATCATCAGAACAACCAGAGGTTCCATCAGAGTCAACCAATGAGGAACAGTTCCAACAACTGCGAATATTCATGCCAGAACATGAATCAACAACAGAGCATGAACAGCTGTCGTCAACAGTCGGGAAAATGGAATCAGAATCAGCCACAAAGATTCCAACATGGCGTCCGACCTCATCAACAAAACCAACAGGATCAGAAACGCCAACAAAATAGGGGGAACACTTCTCCTCCTAAAGCCCACAATGGGAGAAATCAATCTCCTCCCAAGAAGCAGAACGTCAATAATAACAACAAGCCTAAGGATGACCGAGGTGTTGTTAAAGTTGATGGAGAAGGAAAAATAATTTGGAATGATAAATCCATCCGAATATACAGGGAAAAACGACTCACAGTTCAAGGAGGAACTGGTTCTAACCCTCCAGGACCCAACTAAAATTGGGGACCTAAGCATGTTTCTCTGTGCAGGAACAGGAGAAACAGCTGAAGAAGAATAAAGCATCACAAACCATGTGGGTGATGGATAGTGGATGCTCGAAACACATGACAAATCTAAGGAATTTGCTTGGAAGTTTTGTGGAGAAGGAAGGACCATCTGTGACCTTTGGTGACAACTCAAAAGGTCACACCAAAGGCTACGGTACCCTTGAAACCAATCACGTGTCTATTTCCAATGTTTCATAAGTTGATGGATTGAAGTATAACTTGCTCTCCATCAGCCAATTCTGTGATAATGGTTTCTCTGTCAAGTTTGATGCACAGAGCTGCAGGGTCAAAAATGTCGGAACAAAGCAGGTCATATTGTTGGGAAATCGATCCCCAACCGGGAATGTCTACTATGCAGATTGGAATAGTAGTCCTCCTGATACCTGTCTGTTATCAAAGAGTAGTTCAGATGTGAGCTGGCTGTGGCATAAAAGGCTCAACCATCTGAATTTCCAGACTATGAACCGACTTGCAAGACAGGAACATGCAAAGGGCATTCCGAACTGAGTGTTTTCAACAACACATATCTGCAGTGCATGTCAGTTGAGAAAACTTGCTAGATCCTCCTTTCGGTTGAAAACAACTCCCTCAACCGACCGAGTATTGCAGCTGATCCATATGGATCTCTTCGGGCCTGTTACACCAAAGAGCATGAATGGTAACGAATATACCCTTGTTGTTACTGATGATTTTTCCAGGTACACGCGGACCATTTTCATGCGTCACAAGAGTGAAACCCGAGATGAGCTACCCAAGCTAATGGATCGGATATCTAACTAACAAGAGATGAAAATCATTTCTATCCGATCAGACCGTGGAACCGAGTTCCTCAATGAAACCATCATCGAATACTGCGAGAAGCACGGAATCACTCATCAAACATCGGCTGCGCGTACTCCACAACAGAATGGAGTAGCCGAGCGAAGGAACCGAACGCTGAAGGATGCTGCTACATCCATGTTGACAAGCTCAGCACTACCGAAGAGATTTTGGGCTGAGGCAATCAACACAGCCTGATACACCCAGAACCGGTCTCTTCTAACCAAGCGGTTAAGAAAGACTCCATATGAGCTATGGAGACGCAGGAAGCCTGATATTTCTTATTTTCGCGTTTTTGGTTCTAAGTGTTATATTCACAACAATGGGAAGACTGCAGTTAAAAACTTTTGACACCAAGGCTTCGAAGGGTATATTTCTCGGATATGCCGCTCGGATCAAGGCCTATAGAGTTGTTAACAATAGCTCTCGTGTTGTGGAGATAACACCTCATGTTAGTTTTGATGAATCTACTTTTGAGTGCAGGGAACAGGCTAAAGGACAACAAGCAGATCCACATGTTCCACCAGCTCTCACCAGATCGCAGATTCTAAGGCAGAAGAATCTGGCTGAACCATTGGTATGGGCAATCGAGGATGATGATCCTTGTTCCTCTGAAGATGAATGTGAGGACCCTAGCTCATCTCAAGGGGGAACTTCAGCTGATGTCACTCCAACTGCATCAGCATCCGAAGCCCAATCTTGCCCGGTTTGAAATATTATCCATGTTGAGGATCCAGACTCAACAGTTGATAAATCACCAGTTCTGAAGATCCCAGCATCTCTCACAGCTCAGATTATCCCATCAGTTGAAATCACGGAACAACCACTGTTGGAAGAAGAAGGAAGACGCAACAAGAGATGGTATGAAGATCATTTCAAGGACAACATCATTGGAGATCCAGCCAAAGGTGTGAGTACCAGGAGCAGAGTTGCAAATCCAAACTCAGCTGAGGAAGATTCCAACACTTACGCCCAATATACTGAGGAGTTGGCAGTTCTTGAGGAGTTCAAACAAACCGAAGATGTTGCCATGATTTCATGTTTTGTAGCTGATGTGCCAGAACCGAAGCATGTTACAGAAGCTCTCAACTGTGTTCACTGGACAACAGCCATGCAAGAAGAACTTAATGAATTTCTACACAACTGTGTATGGGAGTTGGTAGAAAGACCAAATGGTGTTAAAGTTATTGGATTAAAATGGATTTTCAAAAACAAGAGAGACGCCATTGGATTCATCGTGAGGAACAAGGCAAGGTTGGTAGCTCAGGGATATTGCCAACAAGAAGGAATCGGTTTCGAGGACTCCTTCGCGCCTGTTGCAAGGTTGGAAGCCATCCGAATCTTTCTAGCCTATGCCGCATTTCACAAAATTCAAGGTTTATTAGATGGATGTGAAGTGTGCCTTCCTCAACGGTGATATTAAGGAAGATGTTTATGTTGAACAACCTCCCGGTTTTGAGACTGGAGATGGAAGAGTGTATAAGTTGAAGAAAGCGATCTATGGATTGAAGCAAGCACCTAGGGCTTGGTATGACACTCTCTGTGGTTTTCTTCTGAACTCGGGGTTCAAACGAGGGTCAGTTGATAAAACACTGTTCACCATAAAAGTTGGAGAAGATATACTTGTTGTGCAAATCTATGTTGACGACATCATATTCGGTTCCAAGTCGGAGGAGCTGTGCGAGAAATTCTCAACTCTCATGAAGGAGAAATTCGAGATGTCGATGATGGGTGAAATGAATTATTTTCTTGGGCTACATGTGAAGCAGTCACCAGAAGGGATTTTTATTAATCAGTCCAAATATACAAAGGAGCTCATTGCAAAGTTTGGTTTGCAGACAAGTAAAACCACAAGGATCCCGATGAATACTAACTGGAAGATTGAGCCCGGAACTGAGGGAAAACTCGTGGATGCCAGTAAGTATAGAGGGATCATTGGTTCTTTGCTATATAACCGCCAGTCGGCCAGATATATCTTACGCGGTTGGAGTGTGTGCTCGGTTCCAAGTTCAGCCGAGGGAAGCACACATGTTGGCAGCAAAGAACATCCTTAAGTATCTGAAGGGTACAGTTAATGTTGGGTTGTGGTATCCAACTGACGGCAATATCCAACTGTCCGGATACTCAGATGCGGATCTAGCCGGAGATCGGTTGGACAGAAAGTCCACATCTGGACATTGTCAGTTCATGGGAAGCAAGCTAGTCTCATGGTTTTCCAAGAAACAAGCATGTGTTGCCACTTCTACAACCGAGTATGAGTACATGGCTGTCGGCAGTTGTTGCATGCAAGTGTTGTGGCTCAAGCAACAACTGAGAGATTATGAAGTTGCAACTGGACAGGTTCCCATCCATTGTGATAGCTCAAGTGCCATTGCTATCTCTTTGAATCCTGTTCACCATTCTCGGACGAAGCACATTGACATCCGACATCATTTTATCCGAGATCATATTGAAAAGAAGGATGTATCTATGGAGAAGATTCCAACTGAGATTCAGAGAGCGGATATCTTCACCAAACCTCTAGCCGAAGCACGATTCAAGATGTTGTGTGATCTCCTTAGATTGTTGGATCCATCAGATGAGGAATCAACCGTGGTGAAGAGATAGATATCCATCTGAGGGGGAAGCTCAGATGAAGGGAGAATCTCGGATGCAGATCGCCAACCGAAGAAATCAGACGTCAGCTGAACAGACGAACTCGAGTCAGCTGATGGCATGCCGCAACATTGGAACACAGCTGATTCCGACATCAGCTGGGAGGTATAACACAGCTGATTCCGACATCAGCTGGCAGGTAACATTTATGGCTGAAGGTTTTTAGTTCTTAAATGTGAATGTTTGAAATAAATTCAAACATTCCTGAGCATGTCAGTTAGATTAAAATAGCCATCATAGCGCTTTTAATGTAAAGTACGGCTGAACATCAATAGCCTTACTTTATAGTGCGACTGGGCTGACATACATACAGTTCACCTTCTCACGCGCGACTATTGGAACTCGGAATTCAACGTCAGTCAAAACTAGTCAACAGTCGCGAGATCTCAGCCGTTGATGGAATCGCGCCATTCAATCTTGGCCGTCGATTTCAAACGACCTACTAACCTATAAAAAGGCGAAAAATCAGGAAGTGATTTCTTACCTTCTATACTTGAGCATATCTGATTAACTGTTCATTGTCGTCTCTAATTCTGTCTCACCATTTTCTGCAAATTCTTCTTTTTATATATAAACCTCTCTGGAAGTCAAAATGGCAACAAAAGCTTCATCACAAGCGAAGAAGATGGCATCTTCTGGACCGGCCCTTGTTCTGTCACCGTACGAAGAATCTTTTGAGATGATGTTGTCCAAAATCCACTTCGAGCAGATTCTATCGGAAGAAGCACTGGACTCGCCGGTGTTATCTCCCCTAGCTGATCTTCTCAGAGAGAATGGTCTTCTGGAGTGGGTAACGCTCTTCCCCACTCATCTTCTCAGGCGACAAGTCGGAGAATTCTACTTAAACCTGAAGTCTCCCATCGACAGCCGAGATGGCCTCGTCTCAGAAATCTCTTGTCGACAGCGAGATGTCCCGACCAAAACCATCCGCCGTGTCACCATCCCTATACCCGTTTCCGAGTTGCTAAGCTCGATAATTCCACCAAACATGACTGCCACGGACACCGTCGAGAATATCACAGATGCAGATGCAGATCAATTTCTGGAGAATGCTCTTAATACCCCAGAAAGATTGAGGAGCAATACGCAGCGAACGAAGTTGAAACCCGAGCATCGACTTCTGTTCGATGTTGTATCCAAGGTTATCTTTGGATACAGCGGAGCCTTTGGAGACATCAGCCGACCCAAGCTCAAGCAGTTGATTGCTTTGGAGCACAAGCACAAGCACAAGCACAACATCAACTGGTTTAAATACTTCGAACACCAGTTGATAATGGAGAAACAGAAGATTACAGAAACCACAGCTGACTCTGGAGAGAAATTGTTGAGTGTTAAGGGAACTCTCAACTTTGGAGTTAAAATATCTGCCCTGATCCTTCTCGCCACAAAAGATCAGAACATGGTATGGGAAGACAGCGAAGAGACACCAGTCAAGAGGCAGATACTATTCCCAACAGCCAAGAAGGCTCTGGATGTGATTAGGAGTGTCTACACTCCAAAAGACAAGAGGGAAGCTGTGAAATCAGCTGGGGAGAAAGATACAGCTGAGGAGCTACCTCCAGCTGCCGGCCGCCCATCAAAATCGACAGCTGGACGCCGACTCAGAGATGAGTCAGATAAGGAGGAGGAGCCGGTTAAGAAGAAGTTCAGAGTTCGCATCAAGAAGTCAGTTGCGAAATCAGCCAAGGAGGTACCAGCTGAGGAGGCACCATCTGAGTCGAGTCACTCAGTTGACAAGGATGCCTTCGAGATTGTTCCTCGTGCAAGTGGAACAGATGGGATAGAAGGGATGGAAACCAACCCGGAAGACGAGACAAACATGTCCTCGGATGCATCTTCTTCTTCCACGGAATCCGAAGATGTTCCAACCTCCCCCACGGCAGGAGCTGATGCCATACAGCCCAAAGAGGTTCTCACAACCGACACTCAGCCAGAAAGTCCGAGCTCCCCGCTCGATGCCAACATTGAGACCACTTCTTTGGCCAATGTTGAAGAACCTCTCGATGCCAACATCCCCACACAGTCAGAAATTCCGAGCTCCCCACTCGATGCTAACATTGCGACCACTTCTTTGGCTATTGTTGAGGAAACTGTTGAACCAATTACCTATGAAAATCTCTCTCCCTCCCCATCGACGAAGAAGCCGATCGACTAGCCGTCGCATTGGAACATGAAGGCAAGTTGGCCTACTGCTTTCAGAAGCTGATCGGAATGTTCCCGGAGGCGCGCGACATGCCTACATTTGCCACGCTTGGAACTGAGCTGTTGTATCAGTTCAACATTATATTCAGCCACTGGTATGTCAAGGAAGATACCATCAGGATACACAGCTGGAACCAGCTCAAGGCAGATGAGTCACGAATAAGGGAATACTTCAACTACACCAACCTTGAAGTTGTGTACAACAACAAGGTTGCATTGCTGACTCGTCGACTGGACCTCAGCAAGGCAGAAGGAAGAGACACAAGGGAGACAGCCGAACAAGATTGTGTCGCCTTCCTTGACAACATGCTGGTCAAGTCTGCTGAATTCGTCGATGACCTTGACGCAGCCGCCGCAGCAGCCAAGCAGGAAGAAGAAGACCTTCAACAGTACGTGTCCAACCGCCAAGCCATGGTTACTGTTGAACAGCCAGCAAAAATTGACCAACCAGCTCCAGCTGATCAGCCAGTACCCTCCACAGATGAAATTTGCGAGCTGATCGCTGAGAGGGTCAATCAGCTGAGGAAAGAGATGCTTGCCAACTTCCAGCTCAACCAAGAAGAACAGCTGAGGATGATGGAAGCTCAGGAGGAGAAACACAAGAAGTTGCTGGAAGAACAAGATGCGCTGAAGATGAAGTTGGATGATCTCTCAACATCTACCAGCAAAGACATCGCCGACCTGAAGACTACCGTTCTGGGAATCAAATCCGAACTGAACGTGCTCAAGTCCATATCTGAATCCAATCTTGCCAAATCTCAACAGACGCAAGATGAAGAATGGGATTCTCGGTTCGAATACAGATGGGCTGAGTTTGTCGCCTTCCAAACCGAAGTAAATGAAACCTTCGCTGCCATGAAGAAAGCTGATCAAGAGCATCATGAAAATGAACTGGCAAAGAAGGTGGATGTGGAATGCACAGTTGATGAGCTCTTTAACAGGATTCAACAGGCTGAACAGAAGCTCACTTCTCTGGATGGCTCAGTTGCAAGCCTTGTTGCTGATGCCAAAAAGGGGGAAGATGAGTTGCAGCAAGAAGAGACCCGGGAAGATGAGATCGGGGAAGATGAGACACACGAAGAGATACCAGCTGAAGCTCAGCTGAAGAAGACCCAGCCGAAGAAGACAGCTCAGAAGAAGAAGTCTGCTCCAAATCCAACCGACAAGAAACAACAACAGCTGAAATCTACTGCTGTCGGAGGAGAGGAAATGGCGAAGGACATGGAGCAAGTGAAGGAGTATGGAGTTTTATACAACTCCATAGCCGAGATTGCAGCCGAGCTCGATGCTGAACTCAACGGTATCACAACCGAAGAGTATTGCTACTGCCAAGGCTATGGATGTTCCTGAGAAAGACTACATGAATCCAGAATGGATAAAGAAGTTTGCAGCCAACCAAGCTACAAGAGTCAACAAATTTGAGGAAGAGCTTGCCAAGGTTACCAATAACTTGGATAGAAATATTGCCTCCCGCAGCCGTTGACGAATTGAAAAACACCAAGTGAAGGCTGAAGCAAGGATGAAGCAGCAGAGACTGCCTGGAAAGATCAAGCTACAGGCACGCTTCAAACATGTTGACAAGTGGATGCCAGCTGAATGGAATGACGATTGGGAATCATTCAAGCAAGAGTTTGTGAATGATTTCTATTACAGGAAGGTGTACACAACTGTTGGGAAATTTAAGTAAAGTTTTGATTAATTCCAAAACCAACTGACCCCAACCGAGTAGATGTTGCCATTTCCTATTGTTAGTCTTTAGGCTCGCTGTTTGAGCAATGTTGAGATTTTATCTTTACAGGTCTCCAGCTGAAGACGGCAACATGGCTACACTCGGATAGAACTTTAGATGCAAACATCAGATGTGAAGCCAACTGTTCGGATACAGAACATCAGTTGTAAGAAAGATAACTGAGCGTTCAAGGGGGAAGATGTAAGAAAGACAACTGAGCGTTCAAGAGATAGAACATCAGATACAAGAAAGACAACTGAGTGTTCAAGAGATAGAACATCAGATACAAGAAAGACAACTGACCATTCAAGAGATAGAACATCAGTTGCAAGACTCAATCAGTTAGATCGACAACATGAAGTTCAAGGCAGCTGAGGGTTCAACTGTTCCTTTTCAGACAGAATGTCAGATGAAGGTAGTAATCAGATGGAACATCAGCTGAAGACCACTCAGATGAAGATCAAACGACTCAACCGACTAACCAAGGTTGAAAGTCAAAGGTTGAAATTTGAATTTCAAATAGGAAGTCACGTGAAGGTTTGACGATCTATCATTACCTCATTTGGCCCAATACAAGATTGTCTCAGATGGAAAGCAGAAGCTCACAGTTGCCAAATCGGGAAAATCTGCAGAGATAAGAGACAAGCCATCGCTTTCACAAGAACAGAGATCAACGGCTCTTCCAACGGCTAGTTGATTCTCACCGCCTATAAATAGAGGCATTCATTCATTCATCAAGACCAAGAAGACAGAGTAGAGAGCAGACAAACAAGCAAAAGAACGACTTAATACTGCACACGAGCTTAACTGAAATTATCCTCTAAGAACATCACTAGTTGAGAGTTCATAGAGTGTTAGATTCTGTCTTGGTGTTTTTCAATCTTAGTTTGAGTCTTCATTTGTTCAAGCTTAGATCCTAGCTCACTTCTTTGTTCGAGCTAGTAGTTGGAAAAACCCACCCTTATACACATCCCCTAAAAAGGTTGTTAGGATCCTACTCTTCCCAAAATTGAGTAGATAGGTTGATAAGTACCCGTAAACTTATCTGTAAGGTTGATAAGTACCCGTAAACTTATCTGAACAGTTGCAAAGCCCGCGTAAGCTTTGTGGTAGCTGTCCTAAAGAACTTGGACTGAGTTGTGTGGATTCACAACTCCCCGTGGACGTAGGAGTTCTCTCCGAACCACGTAAATTCTTTGTGTGTTTGTGTTTTCAGTTCAGTTATTTTTATTGCATATCCAACTGACCAACTAACCAGCACTCAAAACTGCATCTTTACATTTCAACTGATTTGGTTGTTGACCGACCTTGCATCTGAGCATGAGTTGTTTTTACGAGTTATTATTTACACCACATTCCGCACAGCACCACTCTCACAGCTGAGTTTTCCTACTCAGTTGTGATTCCAGCTGAGTCTTCTTACTCGGTTGTGATAATTTTCGGGGGTTGTTTTTAAAATTCCTAACTGGTATATTTCCCCCCCCCATACACCAGAACTCGTATCGGGACCATCAACAACTGAGGATGCAAGAAGAGCCTTCAAGGAAGCCCTGACTAAGCTACACTCTGGGGATCCGGGCATGTTCAGCCAGTTCAGACGTGCAATGATTGATGCAAAGCTGGATATGAACACCGTCTCCGTTCCTCAGAAGGTCACTTATCTTTCCCCTTTCATTCCAGACACAAAAAATCCCAACAGGAAAAAGATTGCAGCTGAAGCAAGAAGAGTCTACCAAGAACATGGAGTTGACATCTCAAAGGAATCAGATGCGAAAAGAGATATTTTTGTCAGGATTTTGAGCAAGTATGGGCTGAAGTATTAATCAAGTTAGAGTTTTTGAGCAACTGATGTAATTTATCTTCTATGCTTATCTGTGTATTCATCAGTTGTAATGAAAACTTTCATCATATCCGATTCACCTTGGCGTACAATCTCTAGTTGTCCAAGCTCTGAATCGCAAAGTTATTTCAATACCATGTTATAATTGTGCTAACCCTTTGATGTTTAATCTTATAGACTGTCTAGAATTTCAGCTGAGATTTTAGATAGGTCAGTAGGGTTTTGATCAGTAAGGGTTTTGGCATCATCAAAAAGGGGGAAATTGTTGGGAAATTTAAGTAAAGTTTTGATTGATTCCAAAACCAACTGACCCCAACCGAGTAAATGTTGCCATAACCTAATGTTAGCTTTCAGGCTCGCTGTTTGAGCAATGTTCAGATTTTATCTTTACAGGACTCCAGCTGAAGACGGCAACATGGCTATACTCGGATAGAATATCAGATGGCTATACTCGACAACATGAAGTTCAAAGCAGCTGAGAGTTCAACTGTTCCTCTTTAGACAGAATGTCAGCTGAAGACCACTCAGATGAAGATCAAACGACTCAACCGACTAACCAAGGTTGAAAGTCAAAGGTTGAAATTTGAATTTCAAATAGGAAGTCACGTGAAGGTTTGACGTTCTGTCATTACTTCATTTGGCCCAACACAAGGTTGTCTCAGATGGAAAGCAGAAGTTCACAGTTGCCAAATCGGAAAAATCTGCAGAGATGAGAGACAAGCCATCGTTTTCACAAGAACAGAGATCAACGGCTCTTCCAATGGCTAGTTGATTCTCACCGCCTATAAATAGAGGCATTCATTCATTCACCAAGACTTAGAAGACAGACAAAAAGAGACATACGAGCGAAAGAACGACTACATACTGCACACGAGCTAAACTGAAATTAATCTCTAAGAACATCACCAGCTAAGAGTTCATAGAGTGTTAGATTCTGTCTTGGTGTTTTCGATCTTAGTTTGAGTCTTCATTTGTTCAAGCCTAGATCCTAGCTCACTTCTTTGTTCGAGCTAGTAGTTGGAAACCCCACCCTTATACACATCCTCTAAAAAGGTTGTTAGGATCCTACTCTTCCCGAAATTGAGTAGATAGGTTGATAAGTACCCGCAAACTTATCTGTAAGGTTGATAAGTACCCGTAAACTTATCTGAACGGTTGCAAAGCCCGCGTAAGCTTTGTGGTAACTGTCCTAAAGAACTTGGACTGAGTTGTGTGGACTCACAACTCCCCGTGGACGTAGGAGTTCTCTCTGAACCACATAAATCCTTTGTGTGTTTGTGTTTTCTGTTCAGTTACATTTTGCTTATCCAACTGACCAACTAACCAGCACTCAAAACTGCATCTTTGCATTTCAACTGATTTGGTTGTTGACCGACCTTGCATCTGAGCGTAAGTTATTTTATACGAGTTGTTATTTTTTCCACCACATTCCGCACAGCACCACTCTTCCAGCTGAGTTTTCCAACTCAGTTGTAATTCCAGCTGAGTCCATTTACTCAATTGTGGTTTTTATCTGGGGTTGTTTTAAAATTCCTAACTGGTGTATTCCCCCCCTCCATACACCAGAACTCGTATCGGGACCATCGTAGTTATTTTCTCTCTTTATGCCATATTTTAAATCAACAATGAAAAAAAGTCATAGTCAATTGGACTTGCCAAGCAAAAAGTTAACTCTTAAAAAATGTCACTTTTGAATTAGTGAAGAATACCCGACATGACTTAGATAAGAGTTCACTAAAATCATTACTTAAGGAATCTCCATTACAAATTTAAAAATATGTTAGACTACCTGCTGTGGTAGTGTCTTTAAGGGGTGTCCTTAAAAGTTTTTTGGATATAGAGACAGTGAGCTATATTGAGGCTGTTTTTAAGGGGTGTCTTTAAAGAATTTTTGAATTTGTATTTTGTATTAATTTTAATAAGAAAATTCTAATTTTATTAATTTAAATAAAAATACATTACCACAAATAAAAAAATACATTACTAGAAAAGAAAAATTACATTACTAGAAATTAAAAAAAAAAAATTACTAGAAATATTAAAAAAACATAGCTGTTGTAGGAAAAAAAAATAACTACGCTCATCATCGACGTCGCTTGACGTCGGCAACCATCATCATATGGAGTTGGTACTGCTCCGGTGTCATATGTGACGTGTTCAACCTAAATTAATCTAGTTGCACGCAATTAAACGTGGTTGTTATAGATTAGATAAGTTGTCCTGAATATCGTCTCACAAGGAAGGCTTAACAGGGTGATTGTTGCATTACGAAAAGAACAGAAAAATAAAAAGAAAGCAAATAAGATTGATTGGGTTGGAATTTTGATTACTCTAAGGAATTAAAAAAACAATTAATCGAGACAGTAATATAAACCCTAGTTTTAAAAACAAAGTAAATCATAAACATACTTGAGATGCGAAATAAAAGAAACTTACGATGATTAATTTGTAGTAGAAGTCTGTCACAAAATCCGTACAAATTGAAAGTAATAATCTACCCTAGTGTTTTGAGGAACAAGAAAATAGCGAAAAGAACTGGAAAAGAAGAACTGTAAAAAAAATCTCTATGTCGAAAAAAAAAAAACGAAAGTAATCATGTCCGAAAGGAAATAAAATCTGAGGCTATATTTATAGCTAATATTATCGCTGCCTCAGTACGGGCGATCGCCCAACATGGGCGATCGTTGAACATCATAACTTCATGAAGATATGAGCGAGCGTCAAGCTTCCACAAGCGTTGGAGATCGCGCTCTGAAGTTTTCTCGTCCATGCTGGACGAGCGTTGAGACTGGACGATCGCTGAGGTGAGTTCTCTGAAACCTGCTCGCCATCTCATAGAACTACTGGACGATCGCTGAAGATGAACGATCGCTGGGGTGTCCTCTCTGAAACTCTTCTCGACCAAGTGGACGATCGTTGAGGCTGAACGATCGCTGGGGTGTCCTCTCTGAAAGCCCAGTCGCCAACTTGTAAATTTATTGAACGACAGCTGACCTTGGACGATCGTCCAAGGTGATTCTCTGATACTTCACATAACTGTTGGATGCTCGTCGAGATGTGAACGATCGTTGAACATACACTTTTCAGCCATTTCTCTTGTGATCCAACACCTAAAACACAAATACTGCATTTTCCCAACAAAAACTCGACCCAAAGCATTAGAGCATTCCGAATATAAAAACAACACAAAACACAACGGCAAACGAACAAAATGCACTAAATAATCCCAACTAAAAACAACCAAAAACAGGCGAAACAACCCCTCCACACACAAAACCTTGCTTGTCCTCAAGCAAACCTTAATAAAAATTAAAACGAAGAAAGTGAAATTTGAACTAAATAACACATATCGCAATAAACTCTCAATCACAAAGCAATTCATCACTCATCAATCGAAAACAGTAATCACAACACCAATGAGTGGCCTTCCACACAAGACCTCAATCCACTCAACATCCAAGCACAAGATCACAGAAAGGAAACAATGACATCAAAGAGTATCCCAACTCAAACCACTTATTAAACTATACTAACAAAAATGCAAAAACCGGGCAATCTTCACTAGGTGAAATCACGGAAAATCCGGCCTCCTAGCGTGGTTTCCCATACCCATTCCCCACCTTTAAAAACGAATTCAAGGTAATGAGAAAGAGGGGTAGAGCCCTTCACAACACAACCAACTTAAACAACGAAATAACCAAACGTCAAGTCAAATTGGGTTATATGGCCATATTTCATGAGGTGAAGACATTTAGAGGTCATCTAAAGTATCCTCATGTGGTTTCCCATGCTCATGGTTCCCAGAAGAGCAGAGACCTCCCAAAATGACTCAACTTACTAAACAAGATCTTTTTGATCCCTTTATGACGCGTTTTTTTTTTTTTTTTTTTTTTTTTTTTTTTTAAACTCGTTTAAATTGGGATACAATTCTAAAACACCGTCTCCAAACCGTTCACCATACTCAAAAGTTAAGTGTCAATAATTCAAATGTGAATCACCCCACAAATGACATGCAAAAACTGCACCAATCGATTCATAATAGAACCACCTTGATCAATAAAATCTATCAAAACACGAGTCATAAACTTCAAACCCAACTTCAACATCTTAATTCCAAATAAGAAAAACCTGAGGACTCACAATATCATAATATCAACACACCCCCCCCCCCCCCCCACGAAAAAGCACGACAATGTCCCCATTGTCAACCAAAACACAAGAGAACAAGGAAGGGATTAACACAAAACAACCAACGAAGGAATCGAAACTAACATAAACACGAACAACCTAGCAATTCTCAAAACAACCAAACACAAAAACCAACCAAACACAAAAAACCAAAAACAAAACAAAAACAAGAAAGCAACAAGAAAAAGAAGAAAAGAACGGCGTACACAGCAACAACGAGAATCACTGCGGATCTAGCGGTGGATCAGATGAACCACCTGGAGCGAAATGCCAACGAGCAAATTGCTGTTCCAATGAATCCAGTTGACGACCCTGAGAAGCCATTTGCTGTTGATGCTGGGTCCAATACTGAGAATTCGAGGCCCAATTGCGTTCTTGCTCTGCCCAATGTGTATGCTGAGCCGCCCAATACTGCTCCTGTGCCTCCCATCGCTGCTCATTAACTGCCCAACGCTGATCATTTTGCGCCCACCGTTGATCATTCTGCTCCCACCGTTGATCTTGACGGAACAATTGGGCATTCTGTAGAATCATCTGCTGCTGCAAGTGCCCAAACTGGGAACTCATCTCCCCACGGAAAGAAGTAAAATCCTGCTGAAACGCCGAAAAGTCATAAGGCACAGAACTGGGGCTGGAAGAGTGGGGAGCTTGTTCAATCTGACGAATAACCCCATCCTGAGGAGGAAACTCCTCATCACTCCCCACCGGTGTGGCATCATCATTGGCTCCATCCGACTCAGCATCGGAAGAACCAGAGGTAGGGGGTGGGGGCGCATGAGGACCAACGAACTCAGCACCACGCTGGCGCTTAACTGCTGGGCGCGACTCATATGGAGCAAAGGACACCAAATCACGGGCAATAAATCCATGTTTCAATTCAGTAAAGCCCAAATACTTGCATTGCAACAGCACTTGATTAGAAGGAGTGGAATTTGCCCGCATAACATTGAAATGATATGCCAAAGCAGTAGCAAGATGCGGCAAGGCAGCCTTATATGTCGAAGTGCGCACAATGCTCTGCAAAGTGTCAAAGATAAACGGAGCCGGACAAACCTTCCGCTTCTTCACAGCACAATCCAACAAAAATAACTCAACATTGTACACCTTATTAGCCTCTGCCCGACCTTTAATGTGATAGACAAGGAACTTGTGTAAAATGCACAAAACTGGATCACGAATTAAGCCACTAGGAACACCACCATTCCCCCAATTGTCACATCCTGACAACTCATACCAAGCCGCTTTGGCATCAAATGTCGGAGAAACAGACAATTTCCCATGAGCTTTCCGAAACCCAAAAACCGTATGCAAAATAGAATACCCCACACGATATGTATTGCCCATCAACCGAAAAGTGATACCCTTGAGATCATCTTCAAAATCCATAGAAACGAGAAATTCCAAACACAAAGGAGTAAATGAAGGCCATTCTGAGCGAGCATATTGAAATAATCCTAGGACCTTTAAATACTTATTCAATTCATCCTTCACCCCCAAAGACTCAATATCCTCCCAATCAATGAAACGAGGTACCGTAACAGATTTACTCTTGAGGCGAAGGAAAAGTTTACCTTCAGGGAGCGAGTAAATGGGGAAAGGAGCAGCATAGGTCGCTGAAATGTTCTGTGGTGCAGCCGCATCGGTGTCCATAGCCTCGGAGCCAGTAGTATGGGAAGAAGAACTCCCTCCGACGTTCTTAGTGCGGACCATAGTGAATGAGACGTTGCTGGATACGAATACTCGCCCAAAATGAACCCACGAAGCTGGCGGTCGCCGGGTATGAGAAATCAGCGTTCGTCGACAGTGAACGCTCGCTCAGCAAGGACAGCAAGGGGAAGAGACTGGGCGCTTGTCTGAAGTCGGCGCTCGCCAGGTGTGTGGTCGGCAAAAATAGCAGACGCTCGCCGATCGGAAAAACTGAGCGCTCGTCGCCTGTGGGGTGGTCGAATTCACCGGCGGAGAGAGAAAACCGCCACAAGGAATCGTTGAACGGGATGATAGAGAAGGCGCCGGTCGGGAACAAGGATAAAAACAAAACCAAAAGAGAGAAAACCTCCACAACACACACGAAGAGCGACTGAGAGAAAACAAAAACGAAGGAGGCGGCTGCTCTGAAATTAGGGCCGACATATTTATAGCCCAGGAAGTGGGCGCTCGTTGGCAATGAGCGATCGCCCAGAATTGGGCCGTAGAACAAATGGGCCGAGGAATGAGTCGTGTTGGACGATCGCCCGGGGTGAACGATCGTCGCACCCCCTTCTCTGAAGTCGAACCAACACGCACTGGACGCTCGCTCAAGTGGAACGATCGTTGCACCCCCTTCTCTGAAGTCGAAGCAACGCGCGCTGGACGCTCGCCCAGGGTGAACGATCATCGCACCCTCGTCTCTGAAGGCGAAACAAAACCCGTTGGACGATCGCTCAAGGCGAACGATCGTCGCACCCTCGTCTCTGTAGTCGAAGCAACGCACACTAGACGCTCGCCCAAGGTGAACGAGCGTCGAACCTGCGCCACAGTATCTTCTTCTTTTTTTTTTTTTTGGTGGGTTGCCTCCCACGAAGCGCTTGTTTAATGTCGTTAGCTCGACATACAAAAACTAAACGTATTCGGAATCCACGAGCCAAATTGACTCGACTCTTTCCAGAACAGGTTCTCCTTCATAGTACGGTTTCACTCGATGTCCGTTGACTTGGAAGGATTCGCGAGTCTGTTCATTTAACAACCGAACAGCTCCAAAAGGTAGAACTTCTTCAACGAGATACGGCCCACTCCAACGGGACTTCAACTTGCCTGGAAATAACTTCAACCGTGAATTGAACAAAAGGACTTTCATCCCGGGCTTCAACTCTTTGGATAGAATCCGATTATCATGCAACCGCTTCACTCGATCTTTGTAGATCTTGGCATTGTCATAAGCCTCGTTCCGGAGTTCATCCAACTCGGACATTTGCAGCAGTCTTTGCTTTCCGGCGGCCTCAAGATCGAAATTTGTTGCTCGGATTGCCCAATACGCCTTATGCTCGACTTCAACAGGCAAGTGACAATTCTTTCCATATATAAGCCTATATGGGCTCATCCCCAGAATGCTCTTGTACGCTGTCCGGTACGCCCAAAGGGCATCATTGAGCTTTGAAGACCAATCTTTACGAGACGGCTGCACCGTCTTCTCCAAAACTCCCTTGATTTGTCGGTTGCTCGTCTCTGCTTGGCCCGATGTTTGAGGGTGATAAGGGGTAGCAACCTTGTGGGTGACTCCATTCTTCTTCATAAGCTTCTCAAACACCTTATTGCAAAAATGCTTCCCTCCATCACTTATGATTGCCTTAGGAAATCCGAACCGACAAAGAATATTTTCCTGTACAAACTTGAGTACAACATGAGAGTCACAAGTCCTAGTGGGGATGGCCTCGACCCACTTGGACACATAATCAACAGCTAAAAGAATGTACTCGTTACCAAAGGATTTGGGAAACGGTCCCATGAAATCGATACCCCACACATCGAAAATCTCAACCACAAGAATATTATTAAGAGGCATCTCATTCCTACGACCAATAGACCCTACCCTTTGGCAACGATCACATGCAAGATAAAAAACATGTGCGTCCTTAAATAAGAAGGCCAGAATAAACCGGATTGGAGCACCTTGTGAGCCGTTTTCTACCCTCCAAAGTGGCCTCCACAATGCGACTCATGGCAAAATTGGAGCACCTTAGCTTGCTCATCATCCGGAATACACCTTCTGATCACATCGTCCTTACCAATCTTAAATAGGTAAGGGTCTTCCCAAAAGTATTGCCTGCACACAGATAGAAAACGCTTCCTTTCTTGGGAAGTAAGGTCAGGCCTCAATTCATCACATGCGAGAAAATTAACAATGTCAGCATACCAAGGGACTATGTTGGTACTCAAGGCTTGTTCAAACGGGAACGACTCAAGCAAATTATCACAAATAACAGGAGAATGAAGATTATCAAGACGGGATAAGTGGTCATCTACAGCATTCTCACTACCTTTCCTATCCCGAATCTCTAAGTCGAATTCTTGGAGTAAGAGCACCCAACGAATAAGTCTTGGCTTAGCCTGAGACTTGGTCAATAAATAACGCAATGCAGCATGATCACTATGAATGATGACCTTAGACCCTATGATGTATGCACGAAACTTGTCTAATGCAAACACAACAACAAACACCTCTTTTTCTGTAGTGGTGTAATTCACTTGAGCAGAAGTAAGAGTCAGACTCGCATAATAAATAACACGAAGCATTTTATCAATACGTTGACCCAACACAGCACCCACCGCAGAATTAGAAGCATCACACATAATCTCAAAAGGTTCGGACCAAATAGGACCAATCACTACAGGGGCAGTACTCAACTTCTCCTTAAGCAAGTTAAACGCATTAAGACAAGCATCATCGAAAATGAAAGGCACATCTTGAGAAAGCAAACGACATAGAGGTTGACTGATTTTTGAAAAGTCCTTAATGAAACGTCGATAAAACCCGGCATGCCCCAGAAAGCTCCTAATTCCTTTAACATCACGAGGTGGAGGCAATCTTTCGATCACATCCACTTTCGCTTTGTCGACCTCTACACCCCTCTTAGAGACGATGTGACCTAACACGTTCCCCCTCCGTACCATAAAATGACTCTTTTCCCAACTGAGAGTCAAACCACTCTCGACACACCTTGCTAACACCCGTTCAATTTTTCTAAGACAATCATTAAAAGATGATCCAAACACAGAAAAATCATCCATGAAGATCTCAACAAAATCATTAAGCATCTCAGAAAATATGGACATCATACACCTTTGAAAGGTACCTGGTGCGTTGCAGAGTCCGAACGGCATTCTCTTGCAGGCATATGTGCCAAAGGGGCATGTGAAGGCTGTCTTCGCTTGATCCTCGGGCGCGATCGCGATTTGGTAGTAGCCTGACAGTCCATCCAGAAAACAATAGAACTCATGGCCCGCCAATCTATCGAGCATCTGATCAATGAAAGGCAATGGAAAATGATCCTTCTTGGTGACCGCATTGAGTTTCCTGAAGTCTATGCACATCCGCCAACCTGTCACCGGCCTCATGGGCACCAACTCTTCATTATCATTCAAGACCACCGTGATTCCTCCTTTCTTTGAAACCACATGAACGGGGCTGAGCCATTCACTGTCAGCAATGGGAAAGATGATCCCTTCGGCCAACTGCTTGTAGATCTCCTTCCGCACCACTTCCATTAGTACAGGATTCAATCTTCTTTGGCCATCTCTCTTTGGAGTCGCTCCATCCACCAAGTTTATCCGGTGCATACATGTTGCAGGGCTGATCCCTTTAATGTCGGACAAACACCATCCAAAAGCAGCCTTGAACCTTGTGAGCACCTCGACCAATTCTTCTTCTTCGGCTGCCTTGAGCTCTGCAGAGATTATGACAGGTTTCTTTTTTCCTTTTTCAAGGAACACGTACTTCAAGTTGGCCTGAAGGTTCTTAAGTTCAAGCTCGATCTCCTTCTCGTCTTTAGGAACTTCTATTATGAGTGGCTCATTAACAGGCAGGTCAGTTGGCAGCAAGGCTTCCATAGCTGCTTCCTCTCTAAATCTCTCCTCCAAGTCGGCGGAGCCTTCAAAAACCTCCTCGAGCTGCTGCTCTTCCATAAAGGAGGCCTCGGCAAGTGTGTCGATAGCATCAATGTAAGAGCAATTATCAACACTATTGGCCGACGGAATCCCCTTGTTGGCTCTGACGTCGTAAGAAACTGACTCACCCAAAACTGACATCTTAATTATGTCGTTCTTTACATCAATGAGAGTATTGGTTGTAGCCATGAAAGGCCTCCCCAATAGTAAAGTGTGCTCTCGTCCATCTTTCTTGACGTCACCAATCTCTAGCACGACAAAATCCACCGGCACAATAAGTTTCCCCACTCGTACTAGGACATCTTCAATAACTCCGCGAGGGTGACGAACCGATCTGTCTGCTAATTGCAAGCACATCCTTGTCGGCTTCAACTCTCCCAATTCCAACTGCTTAAAAATGGAATAAGGCATCAGATTGATCCCGGCTCCTAAATCCAGCATTCCAGAAGCTTCCTTTCCATTCCCCATAGCTATTTTAATCACAAAGCTCCCAGGATCTCGTTGCTTTTGGGGAAGAGAGTGCTGCATAATGGAGTTGGCACTTTCTGATACTAGAACTTGTTCCGGTTCATCAAACTTTCTCTTCTTGGATGCTAACTCCTTCAAGAACTTCACATAAGCAGGCACGTTTCGAATCACATCGAGCAAAGGTAAATTCACATTCACCTTGGATAGCATCTTATAAAAGTCTGAAAATTGCTGGTCCTGCTTCTCATTCTGCAATCTGCTAGGAAAAGGGTACCGGTGGGCGATAAGGCTTTTCAGCCTTATGTAGTCGGATTTCTGCTTGCTCTTCCTCAACTCGAGGCTGTAAGATCTCTGATGATGTGTCTCCCACTTTATTATCAACCATCTTCCCATTTCTCAACACAGTGACGGCTGACGCTTGATGTAGCTGTTGACCTTGGCTCGGAATCTTTCCCGGCTGCTGCTGCTGCATCTGGTTAACGGTACCAGACACTTGTCCCACCGCCGTCTCAAGGCGCTTGATGGTTGCATCTTGAGCTTCTCTCGCCTGCCTGCTTTCTTGCATGAATGCATTGAGATTATCTTCAAACAAGTTCTTCTGAGCAGGTGGTGGCGATGCGCGCTGAAATTGTGGTGGCCCTTGCTGGAACTGACTCTGCTGAGCTGGATTCTGCCACTGAGAATTAAAATTCTGCTGCTGCTGCGGGTACCACTGCTGCTGCTGCTGTGGGTACCACTGTTGCTGATTAGAAAACTGATTGAATTGCTGAGGAGGATACTGCGTGAACTGCTGTGGAGGACGGCGATTTTGAAAATTGCCTCCATATGCCTGGCCTTGGGTCTGATTCCTCCATCCAGTGGTAGACTGATTTTGCCATCCCGAGTTCTGCTGTCACTGATTCGGATTAGACCCTTGGCCCTGGTCAAACTGCTGTCGAGGAGGAAATCCCTGTGCCGCATACACTTCTGCGCCTCCTTCATAGGTCAACTCCCCCATTCTCTGGCACTCCTCAGGATGATGCCCCAATTCACCACAAATACCACAGGGTTCAGGAGTAATCTCATGCCTAACAGGTGCTGACCGAGGAGGAGATGCCACAGACTTATTCATCTTCAATTCTTGCAACTCCCTCATCATCCCTGCGAGTTGTTTCTGCAGCTCATAATTTGGTGTTACCGCATTGGTATCAACTCTTCTCCCTCGGATCGACTTCTGTTGTGAACTGTCCGCCAAGGTCTGGAAGATCTGGTTGAGTTCCATGGGGGTCTTCTTAGCGATGTTACCCCCTGCCGTGCTGTCCACCATGAACTGAGTAGTAGTAAGAAGTCCATCATAAAAGAACTGACTAATCATAATCGCGGATAACTGATGATGTGGGCATTGTCGGAGGAGCTCTTGAAATCTCTCCCAAGCCTCATGGAAAGGCTCGTCAGTTCCTTGCGTGAAATTCATAATCTGCGTACGAATCTCCTGTGTCTTGTGGTTTGGATAAAACTTCAACATAAACTTCTCACAAGCATCCTTCCACGAATTAATAGAATTTGACGGGAGTGATAGCAGCCACGCCCGAGCCCGATCCTTTAAGGTGTAAGGCAGGCACTTGAGCCTTAATTGATCCTCTGTAAGGTCCGACAGAGGGAAAGTCTGCACTATAGAACAGAACTCTCGGACGAATTGGAGTGCATCCTCATTGGGCATTCCATGGAAAGCTGGAAGCATGCTAGAGTAGTTATGCTTCAAATCATAATTTCTGACCCCGGCAGGCAGAACAATGGCCGATGTTGTGGCCTCAATAACTGGTCGGGAGTATTCTCCCATGAGTTGGTTTTCCTCGGTAGCCATATTTCCTTGAAAATTCAATTGACACTGTCCCTCAGAATCACAACACAAATTCGCAAACAAAGCTCCGTCTTCAACCTTGTCAGGAAGCAGTTCAATTACCTCCCTTAATTCTTCCAAAACTGCACTTCTCCTGTGTATGTTGTCAATATACGGTGCTAACGGTTGTTTCTGACTTCTGCGACCTCGCATACACAACACTAGCACACAGATTAAATGCACCGGAGGGAGAAAAATAACCAAACAAAAATTAAAATGAAAATTATAACACAAAAATCGCCTAAAGCCTTCCCGGCAACGGCGCCAAATTTGTTCAACCTAAATTAATCTAGTTGCACGCAATTAAACGTGGTTGTTATAGATTAGATAAGTTGTCCCGAATATCGTCTCACAAGGAAGGCTTAACAGGGTGATTGTTGCATTACGAAAAGAACAGAAAAATAAAAAGAAAGCAAATAAGATTGATTGGGTTGGAATTTTGATTACTCTAAGGAATAAAAAAAACAATTAATCGAGACAGTAATATAAACCCTAGTTTTAAAAACAAAGTAAATCATAAACATACTTGAGATGCGAAATAAAAGAAACTTACGATGATTAATTCGTAGTAGAAGTCTATCACAAAATCCGTACGAATTGAAAGTAATAATCTACCCTAGTGTTTTGAGGAACAAGAAAATAGCGAAAAGAACTGGAAAAGAAGAACTGTAAAAAAAATCTCTATGTCGAAAGAAAAAAAAAACGAAAGTAATCATGTCCGAAAGGAAATAAAATCTGAGGCTCTATTTATAGCTAATATTATCGCCGCCTCAGTACGGGCGATCGCCCAACATGGGCGATCGTTGAACATCATAACTTCATGAAGATATGAGCGAGCGTCAAGCTTCCACAAGCGTTGGAGATCGCGCTCTGAAGTTTTCTCGTCCATGCTGGACGAGCGTTGAGACTGGACGATCGCTGAGGTGAGTTCTCTGAAACCTGCTCGCCATCTCATAGAACTACTGGACGATCGCTGAAGATGAACGATCGCTGGGGTGTCCTCTCTGAAACTCTTCTCGACCAAGTGGACGATCGTTGAGGCTGAACGATCGTTGGGGTGTCCTCTCTGAAACTCTTCTCGACCAAGTGGACGATCGTTGAGGCTGAACGATCGCTGGGGTGTCCTCTCTGAAAGCCCAGTCGCCAACTTGTAAATTTATTGAACGACAGCTGACCTTGGACGATCGTCCAAGGTGATTCTCTGATACTTCACATAACTGTTGGACGCTCGTCGAGATGTGAACGATCGTTGAACATACACTTTTCAGCCATTTCTCTTGTGATCCAACACCTAAAACACAAATACTGCATTTTCCCAACAAAAACTCGACCCAAAGCATTAGAGCATTCCGAATATAAAAACAACACAAAACACAACGACAAACGAACAAAATGCACTAAATAATCCCAACTAAAAACAACCAAAAACAGGCGAAACATGACGTATTCGTGTTGATGATCTTTGTGTCAGTGACGTCTTGTTTCGCCCGAGCACGCTCAGCGAGGTTGTAAACAACATAGCCGTTGCCTCGGCTAATGTAGCCGTTTTCGCCCGTTGCAAACAACATAGTCGTTGCCCGATTTTTAAAGTTTTTTTTTTGGTATGGCGCTTGCAATGCACGCGGCGAATTAAAAAAAAGTCCCGGCGCGTGCAATACACGTGCCAGCTCGAGACAGTCTCGTCGTCAAGAGACGGGCTCGAGACTCCGGGAGCTGCAGCGGCGTGTCTCGTCGCCGTGGGTGTCTCGAGACACCTGCTGCGGTAAGCCTTAGTGTACACTACATTGAATATGTATGTTCATTTATGTGAGAATGTATTTTTAAATACCTTTTTATAAAACATACAAGTTTTTTGCACTCATTCATAAGACTATAAGTTTTCTATACCAAAATCACTTAAAAGACTAAAATACCCTTACTTTTGATAAACAAATAAAAAAAGATAAAAAATTGACTTGTTTGTTTTTTTTGTTTTTTTATTTTCGCAGGTTTTCCTCTCTTTTCTCTTTCTCTTTCTTCTTCCTCTAATAAACCCTAAACCAAAATAATATCACCAACCAACTTTGATGACATTAAATTTTGAACAATGCTCATTTATATTTTGGAAGAGAGCTTGTTTGCTCTCATTAAACACACAACAACTAATGTAATTGTGTAGTGCAAAATTCTCAAAAACACGAACTTGAAACTAACGACATAGAGAAGAAGAGAGAAGTGGGTCTTTAAGAAAAAAATCACGATAGTTAAAAAGAAGAAGGAGATAAAGCTCAAACGGAAAGCTTTCGTATTTTTGGGGTAGAAAGAAGGTATGTAACTATATTCACCACGTTAAATATGATTTTATTCGATGAGTTTTTATACCCACAATGGCAACCCACGATTGACTCATTTTTGCACACGATGGTAGAAAATTTTCATGTACATAAATTATATGTTGATATTTAGTCATAGGAGAGTATATTTGCATGTTTAGGAACGTTTTAGAAGTAAAATAGCCGTAAAAATATATCCTCGTCGTGTGTATGAAAATTCTGCATTTTCTGGGCCCTTTTTTCGCAACCCACGATGGCTGAGTGGGTTGCCACCGTGTGTTGCCACCGTGGAGACCCAAAATGGCTATACACGATGGCAACCCACAATAGGGATACCAACGATGGCCACAGTGGGTTGCCACCGTGTGTTGCCACCGTGGACACCCACGATAGCTATACACGATGGCAACCCACGATAGTCTATCGTGGGTTATCCCATCGTGGGTTTTCCCCACCGTGGGTAACTGCGAAAAGGTGCCCACGGTGGCAACACACGGTGGTTACCACCGTGGCAACCAACGATCGTGCGTATCTATCGTGGGTAGGCAGTAGATGCATTAAAAACGTGTTCGATCAGATTTTTTTATAATTTGTTGGCTATTTTGTATTTTTCAGATGTCGTGGCAACGTGTTTTGATACATCACAGCAGTCGATGGGATCGATCGAGTTATATAGATGGAGATTCTTTTTTTGTCTTCATCGATAGTGCCACAGTGAACCGTGCAAGCCTTGTTGGACTTATTGGAGAAGGGTTGGGAAATATAAATCCGAACGAGTACACGTTGTGGTACTTGACACGCATGAGCAACGGAAACAAAGTAAAAGTTTTATTGCGGAGTGATATCGAGTTACTGCGTATGTTAATTGAACAGAAAGACGATCCGGAGGTTTACGTTGATTACGGCGGCTCATCCGCCTCAGGGGTTAACTTTGGTGGTAACAGCTCCGGTTTTGAGCACCACGACATTGACAACCGCATGCCCTACTCACATGAGCAATATAAAAACGATGAGGAAGAAGAGGAAGATGAGGATGAAGATGGTGACTACGACGAAAATGAAGAAGATGAGGCGAGTTCCTCCGAAGACGAAGAAGATGATCGTCGTAAAGAATTGCTTGATTCGCTATCTATTGATTTTATTTCTTGGATGCGACAGCCGGCACAAATGGACAGGGTTTTTGGTCATCGGAACTTGACATCGGACCATCAGTCCGAACGCGAGACTGAGCATTTGCGCGCAATTGGCAATTGGATCATTCCATTTCTCGATCCTGACAGCGTAGGGAGATTAGGGTGGGTCGAGCAACCACCACCAGTGTGTGGGGAACTCGAAGTGGGGGCCTTATTTAGGTCGAAGAAAGACTTGAGGATCACTGTTGGAATGTATCACCTAGAGAACTTTTTGGAGTGTAGATTGAAATGTTCGGCTCGCAATCGTACGACCTTCCTATGCAAGACTCGCAGAAAGAATTGTAGCTTTAGAATTTGTGCTGTTGAGGGCGGCACCATTTGGAGAATTACTAAGTTATCCCTAGATCACACATGTCACCACGATTTGAATCGTGCTGCTGCACGATCGGTATCTTCTGATGTTGCTGCATTTTATTTTGCTAAGAGATTGACCGGCGAGGCGGTTACGTTGAAGTCAAGGGAGATGATGGAAGAGATGCGTAGAGTGTTTGGTATTAACATTCTATACAGTTTTGCTCTCCGGACGAGAAACATAGCCATAGAAAATACGTATGGCGGCCACATCTTGTCGTATCAGAAGATCCCGTCATATCTATATTTGTTGAAGCAGCATAACCTGGGAACTGTTTATGACTTGGAGATGACCGTCGAGGGCTCGCTATGTCACTTATTTATGGCGCTCGGACAGAGTATTCGAGCGTTTGATAAGTGTCTACGGCCGGTGCTTGTAGTGGATGGGACCCACCTTAAAGGAAAGAACCGAGGAATTTTATTTGTAGCCGGATGGGAACAACCATGTCTTTCCCCTTGCAATTGGCCTCGGTCCCAAGGAGAATGATGAGTCGTGGGTATATTTTCTCTCCAACCTCCGTAGATGCTACAACCCTCCAAATGATTTACTGATTGTGAGTGACCAGCATTTGAGCATTAGAAATGCAGTTCGAGCCGTTTACCCGAATGCATTCCACGGGTTGTGCTACCACCACCTTCAGAAAAATCTTACGCCCTATGGAAAGCACGTAGCCACTATCTTCTAAGCTGCAGCATATTGTAATCGACACGAAGAGTTCGAAGATTTGTTCTCAAAACTGCATCAAGTGAGCCCCAACAGAGCTCACAGACGGCTTTCTGACATTGGACCGGAGAGGTGGGCTAAGTGTAAGTGTCCGGTCCGACGCTATGACTTCTTGACCTCCAATTATGCCGAATGTTTGAACTCTCGTATGTTATGGGCGCGGTGTCTCCCAGTGCACTCAATGATTGAGATGTACCGTTTCATTGTAGAGAAATGGACCGATGAGCATCGAGAAGAAGCTGCATCGAGAGATCATGAGTTGACACAGAACGCATTGGAAAAACTTTTTTTATTCGTGAAACACGGTACCCGTCTTGCAGCTCGAGGTAACACCACCACACATGTTTACAGGGTTGAAGAAAGAAATGTTTCTTATAACGTTGATTTAAGAACCTGGACATGTACGTGCCGAGCGTGGGATTTAGATTTGATTCCATGTCGCCATGCTGTTGCCGCTATAAGGTAACATGTTCAATTACTAAATATTGAACTTTCATTTAGCTTAGCCTATCCATATGTTAAAATTGTCTTCATTTTCTTATTTAACAGGCGTGCAGGTAACGGTTTGTCTGTGTACGATTTTGTAAGTCGTTATTTCAAATAGGAGACATTTAAAAAGACTTATATGGAGCATATTAACCCAATACCGCATCCAGATGAGTGGGTTGTGCATCCGGAGATCTCCGCAATTGTTTGTCTTCCTATAGATAAGGTACGTCAGGCTAGGCGGCCAAAAGATCCGCAATAGAAAATTTGGTGAGACGTCCCCAAGTATGTGGTAGGTGTCATGGAAGGGGCCACAACAAAAAGACTTGCACAGCATCCATCCCGTTCAGTGGTGTTGACTTGAATAACCCCCCTGAAGATGCAGAAGAGGCCGAAGGAGAACAAGTAAGGCAAAGGCGTCGACGGAAGAAAAAGTGTAGCATTTGTCGTCTTGATGATCATGATGCGAGGAAATGTCCCTATTGTGAAACGTAAATATGTTATTTTTTTTGTTGTCTAAGATGAATTTATGATTTGTATTGGGAGAGAAAGCAAAACTAAATTTTAATATATTTGAACTTATTTTATATATGTGAGTGATACTTGAATGAGGTTTAAAATATAGCAGGTGAAAAAACATCACTCCCTGAAGGCCCACGATAGCCGAACCCACGATGGTGGCCATCGTGGGAAGCCCACTATGGTGGCCATCGTGGGCAGCCCACAATGGTGGCCATCGTGTGAAGCCCACGATGGGTAGCCCACGATGGGCAAAATCCACTATGGTGGCCATCGTGGGCAGCCCACGATGGGCAGCCACGATGGAAGCCCACGATGGGTAGCCCACGATGGTAGCCATCGTGGGCACGGTGGTGAGCAACCACCGTGGGCACAAGAACATGAGTGAATTTCATTTTTTGTTCGATTACTTCTTCGATTTTGTTATTTAGTGCTTGTATAATAGCTTATTTTTCAATTTAAAACTACTTTACAACATAATGCAAACACCCACACGTGACCTTCATCTAATTCATTAGTAAATCAGGTACTTCGTACGAACATTGAAGTTAGTGATACATAACCTAATTATCTGCACATTCATCTCGTATTGTACGTATAGTATAAGTTATATTTTGCACGAAATGTAACATAATTGAAATACTAATCATTGAATTAACAAAATGTATCATATAATTTATAAGGACGGGATTAATGTGCAGATAATTAGGTTATGTATCAGTAACTTCAACGTTAGTACGAAGTACCTGATTTACTAATGAATTAGATGAAGATCACGTGTGGGTGTTTGGATTATGTTGTAAAGTAGTATTAAATTTAAAAATAAGCTATTATACAAGCACTAAACAACAAAATCGAAGAAGTAATCGAATAAAAAATGAAATTCACTCATGTTCTTGTGCCCACGGTGGCCGCTCACCACCGTGCCCACGATGGCTACCATCGTGGGCTACCCATCGTGGGCTTCCATCGTGGCTGTCCATCATGGGCTGCCCACGATGGCCACCATCGTAGGCTACCCACGATGGCCACCATCGTGGATTTTGCCCATCGTGGGCTACCCATCGTGGGCAGCCATCGTGGGTTGCCAATCGTGGGCACCATCATGGGTTCTACCATCGTGGGTATCCAGGGAGTCCCTTTTTCACCTGCTATCTTCAACATCATTCTCACATCTTAAACAAGCAAGATCAAATATTTACAAAAATGACAAGCAAGTTCAAATATCATATAAAATAAGTTCAAATATTTACAAAAATGATATTTTAGTTATGCCTTTTCTCCCATAACGAACCCTCTACTCCTAACCAATATATTCTAGTTCCAACAAAATACCTATACTTCTCAATGTATCTATCATCAATTGACACATTACGATGTGTCGATGTTAAATTGATGAGGCGATCAACATACATAAGAGAGTATGGGCCACAATTTGTCCCGTCGGTCTGGATGAATTGCTCCTCGTCACATATCTTAATCAAGAGCGGAGGGTTTTTTAACCTTTGTCTGTGGGAATTTTGCTCCCAGTATCCTGATGCAAGAAACAGTCTAGGTAAGAGATCGGTCACACACTGTAATTGCTCCTCGCGCACGTTCGTTTCTCTGTGATGGATCATGGTCGAGTCATACAGCTCGACAGTCCAATCCTTCAGACAAATGCGTATGGTGACCCAATGACTCCCCTCGACATTGCACACTGTTATTACCTGTACACGACAAGGAATAATTTAACAATTTAACAACATTAAAAAAAATAAATTATAGTAAACTACAAATATGAAATTATTTTAAAATATAATAACTTACATGGTTAGCTTGCTACCAAGCCGTTGATAATTCACTTTTTGTACCATCAACCATATGTATAAGAGCATCAGGTACGCGCCAATTAGTATGTAGTCTAAGCCCTGGAGGAATTTTCTTTCTCTCTCCTCCCGCATTAATAGGGAACAACTTATCCCACTCATTTCGCAAAGCATTCTAGTAATACAACCAAAAATGACATAAATCAAAAAGAATATTAATGTAATCAAGAAATCAAGATTTACATAAATCGAAGAGAAATACTTACATAGAAGCCACTGCCGACTATAATGGTGGTTGCCTCAGATACTCCATCAGCTGTCAACCTATCTAAATGTCTCACCTTGAATTTCATATAATTTAGGTACAGCTCTATCTCCTGCAATGTTATTTAATTTTGTTAGTTGTAATATACAAATAAGTTTGAATTATTGTAATTTAAGATAGAATTGTACCTCTGCCCACATCATTTGTCGAGGATCCTCCACACTATCAAAAACAGATTGCACCACAACATGGCCAAGCATCAGAATTGTGATCACAGCATTCTCTCCTGATTTTCTATGCCTTTTGTACATATGCTTCAACCTCTTCACGGCCTGCTGAGTCATGGCTTGGTAAGGCGTCTGCATGGCGGCAGACGGTCTCGTCTTACGACGACCTTGCACCTCCTCTCGCTCCGCCAATTCGTAATCTTGCTCAGCAAACTCCTCATCAGAGGATGACGACCACTGAATATTAACAGGTGAAACCTGCCGTCTGGGCTGCTCGGGTGTGGTGTCCTCCACAGTCGGAAAAAACGACTGCTCCTGCTGGTACTCAGGTTGGTAGGGAATCTGCTGCTCCTGTGGGGTGAACGCGGCAATAGGAAAATGGTGACTGCTGCTGCCGTCGCCTGCAAACACTGACTGCTGCTGCCAGATAGGAGGTTGAAACATCAGAGGCTGCCACGTCGGAGGATCGTGCTGATGCATCGGTCTACTGCTGTAGCCGAAGAACATCGGCGGCTACTGCTGCTGAGCAGGCTGATACCCCCACGGCTGCTCAGGTGGCTCGCTTTGGTGGGGTATAAGATCAAAGGATTGCCCTAACAGGTGGTGCATCGGCTGCTCGGTACGCTCAGGGATGTGAGGAGAGTGGTGACTGTGCTGTCCCTGTAGAGTTGCAGCTGCAGAGTGACGAGGCGGGTCCGGAAACCTCCGGTGTGTGCTAGAAACCTCTGCAGAGTGGCGGTGTGGCTCAAGGCTCCTCCTGTGGCTCCCAACAGACGGCTGTGGAGGGCTCCTAGATCGTCTGTGTCTCAGACCGAAATACTCCTTCACCTGAGCAAAGAGCTTCCGGGAAAAGGTAGCAAAGAAGCCCTTGTCAGACTCGTCCATCAAGACCGCCCTCAGCCGGCGATCGAAGTAGTCGTCTGTGTCGTCCTTCGCGTGGTCAGGACAAGGACGTCCGTGGACACAACACACTCTATCTTCGGGTCTCTCCTGATAGACCGGCTATGCTGTCTCAGCTGTATCTACTGGTGGTGGTGATGGTGGGGTGCTTTGTCGGCGTCGTTTTGGGATTTTCTGTGCCGATGAGGTCGGTTTAATTATCTTCCCCACCACCTCCGCAGCCTTTGCCAATTTTTCCTTCTTGGACACCTTTTTCGGGGAAACCTTTTCTGTATTCTTCTCTGTTAATTTTTTTGGAGGTTCCCAATGTACATGATACACCGAGTCAAGACTGAACCAATACAACTCGTCCATGTCTTCAGCAAGAATAGGCATCGTGTTATGTATGACAAGACCCTAAACAAGTTATGTAAAATTATTATTAGATCACAAATTAAACATGTAATATAAATGATAAAATATTATAAAAATAAAGGCAAGACACGTACCTCTCTCTCGAAGAAAGTGCTGAAATCTGCTTTAAGACATCTCGTAGTCCACATAAAACATCGAGGAACTCTAACGGTGGATGATCGGGTTCCACAGTTCCGTCCCAACAGTGGAATACACTCGTAAGACAAAATTTGTAAAACCCAAATCGGTCCGTAAAAGTGATAAGTTCCAATATCACATTGGTTGGGATTATTGGAGGTGTTGTTGATGTAGTAAGTCAATGCTTGATATGTGTAATCACCCCACGGAAAATCTTCCCAATTTTCCGGATCCTCAACTAATGCCCATGCCCATTCCTCCACATCCATATTGTGATCCCGACACAGGAGAAACCGGTAGTAAACTAAGAGCTTAACTACCTTCACATAGTCTTCGAGGTTGTCTTCCAAATCTAAATCTTTAAACCTATTATGCATTTCTATAACTTTAGTTTTGCGGCCTTTGAATATTCTATGGAAAAGACTGTCAGGCCGGAGAAGATATCTCTCATTTGGATCAAAATTTATCTTCCCGAAATTCAATCCAGTAATGCACGCAAAGTCGCGTGCTGTGAAGCGGAGGGTTCTCCCGGCAATTTGGAACCATGTCTCATCCGCGGGGATCTCTCTACCAGTCAACTGACGGGCCAACAAATGATGCAGGGCACTATTTGTACTTCCAAGCCTCTTATGTTTAATGAAACGGCCAACAATTCCCGCCGTAAATTCATCATACACTTCTTGATACCGTCGAGGATTGTGCGTGAAGTGCCGAAATACCTTCGGTATTTCTTTAAATAGGATCTCACGACAATATATATTTATTAATTTGTTATGATGACGCAATCCAGGTCTCATCCAATCACAATCGGGCTGCAATATAAACACATAAAGTATAAGGATAGAAGTTCGATCACTCAAACAAACAAAATCACAAAACCCAAAGCCTATAAAACAGTCCCTGGACACCCACGATGGGGCAACCCACGACGGGGCAACCACGACGGGGTGCCCACGACGGGGCAACTCACGACGGGGTGCCCACGATGGGGTGCCCACGACGGGGTGCCCACGATGGGGCTTCCCACGATGGGTGCCATCGTGGGTACATAAACACCCACCGTGGGCAGCCCGTTTTTCACTTAAAATCCCAATTTTTATCAACAAATCTTAAATATAACACTTCTAATGCTCATAAAATCAAGTATATTGTTCTCATATTCAATAAATCGAACATAAATACACACTTAGAAACATATATTTTGCAAATCCAAAATTCAATTTCGTGTGGAATTTTAGCACTAACCGGTGATTCGTTTACGACGAGTCGTACTTCCTTCTCGCCGGAGGTAGATGCCGACGCCCTTGACTCCCCATCGTGGTCGGAGTGTTCACTCATATTGCCGTCGTGTGTGTGTTTTTTTTTCGCCGGCCGTGTGTGTGTCGTGGGTTGAGAGGGAGGGAGAGAGAGAAAGTGATGTGTGGTGGGGGAAGTGGGGGACCGCATAGATTTTAGGGTTTTTTAAATTTTTTTTGTCTTTTCTTTTTTCTTTATTAAAAGTAAGGGTATTTTAGTCTTTTAAGTGATTTTGGTATAGAAAACTTATACTCTTATAAAAGAGTGTAAAAAACTTCTACTTTTTATCAAAAGGTATTTATAAAGAGCTTTCCCTTCATTTATTATGATTAAATGAATTATTAGTATGATGTAGAATACATTTTTAAATAGGCGAAATACATCAAAATAATCCATAAAAATATCTAAAACAATTATACTTATAAAGAAAGCAAAATTATGGGTCCATTGTGCAATTGGAGATTACTTAAATCTTAAAACTCAAAAGGGGCAGTTCTAAATTTAATAAAAGGTGGCTTAATCTATGTTAAAAACTAAGATCAAGTAAATTAAATAAAGAATAATGATATTTGGACAACAGTTATCCGAACAACAATGTAATGTTCGTAATTAAATAGTTTTTCAATTTTTTTAATAATTAATATAATAAGTATTTTGTCTATAATACCCTTTATCATCTAATTATATGTTAATCTTTAAATTTAATTAATATTTTGAATTTTCAAAAATTTATGCATGATATTAATTTATTTTAATTAATATTAGAAATTAGCATACAATTAAGTGGAAAAATATGTTATAAACAAAACACTAATTATATTAATTATTGGAAATAATTAAAAGAGTATTTAATTACAAATATGTCATTGTTATCCGGATAACTGTTGTCCAAATATCAATATTCTTAAATAAAAGGTGTACATGCTTAATGTAACGCTTAGATCTTAAGCTCATGTAAAACAAAAATTAAATGCAGTCTATGGATGATGGACACTTAGATTTGACAGATATTTCAAATCATCATAATCAGAGGAAAAGAGATAAACTAAAATATGACAAGATTCAAATATTCATCATTATATTTTATATATGAAATTACAAAGTCGAGCCTATATAGCAATAATTGATCGCTCCAAACAGTGTCTTCTGCTTCGCTTTTTTTTTTTTTTTTTTAAGATAAGTAATCATTAATTCTAAATTGTAATAAAATTTTAACGAAATTAAAAAGATATTAATAACTCCCAATTTGAAAAAAAAATCGCTTTTTCTGAAACAAAAAATAATGTATGTTATCGTTTTTTCACCGTTCCAAAATCTCAATAATATTCATACACCGAACAAAGGATATACATATTTTTTTTTTCATATCAATGCTGCTAATTTGTCTTAAAAATATAATTAAGCAAACTCTACCAAATTTTTTGGATGCGATTTTCCAACATTACCCCTCGAAACCTAAATTCAATATATAGAAAAAAAAAAGGAAGAGGAAAAAGAAAAAATTAGATTGCTCTTGTTAATTTCTAATAGTAATAACTTCCATTTCGCAATCCCTAATTCAACAATAACATTCAAAAATCAAGGCAAAAACCTATTCACATGATCTTCACTCAGCTCCGGCCGCGCTCCGCCCCCCGCCGCCGCTGGCAAATTGCCGCATTTCTGACACCGCGCCACCACCAGAATCTGGCGGCAGGACGGGCACGACGAATGAGACCCTAGCCACGTGTCGATGCATCCGACGTGGAATCCGTGGCCGCACTGCGGCAGCACGCGGATTTCCTCGCCGGCGGCGAACTCCGCCAGGCAAATGGCGCAGTCGGAGAGCTTCCCGGCCTGCTCCGCGTCCTCGCCGTAGGTCAGCTTCGGCAGCGACTTCAGCACCTTCTTCTTCAGGCCTTTGTTCGCGGCCGACCGCCGCGGCGCCGCCGCCTGAGCTGGCGCCGAGGCTCTCCCCGCGAGGCGGCGGATCCAGGCGCAGCGCGCGACGGCGACGAGGCCGAGCACGCAGATGAGCGCGCAGAGGAGAGCCGCGAGGATCACTACGAAGTCGGAATCGAGAGCCTCGACCGGCGGCGGGGGGTTTTTGGACGGCGGCGCCGGTGAGGTTACACCGCCGAGCTTCCGTGAACGGGCGGTCATGTAGATTGGTAGAGAGAGAAAGTGCTACTGTAGAGAGAGAGAGAGAGAGGTGAGTGTTGGAGTAAATTTTAGGCTGAAAACGCATGTTTCGGTTTGTAGTTTATTTATATTACGTTTAAGTTTAACTAACTTTTGAAAAAGTAAATACCGTTAATCCAGGGGTGTTTCTGCAATTTTTAGAGAATGTTTGCTAATCATTAAAAATTATATTACTACTACATACATATTCTAGAAGAATTTGATACTACTACATATATATTTTAGATTAATCATAACTCCACCTAAATAATTAGACAGTTGAAGAATTTTACAACAATAGTCAAATACTTTAAATTGATTAATTTATTTAAGTACCTGAATTATTAATAGACTATTCCTCAAAAAAATATTTAGAATTTATATATATACTAGTGGCTGAAAATAAGCTTATAATTGTACTATAAAAATGAAATTATTAATTTTGTGAAGCATGTTACATCTTATGGTACCAAACTATGTTTCTCCATCACAATCATTGAGTATTATTATGTTAGGAAGGAAGCATTTCGCTCTCTCAAGCAACATGAATATTCACTTCAAGCAAAATAAATCAATTTTAGTGCTCTTTTTCCATTATTGATCTTTTGTGTGTGTGTGTGTGTGTGGACATCTTATGCATTAAGCAACTATTCATAATGGTAATCCAAAATTAATTTTGTTTAAGTGTGTTAAACTCATTTTACTTTCAATTTCAATGACAATTTTCTTCTATTATTTCTTTTGGCATGCCAAAATTTGCTTCATTAGTGATGTGAGATTTTATGAAAAATGAATGTATACTGTGCTTGAAACGTCTATAAATCCTTTGATAATTCCCCTAAAAATAAAAATGAAAACCTAGTTTTTATAAATAGTTGAGCGTGTGTGTGTGTGGGTGTGGGTGTGTGGTAATATTTGTTTACAATTTTGTTAATCTTTATTTTCAGAAACATATGCTATCTTGATTATTGCATCTCATATCTTTTAATTAAACAAAATAGTAGCATTATTTTAAGCATATCATCAATGGTTGTCTATCACTATTTTAAAGGCCACACAAAAAAGATACCTAAATCTAGTAATAGCTTTATTTTCTTCTATGATTTTGCTAAGTGAATAAGAATAATATAATCAAAGAAATGAAAACAAAGAATTAACATCTATGGACTAGCCTTAATTAGCACTACTTTTCAGCCGTAGTTGGGCATAAATTTCATGATTAGTGGTCAAGAATAATATGCTTCCCACAAAATTAATGTTTCAAAGCAAAAGCAGTTAACTTTTATATATGCACTTTTGTAAAACTCAAGTTTGTGAAAGAATTTGCCAACATACTCCATTTTAGCAATTATTTGCTAGTCATATCATCATACCACAAGAGAACAGATAGAGAGAGATGTATTTTGTTAGTAGGGTTTATCATGCTTAGCCAAACAGAACATGGTTAGTTAAATTAGAAATGTCCAACATAATTTGCCCCGATTATTAGAAATGACTGAAAATTTTACGGCGTGAATTAATTTATATACGGTCTAAAATATTTAATTTTACATGTGAGCCTTCTCCTTTGGAAAATATCCCGATCGATTTTCGGGCCAACTAATCTCCTTAGTCCATTTGAGCAGTCCAAGTAGCAGATTTCATGTTTCTAATGCTTCATATTTTCTTATTTTTTTTTCTCTTATATAGATAGGTTTCTCATGTTGACATATTCGAACATTTTACATTTTTTAGCTTCTTAAATATTTAACACTAGTAAATATACTTAGTGCTAGTTTTTTGAAACGTTATTAATACTAGTTTTTTTGTAAGAAATTTCAACTTCTCACTTCCAATTTATTTTGACCCCCTTATTAATTAGTTATATGGTATTTTCAATTGTTTTTGTTATGAGTATATATTTCGGAACATTCAAGAAATTTTGCGAGCTATATATAGTAGTACTAGACAAATATTAGACGATGATTAATTATTATTTTTCCATTATCTTAGAGAAAAATGAAATTAAGCTACTCTGTTTGGACCACTTTTTGCCAACCCTATTGATTATCACATTTTCCATGAACGAGTAATAAATCGCCATCAATATTATAACAGACAAAAGAAGATAAAGAAGAAAAAACACCTAATACCTTTCAGCCCTCGTTATAATTATCACAAAGGAAAGCAACATACATACATATAAATATCAATATCAAGAAAGAAATAATTTTTTTGCCTAAACAAGGAGAAAAAAATACTCATTTGCTCGTGTCACACGTCACATGTCTATTTGATGAAACATGCACGTTGCTCTACAAAAATCACACACACAAACATAGAAAATGTTTCATATAAAAACCAATTGAGAATGAGTACCCCAATCTGATCAATTATTGGCATTTTATAATCTATTTCTAGTATATTAAATAAAAGGATATACCACATAAGAAATAGGGTTAATTATCAAACATAAAAAAAGGATTAATTGTCAAATAATTCTCAACCTTTTTCAAAATTCTGATTTTATTCATCACTTTCTAAATCTGCCTCAAAATTGACTCGAATTTCAAAATAGCTATAAAATTAACAGATGTCAACTCCACGCCGAATCACAATCCATAGGTCAACCCCAAAATCCACCCTTTGTACGTAATTCTTCGGCACATTGATCAACATGCTCATCGCATTTTCCGACGACTCCGCTGAGGACCATGAGTGTCGTCGCTACCTGCAGCGCCGCCAGAGCAACGAAGACGGTGCGTCACGCAGTGGAGGGGGTGTGGTGCGCGGTGTTGATGAGGGATAGGTTAGTAGCATGTAGAGTTGGGCGAAAACAATGCCATTAAATTTATGTTATTTTATTTTTTAATTTTTCAAGCAAAACAATGTCGTTTTTGAAGTCCATGTCAGTTTTAATCTGACATGTCATATCCACGTTAATTCCTATTTACGAGAAACTATAAAGACACGTTAGTTCTTTCATTCTACATCGGAAATGAAAACTGGAATTCATATTGGAAAATGAAAGGGTATTAATATGGATGGCAATGGATTGGGTACCCACCCATTAAGTATTTTCCAAACTCAAATTCATGAAAATTTTCAATACCCAAACTTATCCCAAACCCGATTAAAAATAATTTTAAAATTCATACTCGATCCGAACCCGTTGGGTAATACCCGTTTATTACCCACTAAAAACCCGAATACTAAAAGTAAACATCAAATAACAAAATATTATAAATATGAACATAAACATCAGCAGAAAATTTCACTAAAATTAATCTTAAAGCAAAGTACTACGAACTTACAAAATCTTAAAACATAACTAGAAGTATGGATTATTGATGTTACGTTGTCGTTGTGTCGTCATATTTCGAAAGTAGATTTACAAAAGTAGAGGAGAAACAGTAAATACTTGACTCTTACGGATGTGTGTGTGAGTTAAGAAAATCAGATAAAATCCTAAATCTACTAATATTTATTATATAATAAATTATACATATAATAATATCTTTTATCTTATATATATAAATGAGTTTGGGTAGCGGGTATCCGGAGGTAATTGCCCAAACCCGATCCAAACTCGTGACGGGTTTGCATGTTTCGACCCAAACCGGTCCCAAAACCATTTAATATTTCTCAAACCCATCCCATCAGGATTTGGGAAGTGCGGGTACCCACGAAAACCCGACCCGTTGCCATCTCTAGGTATTAAATTAATACTACTACGTATACACTCCATAATCAAATATAGTAAGGACTTATATTTGTTTAATTTAATGCTCCAATATATATTTGATGTACGATAATAACTTCATCAAATAAAGAATCGTATAATTTTGATAAAATAAGGTACGAGGATTGAACTAGATTTCTGTATAGATATTTATCTGAATGCGACATCCGATAAATAGCCTACAATTTAGGTACATGAATGAAAAGATAAAGGGAAAAAGAATGCAAAGAAAAAGGTTACCAAAATCTCGACTGCAAATAGCATTGTACCAAATTATAATAATAAGTTTTCAATACTTATCCTCATCACCTTTTTTTCTTTGTGGCTTATCCATTGAAACGTGAACACATTCTGACATTCATACACACCTTTTCTGCATGCCTTTTACATTACACAGTTTAATTTTCTTAGTTTTTATTTTTGTCTTCTTCCATGATAAAATCATGATATATATAGCTTATACTCCCTCCGTCCATTTTGAAATGTCCCATTTGACCTCTAAAAAATGTTCATTTTGAAATGTCCCATTTGACCTCTAAAAAATGTTACAAATTGATCCATATACCCTCATTACTTTTGCATTATTACTACCCCTTCCCACACTTAACAATTTACCATATTTAATTACCCTATTTAATTACTCATCCTAATTAATCCACCCCAACCACCCTCACACTCTCTATCCTCTCACTCTCTGGAACAGACCTTCTCTCTATCTCATTTCTCTCGAAATTTCCATCCCTCTCTCTCACTCTCCCTATTCTCTGCAACTCTCCCTCTCTCTCATTCATCTCGAAGCTTCACTCTCTCATTCTCCCCCTATCGACTGCAACCCCTAGATCTACTCTCACCCTCTCCCTCTCCGCCGCGACGGCGCTCCCTTCCCCGCCGTTCTATTTCTCTGCAACCCTAGATCTACTCTCACTCTCTCTCCCCGCCGCCACGGCCTTTGTCTGAATACACTGTACCCCTCTGAACCCTAGCGTCGATGAAGGACGGCAAGGCTGGGGGAGGGTGGAGATCGACCCCTCCCTCCAGTTCGTCGATGCCACCCCCTCCCTCCCCCTCGTGGGTACCATCTCTCCCCACTGATTCGCCGGAGTTCGAGGAGGATCTGTGGATTCCACCAGGCTGGGAGCCCTCTCCATTCATCGAAGATCTTGAGATGCATCGGTCTGAGGTGGTGCCGGACTCTGTGTTCCCCGAGGTGGCGGAGGAGCGTGCCGTTGCCCCGGTGCCGGAACCTGTGCTTCCCGTTAAGGCGGAGGAGCCCTCCGTTGCGCTGGATGGCGAGGATGGCAAGCATTTGGCTGAGCCCGACTCTGAGGATGGTTTGGATCCATACCAGCGATACTGGTGTGATGGCAAGGATCATGCTGAGTCCGGATCGGATTCGGACAGTGAGGTGATTTCTTTCTTAAACTTTCGGGTTGGTGATGGCTGGTGATGCCCTTATATGCATTTGATACTGCATTTGATGAAATGGTGATGGCTGGTGATGCCCTTATATGCAATTTTTCTGTATTTGTAGTTTGTGGTGGTTGAAAATACATTCTATTTTCTGCATTCATACATTACCTTAACCTGTGTTGATGCATAAGCCATTACATGATTGCATTGGTTTAGTTTACATTCCAAACAAGACAAAAAACAAAAACATGCACTTTGTTTGTCCCTGTAAACTAGCCTGCTGAGTACTACCACTATGAGCTTCCATGCCTTCAGTTCTCCAGCCCCACACTATCCAATGCCTCTGTTAATTCATCTAAGTTGTAGAAGTTGTCTTCCCCCATCCCATGTAACTTTAAGTACTCCACACTCTCTCTCACAAGTTGTACATCAATTTCAATGGAATCTGGTAAGACTCCATCTTTGATCATGCTGTCTTTTCCCATATGAGGCATAGGGTAGTCATTACACCCCTTCACTTTCATGATCTCTGCATAACACAGTTGAAGTTGTAGAAAAATCTTGTTAATCTTCCAAGGAGGGTATTCTGCATATGCTTCCTCCACATTCCTTAGCAACTCTCCTGCATTTGCTGCACCTTTCTTATCCTTCAGTGACTGGATGCTCCTAAAAAACCCCAAGTCATTTATGTTGGTGTCTGGACTGTTTGCTGGTTGGTTTATCAGATGGATGTGGAATCCATCTGTGTGTGCAATAGCTTGAAAGTCTGGATCACTGTCCTTAATGTGTGGTTTGACATTATCTTGCTGTATCCATATTTCTTTTCCTAGAGTTTCTGGCCAATTGCTTTTAATTGCTGGTACCATCTGCAAAACAAATCCTGTGTGAGAAGTATGCTATGATAAGAATGCAGATACTTCACCTGATTCAGATTATGTGTGTGGTTTGGCATTATCTTGCTTCCTGTGTATGTGTGTGATAAGAATGCAGCTACTACACTTGATTCCTGATTGGGCAATGATGCATATGCCCCTGCTGATGCCATGCTTGCTTCCTGTGTATTTGTATGATAAGAATGCAGATACTACACTTGATTCCTGATTGGGCAAATGATGCATATGCTCTTGCTGATGCCATGCTTGCTTCCTGTGTATGTGTATGAATTGAATGCAGATACTACACTTGATTCCTGATTGGGCAAATGATGCATATGCCCCTGCTGATGCCATTGTCCATAACATGATTGCATTGGTTACCTCAGTGAGTAGTTGTTGTTTGGCTACTTCTCTTTTAACTGACTGCATTGGTTTGAGCTCCATTGTGCCTTTGATTCTGTTCTTGTTGTTCCTTTGAGCAGGTTCCTCTGTGATAAATGGAAATATTCTCAGTTTCCCATCAAAGATGACAGTTCCCTCTTTATCTATGATTGGCCTAGCTATGGCACAACTGAACATGATCTTTAAGATGTGAGACTTAGATTGAAGCTGCCTATGTGGTATTTTCTCACCCTTGGCAAGGTAGTATATGTCCTTTGCTTTGGTGAGATAAAACCATTTCTCATCTATGTGAACTACATTGTGCATTCTCTGAAACTTGATCTTCCCACCCTCAATGATGTTTCCTAGTTGACTCATGCTCCAATTCAATCTGCATAACTTGTTTTCTGGAGTCAGAAAGGGCTTTACTGCATTGGTGTGAGCCTGCAACTCTTTTTCTTTGTACCAGACATGACACTGGCTCTTACTAACATCTAAATGTTCTACAATACTCCTGAATGATGTTCTGTGAAGTACTGACAGGTTTTTTATTTTTTCTGCATCAAATGGCTTGATTTTCTTCTTCACTAACCCTATTTTCTTGCTTTGGAGACTAATAGGAACCCCCTGCTGAAGTTGAGCTTTGGCCCTGGACCAGATGGACCATACGGTCTTCAGATTGCAGCTGAACTTCTCTGCAGCCTGTTTTTTGGCTCCATGTTCCAGTTTGCCTTCCCTGCTGTGTTGGAGAAGCCACTGCGCAATGGCATTCAGCTGCTCTGACTTGAACTCCTCTGTTTTCCTTTTTTCTGCCATGTCTGCAAATTTTCTGTATTTGTAGTTTTTGTAGTGTTGGTTGGTGAAGATGTATTGAATTCTGTCTGCTCTCCTCTTCTATTTATAGGAGAGTGTTCCTTTGAATTTTAGCTATTCAAATTTCCCTCCATGTTTTTGGATCAAATCACTTGTTTGATCAATTTGCTTTTAGAATTCTTTATTCAATGAAATTTTAGTTTTGGCTCCAAACTTGAACTTTTCCCTCTCATTTCATTTCTACTGTGCAGTTGCTTTTAATTTGCAGATTTTGAGTTTGTTCTGGTTATCTCATACGCATGTGATTTACAAAAAAAAATACAGGTTCCAAAAAAAAAAAAAACAAGTTCCAAAAAATTAAAAAAAGACGTGGGAAAAACAGAAAAAAAATTCAAGCAATATGAAAAAAAAAACCAAACAGGAATCACAAAATAGGTTAAGGAATAAAATCAACACTCACTTTCTCTCTCCTACTTTTGCTAATCCACAAATTAAGAACTTAATAGCCCACAATCCCACTACTCTTATTGTCTTTTTTCCTCCACCTTTTACACTTTTTCAACATTCCTTAAATGCCGTGCCCAACCCCAAATGGAGCATCTTAAAATGGACGGAGGGAGTAATATTTTCACTTATCATCAAAGATTGTATATATCTCCAAAAACTGCAATACTTTGTACACATGTAACACATCACATGCTAAAGGTTTTCCTTCCTCCGCATTTTTACACGTCATATATCCATATATTTTACTATCAATACTCAATAAATTTTACTATCAATATTCAATAATGACGACATAACAACGTGTATTAATATGTAACCACTAAAATGTAACAAGAAATCGTACCAAAATAACACATCCTAGAAGAAAGAGCTAATGAGGACATATAAATTTCGGAATAGGAAGGGAAGGTGCATCTTCTCTCCAAAAAATTAGTTGAACGAAGTTCAGATACTCGATAAATCACAGCGACGCGTATTAATATGTAACTCTAAACTATAACAAAAAAAATTGAGTTATTGTAGAATTCGAGCAGTTTTAAAGATAAAAATATTAATTTTAGCAATAATTTTTAAAAGTTAGTATTAATTATAGTAATTTATAACTTTTTTTACCCTTATTTGAATTCTCATTATATTTCATGTGAATTCCAAGTATTTTTTATGTGAATTCTCAATATTTTTCATGTGAATTCCCATATTTTTTATCTAAATTCGAATTAGATACGAAATCAAATAAATTGTAATGTAATTTCACATTATTTTTCATGTGAATCCTCATTTTTTTATGTTAACCCTATTTTTCTGCTTGTGAAACCATCATAATGTGATTTCACATTCTTTTTCATGTGAAACCATACAAATTATAATGTGATTTTCCACGTATATATGTGGGATCACGACTTTTAGAATTGATACATAGAAGAAGGAAAACAGGATAAATAAGTCTATAATTGCTATTATTTGATAGTTTTAAAAAGTATTACTATAATTAATATTTTAAGTCTTAGAATTGTTATTTCTACATTTTACCCAAAAAAAATTTATACCAAACCCAACACATCCGATAAGAAAGAGTCAATAAGACCATACTCCCTCCGACCTAGTCATATTGTCATTTTTTTCTTATTTAGGTGTTCCACTTATATTGTAGGAAAGTATCAATCATTCAAAAGTGATGGAGTCTACACACTTGCTATCTTTTTACTCTTATTTTTAATTTTCGTGTCAAACAGTAATATGGCAATATCAATGAGTCGGAGGGTTAAGCATCGGGGTATAATAATGAATTAGTTTGCCTGAAAAAAATAAGCGGACGAAGTTTAGGTATTCGATTAATTATGAAATAGAAAGAATAATATATAGTCATTTCATGGAGAAATACCTAAATAAAAATTCAGAATCTAAAGTGGACCAAAGCAGCACATGGAAAAAAGATAGGAGTTGCGATGCTTCATCAAAAAAGCCTCGATGTAAGTCTCCTAAAGAGGGGACGAGAGTTGGTGTGAGAGTGAGATGACAGCGAAGATAATTTTTCAAATTTTTTATAGAGAGAGAATGAAATTATGATTTCTTATCTTGCACTATAATAATCAATGAATTTCAATATTCTTTATATAAATAATATTTTTCAAACTCCAAATCTTAGTGGCGATCATCGGTGTCAATAAAAAAAAAAGTTCAGTGCTTATAATGGAATTGTAAAAGTATCATTGTTATTTGTTACTTTTCATTCATCAATTTTCGAAAATACGTCTCATTTAAAAGTTTAATTTCCATGTGTTCATATGAAAACAATAATAATAAAGTAAAACCGTTATTGTTTTTGGTTTGTCAATTTTTCTATATTTCGACTTTTTTAGGCTCTCATGAATATAATTCTCAAACCTTACACTATTTTTGTGTTTGGACTAAAGAATTTAATTATGATTGAATAGCTCTTAACACGAGAAGTCGTGATGATAAAACGTTCGAAACATCAAACATAGGATCATAAAATCGATTTATTAATGCCAAAAAACTACATAAGCGTCGGAGTGGTTTATTAGAGAGAGAGAGAGAGAGAGAGAGAGAGCAAGAGAGAGAGAGTATAAGGTTAGGAAAGATACTCATCCATGTGCAGGTTGGAGCAAAGTTCTTTAAATATGATGCTAAATAAATCTCTTTAAACCATATCCCTCCAAGTAAAAGAACAATGGAAAAATGGCAAAAGGTTAGTAGTGGAAGAAAAAGACAAGCCAAAACAAAGTTGTTTTTATGAGATTTATTTGTAACATAGTGAAAAAACTTTCACTCCCACTAACTTTTACATTCATCAAATTGAAGTAGTTATTTGTTTACATCAGTCGACTGAATTATACATAAATATCTAACCTAAATTACAACAGGTTAATGGCATGTAAATTTCCAAACTCTTCAAGTTGTCGTGTTTTGCGCTCTAGAAAAATAATCTGCCTCACAATTTTCAAACTTTTAGTTTTGTCTTATTTTTCCATCCAACTCGATTTCCGGCGAATTTTGAGCTAATATGGCAATAGAAAGCAGATTGTACATATCGGTCAATAAGCAAAACAACCTCATTTTTCACGTACACCAACGACGTCATTTTGTCGTAAATTGAAGAAAGATTTAATTTTCATCTTATAAAATCAATTGAGAGCAATCGAAAGGAGACAACCACCCATCAATTGAAAGGAGAGATCTTACAAATTTTATGGCTAGTTCGTCGTTGAATTCTTCGATAGAACATGAAAGATGTATGAATTAGTTGAGGGTTTGTGAGCATAAATTTCCTGCAGTAATGAGGACATCCAACACCCCCTAAAATCCTAAGAGAAGATACGGATGTTGTAGTCGCCAAGCGGTAAGTCGTTTGGATTGATGAAAAACGACATCATTTTGCCTATTGACCGGTATGTAGACGTCTCCTTTCCCGGCTGTCATGTCAGCTCGAAATTCACTGAAAACCGAGTGGAGTGGCAAAATTAGACAAATAAAAGTTTGAAAATTATGAGGCTAATTATTTTCTGGGCTACAAAACGTGACAACTCGACGAGTTTGGAAATTTGCATGCCATTAACCCATTACTGATTACACAATATAGATAAAAAACAATTTTTTTTTGAAAATTTCAAGAATTTCTAATTTAGCGACACAAATTCTTTTCGCTCGCTAAAAATCAAATGTCCATTGACAAAAAATTCGACTCTCTCTCTCTCTCTTAGGAGTTGAGAGTTCTTTTCAAATATCTATGGGAATTTAGACCCTCTCTCTCTCTCTCTCGATTTAAATCTTGCACGTTGTGAAGTCAAAATGTTAGACTTCGGCCTAAATGGATCCGCACGCGATCTCCGAGCACTTTGTGCGTCTACAAATGAAAAGCTAAATGAAAATTGGTCTTTGGAGTTTGGGCATAACAATGCACTTTTCAACTCAAATGTGTCGCAATGTTGTGTGTGTGTCAGTGTGTGTCCACATATTAGTGGAAAAAAATTAGACCGACCCACTGAAAATTAATCTGAATTGAGTTAAAAGCTCGAGGTTAGGGGTAAAGCAAGCCGACCCGATCCTAACCCACTTTTTTGGGAACCTACCATAATTTAGTTATTTATATTAGTAAACAAATTATATTTTAATCCAAATTTACAAATAAAATGACGACTGATATAGAGGTTTCTGTGTGTGTGCAGTAAAAATAGCATTATAATGCCTGCGACAGAACACATTCAAGGATATGTATATAAGGCTGTCAGCATCGCAGCCCGAAGGAGGCGTCTCGAGGGGTGCTCGAGACAGCTGCGCTGGAGGGCTCCGCGGCTCGAGACCGGCTCGAGCGGCGCGTGTAACGCACGCATGGAGTCAAAAATAAAATAAAAAAAATAAAAAGTCGGACACGTGCATTGCACGCACCAACGGTATGAATTTTAAATCCGGCAACGGACGAAAAAACGGCTACATTTTTTTTTTATTTTCTTTATTCAATTTTTACTAAATACATCATTTCTTCTTCCATTTTTTTATCCCTTTCACCTCCAACCTCTTCATCTCATTCATCTCTTTCATTTCTCTAACAAATTCATCAAAAAAAAATTATGAATCCCAATAACCCATTTTCGTCGGTGTGGTTTCCCGACATGTCCGACGACATGTATGGTTTCACGGGGGCAGGGCTTGATCAAATCAACCTCAACACTCCAGCCTCCGCCGAATCTTACCCGTCCCTCTCCCCCAACACTGACAAGCGACAAACACCGAGGATCGCCTCATTTTAATTTATTTACAAATACATAAATTAATTTAATAAATAGAAATGGAGAATTATTTAATATGGTGTTGGAGACCCCTTGGAGACCGTTGGGTTGCAGGGATTGGGGTCTCTAACGGGTCTCTAGTGCTGGAGACATCCTTGATGGTCTCCAAAGGATGCAGATAGCCTAACAAATAAATTGAGGGGATTTGGAGGTTCAATAAAATCCAACTACAATGCTTCTACAGAGAAGTAATTAATACATAAAATTTTGTGTTAGGTATACAAAAATGAATTCGTGTTCGAATCTTTTGAAGCAATGACAAGATAACTCCTAAGACGACACGATTTACAGCTAAAGCATCCTAAGATAGTTTCAGAAGCTAAATCAATCAAAGGTACATCATATTCAACCTCAATGCCTACGAAATCAGCCCTGTTTTTAAAGGTCGTACCTTACATTCCATCTCCGATTTTGATCAACATTGAACGTCCAATTGTTTTCCCGAACCTGCATATATGGAATCTACAGGACAAAATTAATCAGTTGTTAAAATATACTACTGAATAGTTATAGTTGCTGAGCAAAATTGAAAGAAAATAGTGTCACAAACAGCTCGAAATAATCTTAATGAAGATTTCATTTCATTTACGATTGATGGAGTAATGTGAGTTGAAAAGAAAGCCTCTAGGGAAGCTTTTATAGAGCATAAACATACCTTATCAATGACATCATATCCCAACTTGATGCGCAAATCCTGATCCTTTTTAACATTTAAGATGCTCCAAACAAACTCAGTAGCAGCAGAATAATCGATCTGTTGCAACATATAGTTTTGGTTGATCACAATTTTAGAGAAGTTTCGAAGACCCAGAACAAGCCAAAAATCATGAAAATGTTCAGAGTAAAGATGATTTTGAGCTAGGTGAATGAGCATAAGACTAACCGGCTTCAATTCCTCATCAATAATACAACGACCCTTGATATTGAAGTTAAACAATCCATCGGCAGTCACTGGAAATGTCTTCTTCCCACGCAAGTGATAGTGCACTTTATCACGTCTATTATACTGAACTCCCAAACCAACGCTAGCTGATAACTACATAGATCATGAAACATGTCAAACTCTTGGTTGCCTCCTCGAAAAATAGAACTGTTTCATATCTTAGAGAAAGCAAACACCGATACAAAGTTCAAGGAAAATAAAAATGCATAATCACTTGCTTCATATAAAAACTTCTGAATTTTATGTACAGACCTCATTAGTGACGATTAGTAAAACCTCCACATTCAAAAATGGTCAGGACACATTTTCATGAATTACTATTTTGGAGTTCCTATGCTTTCTATTCAGCTGGTGAGGTGGATAACTAAAATCAATCTAACCAATCACATAACACGAACACATACATACCTCAGGATGGAAGTATCTAATCATTCCATTCAAGAAAATAGGAGCTTCGAGCTTCGTGTCCAACTCTCCTTGAAGCTGCCAAGCAGAAATACAAACGAGCTAATAGTTAATGCATGCTATCACGAATAAACAAAACCCAAGAATCTAATCAAACGGGTGAAATCAAGCAACCCACAAAACTCATCCATCAACACAACCCAAGACGAAGCAAAAGACCAACATTTAACCAGAATTCTCGACATATGTAAATTGCATTGTTTGATTAGGATACATGAAAATGAGATAATATTAGTCCGTGCTCATGCAAAAGGAACGAAAATCAGAAGAATCTAATCAAACGGGTGAAAGAAATAAACCTTAAGAAAATTCATCCATCAACACAACTCGAGATGAAGCAAGAGACCAGCATTCCACCAGAAATTCATATGAAAATTGCATAGTTTGATTAGGAGACATACAACTGAGCTAATAGTTTAATTTGTGCCCGTGCAAACAAACGACAACCAGAATAATCCAATCAAACGGGTGAAAGCAAGCATCCTTAAGAAAAATAATCAATTAATACAACTTGAGACAAAGCAAAGACCAACAGAATTACATCAGATATCTCAGCATACAAGAATTGCATTGTTTGAATAGGAGACATGCAACGAGGTAATAGTTTAATCCATGCTCGTGCAAAGAATGAAATCAGAAGACTCTAATCAAACGAGTGACAGCTAGCAACGTTAAGAAAACTCATCAATGAATACAACTCGAGATGAAACAATAAGCCAGCATTACACGAATATTCTCGACATATGTAAATTGCTTCTGTTTTTTTAATTAGGAACCACGAAAACGAGCTAATAGATTAATCCGTGCTCGTGCAAACAAAACAAAACCAAAAGAATATGATCAAAACAGGTAAAAGTGCTAACTTTAGGAAACTCATTAGTCTACACAACTCAAGATGAAATTAGAAATACAGCATTACTCCAAAAAGTATATACTTGTAACTCAAAACAAGAATTCTCAACATTTCATAACAACATTATTCAATTTCACAAGCAGCAAGTAATCCATTCAGTCCCACCTTATATTTTTCTCCCTAGCTAAAATTCAATTTCCAAACATAAATATTTCCGCAAAACTCCAAAATTGCGCACGCAATTCACCATTTACACTCGAATTTAAGCTACTTCCACACTCGATTTTAAGCTACGGTACTAGCAACAGCCTCATCAACATAAAAATAATAGATTATTGGGAATCTCAACAACTAATACTAAAATGGACGTAAGTAAGTAATCAAGCACGATTAATTAAGAATTTAAACATCATAAAAAAGAGAGGAAATTTCAACCTGGCATATGGAATTGGAGGAAATCGGAAATTTCTCCTTGCCGTGAATTCGGAGAGACTTGGAATCTCCACCATATCTAAGAGAAGTTTCCATTTCTCAATTAGCAAAAAGTTTGCTTCTCTCTCTAAAACGAAATAGGGCTTGGTTGAAGCTACCAAACAACCCCAGAAAATGTTAAAAGGGATATGGCGGAACTCGCAATTTGAGGGTTTTGGATTTCTCTGTGTCGTTAAATTGTTTATACCGCCAAAATTTTGTTTAAGGAGCACGACTCCAACTATATAGCATAAACTTTATTTATGTTATAAATTAGATGGAGAGATAAGAGAAATACTAGAGATTAGAGAGAAGAGTGTGAAACTAGATGGAGAGATAAGAGAAATACTAGAGATTAGAGAGAAGAGTGTGAGAATTGTGTGTGTCTTTCATTTGAGGATTAAGCCTCTATTTATAGTGATATGTGGAGCATGTATAGGGATGTTACTTGCACGTCAAGTAACACGAATCTTGGCCATCAAGTAACTTATTACTTGGTCACCAAGCATGTCGATCTCGTGTATCAACTTTCTGAATGTTGGATCTTGGTAATGCCTTGTGAATAAGTCCGTCAAATTGTCACTTGAGTGAATTTGTTGAACGTTGATATCACCACTCTTCTGGAGATCGTGTGTGTAGAAAAACTTGGAAGAAATGTGCTTCGTCCTATCGCATTTGATGTAATCTTTGAGTTGTGCGATGCAAACAGCATTGTCTTCATACAAAATAGTTGGGTTGGCCTTTGATGAAGCTAACCCACACGCCTCTTGGATATAGCTTGTCATATTTCTCAACTATACACACTCTCGACTTGCTTCATAGATTGCAATAATCTCATAATGATTTGAGGATGTCGCAGTCAAGGTTTGCTTCACAGACTTCCATGATATAGCAGTTCCACCACTTGTGAAAACGTAGCCAATTTGAGACTTAGCTTGATGTGGATCACATAGATAACCTGCATCTGAATACCACAAGAGATTGATCGGAATTTTTCGAATAAAATAATCCAAGACCAATGGTACCCTTTAGATATCATAGAATGTGCTTAACACCATTACAATGTCTCAAAGTGAGCGCAGAGCTATATCTTGCGAGAAGATTTATAGAAAAAGCTATATCTGGTCTAGTGTTATTAGCCAGATAAGTTAATGCTCCAAATGCGCTTAGATACGGTACTTCAGGACCAAGTATCATTTCATCATTTTCAATAAGTCGAAATAGATTTTTCTTTATATCAAGAGATCTAACGACCATTAGTGATGCTAATGGATGAACATTATCCATGTAAAAAGGCTTTAACACTTTTTTTGTGTATGTGGATTGATGAATAAACGTTCCACCTCGGACACGTTCAATTTGCAATCCAAAACAAAATCTTGTCTTTTCCCAAATCTTTCATCTCAAATTTTTTCTTTAAATATTCAGCAGTTTTATTGAGCTCTTCAGGAGTCCCAATTAAATTCAAATCATCAACATAAGCTGCTATGATTGCAAATCCATTTTCGGTTTTCTTTATGAAAACACAAGGGCATATATCACCATTCTTGTATCCTTCTTTCAAAAGATACTTACTCAGTCTATTATACCATATACGCTCAGACTGTTTCAACCCATATAACGATTTTTGCAGTTTAATAAAAAACATGCTTTTGGGTTGTGACTTTAATGCTTCAGGCATTTAAATCCTTCAGGAATTTTCATGTATATGTCATTATCCAATGACCCATATAGATATGCAGTTACTACATCCATAAGGCGCATATCAAGCCTTTGTGACACAACCAGACTAATCAAAAATCTGAAAGTAATCGCATCCATTACTGGAGAGTATGTTTCCTCATAATCAATTCTTGGTCTTTGAGAAAAACCTTGTGCTACGAGCCTTACTCTATATCTTGTAACTTCATTTTCTCGTTTCTCTTTCTAGCAAAGACCTATTTGTATCCAACAGTGATTCCAGATGCCAGAGTTAGGACTATAGGTCCAAAAAACTTTCCGATTATCACAAGAATTTAATTCCCTTTCTATAGCTCCTTTCCACATTAGCCAATATCATTTCTCTATTTACATTCAGTAACAAATTGTGGTTCAGGATCCGGATCCTCATTTAAAATTTGATGAGCTATATGAAAGGCAAATATATCATCCACGATGATATTTCCTCTCTTCAGTATCCGATTAGAGGATACATAATTTATTGAGATCTCATGATTTTCAGATACTTATAATTCTTCAGGAATTACATCACTTTGATTAGTCACTTGTAATTCTTTAGGAATTACATTACTTTGATTTGATTAATCAATCATTTTTGTCATTGTTTGGTTTCCATCTTGCCCATTTCTTATTCTGGGCACATAATCTTTGAAACCAAGTGGTCGATCACATTTTTTATGAATTTTAGACTCATTTGCTGCCAAAGCTATTTGTCCTTCAGGGACTTAGCTGGAGTATTTGCAGCATGTATATAAGATTGTATCACTTTTCTTGTATCTACAAAAGCATCAGGGATTTTTATTTGCAACGCTTCGCAAATGAATGATCTTTTCAACTTCTTGTTAACATTGATTACTTTCTGGAATCAAAATGTGACAAGCTTTTCTTATTCCAAGATATTTCCCTGTGTTTTTCTGGATGTAGATTTGTTCTCCATAATGTTGGAAATGTCATTTCATCAAAATGACAATCTGCAAACCGTGCAGTAAATAAATTACCCGTCAAAGGTTCAATATACCTTATAATCGAGGGTGAATCAAATTCAACATATATCCCAAGCCTTCGTTGGGGACCCATTTTTGTTCTTTGTGGGGGTGTAATTCGGACATAAACCGCACAACCAAGATGCTTGATGGTAGCGTCTTGAGCTTTCTCTCGCTAGCTTGCTCTCTTGCATAAATGCATTGAAGTTGTCATCAGAAGGGTTCCTTTAAGCAGGCGGCGACGATGGACGTTGAAATTGATGTGGTCCATGTTGGAACTGTTGCGGTCCTTGCTGGAACTGATTTTGTTGTGTTAGATACTGCCACTGAGAATTGAAGTTCTGCTGCTGTTGTGGGTACCACTGCTGCTGGGGAGGATACTGGCTGAACTGCTGTTGAGGATGCCGATTTTGAAAATTTTCTTCAAATCCCTGTCCTTAGTTCCGATTCCTCAATCCAGTGTTAGACTGATTTTGCCATCCCGAGTTCTGTTGTCGTTGATTCTGATTGAATCTTTGGAATTGATCAAACTGTTGTCATGGAGGATACCCCTGTGCAACATAAACTTCTGCTCCCCCTTCATATGTCAGCTCTCCCATTCTTTGGCACTCTTCAGGATTGTGCCCCAGCTCCCCACAAATGCCGCATGGCTCAGCAAAAATCTCTTGTCTAGCGAGTTGCTGTCGAGGTGGAGAAGCAACAGATTTTCTCATCTTTAATTCTTGCAACTCTCTCATCACACTTGCTATCTACTTCTGAAGCTCATAAGTGGGTGCCATTACACTCGCCTCAACCCTTCTTCCACGGATCGACTTTTGTTGAGAGCTCTCAGCTAAAGTCTGAAAAATCTGATTAAGCTCTGCGGCAGTCTTCTTTGCAATATTGTCCCTTGCAGTGCTGTCCACCATAAATTGAGTTGTTTGAAGCAACCCATCATAGAAGAATTGGCTCAACATGATCGGAGCCAGCTGATGTTGTGGGCACTGCCGAAGGAGCTCTTGAAATCTTTGCCATGCCTCATGGAAAGGCTCGTCGGCACCTTGCATAAAATTCATAATCTGTATTCGCATCTTCTGAGTCTTGTGATGAGGGTAGAATTTCAGCATAAACTTCTCACAGGTATCCGTCCAAGTGTTTATGGTGTTTGACGGCATCGATAAGAGCCACGTCCAGGCCCGATCCTTCAAAGTATATGGAAAACACCTGAGCTTTAATTGATCCTCTGTGAGTTCCAAAAGGGAAAAAGATTGCACCACCGCGAAAGAATCACGAAGAAAGTTGAGCGCATCTTCATTGGACATGTCATGAAAAGACGGAAGCATGCTAGAGTGGTTGTGCTTCAAATCATAATTGTGAACAACGGTTGGGAGAACAATTGCTGAAGTCGTGGCCTCAATAATGGGCCGGGAATATTCTCCCATAAGCTGCGCTTCCCCTGTGGCCATATCTTCTTGGTCGTGATTTGAATGAACTTCTTCTTCTTGATCACAAAAAATATTTCCCAACAAAGCTTCTTCTTCAACTTCGTTAGGGCTTGGTTTGGTTACCTCCTTTGCTTTGCTAGAACTACACTCTTCCAATTGATGTTGTCAATATATGGTGCTAATAATGGTTTCTGACTTCTTCGACCTCGCATACACAACACTAACAATCGGATTACATGCACCGGAGGGATAAAAATAACCAAACAAAATGGAAAAGAAAAATAAAAACATTGCAACACAAATAATCGCCTAAAGCTTTCCTCGGCAACGGCGCCAAATTTGTTCAACCTAAATGATCTCAGTTGCACGCAATTAAACGTGGTCGTAATAGATTAAATAAGCTAACCCGAATATTGTCTTTCAAGAAAAACTTAGTAGGGAAATTATTGCGTTGCGAAAAGAAAAGAAAAATAAAGCACTAAATCAATGGGATTGTTTATTTATACCTAGGCGGAAAGAGAAATTAAGCATAAATGAAATCTAGACAAGAATTGAAATATAATCTAGCATGAATTAAACCTGGGCAAAATTCAAAGGAAAAATTAAACATTAATTAACCCTAGGTAAGAATTGAAATCTAATCTAGTGACAGAAATAATAATTTCTAATTCTAACATAAATTCAAAGAAATTAATCTAAAAGAAATTATAGCACATGAAATTGAAAAGAAGAATTAAAGAACTCACAAACTTCAATGGAAATTGCGTAATAAATGTTGAAGTAGAATCTGAAAATAAATCTGTTGTGGTGCTGTTCTTGCTTCCGGCATGAAAATTACAAGATGAAAGTAGAAGAAAAACTAAGGAGAAAAGTCTCTCTAGCCGTCACTAAGAAAAACCAAGTAAACCTTAGGAAAAGAAAGTGAAAAGAAAACGTAAATTTGTTTTCCTGTGCGAAGGCGGTTTAGATCCGCTAAATCACTTAGGGGCAGGGAGCTCCAGTCGGCGAGGGAGCTCTGCCCCTTGTTCTTGTGCCAGACTGCCAGACGACCATCAATAGGGCAGGAAGCTCTGGTTGGTGAGGGAGCTTTGTTTCAATTCCCTGGACGTGCAATGACTCACTTTGGTAGAGACCCCTAGTCAGCGAGAGAGCTCTGCCCCTTACTTCAGCTCTACTCTCCTCCGTACCTCTTCATTCAGGATCGGATTGAGCCCACTTTGATCTTTAAACTTGCAAATCCGGCTCAAAACCTACATTTCCACTCAAAACACTTGGGACAAACATTAGTGCAATTTTTTGACTTAAAATAATACAAATCCAAATGAATTATCGTAAAAAACACACCTAAAAATCTAAATAGAATAAGACTAAAAATGGGTGAAACAAGGATCGAGAGAGGTAGAACAATTGTGCTGATAACGTGTTATAAACTAGATAGAGAGATAAGAGAAATACTAGAGAGTAGAGAGAAGAGTGTGAGAATTGTGTGTCTTCTATTTGAGGACTAAGCCTCTATTTATAGTGATACATGGAGCATGTTTAAGGATGGACTTGCACGTCAAGTAACACGAATCTTGGCCATCAAGTAATACGAGTCTTGGCCATCAAGTATCTAATTACTTGATCACCAAGCAATTATTGCTTGGGTGTCACTCACCTATAAATATTTTCAAGAATTTATTAATTTATTTATATATTTACTGAAATGGAACTTAATTAGAGAAAAAATCCCAATATTGCAAAAAATATTCCAACTCTTACTTAATAGAGAGTCAAATTAATAAATTTTAATTGAAATTAATAAATTTTAATTAAAATATTCAAACACCAATGAAAAATTAATAAATTCTACATTGCATTTAATTCACGGTAATTATTTCTTAATTATTCTCTAATTACAATTATACATTGCATTTACTCTTAATATTGTTCTTCTTAATACCAAATGTTACAAGATCAATGGAAGGAGTGAGTTATTTTCTTCTATTAGGGTGCGTTTACTTTGATGGAAAAGGGTTTAAAAGGAATATTTTCACCCTTTTTACATCCATTTCATACATTTACCACGTTCGTTAATTTTCCTCGGGCATGATGAATAGCTTTTTTGGGCAGCCCCTTTTCCATCATTTTCTCTTCAATTGCGGAAAATATTAACATGAGGGAGGGGTGTGATAATATTTTCCAATGGATAAAAAATATTAAAATAGGGAAGGGGTGGGGTGGGGGACCATGTGATAATTTTCTTTTTCTACCCTAGTAAACATGTGATAAAAAATGATGAAAATATTAATATTTTCTCATCTTTTCTTGTCCATCATAATTTTAATGGAAATATTTTGATCAAAGTAAACGCCCTCTTATAAGTAAAAACTTTTACGATTCTTTGAGTTTAACTCTATGAACCCTCTCGCCCCCTATTGCTCACGCACACTCTTATCCTTCAATTTGTTTCAATTTCCCCCCTAACATCTCTTGATTTTTGCTTCAAAATCATCAAAATCATGTTCAAATTTCTAATGGTCGAGGAGCATCAGATTTGTATTATCGATGAACTCCCTCCCGACGCCGAATCCCAGTCCATCGTCGATAACCGCTCCTTTCTCCATTAGATTCCAAGCCATAACACAAACATAGAACAATCACGGTTTCTCTATCTCTCTATTAATTGGAATCGGATCTTCTATTACCTAAACACATGCATAACATCTCCTATTGCCTTCATTAGATAAATGACATATGTCAATTACAATCAATATATAATTGCCATGTTTATTCAAGCCACCACATTCATCCACATATCTATGTGGTATTTTCTAGAATTTTTATTTGTATTTATCTAGAAATCTCAAATATAAGCACTCACCCGCAATATAGAATTTAATTGCTACGTTTTATGATTCAACAAATTTGAAATTAGGGAGCTAATTTAGGAAGTGAATATTAGTCAACTTTTAAATTTGAAATGACAATGAATGATATTAATTACAAAGAAAATTATATGCCCTTTAATTAATTTTTTTTGGGTAGTGATAATGGAACATAATGTCCTAGATATAATTGGATTTTTTTACCCACATAATTTAAAGAGAAATTTCCCCAAACTAGCACTTTTTTGATAGTTTTTTTTTTAAAATTTAGCACTCCTTATAATTTTTTAAAATTTTAGCACTTCCTATCTTTTTAACCCTCAAATACATATTGTATTTCCCATCTTATCCTCACCTTTTTATTTCATGTTTAACCTTTCCATCTGCTCATTCTCTCTCTATCATTCTCGCTCTGAACTTTTCGTTGTTGGCCTAACTTTCACTTCCGACTACACTTTTCATTTTTGGAGGAATTATTCCGGTAATTTCTATCTCTATTTCTTCCATTTCATCTTATATTCATCTTATCTTGTTTATCTCTTATCTCTTACCAGTTTTTTCTCTCGACATTATACTCTGTCTTTTTTTAGGTTTCACATTCCGGCTTCAAATCTTCGTTTTCCGAGCAATTTCTCCGGTAAGATTTTCTCGCTCTTTCTTCAATTTTTTAGTCTCCCTGACCTTGTGCTTATTTTCTTCTGTTTTTAACTCCCTTCGTCATTTTAATTCCTTTTGCCATTTTTACTTATTTCGAGAATCTCTTACACTATGCTTTTTTGAATTTTTGAGTTTTGGAATCTGAGTATGTATTGGTTTATTATATATTTGTTTATCTATTTTTTCACTATTTTTGTTAATGTTGTTGTTTTTTTTATTTGCTTACTTCATTTGTCTTTCATTTTTTTGTCTGAAGCATTATTGTGGTTCATATGTCTCGATGTTTTGGTTCCCACTGTTAATGTTTCTCTCATTTAATGTTGAAAATATGTATTTTTTGTTACTGTACCTTGGTTATTTATCTATTTTGTGTTGTAACAAAATGTCCCTTGTTTTTTTGTATAGTCCATTGTAAAGATGTTTTTTGTTTATCGTACCTTGGATATTTTTCTATTTATGCTTTAACAAAATGTTCCTTTTATCTATCTTTGTTGTCCCTTTTTTTTTATCTCTTTGGATCTGTTTGTTTCTATTATGCTTTCATCGCAGAATTATTTGTGTTATAACAAAATGTAATGCCTTTGATATTTAGCTATTTGTGCTGTAACAAAATGTCTCTTTTTTTGTACATTCTTATTGTTTTTCTATCTTTGTTGTACCTTTTCTATCTCTGTGGATCTGTTTGTTTCTATTATGTTGTAATCGCAAAATTTTTTGTACTGTAACAAAATACAACGATATTAGATAGTTGTATCTAAATTTTTTATTAGTTAATAGATACTTGTATAGGCACACTTCTAAGTTTTGATAGTTTTATGAAACCATCATTTATTTGTCCATGAATTTTTTACTTGTACCTTTTTTTTTGTATTTGTCCATGGCTGATAAGAGGTGTAAGCATGGTCTGAAAGTTGTTGTTAATACTTCATGGTCTGATGAGGATACGGCACGACGGTATTTTAGTTGTCCAAACACTGAGATATATGTAGTTTGTTTTCTTTGTTATTTGATATTATTTTTTGAAGCATTTTCAACCATAATCTGATAAATAAATTTCTGATTTATGTCTATTTTCCAAATTTCACAGAAAGATGTTTGTTCCTTTTGTGAGTGGATTGATGCAAATGTTACGGAACATCAACGTGAATATATCAAAGAGCTTCGTATTGCTAGGGATATGTATGAAGGGCAGCTAGAGAAGCTTAAGGAAGAGCATCGTAAGCTCTAATTAACAGAAAATGTTGCATTACAAATTGTTGTGCAATACTGTAAGGAGATCGATGATCTTCACCACAGGCTTCAAGCCATGGAGCTTGAGTGTCATGAACTCCAAAAAGCTAACAAACAACTTGATTAGGACTATGGACAAATTGTGATGAGCAATTATGAGTGCCGTGAGGAAATTGTTTCGCAAATATCTGAGATTATGTGGAAGAACTATGTCATTGCTACTTTGGGTCTCTCTTTTTGTCTTTAGTTGTTAGTTTTTCAACTTGTGTTTGTAATTAGAACCTATGTAGTTGGACACCGTAATGTTATTTAAATTGACTATTCCCTTATCTATGTGAACTTGTTTCTTGTATATTATCATTTGTGTTTATATATATCTTTAATCATCTTGAATGTGTGTATTAAATTTTTAAAATCTTGTTACAACAGAAGGTAGAGATGAAACGAAATAATGTTAATTTTTTTTGCATGATTCACTGAAATTGTTGTATCAGGTTTAAATGTTTTGAGCATTCACCATTATTGATTTGATTTGATTTGTATGCGCAGTCACAAAAATTGAGGATTTACAATAATTGTATTAAATTTTTTATGCAGTAACAAAAATTCTTCGCAGTAACTACATATCATATTAATTTTTTTTTACAGTAAACAAACATATAAGTTCATGTCATTTTTTTTAAGGTACATGTCATATGTTTATATGACGAAAATTGTATATATCGTTTCTTCCTTGTTATGTATTACTGACTTCTACAAAGATTTTGAGCACTAACAAAAAACTAATAAATTTTTGAGTAGTAACCAAAAATTTATAAATTCCAAATTCCTTGTTACTAAATATGAGTAGTAACAAAATAATTCTTAAGTACTTAAGTAGTAACAAAAAATGTGTTCATTCATTGTTCCTTGTTACTAAATACCGATTCCCCCAAAAATTTTGAGCAGTAACAAACATCTATAAACATTTGAGTAGTAACAAAAAATTTATAAATTTTTTATTCCAAAAGATCTTATCGACTTACAAATATAAATCGAAAGCAAATTGTTTCTTTCATTAATAGAAAGCGTGTTTTTGTGTATCTGTATTTTTCAAAATAAAGTTATATAGCTTAGGTATATGCGTTAAGTAAAATACCTCGTCGACCCCCAATTTGAAATTGGGGGATTTCTTCAATTTGCAGAAATCGGTTCTTCGACACCTCTCAGCTTTCGTGTTTCACAATTTGTTTTCTACATTCGAATAAGTTGCTATTTGCCTCTACATTCTCCCTCATTTTCAGGTATGAGTTGTTCAATAATTTCTCCTCATTTTTTAAATTTCTGGTTTCAATAATTTCCCCGGCAACGACGCCAATTTGGTGAGCGTCTTATACTCCCAAATAATTCCTACAAATCCTGTTCAGAATCAAAATGAGTATAGCAATAAGCAGGGTCGAACCACAAAGAACAAGATATAACTTATTTTTCCTATAAATCAACTTTGGTGTAGCTACCACGCCGTAAATTTGGGTTTTATAATTATTAACTAAGAAAATAAGAAATTAACTAAATAGCAAACTAAATATAAATTAAAAGAAAGTAATTCGGCTTCGAATAAATCCACACTAGTCTACGCTCTAATCATCGACGCAAAGATTAATTAATTATCTACGACCAACCAGTTATAGGGTACCGTGAATGCAGTGGGCATACCCCAATTCCTACGTACTCTATCGATAGTTAGTTGTAGGCGCCAGACCTAACTATTTTTCTTATTAAAACATAACCTAGCTGGAAACGCCAGTCCTAGATTTAATGCTCTAATAGCTTTTAGCTTTGAAGGAACCAGATTTAAACGAATTACCCAAGAACGCAAGTAATAATTCCTTTACCAATTTATTTCTACTACGAACATGGTAGCTTTATCACTAATTAGCCCTATTCCAACAATTACGGATTGAAGGAACTAATTGACTGTAATCCAATTTAATCTAAGTTGATCAGGCTTAAACAAAATCGGAATTAACTCTAAACACAAGAAACAAATTGAAATCCTAGAAATTAACTATACAAACAATTAGATCTCACGAATTATTAAACTAGTGTTTCAATATTCTCGCCGAATCAGAAAATTAACTACTCTTACTAATCGAATTTAACATAATCAAATAATCTAAATGAAATATTAAACTAATCTAATATACGCAAAGAGAACAAAAATATGTCTTTCCAGGAATTAAGCAAATAAATCAAAATTAAGAAAACAAACTGCCAATTTTTGCTCCAAGATACGTCCGTCTCCTTCTAATCTATGGCGGCTAAACATAAAATAAAATTAAACTATGGCATGGCAAGGTAATCTTGCGACCACTCATACCTCTTTTAAATATAAAGCTAATCCTTATTAAATAAGGAATTCCAATGGGCCTAATTACTAATGATAAAACAAATTATAAAATAGTCTAAATGATAAATAAATTCGGCCCATTCTAATTATCTATATTCCACATCAATAATGTCGTGTCTTTAACTTCTTTTAAAATTGCATAAAAATTATTCCTTCTCGATTTCTCTCGTCCAAATCTCTATGCTCACGGACTCTTCAATTCCTACACAAAAATCATATAAAAAAGGCAAATTATATCCAAATAAAATTGTAGAAAAACTAATAAGATGAACAACCAAATTACTCACATCACCCATTTTGAAAGTTACTGCGATTTGCATTTTTATACAGTAGTGTTTGGATCTTCCTTCCATTCTTACCCCTTACCAAAGTAGATTTATTGGGTCCATTATTTGTTTCAATTGTTTGAATTTTTAGATGACCCATGTTCTTTGATTATATAACGGATTCTAATATATTTTTTTGGTTCTCCAATCTGCATTTCGCAGATGGATGTAACATCTGTTTTAGTGCATTGTGGTGGTGTTTGGATTAATGACTTGTACCAAGGCGGTGATAAGTTGTTGTTGCTATTATCCAGTGTTGAGCGTTCATTTTCAGTTTTCCTAAGCAAAATTCAGTCAAACATATATGTTTAGTATCTTGTTTGGTTGGTTCTCCAATAGATGATGGTAGATGTGTTCGTCTTAATGTAACTAAGGATGTTGAGCTCAATTTTGGTTTGGAGAATGGTGTTAGAAAATTCTACGTCACCGTCACGTCACCATTGAAACCATGCAGCCAAACACATGGCACGAAGCTTAAAAGGAAACATGCTGATAAGTTATCAATTGATGAGTTCTATGTTTGTGATCATTGTGAATCGGGAGAGGACAATGATGACAGAGATGACGATTTTGAGCCAGATGATGATGATGCTGTAAGCACTGACAGTTTGGATGATGACGATGCATATGAATATGATTCCTTTTATAATGACAGTGAGTCTGCTCTTCTTTTCCATCCATTCCTTCACAATAGTAAGTTTGTGCCTCCTCTAACCAATCATTCACCCTGACGAGGCTGTCGTTTGCACTCTCAAAATGAATTTATAGCCTATCCTCACAGCTATATAGTTAGCAAATAAGTACAGGGTCGATCTACAAGGAGTTGATTGTTACTATCTCTTGAACCTCCTCCACCTGTAAAGAAAGTTTGGTTTTGGTATCTTGGTCACTAGGGCTCTCTTACCCAATACAAGAACTTAAATAAGAACTAAAAAGAAAACAGATAGCTTGATCAATAACAAAAACGACTTGATCTGGACAAAGACATTGTTAAGTGAAAACTCTATCTTCGTCATTGGTGCAAATATATTCATCACATGCATGCATCGTTGGTTATAGGACTTGAATGCTGAGATCCCTTTTTACTCATCACGCTCCCAACCAACTCTCTGACCTATCCTTACTTAGTTGGCGATGCACCGCCGGCTCCCTACCTTGGGCAATACCTCTGTCGGAGCCATCGTTCAGTTTCTTACCCAAGGAGCATTAATCACTAGAAAGGCCCAAAAAGGAATCATCGCGTCTAGCCCAGCAGGGTAGACACCCTCCTCTAATGTTAATCGATCTTAATTGAGATAATTTATGGAAAACACTCCTACTTCCCAATTGATTAGTGATCTAACATTCCTTAAGCGATTATGTAATACCCCAAACCTTTCTAAGTTTTTAAGTGTGTATTAAATAAGTTTATACGCCTATATGATGAGTTTTGAGTGCTAAAGATTTCTAAGAAAATAAATTTTCTTGTGAAATGACGAAAATGTCCTTACGTGCTTTGATGTGATTTTTTTCGTTTTGGTTATCCAAATCGAGTATGTGATGCATTTTTTTGAGCATTATTATATGAGTTTGAGCTTGAGTTTGAATTTTGGAAAATTCTGAGAATTTTTTACTTTTTGATGAATAGTAACGATAACTGAAAAATTACTATTCATCGACCGACTCCGAATTTAGTCTAATTAGTGTCATTTGAATCTAGAATTTCTTCTAAAACTTTTGAGATATGTTGGAGAATTTTCCGAGAACGTTTGAACGAAGTTTAAAAAATAATTGCTTAACGGCATAATTAGTCGAGCAGTTTTTAAGTTTTTCTTCGTTAGAAGGAATTTTGATCTGAAAATTTGATAATTAGATTCTTTAATTTATTTTGGGAGAAATAAGATGAAGTAGAGAGATTTTCAACGTCGAGAAAGAGGCGAGAAAAGTTTCTAATTGTTTTAGAGATAAATAAAATAATAGGGATATTTTCTACCGGAATTTTTTTTATTCCGAGTCTATTTAGCAGATAAAATCTGCATGTTTATCCAAATCCTAATCCTAAAATTTGATAATTATTGGACTCAATTCTATCCCACTCTCACCTAAGGAGAGTGAGCTACACTCTCCCCCTAATTAAGCTCAAGTTCGGCCCCCTTCCCATTCTATTCCATTCGATACATTCCCCCTACCTCTCATATCTCTCTCTAAGTTAAAACAAAGTAATATTCATCACATTCTCCTCTCCCTCATCTCCCTCATCTCTCTCTCATCTACCGAAGAAAAGAGAGAAGCAACTTTCTCCCCTTTTCTTTCTCATTCCATCGATACATACATATATATACATATATAAAAACCTCCATGGATGCATGCTTGAAGTTTGAGGATTCTTGATGTAGTTCTTCATCTCCATCTTTTAAGATCATCATCAAGAAGTAAGTCATATCTTTATCACTTCCATTTAAGCTTGAAACAAGCTAAGAAAAATCCTCTCTTTTCCACTTATTTCCATCGATTTTCTTAGCCTTCCAAGTAAGGAGTTTGATCCTTATTTATTCAAGCTTTCATCTTGATACCTTGTAGTATATCTTTTCATGCAAGGAAAGAAGTGAAAATCCATCACTCTTTCATCATCAAAGCCATCGAGTTCATCAAGCAAAGGAGGAGTTTAAATTCTTATTTTAAGTATGCTATTCTTTAAATCTTTGTATATGTATATGCATGACGAAAAAGGAAAAGCATGCATGTTTGTTTTATGTGTAGGCAAACCTTAGGGTTGTGATGATGATGAGGATCGATGATGATGATATGATGATCAACATGAGTTTTAAAAATTAACCTAGGAATTAAAAGATGAAGAGGAAGAAATTTTCTTAAGAAAAATTCATAAAAATCGATTAAAAGAAGAAAAATAGGAAAAGAATTCCTTGATGATTATTTGATGATATGATGATGATATGTGTTTATGATGATGATTTGAGCGATTTAAATGCATAAACATGAAGTTGAGAATTTTTATTGATTTATTTATATTATTTCCGATTTATTTGAGATAAAAAGAAGAATATGTGTTTAAAATGCTTATTTATGGATTTGATGATATTTTTGATGGATATAAGCATGTTGATGCATGAAATTATGAATAGTTGAGATTTCATGTGATTATATGAATTTATTGAATTTCTGTGAAAAATTCGACATATATATATATATATATGTGTGTGTGTGTGTGTGTGTGTGTGTGTGTGTGTGTGTGTGTGTGAAGAAAATGAGTTTTTGATGATTTAAATGATATTTAAGGAAGTATGATGATATTGATGATGATGATGTTATTATGTATTTGATAAATTTTTGAGTGAGTTAAGATGCATGGAAATTGAGAAATTAAGTAATATAATTTTTTATAAATTTTATTAAATTTTTGAGAAAAAAAATATCGATAGATATGAGTATAAATAAATAAATATATATATATATATATATATATATATATATATATATGATTGTTCTTGATGTTCTTAAGTGAAACATGAAGATATGAAGATGTGTTCTTCATGTTCTTGATAAAAATATGAAGATTTGAAGATGATATAAAATAATTATTAATTAATTATTTTTATATATAAAAATTAAAAAATATGATAATATATTTCTAAGAGATGGATTTCATTAAATAATGATGAAATTAAAGAGTATATGAGATATTGAGCATGTCTTGAGTGAATTGAGAAAGAAATAAAATTCTATGAATATTTTTAAGGAAAATTGATGAATATATATATATATATATATAGATATAGATATATATATATATTAAATAATAGAAATTAAAGAAAAAGAAATAGCTATAAATGGAGATATAAGAAAGACATTTCTTTGTTGAGGATGTTAAGATTTTTTATGATAGAGAAGAAAAATGCATAAGTATAATGTTGATGTTTAAAAAAAATAAATAGAATATTAATATTAATATTTATTTGAGGAATAAAGAGGAAATTAGAATGAAAGAGGATGAATTTCGCAATGAGTAAATGTCTTAGAAGTCGAGTATAAGAGCTAAAGAGATGAGTTACTCGTATTTGAGTTCATTTATTTCGAATGAGAAATTAATCAAGAGATATTATTGGAAAAATAATAATAATAAAATTAGAATATTCAATTTAATGGAATATTTCTATTAAAAACTAAAAAATTGGAATGATGTGAGTTATAAATTGATGTTTATGCTCTTGAGTATGCTTTTATGTTTGAGTAATGTTATGAAGTGTTAATTGAGTGAAGAAAAGTTATAAAAGTTGAAAAGCGAACAAGTATACATGTCGTATGAGAAAAATGAGTTTACTAAGTTTTAAATATTTGAAAGTTGAATTCTTGATGTTATGTTGAGTATTAAGTGATTTTATGATGATGTAAAAATAAGCACGTTTGCTTTTTGAATCACTTAAATCGGAGTTAAAACGTAGAAGTTATCGAGCGTCGAAGTTTTAAAATGAAAAGTCGAGTTTTAATTCAATAAAAACGAAAATAAAGAGTTTTTAAATAAGGAAAAACGATTAAATAATGTTATTTGAAGTTAAATTATTAAGTTAAGAGTTTATACGAGTATATTGTAATACCCCGGATAATTATTCCGTTTTTAAAATAAAAAGTTAATTAATAATTAAGGCTTTGCACGCCTAAGTTAAGGATTTTCGATTCTAAGACTGACGGTGAAATCCGTTTCAGAAAATAAATTCCAGAAGTCGGTCGAACGACTACTGTATTAGGGTTTTCGCGTCCGATAGATTTTTCGTACGAAAACTCAGATTGAAAAACCGTCAGAATTTACATTCACTTTTTCTTCGATACGAGTTCACCGGAGAAAATTAGTTTTTATGACTTTTTCGGGCGAATTTTAGACTGTCTAATCCCGACCTTTTCTCCGATTTTGAAAAACGAATTAGGTTTTCCGAGTATGTGATTTATTTCTAATTTAACGGACGAATTAGATTTCGTCGAATTCGTAACTATCTAAGAAATTATTTCTCGACTTTTATAACGTCGTTTAAGACCCGGAAACGAGATATTTCCGTCAAATAAAATGCAACCAACACGCCTTAACGACTCACCACCTTTTTGTTAGATATTTACCACCTTTATGTATAGTAAAATGGCTAGTCATCACCTCTCTTCTCCCTCCTCTCTTTACCGCTATCTTCACTCTTTTTCTCTCCCATTCTCTCTCAAATTCCTCCATTAGAATTTATCCTTCAAGCTCTTCTCAAGAACACAAGTCTCTCATCCACCGATCGATTTCATTTCCGAGTTCATTTTCCGCAAGGTAAGAACTTCTCCTACGTAATGAACCGAACAAAATCTTGATTTCCATCCACTTCATCTTTTTCGAATCAAGAGGATAAAGAAGCATGTTGAACCCTTGTTTAATTCATGTTCTAGTATGCTTAGGAATAGATTTTATGGATCGAATCATGAAGAAAATCATCCCTCCCCTTAATCTTCTTAATACCGAAATTTTTAGTAATTTTAGGGGTTTTTCGTAGCTCAATTTTCTTGATGTTTGATTAATAGAATTGTGTTCTACATGATGTTAGATGATCACATGAATTAAATTAGAATTTTTTAAAAATAAAAATGAAAGTGTAAGAGAAGAACAAGTGAGGTTTTGATGAAGAAGATGATATGTTTTGCATGATTTGTTAATGGAAATAAGATGTAGGATGATTGAGGATGAATATATAATTTATTGAGATTTTTCTAAAATAAAAACAAATGTGTAAGAGATGAAGAATGCATGTTTTAGTATAGTAAATGATATGATATGCATGATTGATTAATGGAAATGAGATGTAGTATGCATGTAGATGATAATATAACTAATTGAGATTTTTCTAAAAATAAAACGAAAAATGTAAGAGACGGAAATCCATCGATAAGTTAAGTTGAAGCTCGATAATGTTTTGATAATATGGTTTACATATTAGTGATGCTTGTTAGATGATGATCGTTGTTGTAAAATTTGAACGAAAATGGAGAACGTAGGATTTTCGTTAAGAGACGAGCAATCGTCGATAAGTCGAGCATGAATAATGATTCAGGTTTGTGATTCGAACCTATGATAATCTTGTTAGTTAATGATCGTAACCGTAAAGTTTGAACGAATTCTAAGAAGATTTGATTTTTGATCAGAGATGGAGAATCGAGATTAAAAGCCGATAGAAAAGACGAATAAGGAAAACCTTTTTGATAATAACGATTATTATTGATTGACGAACGATATTGTAGTTAACGACTTTTCCATCTGTGATACGAGATGTTATGAGGTTTAGTTAAGAAACGAGAAGTTGATAAACGAAAATGAAATAGGATTTGAATTTGAAATTTGTTTTGGTATAATAATTGGTTAGTTGGAAATGACGAGGAAATGCTCGTCGTTTGTTTAATCAAAAGACGTGAATGTGAACCCGATTAAGGGATACTGCATGTTGACTGCATTGAGATGAAATTTTCGTGAAAATAAAAGTGGAATAGCATTAATCGAACCTAGGGAATCGTGCGTCGAGATTTGTCGAGCATTAGGGTTTCGCGCGACTGTTTTGCGATGTTTCACGGAAACTGTCATAACTTTTAGCTCGCTTAACGAAATCGAGATCCGTAAATTGGAGAGTAAACTAGACACCCGTACCTTTCTTTTGGTATAAATTACATCCCCTTTTTTAATATACTCTGTTCTGTGAAAACTCCAGAACTACTGTAATGTGCAGTAAGTTTCCAAAGCTTAGTTTCTTAAGTTGAATCCTTTTTAACTTCGTTCCTTGTGAACTTTAAAGTCGTTATAAGTTATCGACATCCATTATCTACTGACCTAAGTGTCGAGTAATGAGACGAGTCGGTTTGTAGACGAGAATTGATCGAAGTCTCGTTTATTTAGTTAATCAAAAGAAAGTAGTAAAGTGCAAAAGCCTAAAAAGACTAAAACCGGTTTCGATTTCCTATTTCTTTTATCGTTACGTTCAAGTTGCTTAAGTTTATTTATTTACAATAAAAGGAGGAAGTCAGCACCGAGGATAGGACGGAAGACCAGAGACGGAAGCTCGAATAGTAGTTCTGTAATCAGTGAGGTGGGCTTTCCTATATACGAACTAAAACGAGCGATGCTCGAAAATCTTTATTTATTGCTTTGATAATTGTGTTTCAAAGTGATAATAAGGGCATGAAAATATTTGTTTTATGTGAGTTCTTTTGTGCCATTCTGAATTGGTTTGCCAATTAAGTCGATCGGACTCTGAGTTAGTCAAAAGGGACTTTCGAGGGTTAGTGTACACGGTAGCCGGTGTGTGTGGTACCCTGTTGAGGGATAGCCAGCCGCGGTGAATAGAACGTGCGCGGGAGAAGTATACTCTCCCCCGGCGTTGAAACAGAATTGGGCAAGTTGAACGTATCATCTATCAGAAAAATGCTTGATCAAGCTATATTATGAAAGTGAAAGAAAATGTTTAGTAGGCTCGGGTATTTGTTGAAAAACCCCGATGCGCTATTTGTCAAGATGCCTGATTTATCTATACTTATGATATGTTTTCGGCAATGTGCCCACTAAGTGCTTTTTGTACTTAGCCCTGCATATGTTTTATAAAATGTGCAGGTTGATCGACGGGAGCGGCGGTGGTTGATGTTGAGTTAAGAAGTCGTATTTAGAATAAAGAACTTGTATGTCAAGCTTTACGTTTTTCCGCTGCCAATCTCTTTTTTGAAGTTAATGTATCTATCCTTTGAGTCTAAACCCGTACAATGAACTCAGTTTCTTTTTGAGAACCTTGTCGAGTGATCCTTCGAGACCAACTCTTTCTTTTAATGAAGTCTTGTTCATAGAGTTATTCTATTATAAATATTTGTTTATTCATTCATTCTTATTCATTCCCCCTTCTTCCCCGCTTCTTTAATCCAACCCCTAGTCGCACCCCGGCTTTGCCGTCCCTCGGGATTTGGGGCTATGACATATATGCTCGTATTTTGAGAAAATGATGATGTGGGTTAGAGGCGAGTAAGATTAAATAGAAGTTTGAATTTTAATTTCAAAACTATTATTATTTAATTAAGATTAACAAAATGATTTTCGTTAAAAGTGCGAAGTTATAAGTTTCTAAAAGTTAAGAGTCGAGCAATAATGAGTTATCAGTTAAGTGTGTTTGAGATGTGAATTATTTCTGAGTTTACTATGCTTGATTGAAATTATGTGGTCAAGTGGGAATTTCTTATTCCACTTATTTATGAAGTTAATTGTTTATCTGTTGAGAATGCTTGATTATTGATGAATACTCGATTATGATATGAATGATTTGTGATGATGATAGTCGAGAATTAATGTTATAATTTTCTGAGTTTATATAACTCGAGAATTTGAGAAGTATAAGACGAGATGAATAGTAACTTCTCGTTTTGCATAAATATTGAAGTATTATTTTCTAGGAACGAGAATTCGAGTCTGAGAATTATCTAGAAACCGAGTAAAGATGATAATCCGAGAATGAGAAACCGAGAAACATATCGATGTAGAAAAGTTAAAATAAGATAAAAAGACTCGAGTCAAGAAGAAGTGCTTCAGCTGAGCCCTAAGTCTATTTTACGTTATACGAGATAGTAATCTCGTCCTTATTTGATATTATTCTTGAAGGGCCGAGCGGGACTAAAAAGTAAACAAGACTATAAAGAGTAAGCTACCTCAACTCAGTTTCAAAAAGTCAGATGGGCTTTCAGAACTAAAACTAAATGATGAATGCACAATTTATTATACTATGTGCGCTTTTTATTAAAATTGATTGACTTGCCTGAGTTTTGATGTTTTGGTATGGAATCATCTACTTGATGTGATGAGATGAGATTAAATCCTGTGGACGCACGGGATGAGAACCTGCGTGAGGCGGGTTAAATGCATTGGATGAAGTGACTGTGAGCCTTGTTACAGCTTAGCCGGTCAATAAATAGTTGTGAGCCTTGCTTTGATTAGGCCGGCTATGAATGGGCTGTGAGCTCTACTTTGATTGGGTCGGTCACGGTGTTTGAGAAGGAGGCCTACTTCTCGACACCAAATAATGATGATGATGAGATGTGTAGATTGATTCATACCTGAGTAAATGGCATGCCGATTTCAGAAAAACAAATGAAAATGTTTTTATGGGTGTCACAAGTGGTAGACTCTTTTTAAACGATTATATATTTAACCCTTGTGATGCAACAAAAGAGGCAAGTTTCAATCATATATCTCTAATGAGCAAGCTTTCAAATGTTTTTGGCACGTGTCCACTACGTATCGTTGTACTCAGCCCTGCATGTATTTCTAAACGTGCGGGTTAGCTATGGATGAGGATGGCTAGAATGATTCTTGGTGGTGTGTCTTTTGGTTCAGTTGAAAATTTAGAGTTGGCAAATGCATGTCTTCATACATGTATTTGTTGGGAACGAGTTGATGTCTCTGCTGCAAGACAATTTCTTTCAATATGTCTTTTTGAACCAATACTCTGATGGTGTGTTGTTTCTATGAGCTGTGTGCTCGAAACAATTTCCTATTTACTTCAAACTCTGATTGACTTGAACTAAAATACTTATTATATTTGGTTGAAGCCGATGTAAAATATTCGTGCTCGTTCATTTTGATAATTCCTTGAAAGCATGTTGATAGTTGTTAATGTTTCTTGTTGACTATTCCTCTTCCCGAACATGATTTCTTGTTGAGTCGAGTTTTATCTGATGGTTTCACCTTCACACTCCAATGGAGTCTGGTCGTTCCTACACACCGGATTTCGGGCTGTGACAGATTAACGACCTATTAATCTCTTAATTGTATTACATCATATTTAAACAAGTTCATTAACACATCGGGAACACATGCATTCAATTATCTAGCACAAATTAGACCTCTCAAGCCTAAGTAATCACTTAACTATCTTGCCCAGATCAAGTATAAAAACCTAGCTAGATATGAATGTAAAATAACAAACACAATAAACTAAGGAACTCATAATAAGAACTATATTAAATACTTACGAAGTACTTGAAAGTAAATTCTGCCAAAAGTGCCGATCGGAAATAGTATGAAAAAAAACACAAATAAAACGTTGCCCGTAGGACTTGTTCTTTTCCTCACAATCTCTCAAAGTAAACAGGAATGAAAGCATAAAAAGGGCGTCCCTTCGCAACAGCTAGGCTTCAATATTTATAGGCGAGTGCTTAGGGTTTGGGCCCCCGGTCCTTAAAATGAAAGGAAATCCACGAGCTACCTTGGGATGCAAGTAAATACTTGATAAATACGACCCCAACATGGCATGTCATATCCATCTTCAAAAGATCCCTAAATCTAGTTGGACAAGGAAAAATATTTAAGTTAGATCATCTTTTCCTTATCCTTGTTGACCTAGGAGAGAAACAACGCCTGTTGACCAAAACACTCCGCCCATCTTGACCAATTCCGTCTTGCCCTGCCTGCTTCCAGAAATGTAGCTTTCCATCCCTGTTTTGCCCAGAATTCACCTGCAAAGCAACAAACCTTCTCCTGCCCAGAATATGTCCTCCAAGACACTAAAACTAAACAAAACACACAAAAGACTCGATCTAAACTACCTAAAATAGACACAAAATAGACACAAAATATTGACTCATCATGCAGACACACTTAATTAACCCAGACTTGTCCTCAAGTGTGCACAAACAACTTGCCCAAGACACAAACGAAAGACTCTAAACAAGATCAACACTGAAGAGTTAGTCAGAACAATACAACAATCTCTTAAAGCATTCCGCAAGTAAAGGGAAAAGAAAATGCAATGTCATCAAACAAGTCAAGATAAAATTGTGAACTCTAGGATATCCTTACCACACTCATCACTCTTGTGTTTAAATTTATTTTTACTCTCATAGATCATCTTGACTTCGGTATCACCATAGGCTTGCCTGCTCTTTAAATCTAAAACTCTTATTCTAAACCTCAAATCTCATCATTAGGTCTTTTTAGGTTGGATTAGCTTAAGGCAAAAAGTAGAAAGTATTTTGATCTCTGGCTAAGGGTCATTTAAACTTGTACTGGGCAACAGGAGTTCCTAGCTTCTTTTTGATTCCTTGCCTTAATCATCCAGGCTTAAGCTTCAACCTTTTTCTAGGGAACTTATGATTTTTTTTTCTTTTCTTTTTTTCTGTTCCCCTTATTCCTTCATTTTTTTAAACCGGGTGTAAACCCACTATCTTGCCCAAGATGTACCCCCATCTCTTTCCTGCCCTTTTCTTCTTTTATTGCCCAGGTTCATAACCAGATAACATCAACTTTTCACAGGGCAATATTTAAGTGATAGAAAGAATCAATTCAGCTCAAAGGGGCTTATCAAAGGATAATAATATCAGGTAGTCAATTTAAGCTCAATGGCTAATGAAAGAAGGCCTAAATCATCGAAGCTCAGAGGTTATCAATATAAATCAAAGTACAGGCAAGTTCTAGTTCCTCCTAATCAATATGTCTTTAATCACACACAAAGAATGAATTCAATTAAGCTCAAATCCTCACAAGGTATGCTCACAACTCAATCCATCATACAAGTCATCTTCTGGCATGCATAAACTTAACACTGTTCAAGTAGCAATTAAGCACAAAAATCATCATATCATCTTGCCCAACAACTCCATGTTGATCAACTCAACTACTTAAAATAAAAACACACGGCACAGACACCCCACGCCCACACTTTGCTTACAGCAAAGTCCATTCATGGAGGCCTCAACCTTGGACTTAACAAACTTATTGACAAACATTTGGCCTCCCTACTCACACACTTTGTTTACAGTAAAGTAGTGGACCTAAAGAGGTCAAGACTCAAACATAAAACACATAAGTCATTCGCCCACCTCACCACACATTTTGCAGAGAAAAATGTGGGTGAGGTATTTGATCACTCCATAGACTTTATCAATAAAACAAAACACATAAAACAAAAGACACTAAAAAAAAGAACTAAACTAAGATAAAATAGGAGGACATAATCAAGCAGAAGGATCAGGTACTGACCCCAATTTCAGGTGGCGGGCAAGGCTGTGGAAAGTAGCCTGCATGATCAGCTGCCCATCTCGCAGCTCTTTGAGCAACTCTTAGGTCTTGCCCAACCTCTCCAAGACTTCCTTCATCTGGGCAGAGGAAGACTCAACTTCTTCCTCCTCGTCGTCCTCTTCCTCATCGATCACCATCTTCCTAGCCAACCTAGCTGACTTCTTGGACGGTAAACGTGTTGATGCTGGTTGATCTTTCTCGTGCACCTCCAGAAGACGCTATCCTTTGCCACTCTTCACAACCTCCTCCATTCTGCTCAATCTATCCATGTTGAGTACATCAGCCGGTGTCACCTCAAAATCTTTCACTTCATCCTGAAGCTCCAACCCCTCAATGTAGGCCATAACGAAATGCCCACACGAGTACTTCTACCCCGCCTTGCCCATGACTTCCCTGAACTATTCCATCAAGAAGGCCCCAAAATTCAACCTTTTCCTAATCAACATAAAGAACAATATGTAGACTCGTTGTTGGCCAGCGAGTTCCCACTATCTCCCTTGCCAAATATGTTGTAGGCAAGGATCTTATGGGCAATGCAGAGGGCTTGCGTCTTCAGGTCTGACGCCTTGTTATCTCCCGACTTGAACTCTAGCCCCACGGTGACCTCCTTCCACATCCAGATCCATTTTTCCTTAGGCAGGTCCAATGGCACCTTCTTCCCTGCCCTCCTGAACTCTGGCTTTTGCAGTTCCATCATTGTGGCGAACCCTAGAATCTGGTTCAAATCGTTTAGCCCAACCACCAAAGGCTATCCATTTAACACGAACTCGATAGAGGACAAGTTCCCTTATCCATCCAGCACAAACTGCATGGACCCATACACTTCTCTCACCAAATCCTCATAGATGTGGCAGGGTAGCGTCAGAAATCTTTTCCAGCCATACCCATCAAACAGGGCCTTTACTTCTATTGCAATGCCCAGGGAGTCCAGGTCATCAAAGGTGACCTCCCTGGGTACAAACACTTTCCTGGCTGCCAAATCCTCAGCTTTCTTGCCCTTCTTCTTCCCTCGTAACTCAGATTCTTTCTTCTTAATTTTCCGAACAACGGACAGTGTTATTCTCTCCCCCATGAACTGGACATGTTCATCCTCCTCAGACTTCACCAATTTTTGTTTCTTCCTTGGGTTCTTAGAAGAAAGTGTAGCTTCCTTCTTCTTCTCCATTGAAGATTCCCCACCTAGCGACGAGGCAGCTTCAGAACTGACCACCCTCGCCTTCTTCTTGGCTTCCTTCTCCACTCGTCTTTGCTTCCTCTTTTCTTTCCTCCGCTCCATACTCTTATCCACCTCCGCGAACAACTTATCAAGGGAGTCTTCAAACTTCTTCTTATCTCCCTGCTCCTTCACCACATCAGCCACCACCTCCATCACCACATCTTCACTCTGCTTAGTCACTCCTCCCCTTTGCTTGGGCGGCAAGTTTTTCGGTGCTACTTCCTCAGTGGGTTTCTCCGATGTGGAAGAAGTTCCAACCACCGGAGCACCTTCGCCTGACATTATTTCTTCCTTGATTGGGACTACCATGGTTTCAGCAAGAGCTTCGCTGGTGATTTTTTCCAACTCGACAATATGGGGGTACGGCACCACCCAAGAAGTGGGGTTTGCTTCGTGTAGAGATGTTTCCAACGTCAGTGATTCTGGGTCGGAAAGGTCGATGTGCATTCCGTGAGGGATTTTGTTGAGTTTGTTCTTTGGGCGTGTGGATACCATTGTGGAATTTTAGGGTTTAAATTTGGAGAAGAAAATCTTTGATGGCCGAAATTGGGGGAATGAGGAAGGAAAGTGGATTATGGTAGTTTTTGAATTGATAGTTTACGTGGGAAAGTGGATGGGTTAGAGGGATTAGACGTGGTAGGGTGGCAGACAGTTATAGGGCTAGGGGTAGGTTTTGAGTGCAACTGTCACATCACACGTGATGTGGCAGTTACTGTTGTAGAGATCAAAATTTTAAGGAAATATTTTATTAATTTTAATATCTTATTTTATTATGGAATCTTATCATATCCATATTAAAGTAAGTTATTTAATTGGTAAATATGTATTTGTATGGTGATAAATATCTATTTCTTTGGCAACAAGTAAAATATATGCATAAATCTTCAAGAACCAATCAAATTGCGCCACCTCATCGCTCAAGCCCATGATGGAGTCCAAACAATTCTCTTTTCCTACAACTATAAATAGGGGGTATCTACACAACTTCAAATCACACCAAAAAATCATCTTCAAGAGCTCAAGAATTGAAGATGATTTTTTGGTGAAGCAGTTCGTGCGTTCTTTGAAGGACAATGCTTTTGATTGGTATGCTGACTTGCAGCCAAATTCAATTGATAGTTGGGGGCAATTGGAGCAAGAATTCTCCAACCGCTTCTATAGCACTCGAATGACGGTGAGCATGGTGGAGCTTACAAAATCAAGTCAATGGAAAGACGAGCCCGTCATCGACTACGTTAATCGTTGGAAGGACTTAAGCTTAAATTGTAAAGATCGATTGTCTGAAATTTCAGCAATTGAGATGTGCATCCAAAGCATGCATTGGAGTCTTCGATACATCCTTAAAGGAAATCAGCCATAGACCTTCGAAGAATTGGCTACAAGAGCTCATGACATAGAGTTGAGCATAATCACAAATGGAGTTGAAGATCTTTCAATTGAAGATGATCACAACTTTGAAGAAAATCAAGAAGCAACCCATGGAGGCAAATCTCCTAAAGAAAGTTCAAGTGATGAAGAAGCTACAAGTGAAGATGAAGAAGATGCTACAAATCAATCTTTTGATACTTGGTAGAATCCATGAAGTCAACGCTCATTGATAAGAGCCTAAACTATCTACATAGCTCCTAGATGTGAGCAAAAACCATCTAAACTTTTCAAACAAATAACTTCAAGTGCTCCTTGATAAGAGCTTAAAGTGTCTACAACGCTCCTTGATAAGAGCTTAAACTATCTACATAGCTCCTAGATGCGAGCAAAAACCATCTAAACTTTTCAAACAAATAACTTCAAGTGCTCCTTGATAAGAGCTTAAAGTGTCTACTACGTTCCTTGATAAGAGCCTAAACTGTCTAAAATGCTCCTAGATGCGAGTAAAAACCATCTAAACACTTCAAACAAAGAACTTCAAACGCTCCTTGATAAGAGCATAAACTGTCTACAACGCTCCATGACGCATGAGCCTAAACTGCATGTTACTCCTGGCCCGCATGAGTATAAACTATGTACAACGCCTCTCCTTAAAACTATAATCAAATTCTTTGAAGAATCGTCCAAGTCAAAGACTCCTTAACACGAGTATAAAATGTCTACAAATTCAAATCAAGTGAAGACTCCTTGACACGAGTATAAAATGTCTACAAATTCAAATAAAGTGAAGACTCATTGACACGAGTATAAAACGTCAACAAATTCAAATCAAGTGAAAACTCATTGAAATGAGTATAAACTTTCTAGCAAATCCAAGAACTCCTTGAAACGAGTATAAACTTTCCTTCAAATTCAAAGAACTCCTTGAAATGAGTTTAAACTTTCTAACATATTCAAGAACTCCTTGAAACGAGTATAAACTTTCTTTCAAATTCAAAGAACTCCTTGAAACGAGTTTAAAATTTCTATCAAATTCAAGAACTCTTGATTATGAGTATAAACTATTCACAAGTTGAAGTCAAAGAACTCTTTGATATGAGTATAAACTATCTACCAAATTCAAATTTATCGAGACTCATTCATTTTCACGACAAGTCGTCCATGAACAAGTCTCGAGGGGACATTTGTAGAGATCAAAATTTTAAGGAAATATTTTATTAATTTTAATATCTTATTTTATTATGGAATCTTATCATATCCATATTAAAGTTAGTTATTTAATTGGTAAATATGTATTTGTATGGTGATAAATTATTATTTCTTTGGCAACAAGTAAAAGATATGCATAAATCTTCAAGAACCAATCAAATTGTACCACCTCATCGCTCAAGCCCATGATGGAGTCCAAAGCCCACTCAAATTCTCTTTTCCTACAACTATAAATAGGGGGTCTCTACACAACTTCAAATCACACCAAAAAATCATCTTCAAGAGCTCAAGAATTGAAGAGAGAAATTCTCCAAGATTTCTCTCTCAATATTCAAGGTGTCCCGACGAGATTCAAGGCGTTCTTTGTAGGAATCAACGCGTTTTTCGGCGGAATCATATCAAGTGGTGTTTGATCCGAAAACAAGGCGGAAGTCCTCCACGTCAACGTTATAAAGCTTGACTCTCAATGTTTACTTCGGAAATAAGGCGAACGTCCTCCCGCATCAACACCATCAACCCCAAAGCTCAAGTCAACGCCATCAACCCTGAAACTCAAGTCAACGCCATCAACCCTGAAACTCAAGTCAACGCCATCAACCTCAAAGATCAAGTCAACGTCATCAAGCACAAAGATCAAAGCTCAACTTTACTTTAGAAGCAAGACGAAAGTCATCCGTATCAACGTTACAAAGCTTGAAGATCAAGTCCAAGGAGATCTAGGAGGCATACTTCTACAAAAAATCTCAAAGGCTGCTTGAAGGCCGTTCAAGGGTTAAGTGAAGAGAAGAATCGGAGGATCAAATAGAGATTGAACCCGCATATATTCAAAATTCGTATATTTGTATTCATATTTATATTTATTGAATAAATACATATTTTGTGTTTACAACTGTCCCATTAGCATTGTTTCCCAAGTCCATGCTTAGCCTAGAGCGCTGCACTTGCCCTCCTACGCACACACTTTGCTCAAGGCAAAATGTTAAATCCTCCTTCTTCCTTTCGCCCAACACCTGTTCCCTGCAGGTCATGAACAAACTACCATATGCAAAGCAAAATCTCTCCTATCCTATGGTTAGATATTTCTACCCACAATGGAATTAAAATATGCTTAAATTTGATGGAAAACATTAAAATTATGGCTATTTTAATCCCTATCTCTCTCTCCCTCCTTTTTTTAAGGAAACGAAAGAAACAACTTAAAAATAAAACATACCAGGTTGCCTCATAGCCAGCGCCCTAGTTATCGTCGTGGGCACGACGTCCTCCTTGCCTAAGTTAGGACTCCATATCACAGAGGAATTTCAAGTAAACCTGTGGCTTCTCCATGACTTAGCTAAAGAAGACCTTCAATCTTTCCCCATTGACCTTGAAAATTTTTCCCGTGTTAGCATTCATTACCGCCACAGCCCCATTCGGATATGTGGCATGTACTTCAAACGGGCCAACCCACTTGGTGGACAGTTTCCCACAACATAATTTTGAACTTAGATTAATATAACAACACCTGCTGCCCAGGTTTAAACTTCTTAACTTTGATTAAGGAATCATGAGCTTTCTTCATCCTCTCTTTATACAAAACGGAACTATCATACGAATTGAGTCAAGTTTCCTCGAGTTCTTGCAGTTGAAGCTTCTTTGCTTGGCCAGCCTCATCCCAATCATAATTTATTTTCTGAACTGCCCAATACGCTCGATGTTCAATTTCCACAGGCATGTGGCATATCTTGCCGAAGACCATCCTGTAGGACGACATCCCAAACGGGGTTTTAAACGTTGTTCTGTATGCCCATAACGCATCCTCAAGACGCAAACTCCAATCTTTCCTAGTTGGGCTAACTGTCTTCCTCAAGACAGCCTTCACAATGCGATTAGACAATTCCGCTTGACCATTTGCTTGAGGGTGATAAGCATTCGAAATCCTATGATGCACTCCATATCTGCTCATTAACCCTTTCATAGCTCCATTGCAAAAGTGCGTTCCTTGATCACTAATGATTGCCCTGGGCACCCAAACCGGCTGAAGATATTGCCCTTGAGGAATTCCACAACTACCTTCGAGTCATTTGTTGATGTTGCCTTAGCTTCCACCTATTTCGACACATAGTTAACTGCCAACAGTATCTATAGATTTTCTTTCGAGTTAGGCAATGGCCCCATGAAATCCATTCCCTATATATCAAATACTTCCATAGGCATGACTGGGGTCATGGGCATCTCATTCCTCTTACTGATGTTGCTCTCCTTTTGGCATTGAGCGCAACATTTGCACCATTTGAAACTGTCTTTGAACACATTGGGCCAATAAAACCCACAATTCAATATCTTCATTGCCGTCCTTTTCGGTCCAAAATGCCCCCCACATACCTTTGAATGACAATGTGAAAGGATACTTGCTTGTTCTTTCTCATCGACGCATCTACGAATTACTTGGTCAGTGCACATCTTCCATAAGTAAGGTTCATCCCAGATGTAATATCGACTCTCCATCTTGAGCTTGCTCTTTTGATACGAGCTGAGGTTGCCTGGTAGTCGTCCCAAGATAATATAGTTGCACAAGTCAGCATACCACGGATCAGGGTTGTCTTAGGCAAGAGCTAGGTGTTCATCTGGGAAAGTCTCCTTGATCGGCTCAGCCTCTTCTTGTTGGATGATGCAACTCAAATGGTCAGCCACTAAATTCTGAGCTCCAGCCTTATCCTTAATTTCCACTTCGAATTCCTGGAGTAACAAAATCCACCTTATCAATCTGGGTTTTGTCTCCTTCTTAGCCATGAGGAACTTCAGCTTCTTCATGTTGCTCGGGTAGGGCAACTTGGCTATGATATCAATCTTAGCCTTGTCGACCTCTATCCCTCGTTCTGATATGACATGCCCAAGGACTATTCCTTTCCTTGACCATGAAGTGGCATTTCTCATAGTTCATCGCCAAACTCTTATCAACACATCTCTTTAGCACCATTTCCAAGTTGCATAGGCAATTGTCGAAATCCAATCCATAGATAGTAAAGTCGTCCATGAACACCTCTATGCATGTTTCAAGAAAATATGAGAATATGCTCATCATACACCTTTAGAATGTGCCAGAAGCGTTGCATAGACCAAAAGACATCCTCCTATACGCAAACGTACCGAATGGGAAAGTGAAACTAGTCTTGCCCTGGTCTTCCTCCGCGACCCAGATCTGCATATAGCCCGAGTAACCATCGAGAAAATAGAAGTACTTGTTGCCAGCTAACCTTTCGAGCATCTCATCAATGAAAGGCAATGGAAAATGGTCCTTCTTGGTCTTTTGGTTTAGCTTCCTATAGTCTATGTATACTCGCCACCCTGTTTGTAGCCTCATGGCCACCATCTCTTTCCGCTCATTTTCTACCACTTGAATACCGGACTTCTTGGGCACGACATGCACTGGACTAACCCATCTACTGTCAGAAACTGGGTAGATAATCCCTAGATCCAACAAGTTCAATATTTTTTTCATTACTACGTCCTTCATTGTTGGATTCAGTCTTCTTGAGGATCCCTAATGGGCACGGCATCTTCCTCGAGCAAGATGTGATGCCTGCACACAGTGGGGTTAATACCCCTTATATCGGCCAGTGTCCATTCAATGGCCAGCTTATACTCCACTAGGACTTCTTTTACTCGCTCTTCTTCCTCAAATAGATAGCTCAACACTTATGATCACTGGTAGCGTCTCGTTTTTTTCCAAATAGATATATTTCAAATGACTAGGCAATGACTTCAATTCCAATTTTGGTGCTTTTTCTATTGATGGCACCAACCTGTCTTCCAGCTTCAATGTGGGTATCACCAATGGTTCCATTCTGCATAAGGGTTCTGCATCCGACCTCAGGTAATGCACCGCTTCAATCAGCTCAACAGATCCGTCTTGGGCGATAATGTAATACTCCGAAATTTTATAAGTCTTTGAGTGCATTTTTAAATGCATTTATATGTTTAAATAACGTGCCTTGAGTGATAAAATTTTTCAAGAAAAGAGATTTTCTTGAAAATTGACGGAAATGCCCTTATGTACTTTAATGTGATTTTTCTCGTTTCGATTATTCGAAATGAGTATGTGATGCATTGATTGAGCTTTACTATATGAGTTTGAGCATGAGTAGGAATTTCGGAGAATTCTGAGAACTTTCACTTTTTAACGAATAGTGCCGATAAGCCGAGAAATCACTATTCACCAATGAACTCCTAATTTAGTTTAATTAGTGTCTTTTGAACCTAGAATTAATTCTAAGATCCCTGAGATATGTTAGAAAATTTTCTGAGATCACATAAGAGAGTTTTAAAGTTTATTCCTTAACGGTTTAATTAACCGAACGATTTTTAGGGTTTTCTTCGTTACTTGAAATTATGACCTAAAAATTTTATATTTGGATTCCTTGAATTAGTTCGTGAGATGTGAGATGGAATAGAGGTGTTTTCGATGTCGGGAATGAGTCGAGGAGAGTTTTTAGCCGTTTTCAGAGTTAACAGAAAAACACGGATATATTCTACCGAAAAACTTTTTCATCCGAGGAAAATTATACCAATTAAAATTGAGATAATTATCTTAATTTCTCTCCCTCTCTCTGCCGACATACACCCCCCCTTCTCTCTCCCTTAATTATATTGTCCCCTAGTTGTTTATTTTTCAACACCTAAGAGAATATCATCATTCCTAATTCCTTAATTTCAAACTCTCATTCTCTGTCTTAAGAAAAATATCAAGCCAATTCTATCTCTCATCTCTCTCTCTCTACTATGAGCAAGAGAAAGAAGCAACACTCTCTCTTCTCTCCTTCTCTCTCTCCACCGCCATACACACACACACACACACATACATGAAGAAAAACTCCATGGTAGTCTAGGTTTCAAACTCCAAGATTATCATCATCTTCAATCCTCTAACCTAATCCAAGAAGGTAATCAAATTCCTCAAGCTTGGTGATTAATTTGAGAATAAAATCATCTCCCTCACTTCTCTTTAATTTTCGACACTTAACCCTAAAAGAGATGATTAATTTTTGTCTATTTTCCTTGAGGTCTAGAGATGAATTCCTCCATGAAAATCCAAGCAAATCTTTGAGCTCATCCCTCTCCCTTCACCATCGGTTCAAGCTTCAAAAAGAGGAGGATTTCGATTTAATTTCTCTAAAGTATGTTATTCATTCAATTTTGGTATATATGTAAATGTATAAGTGATCAAGAGGAAGAAAGAAAAATATGTATGTTTAATTTATGCTTAGGCAAACTAGGATGATATGGTGATGATCGATGATGATGAATGATGATATAGTGAGGAGAACAAACCCTAAAATTTCATATAGGAATCAAGAATTAAGAGAGAAAAGAAAAGAAAAATAATCCTATAAATATCTTTATTAAAACCAAAAATAAGAGAGAAAAAGGAGAAAAATTAATTTTGATGAGTTCTTGATGATTTCTTGATAATATGTGATTATGATGATAGATCAAATGATTTCTATGCATAAGAGAATGAGTAAAACATGTTTGCCCTAATTATTGAGTGTACCGAAAATTTTATGGTTAATTGGGAAATATTTGATTTAATTTTTGTTTGATGATTTGATTATGTTTATGAGTATATTATGAGCATGAGAATATGATTGAGTGAATGATTTGAATTACCATGCTATTTTCTTGAAAAAAAATCGAAGTTTAAGTGTATGTAAGAGATTGTGGTTTTTGATGATTTTTGATGGTATAGATGATATAGATGTGGTTATGATAATATTAGAGTGTTGGATGTTTAAGGAGAATTTAAGAGATGAAGAAAATGAAATTTTAGTTATATATGTGTAATATCCTAGATATTTCTTCCGTCGCTAAAATAAAAATTTAATTATTAATTAAGGCTTTGCACGCCTAAGTTAAAGATTTTCAATTCTAAGACTAACGATGAAATCCGTTTCTGAAAATAAATTCCAGAAGTCGATTGAACAACTACTGTATTAGGGTTTTCGCGTCCGATAGAATTTTCGTTCGAAAACTCAGATCGAAAAACCGTCTGACTTTACATTCACTTTTTCTGCGATACGAGTCTACTGGAGAAAGTCAGTTTTTATTATTTTTCCGGGCGAAACTTGGACTATCATGTCCCGACTTTTCTTCGAATTTCGGAAATCAAATTATGCTTTCCGACTAAGTAAATTATTTCCAATCTATGGTCGAATTAGATTTTGTAAAAAATATAACCGTCTAAGATTTTAATTGCTCGATTTTAATACGCAGTGTTAGACCCGTAAAACAAGATATTTTCAACTAAAAATCCTACCCAAACTGCCACATACCCCCCCTGTCATCCTTGTTAGATTGTTATCCTACTTTATGAGATAATATCCAACATAACACCTCATTCCTCTCTTCTCTCTCCCCCCTTATGCCGCCACCTCTCTACTGCCCTCTTCTCTTTTGTTCTTCATTTCCTCCATTGAAGTTCATCAAGTTCATCAAGGATCAAAGTTCATAGCTTGCTCATCTTCCACTCAATCTCAATCTCGATTTCATAGTTGTCAAGGTAATGATCTTAGCTTCATTTCCATCCAAGTAGAATTCATTTCCTTCAATCTTGTAAATTTTGAAATATTCAAGGAGATGTAGGATGATGTTTAAGTTTATTTTCATGGTTATAAATGCTTAGGAATGGTTTTCATGGATAGAAATTAAGTGGAAATCATCCTCCTAATTGTTGAAGCAAATACCGAAAATTATGAAAAATTTGTAGTTGAAGTTTAAGTTTGATTTTAGATGATTGATTTGTGGATTAGTACTCTATGGATTGGTAGATGATTGGATGAATTAATTGAGAATTTTCTAAAAATAGAAACCAAGTTGTAAGAGAGAAAGAAGTAGGGATTTGAATGAGAAATTGTTAAGATTTTGATAATGTATTGATATAATTGATAAGTAGTAAGCTTGTAGATGAACATATAATTTAATTAGAATTTTCTAAAACTAAAATGAAAATCGTAAGAGATGAAGAATTGACGATAAGTTAAGATTCGATAATGATATAAGTATATGGTTTTCATATTAATTGATCTTAATAGTTGTTGATGATAATTGGAAAGTTTGAGCAATTTGGAGAATGTTGAATTTTTAGTAAGAGACGAAGAATCGTCGATAAGTTTAGTATGGATAACGATATAGGTTTATGGTTTGAATATTTTCTAATCTTAGTAGTTAATGAACGTAATTGGAAAATTTGAACGAATTCTAAGAAAGTCGAATTTTAAGTAAGAGACAAAGAGACGAGTTTAATTATCGATAGGGAAGTCGAATGAGGAAACTAATTTGATATTAGTGTTTAATGTTGATAAATAAAACAAGATTGTAGTTGGTAATGATTTCATATAAGTATGAATATAGAAGTTAAAGAATTGAATCGAATTTGAAATGGAATTTGGTTTAGTAATCGGATAGTTGAAAAAGACGAGGAAGTGCTCGTCGTTTTGTTAATCAAGAGACGTGAAGGTATTCATGATAAAGGAATGTGTGTCTTAACTGTAAAATGATAGTAGTTTCGTGCACATAAAGGTTGTATAGCATTGGTCGAACTTAGGAACTTGTGCGTCGAGTTTTATCGAGCATTAGGGTTAACTCGGACTGTTTTGCGACCCTTTATGGAAACTGTCATAACTTTCTTCTCGCTTAACAAAATCGAGATCCGTAAATTAGACAGTAAACTATACATCCGTAGCTTTCCTTTGATACCAAACTCATCCCCTGTTTCGCAGAATTCTGTTCTGTATGAACTTCAGAACTACTGTCTTGTGAAGAAAAGTTCAAAAACCTATTTTCTTAAGATGAATTCTTTTTAACTTAGTTCTTTGAGAACTTATAAGTCGTTATGAGTTATCAACTTCCGCTATTAACTGAGCTAAGTGTCAAGTAAGGAATCGAGTTAGTTCTAATCGAGATATGTTCAAGTCTTGTTTCTTCATTAATTAATCAAAAGAGATTAGTTAAAAGTGCAAAGGCCTAAAAGTCTTAAACGAATTCAAATTCTTTTCTTTTATCGTCTCGACCGTTTATTAAAGTTTGATTATTTACGTTCAAAGGAGGAAGTCGAGTTTAGAAGACAAGACGGAAGACAGAAGACGGAAGCTTTAGTTGTTCTGTAAATCGCCTAAGGTGGGCTTTTCTATATATCAAATCAAATGAGCGATGCTCGAAAATGTTTACTTACCGCTTTGATAACTGTGTTTTAAAGTGATTATCATTGCATAAAATACTTTGTTTTATATGAGTTCTTTTGTGCCTTTTTGAGTTAGCCAAAGGGGGCTGACTAATCGATCGGACCGCTGAGTTAACCGTAAGGGTTTTCCAGGATTTAGTGTACACGGTAGCCGGTGTATGTGGTACTCTATTGAGGGGTAGCCAGCTGCGGTGAATAGAACGTACGCGGGAGAAGTATACTTTCCCTCGGCGTTGAAACAGAAGTTGGGCAAGTTGAACGTAACATCTGTAAAGGCTTGCGCAAGCTATTGTGAAAAGTGAAAGAAAATGTTTTGTAAGCACGAGCCTTGATGAAAAACTCCGATGCGTTATTTTTTGAGATGCCTGAATAATCTATACTTTATGATATGTTTTTCGGCAATGTGCCCACCAAGTATGTTTATACTTAGCCCTGCATATGTTTTATAAAATGTGAAGGTTGAGTGACGGGAGCGGCGAAGGTTGAGTAGAAGGTTGTGAATAGAGAAGTACAGTAGTGTTCTAGTTCTACATTTTCCGCTGCCTGTTTCGCCTGTTTTTGGTTGTTTTTAGTTGGATTTATTTAGTGCATTTTGTTCGTTTACCGTTGTGTTTTGTTTTGTTTTTATATTCGGAATGCTCTAATGCTTTGGGTCGAGTTTTTGTTGGGAAAATGCAGTATTTTTGTTTGAGGTGTTGGATCGTGAGAGAAATGGCTAAGAAGTGGTATTTTCAACGATCGTTTGACGCTTGATTGATGGTCGACGTTCGCTGAATAGGAGGTGTGTTGGGCGATCGTTCGCTCTCGACGAGCGTCCAGCAGCGATGTAAAGTTCAGAGCATCATTTTGGACGATCGTCCAAGGTCGGCGATCGTCCACTTGGTCGAGAAGAGCTTCAGAGAGGATACCCCAGCGGTCGTTCAGCCTCGACGATCGTCCACTTGGTCGAGAAGAGCTTCAGAGAGGATACTCCAGCGCTCGTCCACGTTCGACGCTCGTTTATTTAGGCGTGATGTTGTTGTGATGGACGATCGTCCATGTTGGGCGATCGTTCACTTTGAGGCGGCGATTTTTCCTTATAAATAGCCGAGCGATTTATTTCCTTAGACGTCTTTTTCCAGTTTTTTTTTTTCGCGATACTCATTCTCTTTTCTTTTGGACGAACAAAATTTCGTTCCTTTTCTACTTCCAGTTCTTGTGTTCATCTAAACACTAGGGTAGATTATTACTTTCGATTCGTACGGATTTTGTGACAGACTTCTACTACGAATTAATTATCGTAAGTTTCTTTTATTTTGCATCTCAATTATGTTTATGATTCACTTTGTTTTTAGAACTAGGGTTTATATTACTGTCTAGATTAATTGTCTTTTTAATTTCTTAGAGTAATCAAAATCCCAACCCAATCAACCTTTATTGCTTTCTTTTTATTTTTCTGTTCTTGTCGTAATACAACAATCACCCTGTTAAGCTTTCCTTGTGAGACGATATTCGGGACAACTTATCTAATCTATAACAACCACGTTTAATTGCGTGCGACTTAGATTAATTTAGGTTGAACAAATTTGGCGCCGTTGCCGGGGAAGGCTTTAGGCAAATTTTGTGTTACAATTTTCATTTTAATTTTTGTTTGGTTATTTTTCTCCCTCCGGTGCATTTAATCTATGTGCTAGTGTTGTGGATGCAAGGTCGCAGAAGTCAGAAACAACCGTTAGCACCGTATATTGACAACATACACAGGATAAGTGCAGTTTTGGACGAATTAAGAGAGGTAACTGAACCGCTTCCTGACAAGGTTGAAGACGGAGCTTTGTTTGGGAATTTGTTTTGTGACTCTAAGGGACAGTGTCAACTGAATTTTCAAGGAAATATGGCTACCGAGGAAAACCAGCTCATGGGAGAATACTCCCGACCAGTTATTGAGGCCACGACGTCGGCCATTGTTCTTCCTGCCGGGGTCAGAAATTATGATTTGAAGCATAACTACTCTAGCATGCTTCCAGCTTTCCATGGAATGCCCAATGAGGATGCGCTCCAATTCGTCCGAGAGTTCTGTTCTATAGTGCAAACTTTTCCTCTGTCGGACCTTACAGAGGATCAATTAAGGCTCAAGTGCCTGCCTTACACCTTGAAGGATTGGGCTCGAGCGTGGCTGCTATCACTTCCGTCAAATTCTATTAATTCGTGGAAGGATGCTTGTGAGAAGTTTATGTTGAAGTTTTATCCAAACCACAAGACACAGGAAATTCGTACGCAGATTATGAATTTCACGCAAGGAACTGACGAGCCTTTCCATGAGGCTTGGGAGAGATTTCAAGAGCTCATCCGACAATGCCCACATCATCAGTTATCCGCGATTATGATTAGTCAGTTCTTTTATGATGGACTTCTTACTACTACTCAGTTCATGGTGGACAGCACGGCATGGGGTAACATCGCTAAGAAGACCCCTATGGAACTCAACCAGATCTTCCAGACTTTGGCAGACAGTTCACAACAGAAGTCGATCCGAGGGAGAAGAGTTGATACCAATGCGGTAACACCAAATTATGAGCTGCAGAAACAACTCGCAGGGATGATGAGGGAGTTGCAAGAATTGAAGATGAATAAGTCTGTGGCATCTCCTCCTCGGACAGCACCTGTTAGACATGAGATTACTCCTGAACCCTGTAGTATTTGTGGTGAATTGGGGCATCATCCTGAGGAGTGCCAGAGAATGGGGGAGTTGACCTATGAAGGAGGCGCAGAAGTGTACGCGGCACAGGGATTTCCTCCTCGACAGCAGTTTGACCAGGGCCAAGGGTCTAATCCGAATCAGCGACAACAGAACTCGGGATGGCAAAATCCGTCTACCACTGGATGGCGGAATCAGACCCAAGGCCAGGCATATGGAGGCAATTTTCAAAATTGCCGTCCTCCACAGCAGTTTACGCAGTATCCTCCTCAGCAATTCACTCAGTTTTCTAATCAGCAACAGTGGTACCCACAGCAGCAGCAGCAGCAGAATTTCAATACTCAGTGGCAGAATCCAGCTCAGCAGAGTCAGTTCAACAAGGGCCACCACAATTTCAGCGCGCATCGCCACCACCTGCTCAGAAGAACCCGTTTGAAGATAATCTCAATGCGTTCATGCACGAAAGCAGGCAAGCCAGAGAAGCTCAAGATGCAACCATCAAGCGCCTTGAGACGGCGGTGGGACAAGTGTCTGCTACCGTGAACCAGATGCAGCAGCAGCAGCAGACGGGCAAGATTCCGAGCCAAGGTCAACAGCCACATCAAGCGTCAGCCGTCACTGTGTTGAGAAATGGGAAGATGGTCGATAACAAGGTGGGCGACACGTCATCAGAGATCATACAACCTGGAGTTGAGAAAGAGCAAACAGAAATCCGACTACATAAGGCTGAAAAGCCTTATCGCCCACCGATACCCTTTCCCAGCAGATTGCGGAATGAGAAGCAGGACCAGCAGTTTTCAGATTTTTATAAGATGCTATCCAAGGTGAATGTGAATTTACCTTTGCTCGATGTGATCCGAAACGTGCCTGCTTATGTGAAGTTCTTCAAGGAGTTAGCATCCAAGAAGAGAAAGTTTGATGAACCGGAACAAGTTCTAGTCTCAGAAAGTGCTAACTCCCTTATGCAGCACTCTCTACCCCAAAAGCAACGAGATCCTAGGAGTTTTGTGATTAAAATAGCTATGGGGAATGGGAAGGAAGCTTCTGGAATGCTGGATTTAGGAGCCGGGATCAATCTGATGCCCTATTCCATTTTCAAGCAGTTGGAATTGGGAGAGTTGAAGTCGACAAGGATGTGCTTGCGATTGGCAGACAGATCGGTTCGCCACCCTCGTGGAGTTATTGAAGATGTTTTGGTGCGAGTAGGGAAACTTATTGTGCCGGTGGATTTTGTCGTGCTAGAGATTGGAGACGTCAAAGAAGATGGACGAGAGCACACGTTACTATTGGGGAGGCCTTTCATGGCTACAACCAATACTCTCATTGATGTAAAGAACGGCATAATTAAGATGTCAGTTTTGGGTGAGTCAGTTTCTTACAACGTCAGAGCCAACAAGGGGATTTCGTCGGCCACTAGTGTTGATAATTGCTCTTACATTGATGCTATCGACACACTTGCCGAGGCCTATTTTATGGAAGAGCAGCAGCTCGAGGAGGTTTTTGAAGGCTCCGCCGACTTGGAGGAGAGATTTAGAGAGGAAGCAGCTATGGAAGCCTTACTGCCAATCGACCTGCCTGTTAATGAGCCAATCATAATAGAGGCTCCTAAAGAAGAGAAAGAGATCAAGCTTGAACTTAAGGACCTTCCGGCCAACTTCAAGTACGTGTTCCTTGAAAAAGGAAAAAGGAAGCCTGTCATAATCTCTGCAGAGCTCAAGGCAGCCGAAGAAGAAGAATTGGTCGAGGTGCTCACAAGGTTCAAGGCTGCTTTTGGATGGTGTTTGTCCGACATTAAAGGGATCAGTCCTGCAACATGTATGCACTGGATAAACTTGGTGGATGGAGCGACTCCAAAGAGAGATGGCCAAAGAAGATTGAATCCTGTACTAATGGAAGTGGTGAGGAAGGAGATCTACAAGCAGTTGGCCGAAGGGATCATCTTTCCCATTGCTGACAGTGAATGGCTCAGCCCCGTATACCGCTCCGATTTTGCGGCTCCGCCTTCAGCTCCGATTATACGGCTCCGCCTTCGCTTCGATTACTAATATAAGGATAATCGTCGGGCAACAATTTAGATTTCTTCGGCTCGCTCCGAGGCCTTCGGCTCCCCTCGCTCGAATCTTGACCAAAGAAGAAGCGGCCAACAAAAAAATGAATAGGCAAACAAAAAATAATGAGGCAAACAAAAATTTGGCAATTAAAAAGAAATAGAAAAAAAAAACAGAAAAAAAGAAAAAATCTGGAAAAAAAAAGAAATAACAAGGAAAAAATTGGAAAATAAAAAAAACAAAAGAAATCTGAAAAAAAAAACTGGAAAATAAGAAAAAAAAACAGAAAAAATAAGAAAAAAGCTGAAAAAAAAACAGGAAAAAAAAAGAAAAAAAACTTGGAAAGGAAAACAAGTGTTAATAAAATGGATCAAGGATTGATGGATAAAAAATAGAAAAGGGAAAGGGGCATTTAGGTCCTAAGTTCAAAAAAATGGCCATAATTTATATTTATGAAGAAGGTGGGCCAAAATTTATATTTTAATGTTCATTATGGCTATATCACATGATATTCTCTTAAATAATTAATATAATTTTCTAGAATATATTATTATATTTGGAAAATTTTTCTTTTTCCAAATAATTATCGAAGTCGATCGTTTACGTGTTTGTGAACGTTCGATTCTTGATCTGAAAGTTTGTTTGTGAATGATTTGAGATGTTAGAACCCGAGAATTAATTTCATAATTTTCTGAGTTCGTTTAACTCAAGAAATCGAGAAAAACGAGAAGTGTGATGTGAATAGTAACTTTCTGTCTTATGTGGAATATTTTATTAATTTTAGATATTTTTTTAAAATCAAGTACTTGAGTTCAAAGTCTGTTGGTTTAGTACTTGAATAGAATCGAGAAGCCGAGAAGGATCGAGTTAGATAAGTCAAGATAAGTTGAGAAACCCTAGTCATGTAGAAGTCCTTCAGCCGAGCGTTAGAATTCGTTTATCGTTTTCGAGAAATAGAACTCGTCCTTACAAGATTGTTAACCTTGAAGGAACGAGTGAAGTTCGATAGTAAGAAGCAAGTGGAGTCCAGAAGTAAGAAGCGAGACGAAACAAGGTATTCCGAGCAAAATCACCGGATGATAGGTGGGCTTTCTGAACCAAAACTCAATGTTGAATGTGCAATTTATTTTATATATGCGCTTTTATTTAAAGTTAATTGACTTGCCTGAGTTTTTATGTTTTGGTATGTAATCCTCTACTTTATATTGAGTTGAATGAGTCATGTGGACGCACGGGATTAAGTCTTGTTCAAAGCGGGACATTGCATGCATTAGATTAGGTGACCGTGAGCCTTGTTACAGTCTAGCCCGTCGTAAAGTAACTGTGAGCCTTGCTTCGGTTGGGCCGGTTATGTAAAGACTGTGAGCTTTGCTTTGATTGGGCCGGCCGCGGTGCTCGAGGAGGAGGCATACTTCTCGACACCTCAAGAAGACGAGATGCGTAGATGGATTCGTACCTGAGGAAATGACCGGTTGATTTACAAACAAAACGAAAAAGTTTTTAACTGCCACAAGTCGTAAATTCTTTAAATAATTTATCTAACGCTTATGAAGCAGTGGCAAGGCAAGTTCAATTATATAGCTCTCTCGAGCAAATTTTCAAAATATTTTGGCATGTGTTCACTGAGTACGAAGTACTCACGCCTTGCATGTTATTTCTAAAACGTGCAGGTTAGCTCGGATGAGGAAGGATGCGGTGTGCTTGGGGTGACTCGTTGCGATCCACTTTCTAAATAAATGTTTAAGCTTGAGGATTTTAAGTCGACGATTATATTCCGCTGCAACTCCATCATTTTAAAATAACCTAGCCTTGCATGCTTGGTCCCTAAAAGATGAAAGAGGCAGTGAGCTCAATTAATTTCTTAAAACCTTTCTGATTTCCACTTAAAACTCGTTGGAATCATCTAACGATTCATCGTATTCCTTTCACCACCATTTGACAATTAAAAGTTAGAATTTGGCCCACTTACTTTTTGAATGCAAACATTTATTGATAACCAAACCTAATCCTTTGATTGGATCGATATCCAAAGTCTTGATAAATGTCCGTTTCTTGAGAAATCATTAATTGTTAATCCACATTATTTGTGAGTATGTTTGGTCGTTAATGTTATTCTTCCATTATCGAGCATGTTTCTTTAAGTAAAAGTCAGTTGTTCCACCTCACTGCCCCTTGATTTCTAGTCGTTTTAACACATTAGAAATAGGGCTGTGACAATATAATTCTGGGATGATTAGTAACTATTCAACATGAGATTAAATCGGAGATTTACTTGAACAATTACAATAAACGATATATAATTTTACTGCCCTCCAGTTAATTGGCTTTGCTCTTCACACAACCCTTACCGTTTGTTGTGCTTCCATTTTGTAATTACATTAATAAAAATATTGGACTTATTATTATTTTTTTCTGAATTAATAAGCAAAATTTAGTAATATATATATATATATATATTAATATTATTTGTATAGTTGTATGGGTTATTATCACCAAAATACATGAACTTTGAGGTAACTTTCTTTTTTTCTACAAACTTTCAATTTTTTGTCACAATAGATGAACTTTCTTTTTATTCCAATTTTCCCATAATTCTCATTTCCCCAAATTCAAGATGATTGGATGCTTACGTTGCATTTAAAATTCAAACTGATGGGCCCCACCCATTGCTGCACCCCCAAACAAATCCTCCAGTTTCGGTGCTACTGCAACCAAAAGTAACTAATTAAATAGAGTAATTAATTTACCACATATTCACTTCACATGCAGTAAAAACAAATTAATCTCTCTGCTAAAAAAAAAATTAATCTAGCATGTAGAGAGAGAGAGAGATAGAAAATAACCTTGGGGTTGTGAGCGGTTGATTGCTTCCATCAAGCAGAGAGTGCCGTCGGATTTGAGTGGCATGACCGTTAAATGGGAGTAGAAGGCGGGGTTATCGCCGTAGTAAATACCGGGATAATTATAAGTAGAGGAGAAATTTAAGGGAACGGGAGCGGTAACGGCGTTAGAGCAAGGCTGGTGATGGTGGTCATCCATGTTTGGAGATGAGAGAGAGAATTCCAACCAGTTATGGTTACTTTTGTCACCCATCTTTTTATATTTTCTTAATATAAAAAGAAGCTCAACCAGCTACTTTATTTTGATTGCCACCTAAGCATACAATCAACTTGAATTGGGAGAAATGAGGATTATGGAAAAATTGGAATAAAAAGAAAATTCATGTATTTGTAATAAAAAATTGAAAATTTATAAAAAAAATAAAAGTTGGTTCAAAGTTCATATACTTTAATAATAATAACAATATTTAATAAAATTAATTAATTCATAAAATAAAAGAAGTGCTTAGTTAGCGTGTTTCTTCTCTTCCGCAGCGCCTTCTGGCCCTTCTCAAAATTCTTCAACCGTCACGATCTAGTCACGTGTACCGTCCTGATCCTCTTTCACTCACTGTAAAAGGGGTTCGAACCCTAACACACTCTTCACTTTCTCCTCCAAACCACCATTCCTGAAATCCATTCCCATTACATTTTCCAATTTCCACCTACTACTAAGGGGACGGTTGGTTCGCAGTAATGGAATGAGAATGGAATGATTATTACCGTGTTCATTCCTAATCCTATGGTTGGTATGTTTTTTAAAAAAGGAATGACCATTCCATTAGTAATCATTTATCCTATAATTATGGGATTATCCATTACTCTTCTCACCCCTAGTATTAGCTAATTCCTATAATCCGGAATGAATATTTTTTCAATCTTTGACAAAAATGTACCCTCCTTTTTCGTCTTGCTTTCTCTTTCTCATCACCTATCGATATCTTATAAAACCCAGATTTCCCTGTCTGTCTCTCAACTTCTTCTATCTCCCGAAAAATTTCCTGCACTGTGTCTTCCACTCTTGGCATCTAATTGCCTTCAAGGTTCGTATACTTTCTTTTTGCAAATTTTGGTAATCTTTGCTTATGTCCCTTGCGAAATTTGATGTTAATTAACATTTGCAATTGGGTTTCTGCCAATGAACATGTGCAATTGGTGGCGATAATTTCTATGTTTATTCACCTAATTTGTCTTGCTCAAACAATGTTATTATTCTTGTCTTTTTTTTGGTTTGGCTCTTCTGTGTTTATTTTTTGTAGTTTCAAATCAAATGTAAATTCTGCAAACTCAAAAGTTATAATCAATTGACCTGTCCATCTTGAATTAATTGAATTACAATTTGAGCTAGTTCACCTTGTTCTATATTGTGTTGCCCTTGTATGTTTAATGATTTGAATTTTTGTACAATTTTCAATATAGCGTAATATGTTTGTTTTTATCAAACATGAATATAGTAAAGTTTATAAAGCCATCTGATACATATTTTATATATAACATTTGCAGTTATGGCAAGATTAAGTTTATCTACAAGAAAATTGGCTAGAAGGAAAAAATGTATTGCAATGTTTTCGTTTTGGTTGAGCATCATGTAATTAGTGAACTGGTTTTGGCTCATTATTGCCACAAATATGGAACACCATTCAAGTCAATAAGCCTGAGAAAAGTCTATGCATATGATCTTTTCAAAAGGAGAAAATATGTACATAAAGCAATTTATGCGAGTGACAATGTATGTATAAACACCACTAGAATGAATAGACAAACTTTTTCTCGTTTATGCTCTAGACTTGAGGCCACTGGTTTAGTATCATCAAATAGAAATATGTTAGTGGATGAACAAGTGGCTATAACTGTCCATATTTTAGCTCATCACCAAAAGCAAAGGACTATAGAAACTAATTTTGGATGCTCCAGGGAAACAATTAGTAGACATTTTAGACAAGTAATTAATGGGATAATTATGCTCCAAGACCAATTACTTAAAAAACCTGAGCCTGTACGTGAAGACTCTACAGATGAGAGATGGAAATGGTTTAAGGTATGCTTCTACAATTATTTTCAAATTAGATTGCATAAACAATTATTTACCATAATTTTTCGATAGGGATGTTTAGGAGCACTAGATGGTACTCATATCAAAGTTCGTGTGCCTAAGGAAGATAGACCAAGATATCGCACACGTAAAAATGAAATCGCTACTAATGTTCTAGGAGTATGCTCGCGAGATATGCAATTTATTTATGTGTTAGCCGGCTGGGAAGGATCAACTGCCGATGGTCGAGTATTAAGAGATGCAATAACTAGAAACAATGGTTTGGTGGTCCCTCGTGGTAAGATTGGTCGAACACCTAATATAATTAGCCACAACACATAAGCTATTTAAAATGAACTCATACAGATTTATAATTTGTTAGGTTCATATTATCTTGTGGATGCTGGATATACTAATGGTGAGAGATTTCTAGCACCATATCGAGGTCAAAGATATCATTTGAATGATTGGAGCGTGGGACACCGACCAAATACTGCTGAAGAATTCTTTAATATGAAGCATTCTTCTGCCAGGAATGTTATTGAAAGATTATTTGGTTTGATAAAGAATCGGTGGGCCATCCTTAGAAGTCCTTCATATTATCCAATAAAAATTCAAAATCGTATAATTATGGTTTGTTGTTTACTTCATAACTTCATAAAACAAGAGATGGGTGATTACCACGTAGAGGGCAACGTTGATATAGAAGATGTAGATGAAGGCAATGATGATGCACATGAAGAAGAAATTGTTAGCACAGTTGAGCCGTCCGACGAATGGAATAATTTCAGAAAAAATATTGCAGTTTCTTCATTCAATAATTGGAGGGCACAAAGAAATAATAGATAAATAATTATCTGATTCACATAATGGATTTTGGAGTATTATTTTGTTATTTAATTGTAGTTCTCTTATTTATACGAGTATTTGTTTTGTTTAGATTCACATCTCTTAAGTTGTGTTAATTTTATTGGGCTATTTCTTAGTTCTTATATCATTTGTTTGACATTTTGTGATTATTTTGTTAAGAATGGATACTCAAATTATTCAAGAAACAAGAGGTCCTGGTAAAAACAAAATAAAATGGAATGAGGAGGAGGATGCTAAACTCATTGAAGCACTACTTGATATGGTGAATCTTGGGAAATTTAAAGCTGAAAATGGATTCAAAACTGGCTACTTGAATTATGTAGAGGAGAAACTGCAAGTTGTTTTGCCTAACTCTGGTTTAAAGGCTAAACCCCACATTGAATCGAGAATCAAAACATTGAAAAGAGACTTTACTGTAGTTTATGACATGTTGAATGGTCCCAATACTAGTGGTTTTGGGATGAACCCGATCAAGAAATGCATTACAGCAGAAAAGCCTGTATGGGATGCATATTTGAAGGTTAGTTCTTTTTCTTTTAGATTTTTGTGTGTAAAATGTTTATATTTACCTTAATTGTATATATATATATGTATTTTTTACAGAGTCATCCTGCTCATTCGACTTGGAAAAACAAATCAGTTCCATTTTATGATGACTTGATCATCATATTTGGGAAAGACAGGGCAACGAGAGCTAATGCTGAAGGTCCCGGTGATATGTTGGAGGAGATCCAGAAGCAAAATAATAGCAATGGTACAGATGATAATGTAGAAGCCATGATAGATGAAAGTCTTGATGATTTTGCTACTCCATTTTCTCCTCTACAGTCTCCTACAAGTGAAGGAGTTCTCGTTCAAAAAAAGAGAAAGAGAAGTGCAGGTTCTGATAGTTCAATGATGGCTAATATTGAAAAAGCAGCTTCAGTCATTGGAAGTGAAATTGCTAAGGCTAGTGAAATTTTTAGCAAAGCTATTGGTGTTGATGCTACAAGGTCTGAAAAGAGACAACTTCTTAATTCAGAGATAAGGAAGATACCCGGTGTCACAGGTGGACAAATGATCAAAGTTATCACCCAAATAGGGAGCCGTGATGACTGGATCAACGTATTTTTTAGCATGACCGATGAAGAAAAAAAAGAGTTTGTTCAAGCTATATTAAATGGAGAGATTTGAATTCCTTTTTTTTAGTAATAGACGTACTGAGATTGGTATTCTAGTATTTTTCTTTAGTTGAACAGATTAATAAATATGTTGGATTGTTTGGATTTTGGATTGAATAGTAGTTTGCTTTTTATCGATGCCCGTGTGAATTATGAAAGTTAAGCATTTTGGTCAAGTAATAATATTTTTGCAGTAATTCGTAATTTGCAAGGTATATCTATATATGATGCAGTAATATTTTTTAGGGATATAATAGTCTTTTTAATGAAAATAATTTTTTTATTACTGATTACCAACTATAGGAATGGAATGAATTGGGAAAATAATCATTTCATTACTTGTGCGTGCCAACCATAGAATTGTTGTTACTCATTCCATTCCTTTGTGATCGTCATTCCATTCCGTTCAATTCCATTACCAAGTTCATTCCATTCCGTTCAATTCCATTACTGCGACGTCCCCTAAATTTTAACCAAATTGGCTGGATTTTAATTATTACTATTTTCGAAAACTTCCCCTTTTTGAGCAGATACTCGCCCGCGACGAAGATGAGCCGAAAAACAGCTGCTGCTGCAATCGATCTGATTCTTAGGCGAAGTCGAATTGCGGTTAGAACTGCTGCTGAAATCGGTAATTGCGTTCGCCCATTCTCTTATTTCTGTTCGAATTTCCATAATTTCAGTCGCAAAGATAAAACCTTTTCACCTAAGGTGCCCACAATAGATTTCAGTCGTGTTAAAAAGTTAGATGATGCTGTTCAATTGTTTGATGAAATGGTGAGAATGCATCCGCAGCCTTCTGTTCGTGTGTACAATAAACTTTTGAGTATTACTGCAAAGATGAAGCAGTATTCCTTTGCCCTTCACATGTTCGACGAAATGCGTGGGATGGGTGTCCCTATGAATGAGTACACGATGAACATTGTTATTAACTGTTGTTGCCTTGAGAAACGTGTAGGCTGTGGTTTTGCTGTAATGGGCAGCTTCTTCAAGAGCGGTTATGAACCAAATGGTGCCACGTTATGCACTCTGATTAAAGGATTGTTTTTAGATGATAAGGCTGCCGATGCGATGAAATTGTTCGAAAAGATTTTGGATTTGGGTGGGTGGAGGCCGAATGTTTATGCTTATAACGCATTACTTGACGCCCTATGCAAGGGTGGTATGGTGGATGATGCTTTGGAGCTCCTATCCGAGATGGTTGGCAAGGGTGTTTTAGCTGATGTTGTCTCTTATAGTTCAGTAATTCAGGGATTGTGCAAGGTTGGCAGAATGAAAGATGTTGAGGCTTTGTTAAATGAAATGGCTGATTCAAATATCCGTTTGGATGTCGTTACTTTTAGTATATTGATTCATGCCTATTGCAAAGAAGGAAAGATGAACGAGGCAGAGAATATGTTGCAGTATATGAAACAACAAAATGTTTGTCCAGATGTTGTCACTTATAATGTGCTGATAGAGGGGTATTGTTTACAAGGGGATATGGATAAAGCTAAACAAGTATTTAATTCCCTAGCAGACACGGACCTTAAGCCTAATATTGTCAGCTATGGCAGCTTAATGGATGGATATTGTAAGCAGGGAAGAGTAGATGAAGCTTGGGTTCTTTTCCTCGAAGTTTCTTGTAAAGGTTTGGAGCACGATACAATTACTTATAGTACCATGATACATGGATTGTTCAGTAAAAACATATTTGCTGATGGGTGGAAGCTTTTCAAGGATATGGAAGCTCGAGGAGTAAGTCCTAACATCTTCACTTATAATATATTGTTGGAGGGGCTGTGCACGAATGGGGATTTTGATGAAGCTATGTCGTTACTTCGCATGATTGAAGGGAAAGGAGTTAATCCCGATATAGTTATGTATTGTACTCTGATGGATGGATTATGCAAACATGGAAAGGTTGATGTTGCTAGAGATCTTTTCGACAAACTTAAGCCACATATTGTATGCTATAGTATCTTAATAAATGGATACTGCAAGGAGGGAAGGATGGTCGAAGCTTGGCATCTTTTCCAAGAGGTACCCTGTAAAGGTTTGGAGCACAATACAATTATTTATAGTACCATGATACATGGTTTATTTAGTAAAAATAGATTTGTTGACGGCTGGAAGCTTCTAATGGATATGGAAGTTCGAGGAGTAAGTCCTGACATCTTCACTTATAATATAGTGTTGGATGGGTTGTGCCGAAATGGGGAGATTGATAAAGCTGTGTCGTTACTGCACATTATTGAAGGGAAAGGGGTTAGTGCAAATGTAGTCACTTACGGTACTGTGATCAACGGATTATGCAAAAGTGGGAAACATGATGATGCAAGAGATCTATTTGACCAATTTCCTTCAAGAGGTTTGCAACCTAATGTTTGGATATATACGATGATCATTGATTCACTGTGTCGACAAGGGTCTGTTGAGGAGGCAAACCATTTGCTTGAAGAGATGGAGGATCGTGGTTGTGCACCCGATGGCGTGACATACAACGTTATTTTCCGATGTTTGGTAAAGAGAAATGCGCTTCACAAGGCAATACTATTCGCCAAACTAATGCATGAAAGGACGTTCTCATTAGACTCTGAAACTTTCTTGATGCTACTCTATCAAGTGCGAGGACTGAGTGGAGATCATTTTCTAGTCAAATTGATGAAGGATGTTTTTCCTGATGAAAAATTGTGGTGAGTATAAATTCCAGGTATTCATATAAATTAGTTCCTCATGTTTAGTAATTTTCACTTTTCCATAATTGACTTGCACATGGTTGTTCTGCCAAACAGACATGCAGCTGGTCGTCATTCCTTCAATTTTCGCCATTGATGATGATCTGAGGTGCTTGAAATTGAGTGTGTTTTTTATGAATTAATTAATGTTCTCAAAATAAATATTTCTATTTCAGGCAACATAAGAATTTTTTCCAGTTTTAGACCTCTCTTATATTTTCTAAGAAAATATCTGTTTCTCAATTGTAGGATGGCAACTCATTCAACCTGGCAGGCTTCAAGCCGTCCCATGATTTTCGATATGTTCTAGATGTCACAAGTTTTGGTATTTCTTTGAAATCTCTTCAAAATATGGTGTTTCTACGACAATGCACTGTTCTACGACGTCCCACTTAGCCTCTGCCCCTCCGTTGCATCCATTTCTATCGATGGCACTTCTGCAACAACGATGATTGCTGATAGGTTGGATTTCACTATGGAACTTTTTTCCTGTTTTTCTACACGTATTTGTAGATTTTCACCTTTTCTTGCTGATACAGCGAAACAGGCGAATCCTTGTGTAAACCTTTGCCAATAGTGAAGGCAATTGCTCCTGCTAACCACTTTGTTTGCTCTGGATCTTCCACGCTGTTATACGCCAGAACAGTGTTGCTGCATCAATGCCTTGAAGGTATATAAATCTTTTGAGTAATAAATAGAATTTGTTTCTTTTCTTAGATTGTTTGGTGCGACTTGTCTTTGCTCAGCCATATTCTAGTATTCTGTTTCGTGTACAGGCTCCTGGAACCTCGATTGGCTATGAAAGAAAACATTAGTACAAGTTATGGTATGTTTGCTGATAGTTTTAGCTTTAACATTCGCACAAGTTAGGGTAAAGTAATGCACAGTTTTAACATTGAAGACAAACAATTCTTGATAAAAGCAGGCGTGATGAAATCAAAGGCATGATGCTGGATATCCTCTAGTATATGTTTGCTATAAATCAGATTGAGAAAATGATGATCATGTTGTTTCATAAGTATTTCATTTGCAGTATACGTCTGATCATCACATCGGCTGTCGTTACTTTTCAGAATGATCCAAGTTTTTTGCTCACATTTAACTTTTGCTGTAACAATCAGGTCACCTATTAAGCAATATGCAAGTGGAAGATGCGCGTTTTGGTATACATAGCCTTAGGCTCGACAATATATGGCTCGTTGGAGAAGCTTCAAACACTGGAGCTGCTGTTCTGAGGAAAAATCTTCACAGATGATCAGCTAGAAGAACTAAGCAAGAAGATCAATCCTGCCATAGCCTCTCCATTTCTATAGCAGGCCCAAAAATGGAACCAAGGTACTCACCTTTGTTTTTAGTTGTCGTCATATTGGCTGAATGGCAGCAGTGTTAAAATATTTTCCTATGTTTCTCATCTACTAACTGCCGGGTTGCATCCTCGCCCCGAAAATGATGTCGACTACCTGCATGGCAGTCTGGAGTCCATTGTTTGCTTTGAGGTGAATAACTTCACATTCAGCACTTCTTTTTGTTAACTCCATTAGTATTTGACATGAGTTACATCCCAGCGCATTTGCTTTGGATGATAAATTAGGTTGACAATACACAGGATTGATTATTTTTGTGGATTTATGCTTTCGATCTTTCGGGCTGAGTTTCAAAAAATTGCATCAACCTTCAATTTATTTTTAAAAAGCCTCGGCCTTTGGACATAGTTTCAAATATGGCCATGACCATGAGGCCGATTAGCCTCATCGGACTCTCGGGTGGAATTTACAATTGAGGTGGATGTTGTATTTTACATCTCATCCCATAAAACGGTGAACGTCTTATCAGATATTCGCACATTGCTGGCCATATTTGAAACTTCGTAAAAGGGCCGGGTTTTTAAAAAGTAAATAGAAAGTCGAGCTATTTTTGATATCCGGCCCAAAGGTCAGAGGCAACGGGGGGTATAAGTTACCCTTTATATTTTGTATCTATCTAAGCTAGCACCCAAAGTAAATACGTACCTCGGTGAAAATAAGCTTACCATAAGATGCTTTTTGTTGTCAATTTAGGCTAAGGGTACAGCTTGTTGAAGGAATTAGGAGACACCCCTGTCTATGAAGTCTTCACCGCAGGCGGGGTTTCAAGGAATGGATCGCGATTTGAGAGCGCGTTCTGAGTCTGTCCCGTGTGGAAGGCGATGCAGACTGAAGCTGCACTGGTGAAGGTGGAACCACCAAGTTGCCTTATTAGAGATAGAAACGAGCAAAATATAATGAGTTTAATATTTTGGATACAAATTCTCTTCTTGAAATAAAAATTGTATGTTTAATATTCTCCCATCATTGAAATAATTTGTTTTACCTACATCTATTATTGCATAATCTATAGCTAGTTTTGATACAAATTGATGCCAACACCAATTCTCTGTCTTTTTTCTATCATGACTTTTAAACCGGTCCAAATTATATAAGCTTTACTTCTAAAGTAATCTAAAAATTCGTATTTTCAAACAATTGAAATTAGCAAGATGCAAGTTCAAATACACATATACATCCACACAGACATCTTCAGTATTTATTTATTGTCTTCATTATTTATTTTTAATTGCTAAAAAGTGTGAATTGTGTTATAATTATTGCACAAACTTCACAATTCATATACATTAAAACCTCTATAAATTAATAACCATAGGAAAATGAAATTTTATTAATTTAAAGATATATTAATATATTGATAAATTAATAATTTATTAATTAAACAAATGATTTTTCAATTTCACGAAATATACTTTATATAAAGATCATGAATAGAAATAAATTGTTCATAATTCTTCAAATGTATTTAAAATAAATAAATTTATATATTTTTAATTGAATATAACCATGCATCGATCTATTTTTTAACGCGAACAAAAGCATTGAATGCGACGATCATACTTAACTTTTTGTTTTCGGATACAATTAGAAAAGTTAGCGATGTAATAAAGAAATTTCAATCAATCTAGGCTCAAATCCGTTAAACCCACTTAAACTAATCCCAAAAGGCACTCCTTTACTATCATCATAACCAGCAGCAGCAACATTAACCCCAGAAATCCCTGGATTGCAAGAATCCATCACTCACCACTGCATCCAGCATCTTCTCCATCATCACCTTCTTGAGCCCGTTTCTCGACAAAATTGCAGTAGTGCACTCTTCGCTGCATCTCCAATCCATTGGTAGCCTCACAGGCCACGAATATATTTAGCCCAAACTCTTTGATCGTTTCCTGTACAAGTGCATGCATTCTCAGCTGTCAAACTGCTCGGACCAGGCCGACCTGGTCCAAGTCTATGGGCCATATATCGAAAATTGGATCGGGTTGGGTAATAAAAATGACAGCCCAGACCCGAACACTAATTTTAGTGTAAAAATGATGGGGCTGGACATAAAAGATGACGCTCAATAAAGCTGAAATAAGAACTGACATATTTAGGTGTCTTGCTCACTGTACGTTATGCCATACGCCATCATGTAAGCTGAGCAAGACAGCATGTAAGAGTATATGAAAATGTTTAAATCAAGATTGATATCTTAGGCAATTCGTTAATGCCGTAACAAGAGCATTTTAGACACAACACAAGCCTCAATATATGTAAAAGGACAAAAACTTGGGTGCACTCTTTCACCGTAGAACACCCGCCCATTTGACCCGACCCGCCACGACCGGTTTGACCCAGTCAAACCCCCCTTTGACCAGATTTTTTTTCCATTTTTTTTGTTTGCCACTTTTTCTTTGGTCAAGACGCAAGCGAGGGGAGCCGAAGGCTTCGGAGCGAGCCGTAAAAGTCCAAAATCTTACCCACCGATTATCCTTATTTTAGTAATCGGAGCGAAAACGGAGCCGTAAAATCAGAGCCAAAGGCTCCGCCGGAAAAAAAAATCAGGAATTAAAAAAAAAAAATACTGTAGCGCATGAGACCCACGCGCGACACGTGGATCTCACGCGCTGGGTCAGTCAGGCGCGTGGCGGGACGGGTTGTGTGCAGATTGGTGCAACAGTATGCACAAGAGTGTTTCTCATGTAAAAGATATGGATGATATTGCACATGTATTTTATGCCTATGGTAAACATAGCAAACTTCCTATATGGATAATATTGAACGTATATTTATGCCTATGGTAAACATAGCACACTTCCTAGTAGCAACACTAACGAGACAGAACCTAAATTTGAGTTTGAAAAAACTGAGAATTGAAAAATTCAACATATAAAATGATTAGTAACCCTTTAGCTTCAACCAAGCAAAGGATGTCGTCCAACTTTTGTAGCTTGTTCAAAGTCATACGAAATCTCTATGAGCATTGCCGCATTGCTGCATTGGCTCACTACCCTTTATTCCTTCAGAGCATATCCCAAATGGCATCCCGTCTCCTTTGTAGCCAGCGGGCACAGTTATTGTTGGATACCCTCCAATCGCGCAAACAACATAATCACGAGAACCTGATGTCACCATTGCATCTAATTTGTGCTCTTTCATTAGTTTCTCCAAACCATTTTTCGAATGTCTTGCCAAATTTTCCAGAATAGCCTCCTCGTGCTCACCCATTCCGCTAGTCTACTCAGCTTCTATGAAGTTGTCTTGATTGTGCTCGCTCAGCAATTCCTGTAAATGCATTACAGCGAGTCATACTTCTACTTCCCTAAAATGCAGAGAAATATAATAACCACAGAGACAGAGACAGAAACCAACCGATAAGATTGAACATTCAATAGAGAAAACTGCAAACTTGAGCACAAAGCTACGCAACTCTGATCAACACAAGTCGGAAAGCAAAACTTGAGTTAGAGACGAGATCTACATTGATAAACATGAGAAACGCTTCATTACGATGCTTTATTAGTTATTATACCACGGAAAAATCATGAGAAGTCATAAACAAGTATTTAAGTAAAGCACTGAGAAGCACAAAAAGAGTGACATAACATGCAGTCTGCCATGGACATCTCTAATGTGAACATATGCCATTCAACTTGTTTAAGGTGTAAACATAATCTGTATCTAGGACTTGAACAATTTTTTTATAATGCCGCAATTATGCTAATGCGATTTAGGTTTTCATCAACACACTCATTCGGCAAAATTACACCAACACACATTCATGATATGCTAATGCAGCAACATCATAGTCATTCGGCATTATACATCAGAATCAATAGCAAATTCATCAACAAATTACGGATCAGAATAAACAACAAATTCAACACGATCAAGTATGTTAGTGAAGAAATTGTACCCAGTGTTTGAAGACACGTTTTGCTGCCATGACTGGAGATCACAACCTTCTGAAACAACCACAAAAGAGACAAATTCATGAGAGGAGCTCATAATTAAATATAGGGAAATGAAAAGGGCAAACACTCTTAATGCACATAGAAGTGATTTTGACATGTCAATCATTAGTTTTATTAAACTAAAATGAATAAACTGCACAGTACCACACCAAACGACAGCTGCAATTTAACTAAGAAAATAACTAACACCGATGCTACAAGAAAATGATTTTACAATTTTCAACACCGAAATTGCAATTTACAAGCAGCCACAAATTGCATTGAATTCAGTAAAAGACAAAAATTAGTTCAGAATTTATTCAAGCAAAATAGCACTAACTATGTTGGATAATTTCAGTAACATTACAATTAAAGTATGTGGAAATAAATGAAATAGCTTTCAATTATACAAAACACTAACGTGTATTCTATTTCTATGGCATGCGCTTCTTGAGCATTTTGAATACAGGACCATCTTTATCGTCTACCTTTAGATTGTGGATCAACATTTCCAAAGTGGTTAGATCCAGAAAGAATCCCTTTTTGATAATCTCTTCCAAGAGTGGAATTGCATTCTCAAGGTCATTATTTTGGATAAATCCTAATAAACATGACTTTTCTCATCTTTATAAGCTTAATTGATGTTAATTTGTATTGAGAAATCATGTTCGTAATGAGTTTTATGCTTAAGTATTGTTAATCTGTGAAATATGATGCTCGTTCATACTTTGTTTTATTTTGCAGCAAATTGGAATACATATTATGTAAATTGAGCATGATAGGATGAAAGTACAACTCGATAGGAGTTCGTAGGCAAAAACGGATCCAAAATCGGAGTTATAACGAAGGAGAACGGGCCAAAACAAAAACGTTGCGCACTGGCACAGTACACACGCGGACAGTGCGAGAATTTTCGGAAATTTTCCTATTTTTGGTTATTTACTCATATTTTGGTTATTTTCAACTCCTATTAGGATACAACCTTGTACTCCTCACACCAATATATGTATGTCCTCCAAATACATCTAGGCATCTCATCTTTTAAACTCTTATCTTTTCTTTTATTATTTTAAATTAGGTTAGTTTAGTTTTATTTTCTTGGAGGAGTTTTGAAGATTGGAAGAAGAGAAGAAGAGACATCAAGAACTACGAATTCGCCTACGATTTTTATGTTATTTATTGGATATTGTCTATGATGTCTATGAGTAACTAATTTCCTTTTATCCTAGGATTAGAGAGTAGATGAATACTTAAATTTGAATTTTTGTTTAATTAATTGATTGGGACCTTATCTTGCTTTCTATATTCTTGATTTATCTTGCATGCTAGTTGATTGATCACCAATTTAGCATAATTAGTTGTGTTAATTCAACAGTTGAGAGATGAGGGTTAATGTATGAACTGGAATATAGGATACGCACTGCGAAATCACCGAAAGGGAAAGGCTTTGTGTGAGGGCTTTAATCTTAGGATCTTCCCTAGTGAGTAATCCATGGTTAGGTAGTACGAGAGTATGCTTTAAACTAAATTTGTGATTGTCTTAGTAAGAGTAGAGTCTGACAAACCAATTTAATTGATTGAATTAAATTTGAGTTCAAGTGTTCATTGAAATCGAAGCATTGGGATAATCTTCTCTTATTCTAATCCAAATTACTTTTCATACTTTTGTTTTTGCTTTTGTTATTTTTATTTAATTATTTGCAGCATTAGTTAAATTAAATCACTAAAGTCCGAAAGTCTAAATAGAGGAAAAACGATTGAAAGTAGTACTTTCTAGAATTAATACAATCCATGTGGAATACGACTTTGCTTCCCTGTGCTCAATTACACCCATGCACTTGCGGTGTGAAAGAAATTAGCAAACAAGTTTTTGGCGCCGTTGCCGGGGATCATTTTTATTTCTAGTGATATTACGATTATGTTGTTTGATACTAGTTTAGACATATATAAATTATTTATTTTTCTAATTTTTTTTCTTTTCTTTTACGAGGGAATATTTGAAGCTTATGAAGGATGGCTTACCAAACTCAAGAAATAATTCGACAATTTCAAATCTACATAGATGAAAAGAAAGTCGAGATGAGCTACCAGGCAACTTCTTCAAAAGATGTGTTTCAGCCGATGCCAATCTATGATGGTACATATGATCTGTGGATTAATTCCATAGAGAATTAACCGTCATTGATAAATATGAATTATCTTAACAATGGTTATTGCGGGAACTTCTATTCTCACCAAGGAGGCTATGAATTTTATGACGAATTTTCTTACAAGAATGAAGTTGTTGATAAGCCGAAAATGCCATCTTTAGAAGATATATTCGAGAAGTATGTGATTGAATACGGAGCTAGGATAGAAGCTTACGAAGCTAGGATGAAAGGTGTGGAAGCACACATGCTAAATTGTGTTGTTCGAATGGAACAAATTGTTACCATATTGAATAATTAATTTTAAGAGAAGAAGTGCAATGAAGCTTTGCATGAGGAGCCATCAATTTCAAGTGAAGAGCCTCAAAGAGTCAATGAAGAACAAGAAGTAGAGAATGAAAATGTTTGTGAAATTTTATATTTTGCATTGCTTTCTCCTTGTTCTTCTAGTTATACTTCTACTTTTCCGCTTCTTCCTCAATGCTTTCAAGAGGAATGCATGAATGAGCCAGTCCCCAAATTCCCTCAAGATGTGAGCCCAAAATCTTCTATTCCCCAACCTCTGCAATTCCATAAAGATGAGGAATTCAAAAGAGTTGAAGAATGCAAGGTCCTTAATTTGGTCGATCCTTACCTTGACATGGGTGATACTTCGAAGGCTTGTTTCTTCCACTTTTATTTAACTCCCTCTTTTGATTTTATGTCTGAATTTTCTAATGTGGAATTGTTTGAGTTTAGTATTATTCTATATCATGTACAAGTTTGCTCTAATTTTCAAGATTTCTCCAAGGATGTTATGCCACCATATCATTGGGATGCAACAGATGGAATACTCAAATTTGATGAAAAGTGGCCTCCACCCACGCCTTCACCATTAATTCGGTGAGTTTGTTTCAATCAACCTCTTCTTCTACTTGCAAACTTATTCTTCCTAATCGTTGAATAAGTTTGGGGGGATGAAAAAGAGGGTTGATTCTATCTTTATATTGCTTTTTAGGTAGATTTTTCTTTTTAGTTTTAATTGTTTAATGTTTTTAAATTTGATGAAGTCTTGAGTTGTCTCGTTTTTAAATTGCATAATGTTTTGAGATAAGCATGATTATGGTGATTTGTATGACTTGGCTTGTGATGAAATTGAGGATTTTGTTTTGAATTGAAAATTGATGATTGTGAGTTTTTCATGATGGATTGAGTATGAATTGATAGATTGATTGTTTTAGCCTCTTTAGACTAAAAAAATAGCCTATGTGAAATTTGAGCCATGACGATTATATTTTCATAGTCTATTTCATTCTTGTGTGATTTGTCAAGTATGCATGTTAATCTCTAGAACTTGCCATGAATCTTCCTCAAGGTTGTGTTAGTGTGCTCAGAGTTAGGAGATGATTTAAGGTCATCCTTGTTAGCCAATTTTTCCCTCTTTGTTGTTCAAATTTCTAACTTTATCCTAGTTTGCCACTTTGAGCTTTTGAGCCTTTTCTTTGATAAACTATTGGTGAATTGGGGTAGATCCTTATAGGAAATTGGTAGAGCTTGAAAGAATAAATGCAAGGAAGTATTGAAAGAGCACCTTGCGTTGAAAGTTTTAGTTGTTTTTAGCCCTTATAAGCTCATGAAAATAGAAAAATTATAGCTTGGAAAAAAAAAGAAGAAAAAAAGTTGAGAAAAAGAAGAAGAATAAGAGCATAAGATAGCGTAAGAAAGAATGGTGCTAGAAAAGAATGTTGTGTTGAGATTGTGAAAAAGAGGTAGAAGTTTGTGTAAAGTTGCAAAAGGCTTGTGCTATTTTTGAAGGTTAGGGTATTGTTTGAGTCACTCAGCCTAAATTTCTCTACCTTACCAAAGAGGCAACATTACAACCAAAATAAAGTCCTTTTCGATCATAGTTTGAAGCATACATGTGAATGATGGCGAGGTTAGATAATTGGCAAGCTTATGGTAGGTTGCATGTTATGTTTTGATTTGAGAGTATACACTTTCCATCTTATACACTTGAGAGTTGAGAGCTTACTTAAATACTTCCCATGTCGTGAGGATTCAAAAGTTTATTGAGACTATAATGATTAATTTGTTGGTTTGTACTTGATTTTGATTGTGATTCTCGCATCATTGTTGTTTTGTTGAAAATTTCTAAAGCCATTGAAGTTGTCGCTTTGCCTTAATCCATGTTTATTTTGTTATTCTCTTCTTCTCGTTGTTTGAGGACAAACAACACTTTAAGTTTGGGGGATTGATAAACATGGTTTTTCTCATCTTTATAAGCTTAATTGATGTTAATTTGTATTGAGAAATCATGATCGTAATGAATTTTGTGCTTAAGTATTGTTAATTTGTGAAATATGATGCTCGTTCATACTTTATTTTAATTTGCAGAAAATTAGATTCAAAATTATGTAAATTGAGCATGATCGGATGAAAGTACAGCTCGATAAGAGTTCGTAGGTGAAAACGGATCCAAAATCAGAGTTATAACAAAGGAGAATGGGCCAAAACAAAAACGTTGCGCACTGGCCCAGTACACTCGCGGACAATGCGAGAATTTTCGGGAATTTTTTTATTTTTGGTTATTTACTCCTATTTTAGTTATTTTCTACTCATATTAGGATAGAACCTTGTCCCCCCCCCCCCCCCATATATATACATGTCCTCCAAAACACATCTAGACATCTCATCTTTTAATCTTTTAATCTCTTATCTTTTCTTTTATTATTTTAAATTAGGTTAGTTTAGATTTATTTTTTTGGAGGAGTTTTGAAGATTGGAAGAAGAGAAGAAGAGGCATTAAGAACTGCAGATTCGCCTACGGTTTTTATATTATTTATTGGATATTGTCTATGATGTCTATGAGTAACTAATTTCCTTTTATCCTAGGGTTAGAGAGTAGATGAATATTTGAATTTGAATTTTGGTTTAATTAATTGATTGAGACCTTCTTTTTCTTTCTATATTCTTAATTTGTCTTGCGTGCTAGTTGATTGATCACCAATTTAGCATAATTAGTTGTGTTAATTCAACAGTCGAGAGATGATGGTTAATGCATGAACTGGAATATAGGACACGCATTGCGAAATCACCGAGAGGAAAAGGCTTTGTGTGAGGACTTTAATCTTAGGATCTTTTTGAAGTTACTTTCTTATAATGTTTGTCGGAGACGAAAACCCTAGTGAGTAATCCACGGTTAGATAGTACAAAAAATGCTTTAAACTAAATTTGTGATTGTCTTAGTAAGAGTCGAGTTTGACAAACCAATTTGATTGATTTAATTGAATTTGAATTCAAGTGTTCATTGAAATCGAAGCCTTGGGATAATCTTCTCTTATTCTAATCCAAATTACTTTTTCATAGTTTTGTTTTTGCTTTTGTTATTTTTATTTAATTATTTGCAACATTAGTTAAATTAAATCACTAAAGTCCGAAAGTCTAAATAGAGGAAAAACGATTGAAAGTAGTACTTTCTAGAATTGATACAATCCCTGTGGAATACGACCTTGCTTCCCTGTGCTCAATTATACCCGTGCACTTGTGGTGTGAAATTAGCGAACAAATCCCTGTGTTGGGAAACTTATAAAGGTTTCAAAAGATGCCTAAAACCCATATGACCCCAACCGAGTAGATGATTACCTTTAGTCTGTTTAGCTAGAGCTCACTATTTGAGCGTAGGGATTTTATCTTTACAAGAGTCAAGCAAAAGAAGTCAGCCGGTGTCACTGCCCTAAATCCCGAGGGACGGCAAAGTCGGGGTGCGACTAGGGGTTGGATTAAAGAAGCGGGGAAAAAGGGGGATAAATAAATAAACAGACGCAATAACTAAAGGAAATGAAATTTTGTTCGGTTCAAACTATAGAGAAAACTCTTACCTTAACGATTGTTGGGAAATTTAGTAAAGTTTTGATTGATTCCAAAACCAACTGACCCCAACCGAGTAGATGTTGTCATATCCTAATGTTAGTATTTAGGCTCGCTATTTGAGCAATGTTCAGATTTTATCTTTACAGGACTCCAGCTGAAGACGGTAACATGGCTATACTCGGATAGAACTACAGATGGAAATTCGGATGTGGAACATCAGATGTAAGAATGACAACTGAGCGTTCAAGCCAACCGTTCGGATATGGAACATCAGATGTAAGAAAGACAACTGAGCGTTCAAGCCAACCGTACGGATACTGAACATCGGATGAAAGAAAACATCTGAGTAATCAACTGTTCGTCAGATGTGACAATCCACCTGATCAGATGGAACATCAGTTGCAGGACTCAATCTGATAAATCGACAACATGAAGTTCAAGGCAGCTGAGGGTTCAACTGTTCCTCTTCAGACAGAATGTCAGATGAAGGTAGCGATCAGATGGAACATCAGCTGAAGATCACTCAGATGAAGATCAAACGTCTCAACCGACTAACCAATGTTGAAAGTCAAAGGTTTAAATTTGAATTTCAAATAGGAAGTCACGTGAAGGTTTGACGTTCTGTCATTAGTTCATTTGGCCCAACACAAGGTTGTTTCAGAAGGAAAGCAAAAGTTCACAGTTGCCAAATAGGGAAAATCTGCAGAGATGAGAGACAAGCTATCGCTTTCACAGAACAAAGATCAACGGCTCTTCCAACGGCTAGTTGATCCTCACCGCCTATAAATAGAGGCTTTCATTCATTCATCAAGACTAGAAGACACAGAGGAGACAGAAGAGCGAAAGAACAACGATACTGTGCACAAGCTAAACTGCAATTATTCTCTTTCTAAGAACATCACCAGCTGAGAGTTCATAGAGAGTTAGAATCTATCTTGGTGTTTTCGATCTTAGTTTGAGTCTTCATTTGTTCAAGCTTAGATCCTAGCTCATTTCTTTGATAGAGCTAGTAGTTGGAAAATCCACCCTTATACACATCCTACTAAAAAGCTTGTTAGGATCCTGCTCTTCCCAAAATTGAGTAGAAAGGTTGATAAGTACCCGCAAGCTTATCTGTAAGGTTGATAAGTACCCGCAAACTTATCTGTACGGTTGCAAAGCCCGCGTAAGCTTTGTGGTAGCTGTCCTAAAGAATTTGGACTGCGTTGTGTGGACTCACAACTCCCCGTGGACGTAGGAGTTCTCTCCGTGCTTTTGTGTTTTCTGTTCAGTTACTTTCTGCATATCTAACTGACCATCTAACCAGCACTCAAAACTGCATCTTTACATTTCAACTGATTTGATTGTTGACCGACCTTGCATCTGAGCGTGAGTTGTTTTATACGAGTTGTTTTTGTATCCACCACATTCCGCACAGCACCACTCTTCCAGCTAAGTCTTCTTACTCAGTTGTGATTCCAACTGAGTCTTCTTACTAAGTTGTGGTATTTTTCAGGGGGTTGTTTTTAAAATTCCTATCTGGTGTATTCCCCCCCCATACACCAGAACTCATATTGGGACCATCAAGTGGTATTAGAGCAGTGGTTCACAAGACCGCTGTCTCTATTTCACGAGGTGTGAATCGAGGTGTTTTTCTTCAGTGGTCAACTGAATAGATCTTTTTCACGCTAGTGCATTTCTGCTTGCATTTGTCGTCTGTTTGTTGTGTGCAGATGGATGTTAAAGACAAGATTGTTGTCATGTTCTCGGTTATGAACTATACATCCTGGAAAACTCGGATGAAGAAGATTCTACTGTCCAATCATCATCGAATGCAACAAGTGATTACATCCAGACTGATCACCATCATGAAAAAAGTCATTCGCACTCCTACAAATCCCAATGATGGGGATGCAACTGAGGTGATAATCGAAAAGAAGCCAGAAGATTTTACTCCTGAGGAAGCAAAAGTGAGCCAGCTGGATATCTGGGCTCAGAGCACTATCATGTCCACAGTTGGACAAGATTATCTTCCATTGATAGAAGAGTGCAACACAACTAAGAAAATGTGGGACATTTTGGCATCTCTTAGTGAAGGAAGTGACGAAACTAAGGAGAACAAGTTCTCCCATGCTTGTCAAGATTTTGACAATTTCTGTCTAAAAGTCGATAAAACCATTGATCAGTTGGAGCTTCGGTTCATGGATATCATCCGAAGGATTCAGTCTATCCGACGAGGAAAATATACTTTGAGAGAGATCAACCTCAAAGTATTACAAGCCCTACCAGCTGAGTGGGATACCTTCACCAACATTCATGAAAGCCGAGCTGATCTTGGAGAGATGGGAACAGACAGACTGTTCTCAATTCTGAAAGAAAACGAGTACAAGGTGAACCGACGAAGATCAACTCAGTCCTCGGTGCAGACGAGTCGACATGAGGATGTTGGTTCCGGAACAAAGACAGTAGCACTTCGAGCTGACTATCCCAAGCCGCGAACATCAAGGGCAATAAGATCTGCGGATACAGCTTCGAAGGAGCCGAGCAGAGAAGAGCTGCAACAGAGTATTACCGCCATGACAAAGAAGCTGGCTGACATGGATACTCGGTTCGGAAAATATAAGCGGTTCTATAAATCCAACCGAACTCGAGATAACTCAAAGTCTGTGAACAACGGTTGCTTTGAATGCGGCAAAGAGGGACACTTCAAAGTTGATTGTCCAGATCTTTCGAAGAAAGATAGAGATGCGTTGAGGGCCAAGCAAAATGCAAAGAACAAGGCCATGGTTGCAGAAGAAGCAGCTGATGACATGGACATCTTCACCGACACCGAAGATGAGGACGAGCTGACTTCCACCAACAACGCTATCGGACAGGATCAATGTCTCATGGCATTTGGAACCGACCAGGATAATGCTGAGGTACATTCTAGTCCAGTTAATTTAAATTCTTTCAATGCTACTAACATGCATGAAACAGTAGATGAAGAGTTGGAACCCTCTTGGGGTGACTTCCTAGAACTCAGTGAGGAATTGCATCAGCAATCGGTTGAGTTCAAGAATCTTCAAGAACAGTTTGCCAGACTTGAAGAATCCTTAACCGAAAAGGACGATGTGATCAAAAATCAAATCGAAGAGATTGATGATCTGAAAAGTCAACTGAATGTGGCCAACCAAACTAAGGCTCCAACTGATGAGGATTTGAAAGAGCAGATCAAGGAGCAGCATGAGCAGTTGAACAAGCAAGAGGCACAGATCGACCAACTGATGAAGATGTCAGACGTACAGACCGAGCATATAGCTGTTCTTCTCAAGGATCTACAAACTGAGAAGGACAACCTGATAAAGCTATATCAATCATCCAAAATCATCGAGAATCTCATCAGTTACCGACGATAAATGGATGACGTGTCTGGACTCGGCTACGATATGGTCAAGCACACTGGAATTCCACCCGCAACCTTTATCAAAGCTGGGGATGTCACGGTTGCCAAACCAAATACTGTTGAGTCTGCAACTCCCCAACTTAATCCAACCTTCACGTCACATCAAGTACCTACAGCACAACCTGCTAAGGGAACTGCAGCTGAGAAAGAAAAAGGAGCTGTGGTTGGAGAACTGAAGAATCCATCGGTTGGGATAACAACCGAGGGGGAATGTTCCAGGACTCAGAAGAGGAATCAGAGACATCGGAGATACAATCAGAACCGACCTCAAAAGGGATGGAATCAACTGAACCGACAAGGATTCAACCATCAGAGTCAACATCGGTTCCATTATCAGAACAACCAGAAGTTCCATCAGAGTCAACCATTGTGGAACAGTTCCAACAACTGCGGATATTCATACCAGAACATGAATCAACAACCGGGCATGAACTGCTGTCATCGACAGCCAGGACTATGGAATCAGACTCAACCACAAAGATTCCAAAATGGCGTCCGACCTCATCTGCAAAACCAAAAGGGTCAGAAACGTCAACAAAATAGGGGGAACGCCTCTCGTCCTAAAGCCCACAATGGGAGAAATCATTCTCCTCCCAAGAAACAGAACGTCAACAATAACAACAAGCCTAAGGATGACCGAGGTGTTGTTATAGTTGATGGAGAAGGAAAGATTATTTGGAATGACAAATCTATCCGAATCTACAGGGAAAAACGACCCACAGTTCAAGGGGGAACTGGTTCTAACCCTCCAGGACCCAACTAAAATTGGGGACCTAAGCGTGTTTCTCTGTGCAGGAGTAGGAGGAACAGCTGAGGAAGAATAAAGCATCACATACCATGTGGGTGATGGACAGTTGATGCTCGAAACACATGACAAATCTGAGGGATTTGCTTGGGAGTTTCGTGGAGAAAGAAGGACCATCTGTTACCTTTGGTGACAACTCAAAAGGTCACACCAAAGGCTACGGTACCCTTGAAACCAATCACGTGTCTATTTCCAATGTTTCATATGTTGATGGATTGAAGCATAACTTGCTCTCCATCAGCCAATTCTGTGATAATGGTTTCTCTGTCAAGTTTGATGCGCAGGGCTGCAGGGTCAAAAATGTCAGAACAAAGCAAGTCATATTGTTGGGAAATTGATCCCCAATCGGGAATGTCTACTATGCAGATTGGAATAGTAGTCCTCCTGAAACCTGTCTGTTATCAAAGAGCAGTTTAGATGTGAGCTGGCTGTGGCACAAAAGGCTCAACCATCTGGATTTCAAGACAATGAACGGCCTTGCGAGACAGGAACATGCAAAGGGTATTCCGAACCATGTGTTTTCGCCAACACATATTTGCAGTGCGTGTCAGCTGGGAAAGCTCGCTAGATCCTCATTTCAATTGAAAACGATTCCATCAACCGACCGAGTATTGCAGCTGATCCATATGGATCTCTTCGGGCCTGTTACTCCCAAGAGCATGAATGGTAACGAATATACACTTGTTGTTACTAATGATTTCTCTAGGTACACGTGGACCATTTTCATGCGTCACAAGAGTGAAACCTGAGATGAGCTACCCAAGTTGATGGATCGGATATCTAACCAACAAGAGATGAAAATCATTTCTATCTGATCAGACCGTGGAACCGAGTTCCTCAATGAAACCATCATCGAATAATGCGAGAAGCACAAAATCACTCATCAAACATCGGCTGCTCGTACTCCACAACAGAATGGAGTAGCCGAGCAAAGAAACCGAACGCTGAAGGATGTTGCTACATCCATGTTGACAAGCTCAGCTCTGCCAAAGAGATTTTGGGCCGAGGCAATCAACACAGCATGCTACACCCAGAACCGGTCTCTTCTGACCAAGCGGTTGGGAAAGACTTCATATGAACTATGGAGACGCAGGAAGCCTGATATTTCATATTTTCGCGTTTTTGGTTCTAAGTGTTATATTCACAACAATGGGAAGACTCAGTTAAAAACTTTTGACGCCAAGGCTTCAAAGGGCATATTTCTTGGATATGCCGCTGGGATCAAGGCTTATAGAGTTTTTAACAACAGTTCTCGTGCTGTGGAGATAACACCTCATGTTAGTTTTGATGAATCTACTGTTGAGTGCAGGGAACAGGCTAAAGGACAACAAGTAGATCAACATGTTCCACCAGCTCTCACCAGATCGCAGGTTCTAAGGCAGAAGAATCTGGCTGAACCATTGGTATGGGCAACCGAGGATGATGATCCTTGTTCCTCTGAAGATGAATGTGAGGACCCCAGCTCATCTCAAGGGAGAACTTAGCTGATGTTACTCCAACTGCATCAGCATCCGAAGCCCAACCTAGCCCAGTTTGAAATATTATCCATGTTAAGGATCCAGACTCAACGGCAGATAAATCACCAGTTCTGAAGATCCTAGCATCTCCCACAGCTCAGGTTATCCCATCCTTTGAAATCACGGAACCGCCACTGTTGGAAGAAGAAGGAAGACGCAACAAGAGATGGTATGAAGATCACTCCAAGGACAACATCATCGGAGATCCAGCCGAAGGTGTGCGTACTAGGAGCAGAGTTGCAAATCCAGATTCAGCTGAGAAAGATTCCAGCACTTACGCCCAATATGCTGAGGAGTTGGCAGTTCTTGAGGAATTCGAGCAAGCAGGAGATGTTGCCATGATTTCATGTTTCGTAGCTGATGTGCCAGAACCGAAGCATGTTATGGAAGCTCTCAACTGTGTTCATTGGACAACAGCCATGCAAGAAGAGCTGAATGAATTTCTACGCAACTGTGTATGGGAGTTGGTAGAAAGACCAAATGGTGTTAAAGTCATTGGATTAAAGTGGATTTTCAAAAACAAGAGAGACGCCATTGGATTCATCGTGAGAAACAAGGCAAGGTTGGTAGCTCAGGGATATTGCCAACAAGAAGGAATTGATTTCGAGGATTCCTTCGCGCCTGTTGCAAGGTTGGAAGCCATCCGAATATTTCTAGCCTATGCAGCATTTCACAAATTCAAGGTTTATCAGATGGATATGAAGTGTGCTTTCCTCAACGGTGATATTAAGGAAAAAGTTTATGTTGAACAACCTCCTGGTTTTGAGACTGGTGATGGAAGAGTGAATAAGTTGAAGAAAGCAATCTATGGATTGAAGCAAGCACCTAGGGCTTAGTATGACACTCTCTGTGGTTTTCTTCTGAACTCGGGGTTCAAACGAGGGTCAGTTGACAAAACACTGTTCACCATAAAAGTTGGAGAAGACATACTTGTTGTGCAAATCTATGTCGACGACATCATATTCGGTTCCAAGTCGGAGGAGCTGTGCGAGAAATTCTCAACTCTCATGAAGGAGAAATTCGAGATGTCGATGATGGGTGAGATGAATTATTTTCTTGGGCTACAAGTGAAGAAGTCATCAAAAGGGATTTTTATTAATCAGTCCAAATATACAAAGGAGCTCATCGCAAAGTTCGGTTTGCAGACAAGTAAAACCACAAGGATCCCGATGAATACTAACTGGAAGATTGAACCTGGATCTGAGAGAAAACTCGTGGATGCTAGTAAGTATAGAGGGATTATTGGTTCTTTGCTATATCTAACCGCCAGTTGGCCAGATATATCTTACACGGTTGGAGTGTGTGCTCGGTTCCAAGTTCAGCCAAGGGAAGCACACATATTAGCAGCAAAGAACATCATTAAGTATCTGAAGGGTACTGTAAATGTTGGGTTGTGGTACCCAACTGACGACAATATCCAACTATCCAGATACTCAGATGCTGATCTAGCCGGAGATCGGTTGGACAGGAAGTCCACATCTGACACTATCAGTTCATGGGAAGCAAGCTAGTTTCATGGTTTTCCAAGAAACAAGCATGTGTTGCCACTTCTACAACTGAGTCAGAGTATATAGCTGCCGGTAGTTGTTGCATGCAAGTGTTGTGGCTCAAGCAACAGCTGAGAGACTATGAAGTAGCAACTGGACAGGTTCCCATCCATTGTGATAGCTCAAGTGTCATTGCTATCTCTTTGAATCCTGTTCACCATTCTCGGACGAAGCACATTGACATCCGACATCATTTTATCCGAGATCATATTAAGAAAAAGGATGTATTTGTGGAGAAGATTCCAACTGAGATTCAGAGAGCCGATATCTTCACCAAACCTCTAGCCGAAGCACGATTCAAGATGTTATGTGATCTCCTTGGATTGTTGGATCCATCAGATGAGGAATCAGCCGAGGTGAAGAGATAGATATCCATCTGAGGGGGAAGCTCAGATGAAGGGGAAATCTTAGATGTGGATCGCCATCCGAAGACATTAGACGTCAGCTGAACAGACGAACTCGAGTCAGCTGATGGCATGCCGCAACATTGGAACACAGCTGATTCCGACATCAGCTGGCATGTATCATTTATGGCTGCAGATGTTTTAAATGAGAATGTTTGAAATAAATTCAAACATTCCTGAGCATGTCAGATAGATTAAAATAGTCATCATAGCGCATTTAATGTAAAGTACGGCTGAACATCAATAGCCTTACTTTATAGTGCGACTAGGCTGACACAAAAACAGTTCACCTTCTCACGCGCGCATGTTGGAACTCGGAATGTGACATCAGTCAGAGTTAGTCAACAGTCGCGAGATCTCAGCCGTTGATGGATTCATGTCATTCAATCTTGGCCATCTATTTCAAACGACCTACTAACCTATAAAAGGCGGAAAATCAGGAAGTGATTTCTTACCTTCTATACTTGTGTTTGTCTGAGTAACTGTTCATCTTCGTCTCTGATTTTGTTTCACCATTTTCGACTAAGTTCTTCTTTTCTTCTCTCTATATATAAACTTCACTGGAATACATATTGGCACCGAAAGCTTCATCACAAGAAAAGAAGATGGCATCATCAGGACCAGCTCTTGTCCCTTCAACGTACGAGGAATCATATGATATGATGATATCCAGAATCCACTTCGAGCAGATTCTGTCAACAGAAGCACTGGACTCACCGGTGTTATCCCCTCTCGCCGATCTTCTCAGGGATAATCGCCTTCTTGAGTGGGCAACGCTCTTTCCCACCCACCTACTCAGGCGACAGGTCGAAGAATTCTACATGAACCTGCAATACGAACAGAGAGTAGGCCTCGTTTCAGAAATCTCATGTCGACAGCACGACGTCCCTGCCAGAACTATCCGCCGTGTCACCTTCCACCTACCGGTTTCCGAGATGCTACGCTCCATCATTCCACCGAATCTGACTGCCACGGATACCATCGAGAACATCACAGATGCAGATGCAGATCTATTTCTTGAGAATGCTCTTATCACTGCAGAAAGATTGAGGATCAACATGCAGCGAACAAAGTTGAAACCCGAGCATCGACTCCTGTTCCGATGTTGTATCCAAGGTTATCTTTGGATATAGCGGAGCTTTTGGAGATATCAGCCGACCCAAGCTCGAGCAGCTGATAGCTTTGGAGCACAAGCGCAACATCAACTGGTTCAAGTACTTCGAACACCAGTTGACAATGGAGAAGCAGAAGATTTCAGAAACTACAACTGATTCCGGAGAAAAATTGTTGAGTGCTAAGGGAACTCTCAATTTTGGAGTCAAAATCTCTGCCCTGATACTTCTTGCCACGAAGGATCAGAACATGGTGTGGGAAGACTGTGAGGAGACACCAGTTAAAAGGCAGATGCTGTTCCCAACAACCAAGAAAGCTCTTGATGTGATTCGGAGTGTCTACACTCCAAAAGACAAAAGGGAAGCTGTGAAATCAGCTGTGGAGAAAGATACAGCTGAGGAGCTGCCTCCAGCTGTCGGCCACCCTTCAAAATCGACAGCTGCACGCCGACTCAGAGATGAGTCAGATAAAGATAAAGAGGAAGAGCCTCTTAAGAAGAAGTTGAAGGTTCGTATCAAGAAGTCAGTTGCAAAACCAGCTGAGGAGGTACCATCTGAGTCGAATCACTCAGTTGATGAGGCTGTTTTCGAAATTGTTCCTCGCAAAAGTGGAATAAGGAAGGAGAGGTCTCCCCATCAAGATGGGATAGAAGGGGTGGAAACCGATCCGGAAGATGAGCCGAACATGTCCTCGGATGCAGCTTCTTCATCCAAGAAATCCAAAGATGTTCTATCCTCCCCCACGGCAGGAGCTGATGCCGTACAGCACAGACATGTTATCACAACCGATCAGTCAGAAATTCTGAGCTCCCCACTCGATGCCAACATTACAACCTAGTCAGAAATTCCGAGCTCCCCACTCGATGCCAACATTGCGACCTCTTCTTTGGCCAATTTTGAGGAAACTCTTGAACCTATTCCCTATGAAAATCTCTCTCCTTCCCCCATTGACGAAGAAGCTGATCGTCGAGCTGTCGCGCTGGAACATGAAGACAAGTTGGCATATTGCTTTTAGAAGCTGATTGGTATGTTCCCCGAGGCGCACGACATGCCCACCTTTGCCACACTCGGAACTGAGCTGTTGTATCAATTCAACATCATTTTCAGCCATTGGTATGTTAAGGAAGATACCATCCGGATACACAGCTGGAACCAGCTCAAGGCAGATGAGTCCCGTTTGAGGGAATACTTCAATTATACCAACCTCAAGGTTGCGTACAACAACAAGATCGCACTACTGACTCGCCGTCTGGATATCAGCAAGGCAGAAGGAAGAGACACAAGGGAGTTGACAGCAGATCGAGAACTTGTCACCTTCCTTGACAACATGCTGGCCAAGTCTGCTGAATTCGTAGATGATCTTGACGCAGCCGCAGCAGCAACAAAGCAGGAGAAAGAAGAACTTCAACAGTACCTGGCCAATCGCCCAAGTCATGGTTGCTGTTGAACAGCCAACACCAGTTGAACAACCAGCACCAGCTGAACAGCCAGCACCCTTCTCGGATGAAATATATGAGCTGATCGCAGAAAGAGTCAATCAGCTGAGGAAGGAGATGATAGCTAACATCCAGCTCAACCGCGAAGAACAACAGAAGATGATAGAAGCTCAGGATGAGAAGCATAGGAAGCTGCTGGAAGAACATGATGCGATAAAGATGAAGCTGGATGACTTCTCAACATCCACTAGCAAAGACATCAATGACTTGAGGAACAACAGTTCATGGAATCAAATCAGACCTGAACGTGTTCAAGTCCATCTCAGAATCCAATCTTGCAAAATCTCAAGAGACGCAAGACAAAGAATGGGATTCCCGATTCGAACAGAAATGGGCTGTGTTCGTCGCCTTTCAAACAGAAGTCACCGAAACCTTTGCTGCGATGAAGAAAGCTGATCAAGAACGTCGTGACAAGGAACTGGCGAAGAAGGTTGATGTGGAATGCACAGTAGATGAACTCTTCAACTGGATCCAGCAGGCTGAACAAAACCTCACTTCTCTGGATGGCTCAGTCGCAAACCTTATTGCTGATGCCAAAAAGGGAGAAGATGAGACGCAAGCTGAAGAAGATATGCCAGCCGGAAAGGAATCTCAGCTGAAGAAGACCGAGCTAAAGAAGACAGCTCCGAAGAAGTCCGCTCCGAAGAAGAAGCCAACCGACAAGAAACAAGAACAACTGAAATCTATTGTTGTCGGAGGAGAAGAAATGGCTAAGGACATAGAGCAGGCGAAGAAGTATGGAGTCTCCTACAACTCCATAGCCGAGAATGTAGCCGAGATCGATGCTGAACTCGACGGTATTACAACCGAAGAGTGTATTGCTGCTGCTAAAGCTATAGATGTCCCAGAGAAGGATTACATGAATCCAGAATGGGTGAAGAGATTTGCAGCCAACCAAGCAACAAGAGTAAACAAGTTTGAGGAAGAGCATGCCAAGGTTATCAATAACTTGGATAGAAATGTTGCCTCCCGCAGCCGACGACGCATTGAGAAACATCAAATGAAGGCTGAGGCAAAAATGAAGCAGCAAAGATTGCCGGGAAAGATCAAGCTCCAGGGACGCTTCAAGCATGTTGATAAATGGATGCTGAAAGAATGGAATGATGATTGGGAATCATTCAAACAAGATTTTGTGAATGATTTCTACTACAGGAAGGTGTTCGCAACTGAGGATCCAAGAAGAGCGTTCAAAGAAGCCCTAACCGAGCTTCACTCTAGGGATCCGTGCATGTATAGCCAGTTCAGACGAGCTATGAATGATGCAAAGCTGGATATGAATATCGTCCCTGTCCCTCAGAAGGTTACTTATCTTCCTCCATTCATTCCAGATACAAGAAATCCTAACAGGCAGAAGATCGCAGCTGAAGCCAGAAAAGTCTGTCAGGAACATGGAGTGGATATCTCGAAGGAGTCAGATGCCAAGAGAGAAATTTTTGTCAGGATTTTCGGAAAGTATGGGCTGAAGTATTAGCCGAGATAGAGTTTTTGAGCCACTGATGTAATTGATTCTATGCATATCTGTATAAACACATCAGTTGTGATGAAAACTTTCATCATATATCCGATTCATCTTGATGTACAATTTTCCAGTTGTCCAAGCTCTGAATCGCAAAGTTATTTCAATACCATGTTATAACTGTGCTATCCTTTTGATGTTTAATCTTATAGACTGTCTAGAATTTCAGCAGAGATTATAGATAGGTCGATGAGGTTTATATCAGTAGGGTTTTGGCATCATCAAAAAGGGGGAAATTGTTGGGAAATTTAGTAAAGTTTTGATTGATTCCAAAACTAACTGACCCCAACCGAGCAGATGTTTCCATATCCTAATGTTAGTATTTAGGCTCGCTATTTGAGCAATGTTCAGATTTTATCTTTACAGGACTCCAGCTGAAGACGGCAACATGGCTATACTCGGATAGAACTACAGATGGAAATTCGGATGTGGAACATCAGATGTAAGAATGACAACTGAGCGTTCAAGCCAACCGTTCGGATATGGAACATCAGATGTAAGAAAGACAACTGAGCGTTCAAGCCAACCGTTCGGATATTGAACATCGGATGAAAGAAAACATCTGAGTAATCAACTGTTCGTCAGATGTGACAATCCACCTGATCAGATGGAACATCAGTTGCAGGACTCAATCTGATAAATCGACAACATGAAGTTCAAGGCAACTGAGGGTTCAACTATTCCTCTTCAGACAGAATGTCAGATGAAGGTAGCGATCAGATGGAACATCAGCTGAAGATCACTCAGATGAAGATCAAACGTCTCAACCGACTAATCAATGTTGAAAGTCAAAGGTTGAAATTTAAATTTCAAATAGGAAGTCACGTGAAGGTTTGACGTTCTGTCACTACTTCATTTGGCCCAACACAAGGTTGTTTCAGAAGGAAAGCAGAAGTTTACAGTTGCCAAATCAGGAAAATCCGCAGAGATGAGAGACAAGCCATCGCTTTCACAGAACAGAGATCAACGGCTCTTCCAACGGCTAGTTGATCCTCACCGCCTATAAATAGAGACTTTCATTCATTCATCAAGACTAGAAGACACAGAGGAGACAGAAGAACGAAAGAACAACGATACTGCGCACAAGCTAAACTGCAATTATTCTCTTTCTAAGAACATCACCAGCTGAGAGTTCATAGAGAGTTAGAATCTGTCTTGGTGTTTTCGATCTTAGTTTGAGTCTTCATTTGTTCAAGCTTAGATCCTAGCTCATTTCTTTGATAGAGCTAGTAGTTGGAAAATCCACCCTTATATACATCCCCTAAAGAGGTTGTTAGGATTCTGCTCTTTCCGAAATTGAGTAGAAAGGTTGATAAGTACCCGCAAACTTATCTGTAAGATTGATAAGTACCCGCAAACTTATCTGTACGGTTGCAAAGCCCGCGTAAGCTTTGTGGTAGCTGTCCTAAAGAATTTGGACTGAGTTGTGTGGACTCACAACTCCCAGTGGACGTAGGAGTTCTCTCCGAACCACGTAATTCTTTGTGCTTTTGTGTTTTCTGTTTAGTTACTTTCTGCATATCTAACTGGCCATCTAACCAGCACTCAAAACTGCATCTTTACATTTCAACTGATTTGGTTGTTGACCGACCTTGCATCTGAGCGTGAGTTGTTTTATACGAGTTGTTTTTGTATCCACCACATTCTGCACAGCACCACTCTTCCAGCTGAGTTTTCTTACTCAGTTGTGATTCCAACTGAGTCTTCTTACTCAGTTGTGGTATTTTTCATGGGGTTGTTTTTAAAATTCCTATCTGGTATATTCCTCCCCCCCCCCCCATACACCAGAACTCGTATCGGGACCATCAACGATTATGTATTCGGAATTAAGATTGATCGGAAGATGATTGAGTTATGTAACTTGAATGTTTGAAGAACTTGAGAGCTTTAATGGAGGAAATGAAGAACAAGAGAGAGAAGAGAGAGAGAGGAGAGGTGGCGGCAATGAGGGGGGAGAGAGAAGAAGAAATGGTGAGGTGTTATGATATTTATCTCTTAAAGTAGGATAGAATCTAACAAGGGATGAGTCACACACATAGGTGGCGGTTTAAGGTAGGATTTTTAGTCGAAAATATCTCGTTTACGGGTCTAACACTGCGTATATAAATCGAGAAATTAATTTCTTAGACGGTTATGTTTTTGACGAAATCTAATTCGACCACTAGATTAGAAATAAATCACTTAGTTGGAAAGCATAATTCGATTTCCGAAATTCAAAGAAAAGTCGGGACGTGACAGTCCAAATTTTGCCCGGAAAAATAATAAAAAACTGACTTTCTCCATTAGACTCGTATCGCAGAAAAAGTGAATGTAAAGTCAGACGGTTTTTCGATCTGAGTTTTCGAACGAAAATTCTATCGGACGTGAAAACCCTAATACAATAGTCGTTCAACCGACTTCTGGAATTTATTTTCAGAAACGGATTTCACAATTAGTCTTAGAATTGAAAATCCTTAACTTAGGCGTGCAAAGCCTTAATTAATAATTAAATTTTTATTTTAGCGACGGAAGAAATATCTGGGGTATTACATCCTACCCCTCTCACAAAAAATTTCGTCCCGAAATTTGCATACCTTCTTCGAATAGGTAATGGTACTTCTCCTTCATCTTTTCCTCGAGTTCCCACGTGGCTTCTTCTTGCCCGTGGTGATTCAATAGCACTTTAACAAAAGGTATCGACTTATTTCTTAATTCTTGCTCTTTTCGATCCAAGATCGATAATGGTTTTTCTTCATACCTTAAGTTGGACTCAAGAACAACGTCTTGCTGGTTAATTACGTGCTTAGGGTCAAAGACATACTTTCGTAATTGAGATACGTGAAACACGTTATGGACACTTCCTAGACTTGGTGGTAAGGCCAATCTATAAGCAACAGGTCCTACTTCTCCAAAATCTCATAAGGTCATATAAACCTTGGTATGAGTTTACCCTTAACACCGAATCTAATGATTCCTTTAGACGGAGAAATCTTGAGGAAAATCTTATCCCCAATTTCAAAGCTAAGATCAGTTCGACGATCATCGACGTAAGACTTCTGTCGGCTCTGGGCTTCTTTCATTCTAACTCGAATCTGTCGAATGATCTCGATCATTTCACTAACTGAATCCGATCCTAGATTTTTCCTTTCACCTACTTCATCCCAATAAAGTGGTGATCTACATTTCCTTCCATACAATGCCTCGTAAGGCGCCATTCCTATCGTTGCTTGATAACTGTTGTTGTACGCGAATTCGACTAATGGCAAGATCTTTTCCCAATTCTCACTTCTATCCAATACTACCGTTCTTAACATATCAACGAGTATCTGAATCGTTCTCTCGGATTGTCCATCTGTCTGAGGGTGAAAAGAGGTACTAAAATTAAGTTCGGTACCTAACTCCTTCTGCATAGTGATCCAAAATCTTGAAGTGAATTTGACATCTCTATCGGATGTTATTGACTTTGATATTCCGTGCAGACGTACAATCTCACGGACATACAACTGTGCCAACTTCTCTGATCCATAGGTAATTGGGATTGGTAAAACATGAGCTGATTTTATGAGCCTATCGATAACTACCCAGACGACAGTATTTTCTCTCTTAGTCTTGGGCAAACCTGTCACAAAATCCATAGCTATATCTTCCCACTTCCATGTTGGAATACTTAATGGCTGTAACAACCCGTATGGTCTTTGGTGTAGAGCTTTCACTTGTTGACAAGCCAAACATCTTTCTACAAACGAGGCAACATCTCGCTTCAAACCGTTCCACCAGAAATTCCTTCTTAAATCTTGATACATCTTCGTACTCCCTGGGTGTGCTGTATACGGCGTATCGTGAGCCTCACTCATGATATCGTTCTTCAATTTGTCGTCTTCAGAGATACAAAGTTTGCCTTTGAATAAAATCGCATTATCTGGTGCTTCGGAAAAGCCGTCAGGTTTATCCGTTCTTATCCTTAGTCGAAGCTTCTCAATCGACTCGTCCTTTCTCTGAGCACTTATGATTCTTTCTCGTAAATTTGGTGTAGCTATGAGTGCCGCTATTTGGGTCGTTATCGTTTCAGGTGCATCAAGCACTTCTAAGTCCATTTTATCAAATTCTCGTACAAGAGTTTCTTCCTCAACAAAGAGACACCCTAGCTTGGTTGGAGTCTTGCGACTCAGTGCGTCGGCTACAACGTTTGCTTTTCCAGGATGATAGTTGATTCCGCAATCATAATCCTTGACTAATTCGAGCCATCTCCTTTGCCTCACATTCAATTCCTTTTGCTAGAAAAAGTACTTCAAACTCTTATGATCCCTAAAAATTTCAACCCTAACACCATAGAGATGGTGTTTCTAAATTTTCAACGCATGCACAACGGCTGCCAGTTCTAAATCGTGGGTTGGATACTCAACTTCATGAGGTCGAAGTTGTCTTGAAGCATAAGCTATCACCTTTCTGTCTTGCATCAATACACACCCTAATCCGTTCTTTGAAGCATCTGTATAGACCACGTATTCTTTATTCGCTTCTGGCAGAGCTAACACGGGTGCTGTAGTTAACTTTTCCTTGAGTGTCTGGAAACTTGTCTCGCATTCTTCAGTCCATTTATACTTGTTTTCCTTTCGGAGTAGTTGTGTCATAGGTCTAGCAATTGTAGAAAGTCCCTTGATGAATCTTCTATAATAGCCGGCTAAACCTAAGAAACTCCTAATTTCGTTCGGACTTGTTGGCGATTTCCAATCGCATACTGCCTCTACCTTGGCAGGATCTACTTTGATGCCTTCTGTTGATACTAGTGTCCAAGAAACATTACTTCCTTCAGCCAAAACTCGCACTTACTGAATTTGGCATAAAGTTTCTCAGCTCTAAGCATTTCTAACACTATTCTCAAGTGTTCCTCGTGTTCCTTCTCATTTTTGGAGTAAATGAGAATGTTGTCGATGAATACTAAGACGAATTTGTCTAGGTACGGGTGAAAAACTCGATTCATGAGATCCATGAATACTGCGGGAGCGTTAGTCAAACCGAATGGCATAACTAGGAACTCGTAATGGCCATATCTGGTTCAGAATGCAGTCTTAGGTATATCCTCGGGTTTGATTTTCAATTGATGATACCCAGATCTTAAGTCTATTTTTGAAAAGATACCTGCGCCCTTAAGTTGATCAAAGAGGTCTTCTATCCTTGGAAAGGATACTTATTCTTAAGGGTGATCTTATTTAGCTCTCGATAGTCTATGCACATCCTCATAGAACCATTCTTCTTTCTAATGAACAAAACAGGTGCTCCCCAAGGTGAAACACTTGGTCTAATGAAACCAAGATCTAACAACTCTTGCAGTTGGATTTTAAGTTCTTCTACCTCTTTTGGTGCCATTCTATATGGGGCTTTTGATTTGGGGGCCGATCTTGGTTCTAAGTCGATTGTGAAATCTACGTGACGGTCGGGTGGTAAACCAGGTAATATTTCTGGAAAGACGTCTTCATATTCGTTTACAACTTTCACGTCTTGAATGGTCTTCCTGGCTTCTGGTTCTCCAACTAGGTATACAAGATAAGCTATGCAACCCTTCTTCTTCATCAACTTCTTGGCTTGTAGGGCGGATATTATCGGTATCCTCTGCCCATCACAATCCTATGAAATTCTGTCGGCTCCTTTCCCGGGGGTTGGAAAGAGATTTTTCTCTCGTTGCAAAGAATCGTGGCATAATTCTCAGACAACCAGTCCATTCCTAGAATTATATCTACATCCCATATTATCATAACGTTCAAGTTGTTCGCTTTAACCTTACGAGTTCCAATTTCTAATTCTAGGTTAGAGCAAACGTGCGTGAAAGTAGTGATCTCTCCTGAAGGTGTAGCTACTCTTATAGCGTGCTCAGCTCGTACAGGTCTGATATCTAAGTTATCCGCACATGAACCAGCAATAAAAGAATGCGATGCGCCAGTATCAAACAGTATCTTAATAGGGGTATTATGAAGTTTACCCATACCTGCTAGGTTTCCCTTGCCCTTATGTGGCGCACTCTGTTTGATCGCACATGCCCTGGCATTCTGTTGCTGTTGAGCGTGCTGCTGGAACTGCTGCTGCGTTATCTGCTTCTGCGGCTATGCCTGAATCGCCCTCAAAGGCTGGGGCTGTCCATAGTGATTTTGTCCTGCCGCTTGTAACAGTTTCGGGCAATCCCTCTTAATGTGCCCCTTCTGCCTACAGTTGAAGCAACCTCCAGAGTTTGCTTGACAGATCTCGAAGTGTACCCTATTACACTTAGGACAGGCGGGAACAATCACTCTTCCTTGGTTATTCCCTCCTTGGTTGTTCCTTTGTTGCCCTTGTGGCTGACCTTGCTGGTTATTTCCTTTCCATGGTCCCCCTTGATTATGACTTTCTTATCATCAGGCACTACTGCCTCCATTTCTAGAGCTCGCCCTAGTACCTCGGTGTAGCTTAGTCCTCCATGACTAGCTAGCGCTATACCTAACTCATGCTTAAGTCCCCCACGGAACTTCTTTGCGATCTTATCCTCGGTATCTACCTGAGCAGGTGCATACCTTGACAACTCACAGAACTTCGCATCGTACTCGGTCACTGTCATCTTTCCTTGTTTTAAATTATAGAACTCAGCCTCTTTCTGCGCTCTATAGGTCTTAGGTACGTACTGATCGTACAATGCCTCCTTAAATTCTTCCCAAGTAAAACGAGCCAAGTGCTCCACAGGTATAACCTTCTGCCTAGCCTCCCACCAGTAGTCAGCTGGTCCAGAAAGCTGAAATGCAACGCACAACAAACGCTCTTCATCAGTACATCTGAGGAGTTTGAAGATTCTCTCAATGGTTCGTACCCAAAGCTCAACATCGCTTGGGTTACCAGATCCGTTGAATACAAGTGGATTTCGTTTGAGGAATAAGTCCTCAATATCACGACGGGGTGGTGGTGGAGGTGGTGATGGTGATGGTGGTGGAGGGGTATCTTGTCGTTCTTGTTCCTCTTCTCTATCATTTTGTGCTTGACGTCTACCATGTCCCCTGGGCCTACCAGGTCCTCTCCTGTTGTTAACTACTCTTGGCGGCATTCTTGAACTATAGGTAACAAGAATTCTCATTAGCATTTTGATTTTAAGCTTTCGTTTACTTACTAAACCTTTTTCCAACTTAAACAAGTTCAAGGAAAAGAAATAGATAATAACTTCGATACTAGCCCTTTAAACTTTTAACTTCCCAAGTTAAACCAGAATATTCATCTAAACTTTTCTTCTAATCGCGTTTGGAAGAAACTTTCACAAGATCAAAGCCCACTTACGGGTCATAAGTATATATATATATATATATATATATATATATATATACACGTCAAAAAGAGTACTGATTTTGCCCCTAACAAGGACTTATACAAAAAGTTAGACTGCAACTAGTCTAAACTAGGCTAACTGCCTATCTATGTACCGGGTGCACTAATAGGTTGCATCTCCGTATCTACTGGGAGTACTAGAACGGAAACGATTCATAAAATTTCGTATCCATGTAGAGTACTATAAAAGAAGTCTACTGATCCGGCTATGTACAAGAAAAAAAGAAACTTCTACTACTACGCGTCTAAGATGCTCTACTCAACAAGCTGCGGTCGAGTCACAACTGCCCTCTACGGCCTGCAACTCCTCGAGATCCTCCTCAGGGTCCTCCTCAGGGTCGTCCTCCATCGGATCCTCCTCCGGATCTTCCTCCATCGGATCCTCCTCTGAATCCGTACTAAAGACGAGTTGAAGTGCCTCGTCAACCCTCAATGTGGTGCCGTCTAAAAGTACAAGTGGTGGTGGCGAAGGCACGTCCGTAACAGTCCTCTCTGAGTCGTCCAAACTAGTCACTACTGTACGCTTCTTTAGGGGAAGAAGGTGCTCAGGGGATGGACTAGGCACGTATGCCTCTGCAGAATGGGCCCTGGATGGTCCAGCCTCGAACTGTCCTCGGACCCTCATCCACTCCGCACAAATCTCCTCAAGTGGTGTAAGAGAATATGGTAACTCTAGCATCGCAGCAAGCTCTGCGTCTATCTCTAAGTACCCTGCTCCGGGAACTATCTCCTCACTGGGTGCAAGTACTGGTGGCAACTCTAACAGTATGGCCATCTCTGGATCCATGGCAAATGGCTCAAGCTCGGGATCTATTGGAATGTGGAGGTAGGGAAGGTGCTCCTGAACCGGAACAGACCACATGAACCTACTCTCAAAGAAACGCCCGTGTACGGCTAGAGCAAATCCAGAAAAGTCGCCGGTCGGCTCGGTGTCGTCACCAATCAGTGCAAGGTGGTACCAGGCGATGTCGTGTGCCCAACCGTGCCACTCGTCGGGTAGCCGTATGATCAAATCGACTATTGCCTGACGCTCTGAAACAAAGTGCCGAGCTGCGTAGAAACGTGCAGCGAAGTCCCTGACTATCTGCCCTATATTATGGTTTGGGTCTACCTCGTAGTCGTGGTACTTGTCCAAGATCTCGTCTACCACAGTACGCTGTCTCAGGGGTTGGCTCTTCCTAGCCATGACACGTGTAGCAGGCATCCTACAAAGATTTTTTAAAGAGAACACGGATCAGTAACTGGTAGGATAATTAAAATATCTTAAGGAGTTCTTAAATTACAATTAGAATATTCCATTATTCAAATTGCAATACATAACCACTTAATTACAACTTATCTTAATCATCTAGCAATTTCAAGAAATTGCACTCGAACAATACACGAAGTAAAACCATTTCCCGTGATTTCTTTTCATCTTTTTTATTATATATCTTATAATCTTATTATCCTTTATTTTATTTCCTTAAAAGGAAACTCTTATGGCTTTCATTTAAAAAAAAAACAAGTCGACTCCAACGAGTCTGTGTTCATGTCACTTTACGCATGTGACATTCGTTTATTCACTTTGATTCCCTTTATTCTATCCTTCCCGATCCGATCGTCCCTTGAATATTTCAGAACCAACGTTTCTTAGAACGTCTATGTTCTCAAAGAATCGGAAAAGCCTTAGAATTAGTCTAGATTTTTATGCCAACAAAACATCTTAATCAAAGAAATTATAGCTCACATAATTTCACATACTTTCACAAAGTATAGTACTCATACTTTCACATAATTCACATAATATCACAAAGTATAACTCTTATACTTTAATCAACTTCATTCTTGGCACTTTTATTCTCAACTTATTTGCATACTTAATCAAAAATTCTTCTTAAAAGAAATCACACTTCTGAAACTCTTTCCTTTCTTTCTTTCTTTGGTTGAGTCGACGTATCGGGAGGTTGAGTTGTCGTCTATACTCTTAAACTTAGTATTACGACCTAACTTTACTTGAAAGAAGACTTATGTGTGGAGCATATACAAATACTCCATCTTATTACTGAAAGGAACTTGTATGCAGAGCTGAAACGACTGCTCTGATACCACTCTGTCACAGCCCCAAATCCCGAAGGATGGCAAAGCCGGTGTGCGACTAGGGATTGGATTAACAAAGCGGGGAAGAAGTAGGATAAATAAATAAACAGACGCAATAACTAAAGGAAATAAAATTTTGTTCGGTTCAAACTATAGAGGAAACTCTTACCTTAACGATTATGTATTCGGAATTAAAATTGAACGAAAGATGATTGAGTTATGTAACTTGAATGCTTGAAGAACTTGAGAGCTTTAATGGAGGAAATGAAGAACAAGAGAGAGAAGAGAGAGAGGGGAGAGGTGGCGGCAATGAGGGGGGAGAGAGAAGAAGAAATGGTGAGGTGTTATGATATTTATCTCTTAAAGTAGGATATAATCTAACAAGGGATGAGTCACACACATAGGTGACGGTTTAAGGTAGGATTTTTAGTAAAAAATATCTCGTTTACGGATCTAACACTGCGTATAAAAATCGAGAAATTAATTTCTTAGACGGTTATGTTTTTGACGAAATCTAATTCGACCACTAGATTAGAAATAAATCACTTAGTCGGAAAACATATTCGATTTCCGAAATTCAAAGAAAAGTCGGGACATGACAGTCCAAATTTCGCCCGGAAAAATAATAAAAACTGACTTTCTCCAGTAGACTCGTATCGCAGAAAAAGTGAATGTAAAGTCAGACGGTTTTTCGATCTGAGTTTTCGAACAAAAATTCTATCGGACACGAAAACCCTAATACAGTAGTCGTTCAACCGACTTCTGGAATTTATTTTCAGAAACGGATTTCACCGTTAGTCTTAGAATTGAAAATCCTTAACTTAGGCTTGCAAAGCCTTAATTAATAATTAAATTTTTATTTTAGCGACGGAAGAAATATATGGGATATTACAGCCGGACTAAAGAAGGAGGTTCGCGAAGAACTTAGCTGAGACCCAAACTCAACTAAGGGATCACACTCAGTTGTGACTCAAGGTTAGTTGGGACATCAACCCCAACTGAAGCGCGGACTCAGTTGGATAACAGCTCAGTTGACTCCACAACTGAACCACGCAACTAAAGGCATAGAGTTAGCGTGAAGAGAAGTTGTGTCCAAAGTCAAGACGTCTCGAAGCGGAGAAGAGAAGACGCCGAAGATGGAGGAGCTGTAGTCCAGATTTTAAATCTACTCGGGAGCACAAGTCAGCTGGAAAACTTTTCATAAATGGACCAACAACGGCGAAGTGCAAAAAGCATGGTCGCAGGTACTATTTTTGGAGAGTTACCAGTAAAGCATGTGGAGTGCCATGCCTTTGGCAGAGGTTAAACGGGTCTTTCCAACGGCTAGCTTGAGTTTTCCTATATAAATAGAGGTCTCCACAACAAGGCTAAATGGGAGTTGATACAAGTAGAGAAAAAGCACGCCAAAGTGCTGAGAGACAACAAAAAGAGTGAAGCAGCGCAAGCAACTTTTCACCTCTCTCTCTCTCTCTCTCTCTCGCTCCAAGTAAGAAGACTGGTGAAGAAGGAGGAGAGTGATTTCTCTCATGTTCTTCCTCCTAGCCTCTCAAAAGTTCCCCTTCCTATTTAAGGCTAGCGACATGGTCCTTGCTTGTTTTGTATCCCCTAATACTGGATACAGTTGCTTGGTGAATCTCAAATTAAGTTTGGTGCATGTTCATATTTTGAAAATTTTATGACACAAATTTGCAAATATATTTGTATTTTATAGATAATTTAGCTTGATCTAGAATTTGCAGTGAACTTGAACTTATGAATATATATTGTGAAATTGGGGATTGTGGATTGTGATTATGTAAATGCATGCAGTAGTCTCATGAATGGAAAATTAATTAGGTATTTTAATATCATTAAACTTTGGTTCATATGATATTTAAGAATAATGCATTTGAGATTATTTTAAATCAGTATAAGGTCAGTTGAATGGTTTTGAATGTAGGATTGAGTATGTTGCATGTGTTTAATCAGAATGGTGCATCTCATAGTTAAGTGCGAAGCACTTGAACTGTGATTCGTGTGATGTAACCTCATGTTTGAAGTTTGGTGCATATGAGTATTGCATATTGTGCATGTGTGTATACTTGATGGTACATCTGGATATTTCATGTTGTTTGGATATGCGAGGCTCATGTAGCTTTTGTTTTGTATATGAAAGGTTGGATGTTGGTAGAGTATGTGTTGTATCTCACTTAAAACTATGGTGAAACTAATTGGATACTCTGAAACATCTTATTTGTTGAAAAATGTCCAAACAACTTATTGTGCATCATCTTGTTGACTGCTTTTGAAGGGCATAATTTAAATGTGGTGCATCTCATCAGTGATTGTGGTGCATCTCATCAGTGAATTTGTTGCCTCTTAACAATATACATTTCTGGTTCTGTGTTTCTTCAGTGAGATCAAAAAAACAGAATGAGAGAAATCAAAATAAAATGAGGAATCGCGTAAAAGATAATGATCTGATGATGAATTCAGGAGTAGACTAAGGAAGATACAGTGAGCGAAGGGGAAGAGAGCATATATGTTCAAAAAATAAGGAAGAAGGGGTAATGAGAAGAATACAAGAGATTATTCGATGGACTTCCAAACTTGAGAATATGGACAAGTCATTATTCGATGAAATTCACAAAGCTGGCTGTTAGACTGAGAGGAGAGATGTCTGTTAGTTGCTTTATGTTTTAGACATATTAAATTTGTGTTATGGATATACTCGATATGTGTCAGTTTTTGATATTGAAATATTTTGTTAATATTTAATTGGATCATTTGAAGGTTAATATGATATTTTGTTTTTATCATATTATATTGAATAGTTCTGATGGTTTAATTTAAGTGTTGATTTATTCGACAATGAGTGTTGGTGCATTCACTATTGTGTTTATGGCAATAATAAAGTAGATCTTATGTGGTGCATCTTTAAAAGCAATATGGTGCATCTATCAAAGGTATATGGTGCATCTGGGATGATTTATAGTACACCAAGACTAGTTATGAAAAGGTTAAAATTAAACTTATTTATCAAAACCTAAAAGCAAAAACCTAATTAATCCATACCATCAAAACTCATTTATTATTAAATGAGTAATGCATAAATAATACATATATAAGTTTATGGTGCATCTCTCATCAGCATGTGGTGCATCTGTCATCAACATGTGGTGCATATGGAATAATATTTGTGGCACGAACACTGCTTGCATATTGTAATCAAATTCTGACCACATTACACTAATATAAGAAAATTAACAAAGTCTATCAAGATAAAAAAATATCAAAACATAGAATTACATATGAAGGTTGTTCCAAACGCAAATCATAACCTCTTGAGGCAAAAATATGTCAAAATAACATTAAAAAGTTACTAGTGCTTTTCTCTGTCACAATTCCGAGGATCATGATTTGACATTTCCTTACAATTGCTGCATCTTTTATTTTGGTTTGTTTGTCTTTTGTATTGCTGCCTCCTTTCTTGAAATCAATCTACTTCAACTTCCTTTTGTCTCTGGATCCGGAGGGTGGACCGAGATGTGGAATCGTACTACCATAAAAGTTGTCAAAGAAGCTTGAGATCATCACTACACTTACGAACGTAAAAATTAGTTTTCTTTTCCAAACTAACATCACTATCCAATTGAGGAACAAGATCAGTTAGATGCAGCACATACTATACTCACATCCAAACTCTCATATCCAAAACAAATCTTATATCATTCTGTGATATTCAAACAACATGAAATATCTAGATGCACCATCAATTCTATCCACATGCACAATATGAAACACTCACATGCACCAAACTCCATGTTTCGCCAAACATTCAAGTTACATTACACAAAGCTCAGTCCAGGTGAACACACATAACTATGAGGTGCACCATTATGATTACAGACATGCAACACATTTCTATACACACTCAATCACATAAGTCATAAATCACAGCAGATTTTGTCATTCCACACAGTCTACATGTGTTTTTCCAATCTATTTTTTTTTCAATCAAGTTAATTAAACTCATCACTCACAACAATTAACTCATCAGCACAAACAACACAATCAATATGAATTCGTTCATCTTTTCTATTTTTCAACTAATTTAAGCAAAGTAACAATCAATTCATTCTGCATTTGATAAACAAAACTAATCGACTCAATAGAAGAAAATCAGACATGAAATAATCAATCCATAATCACAAAATCAATGCATAATCACAAAATCAAGGAACTAGAATTTTCTACAGAAATAGAAGGTAAAAACCGATATTACCTGTAGAATTGAGCATAATTTCGAGATGTAATCAACCCAGAACCAAAATTCAGTGGCTAATTTACGAAAGACACAAACAAAACAGAAGAAAAAAAATTTCAAAATCAGAATTAAAAAAACAACGGTAAAGCTAAAGAAAATTCACGAAAATTAAGACTTACTTCTGGTGAATAATTGCGATAAATCGAAGAAATTGGGCAGAATTGGAGCTTCAGATTAAGTTGAGAAGAATGAAACACGTGAAATTGAATGAACAAGCTACACTAATAAATTAAAAGAATAAGTGAATTACTAAATTACTGAGTCACCCCTCCTTAACTTAAAATAAGTAAAACATGCTAGATTAGTATTAACCGTCGGATTTAGTGAATGGAAGGTAGAGATTAATACACATTTTTAGGATAAGATGTATTCTTATATGAACATAACTCTCTATATATATATGTAGGGTGTGGATCTGGTGAGAACCATTCCTTATATGAGAATTATGAACTAATCCCGGCCACTCATTTGTAAAAAAAGTGTGGTTAGAATTAAATCTACAATTTAATAGAAATTGGAAAGTACAAGACGAAGGGATAAATAAGGAATTTAACATTCTGAAACACATTTTCTCTCTCCCCCAGGTTCAATCACAATTCCTCTCTTTTCATCTTCAACCACCGGCGAAAATCAATTATCAGCCGCTGCCAACATCACCACCGCTTATCGTTGTCGCCGCCGCTTCCTCTCACTCTTTCTCTCTGAAATCATTGTAAATACCCAAAATATAAACCCCATGTTTTTCATCTTTTCCTCCCAAATTTAGCGAGAGATCATCGATCTTTGCTATTTCCTCCTTAGGCACACTGTTGTCGCTCGCTCTCAAACCTTCTCTATTCACCTTCTTCGGTGAGAATAGTCGTTGCCGTTCGCCCTCACGGCCAGAAGCTCTTGTTGTCGCCGTTGCCAATACCACCATGAACGCCTGACATCAACATCGACATCGTCGTCGGACTTAGTTTTCACGATGGATCCCTTTCCATGAAGAATTGCTGAAGTTATATACACGTTGTGTATTCTTTCAAGCCTTTGAACAGAGCTGGAGACGAATTGATGGCTCAATTTGAGGTTTTTCAGATGAGTTTTTGTATAATTGAAATCCTAGATGGTGGAGACGATGGCAGTCGGCTGGCGAATTTGGGGGATGGTGGGGAGGTAGTGGTGGAAAAGAAATTGAGTGTGTGGTGATGATTTATTAAAATTACACATTGTAATGCATAAAATTAAGCATTGTGATGCACAAATATCATATACGTAATACATTAATTGTGGTAGTCAGACTTTTTCTATTTTGTGCATTTACAGAATCATATTGATGCATCACGTAAGTTGTGTTAATGCATCATGAAATTGTTCCCAAAACATCAAATAATAAATACGAAAATAATGTACATAATGCATTAATTATGATATCATATACAGATATAAATACGAATACGATATACGTAATGCATTAACTGTATAAGTACACACTTTTATAAATTTTATTTGCTCTTTATAAACAATATGCATTTATGCATCACTTTGCGCTAATTTATGCATCACTTTGCACTATTTTATGCATCACGATTTTGCACCGCATAAATAAAAAATTACTATTCTAACCCTACTTAAGTAAAAGACATGGGATTGACCAAAAAAGTGGGTTTGACCAGTTAATTAAGAGATCAAATCATATCCATTGATCTTATAGGATGGATGGCTTAGATTGGTTCTTATTTCTCATATAAATAGGAGTTTCTATATGATCCTCTCCCTATATATATATATATATATATACATATGACCAATGACTATAAAAACACTATAAGAGAATTGCAACTCCATTAATTTGCCCGATACGTAAAAGGTATGGATATGGCTTCTTCTTCTTCGTCGTCTTTGTAATACCCCGTACATATATAACCCTAATTAATCATCCTAAACATGAATATGTGTGCTTAAGTACATTTAAAATGTTATTATATGTGATTATGTGTGATTCTATGAGATAAAAAATTTCGAGAATAAATTTTCTTGTGAAATTACCAAAATGCCCCTGAAGGGCAAAATAGTAATTTTCTCGTTTCAGAAACTCGAAACGAAGATGAGATGAGTTATATGAGTTTAAGATTGTGAGGTTTAGTATGAGTTCGAATTTCGGGTAATTCTGAGCCAGTTAACTTTTGGATGAATAGTAACTTTGACAGGAAAAGTTAACCCTCGGTCAACGGACCCCGATTTCAGTTTGATCAGCGTCATTGGAATTTAGAATTTATTTTGAGACCAATGATACGAGTTTGAAAATTTTCTAAGATCATTTGAGTCGAGAATAAATTTATTTTGAAAGCGCGACTAAAGTGAATTGTAACTCGTCGCGCCATTTTACGACTTTCTTCGTTTTTGAAAATTATATATAAAATTTGGGCTCTTTAGAACCCATAAATTATTTAATGAGTAATGGAACGAATTAGAGTGAAAATCGATGTCTAGAAAGTGCCGAGAAGAGGGAATAAAGTTTGACGTTTAAGAGGGATATATTATACGGATAAAATCTTTTCTATCGGAGAATTTTTATCTGATAAAAGCCAGATATTTATCCTCAAAGTCAGCCATCCTCATCCTCCCTCTCTCCCTCAAATCTCCCCCACTCTCATCTTGGTAAATGAAGCCACTCTCTTGTCCTTTCTTAGTTAATTTACATGCAAGTTTCCATTTTTCATTCATTTCATCTCTTCACTTCTCTCTCTCACTTCGGTCACCTTCTTCATTACACCATCTCTCTCCTTCATATTTCCTCCATAGATGCAGCAGCCTAAGCTCCATCATACCTCCATATTTTTCTATTACAATCAAGAAAACAAAGCTAAGAATTCAGATATCAAGATATGATCTTCTACTTCTTGTAGAACTCAAGTAAGAACAACTCTTTTCCTTTGTTCTTTTCCTTGGAGCTGCCGAGCTCTTATCATCATCATAACCTTGATTTTTCTTCAAGGAAATCGATGAAAAGGAAGCTAGAGAATCAAGAGATCAAAGTTCTATCATTTCTACTTTGAAAATTCAAGTAAGAACTATATTTTCCTTTCCTTCTTCATCCATAGCAGCTGCTGCTCCTCAAGCTCTTAACCTTCATGTTTTTCTTTGTTTTGAGCTCAAGAACAACCAAGGATTTGCAAGGAGTTGAGTTCCAATTCTTGTTCTTTCAAAAACTCAAAGTAAGATCAAGAAATCCTTGTTTTTCCCTCCTTTCTTGATCGATTATTGTCACACCCCGACTCTCGAGGCGCGACTTACGAACAACAATAAAACTTAAACAACTAACAATCAACTCAAACAAGGGGAACATGCTCGGGGAAAATGATAACGATAGATAAGGCAATCGAATTAAGCTTCCAAAAACATAATGAGGTAACATCCGAGCATTTCAACTTCACTTATAATAGAAATCTCATAAGTAACTCATGCTGACGGGAATAGAATTCCAACAAAAGAGAATGCGATATATATATATATATATATATATATATATATATATATATATATATATATATATATATACCAAATCAAGATAATTAGGTTCAACAAGCATTACGAGTTAACGAGCCCATCGCTCGGGAATACATATCAAAGAGTCAAGAATTCAACAAATACTCAAAGTCTTCGAGCACAATGCTCGGAATCAAGAACATGAGAATCAAAGTATTAGCATCAACAGACATTAATTCAAAAGGGTTGCAGCGGAAACTTGCATCAATACCCAACATCTGCACGTATGAAGACGTACAAATGCCAGTCTGATATCCAACTAGACTCAACCAAAGGAACCAAACCACACCACCAAATATCCATGCTATCGCCATCCAGTCAACCTGCATGTTTAGAAACACACGCAGGGCTGAGTACTTCGTACTCAGTGAACACAAGCCAAAACATTTGAATAAAGGTGCTTCTTAAAGCTATAACAATTGAACTTGCCTTGCCGAACATCACAAGTATATGAGTAGTTTTAAAAACAGTTTACTTGTGTATGTTAAAAACATTTTCATTTAAACAAACTGCGCAGTCAAATATCATATAATATAACAGTATGTATCATCTGTCACAAACCATCTTACTGTGTCGAGAAGTAGGCCTCCTTCTCAAGCACTGTGACCGGCCTAACCGAAGCAAGGCTCACAGTCACCTCAACATATACCACACGTGGGTTTCCTGCCTTTCACAGGATAATAACATCTTCATATAAACAGATGATAACACATACCAAACTTCAATAAAAACGACAAGTCAATCATATTTAAAATCATATCATAATACTCTATAGCATAACTAATTCTCATCGATAGTTTTGGTTCAGAAAAGCCCACCTGACTTCCGAAGATTTAGCTAGGCGGTTTAGGGCTATTTGTCCTCGCTTAATGATCCGTCCGGCTCGATCCTTCACAGTTCGACATTGATAGAAAAATAAGATACATGAAAGACGGACACAAAGGCGTTGGACTTAACTGAAGGACTTCTACTTGAGTCGTTTCTCTCTTCGCTCTAACTCTTCTAAAGGATCTCGCGTTCTCGTCTTTAAATCATTAACTCTACTCGAATTGGTTAACACTACTAATTAACGTTTTAACACTTTTCTCGCTTTAATTATTAATCGTCATCGTCTACATTCTATTACTCGAGCTTTCTTTCAAAAACTTTAATTGATTCTCAACTTAACAATCAATCATTCAACCATTTTGCATACAAAATAATTCAATTAACTTTCACATCATAACCAATATCATGCATTTAAACACTTATTTAATTATATAAGGAATTCAAATAAATCAATCATACTTCAAGACACATTAGCAATCATTCAATTTAGACATTAAAACCTAACTCGTTTATGCATTTCTTTTTATGAAGGCTCAAACCAGTTATTCTATTTTTGTTATTTTATAGATAACGCTTTGTTCTACATCCGTTATCTTATAAGATATTTTATAATCTTTACTCAATTAATATAAATTCTCTTTAATTATTATTAGCTCTTATGAAATTAGAATTTCTTATTCATTTCTAATTCGATTCTCATTTCTTAACTCGACTATTATTTTTCTAATATTTAACTCGGTAATTTTTCTCGGTTTATTTTTAATTTGTTTGGTTGAAAGCAACGTACTCAATTAATTATTTTTAATTAACTTCTTTCAACTTATTACTCGACATCTTATTCTATCATTATTTTCTTGATTAACTTATATGAGTATTTAACTTAACTCGTCTAGCATCTTTTCTTTACTCGATTAAAACTTTCTTTTTACTTCTTATCGATTAATTCTTTTTAAACTCGGTTTTCTCTATTCTTGCTTATCTCTTTAATAATTTCTTCTTTTCTTGTCTTTAACCTTTAAGCCATTTCTTACTTAATAATTTCTTTATCTTTTAATAAACATTTTTATTAATTAGTTCATTTTATTAGTTAAGTTATAAAAGATCTTTTTGTTGTAGTTTAGTAGAAATTCAAGTCTTTAAATTTTTATTCAAGAAAATTTATTAACATAAATTTATTAACATATCTTTTATGCATTTTTCATCTTTTAATCAATTAAAAGCTTTTAAACTTCAATCTTTTATCAAAAACTTCTATCTTTACTTATAAATTAAACCAATAATCATACATACATTGTAACACTTAAACATTCAATCTTTTCTATATTTTCACATTTAATTTCTTTAAAAACTTCAACATACAATCTCATTTTCTTAACTTAAACACATGTATGATTATACTAACATAACATACAATCATTTCATTGATCAAAACATCACTCAATTTATCAACAAAATCAACAAAATAATTTCTCCATTTTACATCAAATCACACGGCATTTATGCACCTTTTTGTGCAATTTATTTCTCAATTTTTCATGCATAATATCTCATTCTCAACATGATAAAAATGATAAATCAAGCATCATAATAACAATAACTCAAAGAATTCATATTTTTCCTATTTTTCCTAATATTTTCGGCATTAATCAATTTGTTAGGGTTTTGATTTCTTTTTCTTCTCTTAATTCACCGATTAAAATCTAACATTCGATTCTTGTAACGATTTCTTCTCACTCGATTAACACATGCACATCCTAAGTTTGCCTAAACATAATTTAAATAGCATGCATGCATAGTTTCTTTCTTTTAGGACTTAGAGATATACATATTTACAACTAATCAAATGAATTTCATATTTTTAATTTAAAAGGAATTCTTCTCCTTGGCTCTTGGAATTGAAATGGATGGAATTTGTAGCTTCAAAGCTTGGACTTGAAGGGAAGAAGGAAGTCTTCTTGAATCCTCAAAGAAAAAGAATAACATGGAATTAATCATCCATTCCTTTTAGGGTTTAAGAACCAAAATGAAGAAAGTGTTGGATGATTGTTAAATTTAACTTCAAGAACTTGAAAGATATTTACCTTTTCTTGAGAATATGGATGAAATGAATGGAGGATGATACTTTCTACTTCATTTCCATGGATGAGGAGCTTGAATACATGGTTGCATGTAAAGAAAAAATCAAAGTATGTGTGAGAGAGAGAGAATGCCGAGAGTTGAGAGAGATTGAGAGTTCTTCTTTGTTGTTTGAGAGAGAGAGATTTTCGAATGAGAGAGGGAGAGATGTGTAGATGACTAAGTCTTCTTTCTTTGTCTTAGATGTAGGAATTTGAAATCCAACAAAAGAATAAATTGTAATGTTGGAAGTTGAAATTTGTTTAAAGTGATTGATAGATAGGATTGATGTAGTTTGCATGCTACTTTAGGTAATGCCATGCATAAGACATGATTATGGCAATTTGTCTTGAAAATTGAAGAGTGATGTGAGAGGAAGAGTGATGTGGCGTGAGGGAGAGAGGTGTGTGACACGTGTCTTCGTCGTGTCGTTACGGGTGTTAATTACCCGGTCGTAAAGGTTTTCCGGATAAAACGATTCGTATTAATTCCTTTTTATGCTATTAACGGGTCTAACTCTTCTCGTCTCACTTCCAACACTAAGCATCTCAATCCTATTTCACGTCTCAATTTAAAAGATTAAGGGTTTCGATCATTTTAGTCTCTTAAATCTCAAAGGAATTTAGTCGGCTTATTAATCCGTTTATTAATCCTTTAAAGATTAACTCCTCATTACTCTTCACAATTCTCGGATAAGTTCTTACCCTATCTCAGTGACCTTAAAAGCAATTCTAGGTCCAAAGATTCTAATTCAATTATACGCTAAGTTCATCGGCATAAATATATTTCTCGGCGATTAACATTACGCTATCTCAATCAAGTAAATTCTTCGGGATTTTTCTGAAAATTAAACTCATACTCATTTTCATATAAACAATTCAATAAGCATATCACATCATCATCATCTCAGATATATGACACAGATAAATTCACACAAAACTCACAAAGCATTCTAAACGTTCTACTCAACTCTCTTTGTTTAGAAAAGAAAAGTTTTACTCCTAAATTCTCATCTTTTAACTCACTCGGTTAATTATACGCTCTCTAAAGGCATAAAAGCTCGGGGTATCACAATTATATTCATGAGTTTAAAGAATAAATTTGATCATTAAATCCTTGAGTTTAATTCCATAAGTATGCATGATTCCATGTTTAAATAAATTTTCTTTGCATGGAAAAGAGAGAAGAAATTCAAGTTATATAAGTGCATGTATGTGCCGTGAGGTTCAAGAAGAAAATGAAAAATTTGTGTCTTAATTCCTATCATGAACTTGATGATTTCTATGTGTTCTAAAAATGATTCTAAGCATGCTATGATGAATTCTTGAAGAAGATAAATACTTATGCATAAAAATATATAAAAATTGAAGGTTTATGCCTTAAAAATGATTTTTATGAGTTTTGATTAATTTATTGAGTTTGATGCATGATATGAGATATATGATGATATATGGGCATGTTTGAATGAATAAAATGAAGAAATAAACATGTTAAGAAAAGATGACTTGGGGAAGATTATGAATAGTAAAATCTATTTTTAATATATATATGTTCTATGATGAATTTGAGAATGGATGTAATTAAATCAAGAGATGAGAAGCATGAATATATGATTTAAATTGAAGTATGAATTTATTTGAAAATATGTGTGTGAAACTGTGTGTGTGAGTATATGTGTATATCTATATGATTTTGTATTTTTATGATTTATTTGATTGATTGGGGTGGTTTAAAAATAAAATTCATTAATATCTATGGACAAAAACACCACCAAAGGAAAGAAATGAGTTTATATAAATACTTATATATATTTTCGTGAAATATATATAGAGAGAAAATTGGAATTTTAATTCCTATGAATTTTTGGAAGGATTGATGTTATAAAAAAAAATAGAGAAGAGATGAGTATGTTTTTAAGAGGAATTGAAGAAATAAAAATTTTATGCTCAAAATAAGAAAATATCAAACCAAAATAAATAAATATAAGAAATTGTGCTTTTAAGTTCTTAAGCACAAATTGATGATTTAAATGAGAAATAATAAAATTTAAATTATTGGAGTGAAACTATGGAATAAAATCAAGAGTTAATTATCTAAGGGGAAAATTCCAAATTATTCGAACCATATATAGGCTAAGAAGAAAAGTTTTGATGATTTTGAGCTTAAAAGAGAAAAAATGAGTTGAGAAAAAGAAATTAGAATTTATTTGAGTATAAAGAAGTATTGAAAATGAAGGAAATAAAGTTCTATGGAGAAACCCCAAAATAATCGAATAAAATGAGGTACAAATATAACTTTTGAGTATTTGAGATTAAAAGATGAAATTAATGGAGGAATCGAGCAATTGAAATGTTTATAAGTTCAATAGAACTTTGAATTAATAAAATCGAGTAAGAATTGAGATGATTCTCAATAACTCGAAATTAATAAAAGAAAGAAATTGATAATTTATGATTTTGAGTTTATATGGATCAAATGATGTTATACGACATCAATTAGAGTAATTTTGAGTATATTAGAACTTCAAATTATTGACAAAAAGCAAGGATAAAGAAAGTTAATAAGTGCAGTAAATTTCCAGAAAAAATGGATGAGATTTCATTGAGTAAAAGATGTAATCGATGTTATTAACAGAAAATTGAGAGAAAAACAAGTATATTAGCCACTTGAAAGGCTCAATTTGGAGTTCATATGATAAAGTTATGAAAAATCAACGATTTTCTAATTAAAAAAGTTTAAGCATAAATGAGCAAATAAAGAAATGTTTGAGCTAAAAACAATAAAAGAAAAGTAACGGGACTTGAATCGAGCAAAAACGAGTTTTAATAAATAAGATATAAATGATGTCGAGGAATAAAAGAGAAAAATAATAGAATTTTTCTCATTGATAAAGTCAAAAATCAACATTGAACGAAAAATCGTTCAAAAGAAATTATTTTGAGTAAAATATGAGAAAATAATAATTTTCCAACTAAGAAGAGAGATTTTATCCAAGAAGTCGGAATAAAAAATGGAATTTAAAATTTAATTCATTGAATTTTTCTATAAAAGACAAGTTAAGTTTGATGAAAACCGAGAAATATTATTTTAAGTTGAAAAACGAGTAATATGGTTTATCTGAGATATCCGTCTGAGAATATTTGATGTGACTGTGAAATGATACAGTTGTGAGTGTAGTGTGAAATGTGCGATCGAGAATAAATCTCGTATTTGTTTGAAAATAATTAATTTGATTATATTTAAAGAAATAATAGACTTTTTAATAATTGAGTGCTCGATTATATTTATTAATGATGAAAATATATGCCAAGAAGTTTGTTGGTACAGTATTTGGATAGAAATTAAGAATCAAGCGTTTGAGGAGTCAAGTTGAGAATTTAGACGAGTAAAAATCCGTTAAACGACTTAAGTTTCGCTGTTTTCCAAAAATGCAAACTCGCCCTTATATAATATTATTTTTGAAAGGCGCAAGTGGAGTGAAAAAGTAAGATGGCGAGCAGAGAAAGAGTATTGAGTTAAGCCACATTCCATGTGGGCTTTCTGAACTGAAACTCAACGATGAATGCGCAATTTATTTTTATAAGTGCGCTTAAATTTAAAATTAATTAACTTGCCTGAGTTTTTATGTTTTGGTATGCAATCCTCTATTTTATGTTATGTGATGAGAATGAGTCCTGTGGACGCACGGGATGAGATCCTGTTCAAAAACGGGACAATACATGCATTAGATTAGGTGACCGTGAGCCTTGTTACAGTCTAGCCGGTCGTAAAGTAACTGTGAGCTTTGCTTCGGTTGGGTCGGTTATATAAAGACTGTGAGCTTTGCTTTGATTGGGCCGGTCACGGTGTTCGAGGAGGCCTACTTCTCGACACCACAAAACGACGAGAAGCGTAGAAGGATTCGTACCTGAGAAAAATGATTGCAACCGATTTCAAAAAACAATGAAAATGTTTTAAGCTGCCACAAGTCGTAAAATCTTTTAAATATTATTTATCTAACACTTGTGGTGCAGTTAAAGAGGCAAGTACAATCATATAGCTCTAATGACCAAGGTTTCAAAATATTTTTGGCATGTGTCCACTGAGTACGAAGTACTCACGCCCTGCATGTTATTTCTAAAACGTGCAGGTTAGCTCGGATGAAGAAGGTTGCGGTGTGCTTGGGTGGCTCATTGTTAATAAAATCCAAAATTGAAGTTTAAGCTTGAGGTTATGTGTCTTCACACATATAACCTTGGGATTTTAAGTCGATATTTATATTCTGCTGCAACGTCATTTATTTGCTATATTCGTGCCTTTCATGCTCGGTCCCAAAATTCAATGAGCCCGTGTGCTCAAGCAAAACCATTAAATCCTTTCTGAATTCCATTCAAAATGAGTTTGAATTTTCTAACAAATCATCAAATCTGCTTCATCACCAGTTGGCGATTAAAAGCTTAAAAATTTTGGCCCACTTTTCGAATGCAACATTTATTAATAACCAAACTTAATTCCTTGATGAGTTCAACATCCATAATCTTATCAAATGTTCGTTACTTGGATAGGTATCTCATTGATAACTCACATTATTGTGAGCTTGAGTTGGGAATTGAGATTATCCCTAAGTCATCGAGCATGTTTTATAAGTTAAAGTTCAGTTGTTTTACCTCACTACCCCTTATATTCTAGTTGTTTCAATACCTAAGAGTCGGGCTGTGACAGTCTTCTTCAATTGGCCGTTTATCTATCTTCTCTTAATTCTTAATCGCTTGGATTATCCTAAAAAATGAGAATAGATCTCCAACATACATCTATGGGTGATGGAGGGTCAATATTTGACCTAGTCAAAGCGGGTCAACCCGTTCACTTTTTTTTTTGAATTGTCACCCCAGATGCACCACATCATGTATTCATATGTACCACACTATATAATGAGATGCACCACTATGTGCAAATGCACCGATTTTTTTTTTTGATGATTTTTTATTTTATTTACGATCATCTCATATGCAACAACACATCATGTATTCATATGCACCACACTATATAATGAGATACACCACTAAGTGTATTGAGATGTACCGAATTTTTCAACTTTTTTTTTAATTTTCAGATTTAAATTTCCCCCATTTTTTGTTTGCTTCTTCGTTTTTTTATTTGCCGCTTCTTCTTTGGTCAAGATTCGAGTGAGGGGAGCCGAAGGCTTCGGAGCTAGCCGAAAAAGTCCAAATTGTTACCCGACAATTATCCTTATATTAGTAATAGGAGCGAAGGCGGAGCCGTAAAATCGGAGCCGAAGGCAGCCAGGAAAAAGCATTTGTAAAAAAATGAAACTGAAAAAACAAAATCTGTAAAAAAAACTAAAAAAAAAACCGAAAAAAATCGGACAGGCACCGCAATGTGTAACCAGATGCACCATAGTGTAACTAGATGCACCACACAATGTAACTAGATGCACATTATTTTATGAAAAAAAACTAGTGCATCTTAATGCACTTAGTGGTGCATCTTGTTATATAGTGTTGTGCATATGAATACATGATGTGGTGCATATGACCTGACCGTAATAAAAAAAATCGAAAATTAAAAAAAAAATGAAAATCTAGTGCATCTCAATGCACTTAGTGATGCATCTCGTTATATAGTGTGGTGCATCCGTGTAATACCCTGACTATTTTCTACAGTCTTTAAAAATGAAAGTTAATACTAATAATGGCTTAACACGCCTAAGATCATGAATTTCAATTCTAAGATTTGCGGTGAAATCCCTTTCCGAAAATAATTTCCAGAAATCGGACGAATGACTACTGTATTAGGGTTTTCGCGTCCGGTAATTTTTTTCGCCCAAAAGCTCGGAATTAAAATCCGTCAGAATTTACATTAACTTTTTCTTCGATACGAGTTCACCGGAGAAAGTTAGTTTTTATGATTTTCCGGACGAATTTTGGACTGTGATGTCCCGACTATTTCTCGGATTTTGAAAAACGGATTAGGTTTTCCGAGTACGTAAATTATTTCCAATCTAACGGACGAATTAGATTTCGTCGAATTCGAAACTATCTAAGAAAGTATTTCTCGACTTTTAAATCGACGTTTAAGAGCCGGAAACGAGATATTATCGTCAAATTTTTCACACCAAACAACCCCTAACGACTCACCACTACTTTTGTTAGATATTTTTCTTAACTTTATGACTAATACCATGACTCACCACCCTCCTCTCCTTTCCTCTCATTACCGCCAGCACCATCACTTCTCTCCCTCTCATTTTTTCTTCATCATCTTCCATTAAAGCTCCACTCCAAGCTTTCCTCAAGTGCTTAACTCTTTCATCCACCAATCAATTCCAAATCCGATTTCATATTACGCAAGCTAAGAGCTTCGTCTATCATTTGAACCGAGCAAAACTTGTTTTCCCCATTTTATTTTTTTTCGAAAATTTAAAGAATGAAATAGCATGTTGTCCTTTGATCGAATCATGTTCTACGATGTTTAGAATCGAGTCCTATGGATGAATTAGAGAAAGAAATCAAGAAAGCCTTTGTTCTAGGGTTTACCGATTTTGGGGAGAAATTGGGGCTTTGATCGTAGCTCGATTTCTTTGTCGATTGAATGATAGATTAGTGTTCCACATGACACTCTATGAATTGTTTTAGATTTTTCTAAAAATAAAATTCGAAACCTAAGAGACGAAGAAGACACGATTTAGGATAGTAAATGTTATGATATGCTTGATTGTTTAATGGAAATGAGATATACGGTGTATGAGGATGACTATATATTTAATCGAGATTTTTTTAAAAATAAAACGAAAAATGTAAGAGACGAAAATGTGTCGATAAGTTAGAGCTCGTTGACGTTTTGATATTATGATTTGCATGTTAGTAATGCTCGTTAGATGATAATCGTTGTCGTAAAATTTGAACGAAAACGGAGAACGTAGAAATTTCGTTAAGAGACGAACGATGGACGATAAGTCAAGATTAGATAATAGTTTGAGGTCATGATTTATGTAATTATGATTCTTGATAGATGATGAATAAGATTGTAGAATTTGATTGAATTCTAATGACGTTGGAATTTTGGTAAGAAACGAAACAACGATCCTAAGTAACGATAGAAAAGACGAGTAAGAAAAGTAATTAGATATTAATGATCGTTATTGTTAAATGAACGAGTTTATAGTTGACGACGTGTTCATCCGAGATATGAAATGATGAGTTGTAGTTGAAATTGAGAAGTTAGGTTTTGGAAATGTGAAATTGAAATGGTATAGTAATTGCGTAGTTAATGAGACGAGGTTTTAAACGTTGAGGTTATAAATGAGAAATGAAAAGGAGTTCAACACGTATGAGGATACGTGTAGACTGCATTGAGTCAGGAATTTTCGTGGAAAATGAAGTGGAATAACGTAAGTCGAACCTAGGAAGTCGTGCGCCGAGTTATCGAGCCTTAGGGTTAAACTCGGATGTTTTGCAACGTTTCACGGAAACTGCAATAACTTTTAACTCGTTTATCGGAATCCGCGAATTGGAGAGTAAACTAGACACCCGTACCTTTCTTTTGGTATAAGATTTGTAGCCTGTTTCGAAATCCCCTCTTCTGGGTGGTCTTACTGACCTTGTGCAGTGAACTTTCAAAACATAGTTTCTTAAGTTGATTTCTTTTCAACAAAATTTCATTCGATCTTTTAAGTCGTTACAAGCTATCGGCTATCATTATTTACTGACCTAAGTGTCAAGTACAGGACCTTTTGAGTGCCAAACGAGATGTGTTCGTATCTCGTTTCTGTTTGACTAAAGGAGTTTAGATTAGCGTGCAAAGGCCTTAAAAGCTTAAAAAACATAAAAGACTAAATCGTTTTCGATTTCGATTTCCGTTTTCTTTTGTCGTCTCAACGACTTATCGAGGATATATTTTATATACGATGAAGGAGAAAGTCAGCATAAGGAAAGGACGGAAGATTGAAGAACGGAAGCACGTTTAATAGTTCTGTAATCTATAAGGTGGGCTTTCTATTATATAACAAATAAAGTGTGGGTTTTTCCACAAATCGAAAGTGATTTTTTATGAGCTTTGATTACTGTGGTTTCAAAGGGATAATCAGGCATAAACTGTTTTGTGTTTTATGTGAGTTCTCTTGTACCTTTCTGAGTTAGCCATCGTGCTTTCCAGAATTATGAGTTAACCATTAGGTGTTAACTAAACGATCGGACTTTGAGACTAGCTATCCAAAGTTAGTGTACTTTGTAGCCTGTGGTATATGTGGTATCCTGTTGAGGGGTAGCCAGGCACGGTGAATTATGACTGGTCAAGATTTGAACGTAACATCTATGAAAAATGCTCTGCAGAGCTAACCTTTATGAAAATGAGAACGAAAATGTTTAGTAGGCACGGGCTCTTAAAAAGAAAAACCCCAGTGCGCTATAGATATGAAATGCCTGTTTTTATCTATACTTATGATTATGTTTTCGACAACGTGCCCACTAAGTACTATTGTACTTAGCCCTGCATATGTTTTCTAAATGTGCAGGTTGAAGCGACGGGAGCGATGACGGTTGAGTTAGGAGTTGTCGCTAGGGAAGACTGTAGTATGTAGATTACAATTCTGCTGCCAAACTCTAGACTCACTCATGTAATTATTAATATCACTTTTGGGTTTAAGTTATGTACTTATAACTTAGAATCTTTCGAGACCTTGTTCGAGTGATCCTTCAAGATCAACTCTGTCTTTTGCTAGTGAAGTCTCGTTCTTAGAATTTTTTGTCTTTAATGTTATGTTTATTCATTACTCCCCTTTCTTTCCCACTTCTTTAATCCAATCCCAGTCGCACCCCGGCTTCTGCCGTTCCTCGGGATTTGGGGTTGTGACAGAGTTATATTAGAGCAATCGTTTCTGCTCTGCATACAAGTCTTCTTTCAAAGTAGTCAGATAGGGTATTCGTTCATACTCTATACCCCAGTCTTCTTTCAAGTAAAAGTTAGGTCGTAACACTAAGATTAAGAGTGTAGACGACAACTCAACCTCCCGCTACGTCGACTCAACAAAAGAAAGAAAGAAAGCAAGAAAGAAAGAAAGAAATGAAAGAATTTCATAAATGTGTTTTCTTTTAAGGAAAATTTTTGAATAAGTATTAAAGTCGAGAATGAAATAAAAGGTGCCAAGTAAAGAATTGTTTGAAAGTATAAGAGATATACTTGAGATATTTTGTGATTATGTGATAGTACGAGTACTATATTATGTGAAATTATTTGCGCAATAAATTCTTTTAAATTGAAAAGTTTGTTGGCACGAGAATCTAGACTGATTCTAGGGATTTTTCCCGGTTCACTAAGAACATAGACTATCGTTCTAAGGACTTCCCGATTCCTTGAGAACATAGATGCTTTAAGAAGTGTTGGATCCAAATGATTTCGAAAGGAGATCGTAAAACGAGAAGGACTTTTATAGACGAATGTCACGTGCGTATAGTGACATGAACAAAGACTCGGCAGAGTCAATTTTTGTTTTTGTAATTAAGAGCCGATAAGAATTTCTCTTCAAGGAAATAAGATAAGTAATGATAAGGTACGTTAATTCTGTACCAAGTAAACGAAAGAGACGAATGTTACTTCCGTAAAAGTAACATAAACGAAGTCGTTTTCAGTTGGAGTTCGCCTCGTTTGAACTTCAAGAAGAGATTTGTTTTAATTATCGAGAATCAAGTACGAATCTTAGTTAATTTCCAATGATCGATCGATTCCAACGACGACTAGAACTTGGGTTCTAAAGTTATTTCTCCAGTAATTATTCCATTTCCTTTTTGGAATTTGTTTCATAATTCATAATTGAACGAAGAATACGACGAGTATGAAATTCAAGTGTCGAGAAGGACCGAAAATTTCTTTGGAAATGAATGTTACTTTTGAATAAGTGACATAAACAAAGTAGACGTACTTTGTTTTAATAAGTGAGAATCGTAAAGAAATTTTCTTCAAAGAAGAAATAATAAAGAAAGAAAGTAATTAAGAATAAAGAATAAAGAAAGTAAAAAAGAAATAAGTAAGAAGGTGATAAGAAATGAAGTAAGTAAGTAAAATGAATATATAAGATAAGGAATGGAAATAAAATCTTGAAATTTTATTTCTATATATTGTTTACGTGCAATTTTCCTTGAAATTGCTAAGGTATTTAAGATAAGTTTGTCGGTTTAAGTGGAGACATTACAATTGAATAAGGAATATTCATTTTGTAATTTAAGTATTTACGTAAGATAAGTTATTTTCCAACCTGTTACTGATCCGTGTTTCTTAAAATTTTTGTAGGATGGCTTCTAGTAGTGACATGGCTCAGGAGAGTCAATCCCCACCACACGTACTTAGGCAGATCAGTTATTGGATAGGTACCGAGATTTCGAGGCAGACCCGAGACACGATGTAGGACAAATAATTAGTAACTTTTCGGCAGTTTATCATTCAGCCCGACATTCTATTTCAGAGGGTCGGGCTATTTTCGACTTGATTAGACGACTACCAGAGGAATGGCATGGTTGGGAGCATGATACGGCATGGTACTATCTTGGGATGTTTGGCGATGATGTAGAGCCGACATGAGATTACTATGTTCGCTTTAGAAGTACACGAGCGTTTCTTTCAGAGCAGGCACATAGCAGCATATCCCATTCAGGCGCATCCTCCCTACACTCACTTCCTGGCAGATTCAGACTCAGGGCATGATGGGATAGGTCCAGAGATGGCTGCACAGTTAGAGATCCTTCCAGTGATTGGACCTAGTGAGAACACGGAGGAGTTAGTTTTAGAGGCAGAGTACCTGGTGATTGACGCAGAGACAACTGATAGGTTAGGGTTACCTACTCCTTTTCTACCCGAGCCTTCTGTGAGAATTCGGGGACCATTCGAGATAGAACCAGGGTACTTAGAGACAGACGAAGAGCTTACCGCCCTATTACAGTTACCATATCCATACAGACCCCTTGACGAGATTTGCTCAGAGTTGGCCAGAGTCAGAGCAGAGTATGAGGCAGGACTGTCCAGAGTCCGTTCCAGGGACGAGTACGAGTCCGGTTCCGTTCCAGAGCACCTTCTTCCTTTGAAGAAGCGTACAGTAGTGTTTGATGACGATTGTTTGGATTCAGACTTAGAGGAGATTGGTTCAGAGGCACCATCACCACCCCCACTTACACTTCTTGACGGCTCTACTTTGAGGATTGATGAGGCACTCCAGCTCATCTTAGGTTCAGAGTCAGAGGACGAAGATCCGGAGGAGGATCCAGAGGAGGATTCTGAGGAGGATCCGGAGGAGGACACGGAGGAGGACTCCAAGAGTTTATAGGCCGTAGAGGGCAGTTCAGACTAGACCGCAGTTAGTTGAGCGGAGCATTAGGGACGCGTAGTAGTAGTAGTGGTAGTCCTTTTGTTTTGTACATAGTCGGATTAGTAACTAGTTTTTGTAGTACTCCAATGGATACGAAGTTTTATGAATCGTTTCCGTTCTAGTACTTCCAGTAGTACAGTAATGCAATATGTTAGTGCATCCTGTACAGGTAGGCAGTCAGCCTAGCTTAGACTCGTTGTAGTCTAGTTTTTGTATAAGTCCTTGTTAAAGGCAAAACTAATATTCTTTTTGATGTATATATATACATGACTCGTGAGAGGGTTTTGATCACAAGAAAGTTTCTTATGAATCGTATAACTAAACCAGAATGTCAAATGAACTCGTGTAACGAGAGTTTAATTTAACCTTGAAGGTTAAAAGTTGAAAGAACTAGAATCGAAGTTAATATTCATTCTCTTTTACGTGAAATTGTTAAGTTGGGAAAGGGATTAGTGAGTAAATGAAGGCTTAAAAGCGAGTGCTAATGAGAAAATTTTTGTATCTTATAGTTCCAAAATGTCGCTGAGAGTTGTTAACAACCAAAGAGGACCTGATAGTCCTAGATGATCTGATAGAGGTCAAGAACAACGTATAGGCGAAGAAAAGCAAAAACATCAAGTAACCCTTCTACTTTCCCCACCTCCACAACAACGTAACATTGAAGATTTATTCTTCAGATGAAATCCACCAGTTTTCATGGGTCTAGTAACCCAAGTGATGCTGAGCATTGGGTACGCTCTATAGAAAGAATTTTTGAGCTTCTTAGATTTAGTGATAAGGATCGCCTAGTATGTGTTGCGTCTCAGCTAGCCGGACCAGCTAAATACTGGTGGAAGACTAGACAGGAAATTATGCCGGTAGAGCAAGTGGCTCAAATCACTTGGAATGGTTTTAAGGAGGCATATTATGATAAGTATTTATTCGATCAAGTGGAAACTGAAGAGGAAATAGCAAGAAAATTTCAAGGAGAACTTAAGTATAAACTGGGAATAGCATTGGCCAGACACGAAGGACTGAGCTATGCAGAACTATTAGGACGAGTCCTAGAAATAGAGGCAGCAGTGCCAGATAAAGGAAAGAGGGTAGTGCCCATATCAGCAACAACCCAGACTTCAACCCAAAACCTTTCCAACAATAATATTAACTATAAGGGAAAAAGGAAATGGGAAGAAAGTAGCAGTGATTGTTACCAGCGCCACAACAATCAAGGGAAACAGAGTAGAAATCGGCAGGGCTTTCAGCAGCCAAATAAAGATAACAGCTATGGTAAGAAGACGTGGCAAAGGAATAAACCACAAAGAAATAAACAATCAGGACAAGGGAAGGGAAATAATCTACAAGGATAGCTTCAAAGGCAGCAAAGGAACAGTTTCCAAGGAGAAATCAATGTACCTACCTGTCTTAAGTGCAATAGGATGCACTTCGGTAATTGTCTAGCGAACTTTGGTGTTTGCTTCAACTGTGGACGTAAGGGCACTTTAAGAGGGATTGCCCAAAACTGTGGCAAGCGGTAGAACAGGAACAGGATGTTCCTAGTTGTTCTAATTGTAATAAGAAGCATGACGGTGTTTGTCAAGCATACACGAGTAATTATTTTAAATGTGGGCAGACGGAGCATATAAAGAGGAATTGCCCAATGCGGTTTCAAACGGTGGAACCAAACCAGTATGACCAGTCCCAACTATTAAACGCAATCCCAGCCCAGTCACAGCAACAACTGACACAACAAAAACAGAATGCAAGAGCATACACGATTAGGCAGGAGAAGCGTAATGAAGGCAAGGAAAATTTGGCAGGTATTGGACGAACATCTTAAAATTTCTCTGTCATGATTTTGCCTCATACTAGAGCTTTATACCCATTTTTTCAGTGCCTATTGACACTATCGAAGTAAGACTAGAGCGCGCTAATCATGAAATAAGAATAATCACACCTTAGGAGAAATTATCGTCACTTTATTAAGTTTTTCTTAAACATAGAATTTAACTTAGGGTCTTTTTAAGATCATAGCAAACAATCAGAAAGTAAAATAATGTTCGGTGTAGATATAATCTTAGGAATAGACTAGTTGATTGAGAATTACGCTATGATTCTCTGCAACGAGAGAAAGATCTCTTTTCGACCCCCGGGTAGAGAACCAACAGGATTTCATGGGTTTTCAATGGGTAGGAGAGTACCAATAGTATCCGCCCTACAAGTCAAGAAGTTGATGAAGAAGAAAGGTTGCACCGCTTATCTCATATACCTAGTTGGAGAACCAGGAGCCGAGAAGACCATTCAAGACGTGAAAGTTGTTAACAAATACGAAGACGTCTTTCCAGAAATTTTATCTTGTTTACCACTAGATCGTCATGTAGATTTCACGATTAATTTGGAACCAGGATCGGTTTCCAAATCAAAAGCCCTATATAGGATAGTACCGAAAGAATTAGAAGAGCTTAAGATCCAACTGTAAGAATTGTAGACCATGGATTCTTTAGACTGAGTGTTTCACCTTTGGACTCACCAGTTTTGTTTGTCAGAAAGAAGGATGGTTCTATGAGGATGTGCATAGACTATCATGAATTAAATAAGATTACCCTTAAGAATAAGTATCCTTTGCCAAGGATAGAAGACCTTTTTGATCAGCTTATGGGCGCAGGAGTCTTTTCAAAGATAGATTTAAGATCTGGGTATCATAAATTGAAAATCAAACTCGAGGACATACCTAAGATTGTTTCCAAACCAGATATGGCCATTGCGAATTTCTAGTTATGCCATTTGGTTTGACTAATGCTCCCGCCGTATTCATGGATCTCATGAATCGAATTTTCCACCCATACTTAGACAAATTTGTTTTAGTATTCATCGACGACATTCTCATTTACTCCAAGAATGAGGAAGAACATAAGGAACACTTGAGAGTAGTCTTAGAAACGCTTAGAGCCGAGAAGCTTTACGCCAAGTTTAGTAAGTGCGAGTTTTGGCTGAAGGAAGTAATGTTCCTTCGACACATCGTATCAGCAGAAGGCATCAAGGTGGATCCTCCCAAGGTCGAGGCAGTGCACGATTGGGAATCGCCGACAAGTCCGAACGAAATTAGGAGTTTCTTAGGTTTAGCCGGTTATTACAGAAGATTCATCGAAGGATTTTCAACGATTGCTAGGCCTATGACGCAACTACTTCGGAAAGAAAACAAGTATAAATGAACGGATGAATGCGAGAAGATTTTTCAGACACTCAAGGAGAAGTTACCCACAACACCAGTGTTAGCTCTGCCAGAAGTGAATAAGGAATACGTGGTCTACACAGATGCGTCGAAGAACGGATTAGGTTGTGTTTTGATGCAAGATGGAAAGGTGATAGCTTACGCTTCACGACAACTTCGACCTCATGAAGTTGAATACCCAACCCACGACTTAGAACTAGCAGCCGTTGTGCATGCACTGAAGATTTGGAGACACCATCTCTATGGTGTTAGGGTTGAGAGGTTTACAGACCATAAGAGTTTGAAGTACTTTTTCGAGCAGAAAGAACTGAATATGAGACAAAGAAGAGGGCCCGAATTAGTTGAGAATTATGATTGTGGTATCAATTACCATATAGGAAAAAGCTAAGTGTAGTAGCAGGCATGCTGAGTCGAAGGACTCCAACTAAGTTTAAATATTTCTTCATCAAGGAAGAAACACTTATACGAGAATTCGAGATGAAGAATAGAGAGGTGCTCAATACAACTGAAGCGATAACAAGCCAAATAATAGTAATCATAGCTACACCAGACTTACGAAAAGATTACAAGTGCCTAGAGAAAGGACGAGTCGATCGAGAAGCTTCGACAAAGGATAAGAACAGATAAACCAGACGATTATTCCGAAGCATTGGATAATGTGATAGAAATTAAAGAATGGACTTAGTATTCCTGATGACAACAAATTTAAGACTTAAGAAAAGATTCCTGGTAGAATTGATCGAAACGAGATGTTGCCTCGTTTATAGAAAGATGTTTAGCTTATCAGCAAGTGAAAGCTTTACACTGACGATCATACGGGCTGTTATAACCGTTAAGTATTTCTATGAAGAAATAGGAGAAAATTTTTGTCGTTTATCAAATTGTTATAATGATAGTTATTAAGCTACGATAAGTATTGTGCCTTACAAGGCCTGGTAGAAAAAGAAGTTTCAGATAACTGTCTTATTGTCATAAGGTAAGTGCAAGAAAGAACTTAGGACCAGCTACGGTCAGTGAAATGATCGAGATCATTCGATAAATTCGTGTCAGAATGAAAGGAGTTTAAGGAAGATGAAAGTCTTACGTATATGCGACAATCAGAGCAAAAGTTCGAAAAAGGAGATAAAGTTTCTTAAGATATCTCCATTAGAGAGACCGTTAGATTCGTGTCAAGCATCAGCTTAGACAAATGATTTAGATGATTAGTGAATATCTTGAAAAGATAGTTTCCAATATGGATAGTTTCGGCTTTGTTGCCAAGTTTATGAAATGTTTATTATATGTGTATCTCATTTTGAGAAGATGTGTGTGTTTGATTCTACACACATAGTTTTGTCAGCAAGACGTTGTTCTTGGAACTGACTTAAGTTATGAAGAAAGACCGCAATCGATCTTGGATCGAAAAGCGTGAAAGTTAGGAAGCAAGTCGATACGATTAGTAATACTGTTATAAGATCATCACGGGCAAGAAGAAGCCCCGTGAGAACTCGAAGAAGAGTTGAGGAAGGAGTACCCCGAACAGTTTAAGAAGATAAACAAATTTCGGGACGAAAGTTTTCTTAAGGGGGGTAGGATGTAATACCCCGACTATTTTCTACAGTCTTTAAAAATGAAAGTTAATACTAATAATGGCTTTGCACGCCTAAGGTCATGAATTTCAATTATAAGATTTACGGTGAAATCCGTTTCCGAAAATAATTTCCAGAAATCGAACGAACGACTACTGTATTAGGGTTTTCGCGTCCGGTAATTTTTTTCGCCCGAAAGCTCGTAATTAAAATCCGTCAGAATTTACATTCACTTTTTCTTCGATACGAGTTCACCGGAGAAAGTTAGTTTTTATGATTTTACGGACGAATTTTGGACTGTGATGTCCCGACTATTTCTCGAATTTTGAAAAATGAATTAGGTTTTCCGAGTACGTAAATTATTTCCAATCTAACGGACGAATTAGATTTCGTCGAATTTGAAACTATCTAAGAAAGTATTTCTCGACTTTTAAATCGACGTTTAAGAGCCAGAAACGAGATATTATCGTCAATTTTTTCACACCAAACAACCCCTAACGACTCACCACTACTTTTGTTAGATATTTTTCTTAACTTTATGACTAATACCATGACTCACCACCCTTCTCTCTCTTCCCCTCATTACCGCCAGCACCATCACTTCTCTCCCTCTCATTTTTTCTTCATCATCTTCCATTAAAGCTCCACTCCAAGCTTTCCTCAAGTGCTTAACTCTTTCATCCATCGATCAATTCCAAATCCGATTTCATATTACGCAAGGTAAGAGCTTCATCTATCATTTGAAACGAACAAAACTTGTTTCCCCCATTTTATTTTTTTTCGAAAATTTAAGGAATGAAATAGCATGTTGTCCTTTGATCGAATCATGTTCTACGATGTTTAGAATCGAGTTCTATGGATGAATTAGAGAAAGAAATCAAGAACCCCTTTGTTCTAGGGTTTACCGATTTTGGGGAGAAATTGGGGCTTTGATCGTAGCTCGATTTCTTTGTCGATTGAATGATAGATTAGTGTTCCTCATGATGTTAATTGACTCTATGAATTGTTTTAGATTTTTCTAAAAATAAAATTCAAAACCTAGGAGACGAAGAAGGCACGATTTAGGATAGTAAATGTTATGATATGCTCGATTGTTTAATGGAAATGAGATATACGGTGTATGAGGATGATTATATATTTAATCGAGATTTTTCTAAAAATAAAACGAAAAATGTAAGAGACGAAAATGCGTCGATAAGTTAGAGCTCGTTAACATTTTGATATTATGATTTGCATGTTAGTAATGCTCGTTAGATGATAATCGTTGTCATAAAATTTGAACGAAAACGGAGAACGTAGAAATTTCATTTAGAGACGAACGATGGACGATAAGTCGAGATTAGATAATAGTTTGAGGTTATGATTTATGTAATTATGATTCTTGATAGATGATGAATAAGATTGTAGAATTTGATTGAATTCTAATGACGTTGGAATTTTGGTAAGAAACGAAACAACGATCCTAAATAACGATAGAAAAGACGAGTAAGAAAAGTAATTATATATTAATGCTCGTTATTGTTAAATGAACGAGTTTATAGTTGACGACGTGTTCATCCGATATATGAAATGATGAGTTGTAGTTGAAATTGAGAGGTTAGGTTTTGGAAATGTGAAATTGAAATGGTATAGTAATAGCGTAGTTAATGAGACGAGGTTTTAAACGTCGAGCTTATAAATGAGAAATGAAAAGGAGTTCAACACGTATGAGGATACGTGTAGACTGCATTGAGTCAGGAATTTTCGTGGAAAATGAAATGGAATAACGTAAGTCAAACCTAGGAAGTCGTGCGCCGAGTTATCGAGCCTTATGGTTAAACTCGGACTATTTTGCGACGTTTCACGGAAACTGCCATATCTTTTAACTCGTTTATCGGAATTGAGACCCGAAAATTGGAGAGTAAACAAGATACCCGTACCTTTCTTTGATATAAGATTTGTGCCCTGTTTCGAAATCCCCTGGGTGGTCTTACTGACCTTGTGCAGTGAACTTTCAAAACATAGTTTCTTAAGTTGATTTCTTTTCAACAAAATTTCATTCGATCTTTTAAGTCGTTACAAGCTATCGACTATCATTATTTACTGTCCTAAGTGTCAAGTACAGGAACTTTTGAGTGCCAAACGAGATGTGTTCGTATCTCGTTTCTGTTTGACTAAAGGAGTTTAGATTAGCGTGCAAAGGCCTTAAAAGCTTAAAAAACATAAAAGACTAAATCGTTTTTGATTTTGATTTCCGTTTTCTTTTGTCGTCTCAACGACTTATTGAGGATATATTTTATGTACGATGAAGAAGGAAGTCAGCATAAGGAAAGGACGGAAGATTGAAGAACGGAAGCACGTTTAATAGTTCTGTAATCTATAAGGTGGGCTTTCTATTATATAACAAATAAAATGTGGGTTTTTCCACAAATCGAAAGTGATTCTTTATGAGCTTTGATTACAGTGGTTTCAAAGGGATAATCAGGCATAAACTGTTTTGTGTTTTATGTGAGTTCTCTTGTACCTTTCTGAGTTAGCCATCGTGCTTTCCAGAATTATGAGTTAACCATTAGGTGTTAACTAAACGATCGGACTTTGAGACTAGCTATCCAAAGTTAGTGCACTTTGTAGCCTGTGGTGTATGTGGTATCCTGTTAAGGGGTAGCCAGCCACGGTGAATAATGACTGGTCAAGATTTGAACGTAACATCTATGAAAAATGCTTTGCAGAGCTAACCTTTATGAAAATGAGAACGAAAATGTTTAGTAGGCACGGGCTCTTAAAAAGAAAAACCCCAGTGCGCTATAGATATTGAATGCCTGTTTTTATCTATACTTATGATTATGTTTTCGGAAACGTGTCCACTAAGTACTATTGTACTTAGCTCTGCATATGTTTTCTAAATGTGCAGGTTGAAGCGACGGGAGCGGTGACGGTTGAGTTAAGAGTTGTCGATAAGGAAGACTGTAGTATGTAGATTACAATTCCGCTGCCAAACTCTAGACTCACTCATGTAATTATGAATATCACTTTTGGGTTTAAGTTCTGTACTTATAACTTAGAATCTTTCGAGACCTTGTTCGAGTGATCCTTCGAGATCAACTCTGTCTTTTGCTAATGAAGTCTCGTTCTTAGAATTTCTGTCTTTAATGTTATGTTTATTCATTCCTCCCCTTTCTTCCTCGCTTCTTTAATCCAAACCCAGTCGCACCCCAGCTTCTGCCATCCCTCGGGATTTGGGGCTGTGACAATCCGAATATGTGAAGTGGTGCAAATGAGCTGACCCTAGAAAAAAATCGAAAAGCCAACGGGTTGACCTGCTTTGACCAGGCCAAATCTTGACTATCCATGTAGATATAATCAATGGTGGAGATTATATTTCCTATTTCTCACTTTAAAATCTCTTTGCATGGGTGTAATACCCCAGATATTTCTTCCGTCGTCAAAATAAAAATTTAATTATTAATTAAGGCTTTGCACGCCTAAGTTAAGGATTTTCGATTCTAAGACTAACGGTGAAATCCATTTCTGAAAATAAATTCCAGAAGTCGGTTGAACGACTACTATATTAGGGTTTTCGCGTCCGATAAAATTTTCGTCCAAAAACTCAGATCGAAAAACCGTCAGACTTTACATTTACTTTTTCTTCAATACGAGTTCACAAAGAAAGTCAGTTTTTATGATTTTTTCGGGCGAATCTTGGACTGTCTAATCCCGGCTTTTCATCGGACTTCGGAAATCGAAATATGCTTTCTGAGTATGTGATTTATTTTTAATCTAACGGTCGAATTAGATTTCGTCAAAAGCGTAACCGTCTATGGTTTTAATTTCTCGTTTTTATAACGTTGTTTTAGACCCGTAAAACACGATATTTCGACTAAAATATCTGCCCTAAACCGCCTATGTGTGTGTATGAGTCATCCTTGAGATATTTTTCACTTTATGGAATAGTATTAACATTAGCGCCCCCCTCCCCCCCCCCCCCCCCCCTCCTCTCATTTCTCTCTCACTTTCCTCCATTGATAGTCATCCTTCAAGCTTTTAAAGCTCCACAAGTCTCTCGTCTACCGATCAATCTTAATTCCGAGTCCATATTCGACAAGGTAAGAACTTCCTCTCTAGATTGAACCGAACAAAAGTCCTTTCCTTCAAGTCTTATTTTTTTCGAAATTTTCATGAGGAGAAGCATGATGTTCTTTGATTAATTCAAGTCATTAGATGCATAAAATTTGATTTTATGGATTGAAATCATGTAGAAATCACCCCCCCCCCCCCCCCTTTGAATATTAATATTACCGAAATTTTTAGAGAATTAGGGGTTTGATGTATTTCGATTTTTCTTTGAGGATTGATTGATGGATTCTTGTTCTATACGATGAAAGATTGATGCATGAATTAATTTAGAATTTTCTAAAAATAAAAATAAAAGTGTAAGAGAGAAAGAAGTAATGATTTGGTGTAGTATATGTTATGATTTGCATGTTATGATAAGAGAAATAAGATGTAGTATGTTTGAGGATGATTATATAATTAATCGAGATTTTTCTAAAAATAAAACGAAAAATGTAAGAGACGAAAATGCGTCGATAAGTTAGAGCTCGTTAACATTTTGATATTATGATTTGCATGTTAGTAATGCTCGTTAGATGATAATCGTTGTCATAAAATTTGAACGAAAACGGAGAACGTAGAAATTTCATTTAGAGACGAACGATGGACGATAAGTCGAGATTAGATAATAGTTTGAGGTTATGATTTATGTAATTATGATTCTTGATAGATGATGAATAAGATTGTAGAATTTGATTGAATTCTAATGACGTTGGAATTTTGGTAAGAAACGAAACAACGATCCTAAATAACGATAGAAAAGACGAGTAAGAAAAGTAATTATATATTAATGCTCGTTATTGTTAAATGAACGAGTTTATAGTTGACGACGTGTTCATCCGATATATGAAATGATGAGTTGTAGTTGAAATTGAGAGGTTAGGTTTTGGAAATGTGAAATTGAAATGGTATAGTAATAGCGTAGTTAATGAGACGAGGTTTTAAACGTCGAGCTTATAAATGAGAAATGAAAAGGAGTTCAACACGTATGAGGATACGTGTAGACTGCATTGAGTCAGGAATTTTCGTGGAAAATGAAATGGAATAACGTAAGTCAAACCTAGGAAGTCGTGCGCCGAGTTATCGAGCCTTATGGTTAAACTCGGACTATTTTGCGACGTTTCACGGAAACTGCCATATCTTTTAACTCGTTTATCGGAATTGAGACCCGAAAATTGGAGAGTAAACAAGATACCCGTACCTTTCTTTGATATAAGATTTGTGCCCTGTTTCGAAATCCCCTGGGTGGTCTTACTGACCTTGTGCAGTGAACTTTCAAAACATAGTTTCTTAAGTTGATTTCTTTTCAACAAAATTTCATTCGATCTTTTAAGTCGTTACAAGCTATCGACTATCATTATTTACTGTCCTAAGTGTCAAGTACAGGAACTTTTGAGTGCCAAACGAGATGTGTTCGTATCTCGTTTCTGTTTGACTAAAGGAGTTTAGATTAGCGTGCAAAGGCCTTAAAAGCTTAAAAAACATAAAAGACTAAATCGTTTTTGATTTTGATTTCCGTTTTCTTTTGTCGTCTCAACGACTTATTGAGGATATATTTTATGTACGATGAAGAAGGAAGTCAGCATAAGGAAAGGACGGAAGATTGAAGAACGGAAGCACGTTTAATAGTTCTGTAATCTATAAGGTGGGCTTTCTATTATATAACAAATAAAATGTGGGTTTTTCCACAAATCGAAAGTGATTCTTTATGAGCTTTGATTACAGTGGTTTCAAAGGGATAATCAGGCATAAACTGTTTTGTGTTTTATGTGAGTTCTCTTGTACCTTTCTGAGTTAGCCATCGTGCTTTCCAGAATTATGAGTTAACCATTAGGTGTTAACTAAACGATCGGACTTTGAGACTAGCTATCCAAAGTTAGTGCACTTTGTAGCCTGTGGTGTATGTGGTATCCTGTTAAGGGGTAGCCAGCCACGGTGAATAATGACTGGTCAAGATTTGAACGTAACATCTATGAAAAATGCTTTGCAGAGCTAACCTTTATGAAAATGAGAACGAAAATGTTTAGTAGGCACGGGCTCTTAAAAAGAAAAACCCCAGTGCGCTATAGATATTGAATGCCTGTTTTTATCTATACTTATGATTATGTTTTCGGAAACGTGTCCACTAAGTACTATTGTACTTAGCTCTGCATATGTTTTCTAAATGTGCAGGTTGAAGCGACGGGAGCGGTGACGGTTGAGTTAAGAGTTGTCGATAAGGAAGACTGTAGTATGTAGATTACAATTCCGCTGCCAAACTCTAGACTCACTCATGTAATTATGAATATCACTTTTGGGTTTAAGTTCTGTACTTATAACTTAGAATCTTTCGAGACCTTGTTCGAGTGATCCTTCGAGATCAACTCTGTCTTTTGCTAATGAAGTCTCGTTCTTAGAATTTCTGTCTTTAATGTTATGTTTATTCATTCCTCCCCTTTCTTCCTCGCTTCTTTAATCCAAACCCAGTCGCACCCCAGCTTCTGCCATCCCTCGGGATTTGGGGCTGTGACAATCCGAATATGTGAAGTGGTGCAAATGAGCTGACCCTAGAAAAAAATCGAAAAGCCAACGGGTTGACCTGCTTTGACCAGGCCAAATCTTGACTATCCATGTAGATATAATCAATGGTGGAGATTATATTTCCTATTTCTCACTTTAAAATCTCTTTGCATGGGTGTAATACCCCAGATATTTCTTCCGTCGTCAAAATAAAAATTTAATTATTAATTAAGGCTTTGCACGCCTAAGTTAAGGATTTTCGATTCTAAGACTAACGGTGAAATCCATTTCTGAAAATAAATTCCAGAAGTCGGTTGAACGACTACTATATTAGGGTTTTCGCGTCCGATAAAATTTTCGTCCAAAAACTCAGATCGAAAAACCGTCAGACTTTACATTTACTTTTTCTTCAATACGAGTTCACAAAGAAAGTCAGTTTTTATGATTTTTTCGGGCGAATCTTGGACTGTCTAATCCCGGCTTTTCATCGGACTTCGGAAATCGAAATATGCTTTCTGAGTATGTGATTTATTTTTAATCTAACGGTCGAATTAGATTTCGTCAAAAGCGTAACCGTCTATGGTTTTAATTTCTCGTTTTTATAACGTTGTTTTAGACCCGTAAAACACGATATTTCGACTAAAATATCTGCCCTAAACCGCCTATGTGTGTGTATGAGTCATCCTTGAGATATTTTTCACTTTATGGAATAGTATTAACATTAGCGCCCCCCTCCCCCCCCCCCCCCCCCCCCCCCCCCTCCTCTCATTTCTCTCTCACTTTCCTCCATTGATAGTCATCCTTCAAGCTTTTAAAGCTCCACAAGTCTCTCGTCTACCGATCAATCTTAATTCCGAGTCCATATTCGACAAGGTAAGAACTTCCTCTCTAGATTGAACCGAACAAAAGTCCTTTCCTTCAAGTCTTATTTTTTTCGAAATTTTCATGAGGAGAAGCATGATGTTCTTTGATTAATTCAAGTCATTAGATGCATAAAATTTGATTTTATGGATTGAAATCATGTAGAAATCACCCCCCCCCCCCCCTTTGAATATTAATATTACCGAAATTTTTAGAGAATTAGGGGTTTGATGTATTTCGATTTTTCTTTGAGGATTGATTGATGGATTCTTGTTCTATACGATGAAAGATTGATGCATGAATTAATTTAGAATTTTCTAAAAATAAAAATAAAAGTGTAAGAGAGAAAGAAGTAATGATTTGGTGTAGTATATGTTATGATTTGCATGTTATGATAAGAGAAATAAGATGTAGTATGTTTGAGGATGATTATATAATTTATTGGAATTTTTCTAAAAATAAAATGAAAATCGAAAGAGACGAAAATCCGTCGATAAGTGGAGATTTGTAATACCCCGGATATTTTCTTCCGACAAGAAATAATTTTTTTTTATAAATAATTAAGGCTTTGCACGCCTAAGTTAAGGATTCTCGATTCTAAGATTTACGGTGAAATCCGTTTCAGAAAATAGATTTCAGAAGTCGGTCGAACGACTACTGTACTAGGGTTTTCGCGTCCGATAGAATTTTTGTCCGAAAACTTAGATTGAAAAACAGTCAGAATTTACATTCACTCTTTCTTCGATACGAGATCACCGGAGAAAGTCAGTTTTTATGATTTTTCCGGGCAAATTTTAGACTGTCTAATCCCGACTTTTTCTCGGATTTTGAAAAACGAATTAGGTTTTCCGAGTATGTGATTTATTTCTAATCTAACGGACGAATTAGATTTCGTCGAATTCGTAACTACATAAGAAAGTTTTTCTCGACTTTTATATCGACGTTCTAGACCCGGAAACGAGATATTTCCGTCAAATAAATTCCCACCCAAACGCACCTTAATGAGTCATCATCCTTTGTAGGATATTTTCTTACTTTATGCTATAGTATTAACCTTGTCATCACCCTTCCTCTCCCATACATATTACCGCCCCCTCCCTATTCTTCTCTCCCATTCTCTCTCAAATTCCTCCATTAAAATCATCTTCTTCAAGCTTTCTCAAGAATACAAGTCTCCCGTCTACCGATTAATTTCATTTCCGAGATCATATTCCGCAAGGTTGGAACTTCTTCTATGTTATGAACCGAACAAAATCTTGATTCCATCATCTTTATTTTTTCGAAATTTATAGGGTAAAGAAGCATGACGAACCTTGTTGAATACATGATATAGTATGTTTAGAATTAGATTTATGGATTGGAATCGAAGAAAATCAATCCCTCCTAACCTAATGTCATTACCTAAATTTTCTTGAAGTTTAGGGGTTTTTGCTAGCTTGATTTTATTGATGTTTAATTAATGGATTAGTGTTCTACATGTTGTTAGATGACTAGATGAATTAAATTGGAATTTTCTAAAAATAAAAGTAGGAATGTAAGAGATGAAGAATGGATGATTTGATGAAGAAGATGTTATGATATGCATGATTTGTTAATGGAAATAGTATGTAGTATGATTGAGGATGAATATATAATAAATTGGAATTTTTCTAAAAATAAATTGAAAAACGTAAGAGACGGAAATCTATCGATAAGTTGAGGCTCGTTAATGTTTTGATAATATGGTTTGCATATTAGTGATTCTTGATAGATAATAATCGTTGTTGTAAAATTTGAACGAAATTGGATAACATCGGATTTTTAGTAAGAGACGAGCAATCGTCGATAAGTCGAGCATGAATAATGTTTTAGGTTTGTGATTCGAGCCTATGATAATCTTGTTAGTTAATAATCGTAACCGTAAAGTTTGAACGAATTCTAAGAAGGTTTGATTTTTGATAAGAGACGGAGAATCGAGATTAAAAGCCGATAGAAAAGTCGAATAAGGAAAACCTTTTTGATAATAATGATTGTTATTGATTGATGAACGAGTTTGTAGTTTACGAATTTTCCATCCAAGATACGAGATGTTGTGAGTTATAGTTAAGAAACGAGAAGTTGATAAATAAAAATGAAATAGGAATTGAATTTGAAATTGTTTTGGTATAGTAATTGGTTAGTTGAAAATGACGAGGAAATGCTCGTCGTTTGTTTAATCAAAAGACGTGAATGTGAACCCGATTAAGGGATATTGCATGTAGACTGTATTGAGATGAAATTTTCGTGAAAATAAAAGTGGAATAGCATTGATCGAACCTAGGGAATCGTACGTCGAGTTTTGTCGAGCATTAGGGTTTCGCGCGGACTGTTTTGCGACGTTACACGGAAACTGTCATAACTTTTAGCTCGCTTAATGAAATCAAGATCCGTAAATTGGAGAGTAAACTAGACACCCATAGCTTTCTTTTTGTATAAATTTCATCTCCTGTTCGGTAGTTCTCTGTTCTGTGCGAACTCCAGAACTACTTTATTGTGCAGAAAATTTCCAAAACTTAATTTCTTAAGTTGAATCCTTTTCAACTTCGTTCCATATGAACTTTTAAGTTGTTATAAGTTATCGACATCCATTATCTACTGACCTAAGTGCCGAGTAATGTGCCGAGTCAGTTTGTAGACGAGAATTGATCGAAGTCTCGTTTATTCGTTAATCAAAAGAAAGTAGTAAAGTGCAAAGGCCTAAAAGTCTAAAACGAATTCAATTTCTTTTCTTTAATCGTCTTAATCGATTACTAAAGTTTGAATATTTGCGATAAAAGAAGGAAGTCGGAGTTGAAGACAGGACGGAAGACCGAAATTTAAAGTTTGTTCTGTAAACGATTGAGGTGGGCTTTTCTATATACAAACTAAAATGAGCGATGCTCGAAAATCTTTATTTACAGCTTTGATAACTATGTTTTCAAATTGATTACTAGGGCATAAATGATTTTGATTTATGTGAATTCTATTATGCCTATTTGATGTTGGTTCGCCAACTGTTGGTTCGCCAACCAGTTAACGATCGGATTCTGAGTTAACCCACAATGTGTTATCCAGAATTAGTGTACACGGTAGCCGGTGTGCGTGGTGCTCTGTTGAGGGGTAGCCAGCCACGGTGAGGAGCGTGCGCGGAAGAAGGCCTTCTTCCCCGGTGTTTTAAAAACAGATTATGTGCTAATACGAAAGTAATAACAGTTAGAAAATCTTGATCAAGTAAAGTGATTTATGTTTATGAAAGAAAATATTTAGTAGGCACGGGTAATTGATGAAAAACCCCGATGCGCTACCTTTTAAGATGCATGATTAATCTATACTTATGGTATGTTTTCGGCAGCGTGCCCACTAAGTGCTTTATGTACTTAACCTTGCATATGTTTTATAAATGTGCAGGTTGAGTGACGAGAGCGGTGGAGGTTGAGGAAGAAGATCAGTGTCTCAGTTTCACGTTTTCCGCTGCAAACTAGTTCTTTCATTATGTATAAATCTTTTCTTTGGTTTAAGTCTCGTACCATAAACCGAATTTACTTTGAATCAACTCTGTCGAGCGATCCTTTGAGATCGACTCTCTTTTATCCAATAAAGTCAAGTTCATAGCAATTGTTTATAAATGTCAGTTTATTCAGTAATTCCCCTTTCTTCCCCGCCTCTTTAATCCAACCCCTAGTCACACCCCGGTTTGGCCGTCCCTCGGAATTTGGGGCTGTGACAAGATTTGTTAATGATTTGGGGATATGATTTACGTATTAGTGAATCTTGATAGATGATGAACGATATTGTAAAGTTTGAGCAAAATCGGAGAACGTTGAAATTTTCTTAAGAGACGAGCAATCGTCGATAAGTCGAGATTAGATAATGATTTAGGTTTGTGATTTGAATATATGTTAATCTTGTTAGTTAATGATCGTAACCAGAAAATTTGAACGAATTCTAAGAAGATTGGAATTTTGATAAGAGACGAAGAATCAAGTCTAAATGCCGATAGGAAAGTCGAATAAGGAAAACCATTTTGATATTAATGATTGTTATCGTTTGATGAACAAGTTTGTAGTTGACGATATTTCCATCCGAGATACGAGATGATATGAGTTATTGTTTATAAGTTAAAAGTTGAATGAAATAGAAATTGAATTTGAAATTGAATTGGTTTAGTAATTGGTTAGTTGAAAGACGAGGAATTATACGTCGAGTTTGTAATCGAGAGATATGAAGGAATTTGTCATACAAGATATTACATATTGACTGCCTTAAGATGGAAATTTCGTAAGAATAAAAGTGGAATAGCATTGATCGAACCTAGGGAATCGTGCGTCGAGTTTTATCGAGCATTAGGGTTTCACGCTGACTGAACTGCGACCTTTCACGGAAACTGTCATAACTTTTAGCTCGCTTAACGAAATCAAGATCCGTAAATTGGAGAGTAAACTAGACACCCGTGGTTTTCTTTTGATCAGAGAACATCCCCTGTTTCACAGGAACCTGTTCTGTATGAACTCCATAACCTCTGCTTTGTACAGAAACTTATGTAAACCTAATTTCTTAAGTTGAATCCGTTTCAACTTCGTTCCTTGTGAACTTTTAAGTTGTTATAAGCTATCGACTTCCATTTATCTACTGACCTAAGTGTCGAGTAATGAGTCGAGTCAGTTTATAAACGAGAATTTATTGAGTCTCGTTTATTCATTAATCAAAAGAATATAGTAAAGTGTAAAGGCCTAAAAGACTAAAACCGATTTCGATTTCCAGTTTCTTTTATTGTTACGATCGAGTTTTAAAAGTTTTTTTATTTACGATAAAAGGAGGAAGTCAGTGCCAAGGATAGGACGGAAGATCGAAGACGGAAGCTCGTATTATAGTTCTGTAATCGTTAAGGTGGACTTTTCTATATACGAAATAAAATGAGCGATGCTCGAAAATCTTTATTTACAGCTTTGATAATTGTGTTTTCAAAGTGATAATCAGGGCATGAAATATTTATTTTATGTGTGTTCTCTTGTACCCTTCTGAGTTAGCCGACTGCTATCCAGAATTATTAGTTAGCCGACCTGCTAACTAAAACGATCGGACTTTGAGTTAGTCGACTGCTATCCAAAGTTAGTGTACACAGTAGCCGTTGTGTGTGGAACCCTGTTGAGGGGCAGCCAGCCACGGTGATAATTATTGGGCAAGATTGAACGTAACATCTGAGAAAAATGCTTGCGCAAGCTATATTGTGAAAATGAGAAAGAAAATGTTTAGTAGACACGGGTATTTATTGAAAACCCTGATGTGCTACAGAAATGAGATGTCTGATTTATCTATACATATGATATGTTTTCGGCAATGTGCCCACTAAGTGCTTTTGTACTTAGCCCTGCATATGTAATACCCCGAACTTCTATTCCATTAGAGAGCGTATTAAACAACCTTATAAGTTTAAATGACGAGATTTGAAGAATAATTTTTTTTTTCTAAATAAGTAGAAATGAGTAAAATGACTGAAATGCCCTTATGTGTTTTTACGTGAGATTATCTGTGTCTATTTCTTGAAATGATAATGTGATGCATATATTGAGCTTGTTTTTATGAGAATGAGTACGAGTATGATTTGCAGAAAATTCCGAAGATTTTGATTTGAAGTGAATATTGTTGATAACCAAGAAATCGTTATACATCGATGAACTTAGAATAGATTTTAATTAAAATCTTTGAACCTAGAATTAATTCTAAGGTCATTGAGATAAGATAGAAGCTTATCTGAGATAATTTGAGAAGAGTTATGAGAATTTAATAAGCGGATTAATAAGCCGACTAATTTTTAAGTTTTCTTCGTTATATGAAATTCAGACCTAAAAATTAGATAATCAGAATCGTTAATTTATTTCAATGAGATATGAATTAGGTTTGAGATGTTTTTAATGTCGGAAACGAGACGAGGAGAGATTAGACCCGTTTTTAGCATAAATGGAATAATACGGACTTTTCATCCAGAAAACATTTTACATCCAGAAAATAATACCCGTGATAAAATATTGAGAAAAATTCCACTCATCTCTCTCCCTCTCTACCGCCATCTCTCTATCTCTCTCCCTAATCTCTCTCCAAACCTACTAAATAGCATTCATCATTAATATTCTTAACAAGATCTTAGTAAATTGTGATGTGAAGATTCCATGCATTACTCCATCACATCAATCCATTATCAATCCAAGTTCCAACACCAAACATCATCATTATTATTCTACATGTTGGATGAAAATCTTGACAATATCAAACAAGGTGAATGAGTGCATGCATTCTACAACCTATCTCTCTGTCTCTTTTTCGATCTCTTTCTCTATTCAAGAGGAGAAATTCTTTCAATTCATCTATCTCACACACTAAAACTCTCAATCAACCAACAAAAAAGAAAAATCCTCTCTCTCCCTCTGTCACAGCCCCAAATCCCGAGGGACGGCAGAAGCCGGGGTGCGACTGGGGTTGGATTAAAGAAGCGGGGAAGAAAGGGGATGAATGAATAGACATACATACATAACAACTTATCTTCTATGAACAAGACTTTATTGACGAAAGGAAAGAGTTAATCTCGAAAGATTACTCAACAAAGTACTTCAAAAGCTTCTAAGTTATATTACAGAACTTAGACTACAGTGATCATTGTACATAACTGATGGTCCCGATACGAGTTACTGGTGTATGGGGGGGGGAATACACCAGTTATGATTTTCAAACTTAACCCCCAAAGATAACTTCAATTGAGTAAGGCAGCTCAGATGGAATCACAACTGAGTAAAGAACACTCAGTTGGAAGTGAAGTGTTGTGCGGAATGTGGTGGAAAATAAACTCGTAAAACAACTCACGCTTTTATGCACGGTTGGTCAATAACCAAAATAGTTGAGAATGCACAGATGCAGTTTGTATGCTGGTTAGTCAGTCAGTTGAGAATGCAAGAAATAACTGAATAAAGATAAACAAAAGCACACAGAGATTTAACGTGGTTCAGAGATAACCCTCCTACGTCCACGGGGAGTTGTGAGTCCACACAACTCTGTCCAAGTTTTTCTGGACAAACCACTCAGCTTACGCGGGCTGAGCAACCATTATGGATAAGTTTGCGGGTACTTATCAACCTTACAGTTTAGTTTTCGGTTACTAAACAACCTATCTACTCAATTGCGGGAAGAGTAGGTTCCTAAAACCTTTTCAGGTATGAAAGATAAGGTTCCAACTAACAGCTCGAACAAGAAGTGAGCTGAGATCTAACGCTCTATGAACTCTCACAAAGTGATGTTCTCAAGGTTCGATCTAGAGACACTCAGACACAATCTAATGCTCTAGAACTCTCAACAAGTGATGTTCTTAGAGACTAAACCTAATTTAGCTCGAGTAAGGAATATAGTTCTTTCTTTTGCTCTGTCTCGTTTCTTCTCGCGTGTCTCTTATCTCTGTGGTGTGTCCTCATTCTCTGTGAATGAAGGCCTCTATATATAGGCGGAGAGAATCAACTAGCCGTTGGAGGAGCTGTTGATCCCTGTTCTTTGAAAGCGATGGCTTGTCTCTCATCTCTGCAGACTTTCCAGATTTGGCATCTGAGCTCTTCTGCTTTCCATCTGAGACAGCCTTGTGTTGGGCCAAATGGGGTAATGACTGAACGGTCAAACCCTCATGTGACTTCCTTTTTGAAATTCAAATCTTAACAACAGACTTCCAACAAGGAGAGGTCGGTTAAGACTTTCGATCTTCAACTAACTTGTTCTTCAGCTGATGTTCTGTCTGACTTCTAACAGTTGAACTCTCAGCTGACTTCAACTTCAAGCTGTTGATCTTCTCGGTTGAGTTCTACAACTGATGTTCTGAAACTGAACACTTAGTTGTCTTCCTTGTATCTAATCAGTTGGGTTCGGACTCTCAGATGACTTCCTTTTCATCTGATGTTATCTTCCCCTTTACTGCCTCTCATCTGATGAACGCTCAGTTGTTTTCCTTACAACTGATGTTCTATCTCTTGAATGTGACTTCCCCCTTTTTCTTTTGGATATTTGACCATTGATCTGAACCTTGAACGTAGCTTCCTCCTTCTTGATTCTCATCTGATGAATGCTCAGGTGATGTTCTTATGTCTTCCCTCTTTTTGCATTTTGATGAATGAACGCTCAGGTGTCTTTCTTGCAACTGATGTTCTGTCCGAGTGAAGCCTTGTTGCCATCTTCAGCTGGAGACCTGTAAAGATAAAATCTTAACAATGCTCAAACAGCGAGCCTAACTACTAACATTAGGTTCTGGCAACATCTACTCGGTTGGGGTCAGTTGGTTTTGGAATTCATCAAAACTCTTACTAATAAATTTCCCAACAATTTCCCCCTTTTTGATGATGCCAAAACCACTTACAACTTTAAACCGCTACTGATCTAAACCTTACTAACTTATCTAAAATCTCAATTAAAATTCTAGACAGTCTATAAGATAAAACATCAAAGGGTTAGCACAGTTATAACATGGTATTTAAAAGACTGCGATTCAGAGCTTGGACAATGAGGGATTGTTCATCAAGGTGAATCGAATATATATACTTGAAGTTTTTATTACAACTGATGATTACACAGATAGGCACAAAAACCAAAAAATTACAACAGTTGCTTGAAAACTAACTGAGTTAAAATTGTAGCCCATACTTACTAAAAATCCTAACAAAAATCTCTCTCTTGGCAGGTGACTCCTTAGAAATGTCCACTCCATGCTCCTTGCAAACCTGCCTCGCCTCAGCTGCGATCTTCGTGCGGTTCGGGTTGCGAGAGTTTGGGAGAAGAGGAGGCCGATTAGTAACCCTCTTGGGAACTGGAACTGTGTTCAAGTCCAGGTTGGCGTCAATCATAGCCCACCTGAACTGGCTGAACATGCCAGGATCCCCTGAGTGCAACTCGGTCAGCGCTTCCTTGAACGCTTTCCTTGGGTCGTCAGTTGCGTAAACCTTCCTATAGTAGAAGTCGTTCACGAACTCCTGCTTAAAGATCTCCCACTCTTCATTCCACTCGGTCGGCATCCACTTGTCATCCATGCCTGAACCGAATCTCGACCTTGGACTTTGCTGGCAACCTTTGTTGCTTCAACCGAGCTTCCGCCTTTGATTGATGCTTGTTGATGCGGCGTCGGCTGCGGGAGGCAACATTGCGGTCCAAATTTTGGGACAACTTCTTCAGCTCATCCTCGAACTGGTTCATCCTCCTCGCCTGGCTGGCGGCAAACTTCCTGATCCAGTTCGGGTTCATATAATCCTTCTCCTCTACATCCATAGCCTTGGCCGCTGCAATGCACTCTTCGGTTGTTATCCCGTCGAGTTCAGAATCCAGCTCGGCTGCGATCTCAGCTATGGAGCTGTAGGAAACTCCAAACTTCTCTGCTTGCTCCAAGTCGTTAGACATCTCAGCTCCACCGACTTCGGTTGACTTGGGAGCAGCAGACTTTCTCTTCCTCAGCTGAGATTTTGATGATTGAGCAGCTGGCACTCCTTGATCTTGGGTCTCTTCTTCTTCCTGCGCCTCAACCTCCGTCTCATTCTCTTCCCCCTTTTTGGCATCAGCAACAAGGCTTGCTACTGAACCGTCTAGAGAGTTGAGTTTATCCTCAGTTAGTTGAACACGGTTGAAGAGTTCATCGACCGCACACTCCAGCTCGACCTTCTTCGCCAGTTCGGAGTCTTGACGCTCTTGTTCGGCCTTCTTCAAGACAGAGAGGTTGTCGATGACCTCTGTCTGAAAAGCAGTGAACTCAACCCATCGCGACTCGAACCTGGACCCCCATTCAGCATCCTGTGTCTGTTGGAACTTGGCAAGATTTGAGTCGGCCATGGATTTGAAGACGTTGAGCTCCGACTTCAATCCCAACAGAGTGGACTTCAACTCTGACATTTCTTGACTGGTGGAGGAGGAGAATTCATTCAGCTTGGTCTTCAGATCAACATTCTCCTCCACCAGTTGTTGGTTCTTGACTGCTTGTGCTTCCAACGCCCTCAGCTGGTTGGTGCTGGAGGTTGGCAATCAGTTCAGTCCTCAGCTAGTTGACCCTCTCAGGTACCAGCTCGCAAATTTCTTCAGTTGATGGAGCATGCTAATCAGCTGGAGGGGCTTGAGCAGTCAGAGCTAGAGGCTCAGCTGTGACCATGGCTTGTCTGTTGGCCAGGTACAACTTCAGTGCTTCTTCTTCTTCTTTTGCTGCTGCGGCAGCTGCATCCACATCCTCAAGGAAGTCAGCTGATTTAGCCAACATGCAGTCGAGGAAGTCGATGCAATCCTTTCTAGCTGCTTTCCTTGTGTCCGTCCCTTCAGCTCGACTCTGGTCCAACCGACGAGTGAGCAGCGCAATCCGGTTATTGTAAGCCACCTCCAAGTTGGAATAGTTGAAGTAGGCTCGGATGCGGGACTCATCTGACTTCAGCCTGTCCCAGCTCTGCACCCTGATCGTATCTTCTTTGACATACCAATGGCTGAAGATCAGGTGGAACTGGTACAAGAGCTCGGTTCCCAGAGTGGCGAAGACGGGCATGTGGCGAGCCTCAGGGAACATGCCTAGCAGCTTTTGGAAGCAGTAGGCCACTCTTCCCTCGTGCTCCTGCGCAACTGCCTGAAGATCGTCTTCCTCATTGATAGGAGAGGGAGAAAGATCATAAGGCATTGGTTCAAAAGGTTCATCGATGTTGGCTAAAGAGCCGGTCGCAACATCGGCATCGAGCTGAGAGCTCGGAATTTGGGATTCGGTTGGGAGGGAGGTTTCAATGGTTTCCTCAACATCGGCCGAAGGAGCGGTCACGATGTTGGCATCGAGCAGAGTGCTCGGAATATCTGGTTGAGGAAGGGTAGAAAGAGCAAGAGGCTCTGGGGGCGGTACGGCATTATCTCCTGCCGTGGGGGAGGTGGTAACATCTTCAACGTCCTCAGATGAGGAGGATGCATCTGACGTCTCATCTGTCTCCATTCCCTCAACCTCGTCAGCTCCGGGGGCTCGAGGGGCGATCTCATAGATGGTAGCCTCAGTTGAGCGGCTCGACTTAGATGGCTCTTCAGCATGTGCCGACTCAACTGGTACCTCCTCCTCAGTTGGAGCTTGCTCCTCAGCTGGTACCTCAACTGGTTCCTCAGCTGACTCATCAGCTGGCACCTCAGTTGGCTCATCAGCTGGCACATCAGCTGTCTTCTTGGTCGACTTCTTGAACCGTACCCTTAGCTTTTTCTGGGCAGGTTCCTCAGCTGACTCCTTCTCCGACTCAGCTCGTCGGCGTGCAGCTTTCGACTTGGCGGGGCAAGCAGCGGCTAGTTCCCCCTCAGCTGTTGACTCAGCTGTCTTTCCAGACAACCTCTTTTCCTTAGGAGTGTAGACACTCCTGAGCACTTCCTGTGCTTTCTTCGCTGTCGGGAACAACAACAACTTCTTCAGCGGCATCTCCTCGCAATCTTCCCCGACCATGTTGCGGTCCTTGGTTGCGAGCAAGATGAGGGCAGAGATCTTGCAGCCGAAGTTGAGTGTTCCCTTTACACTCAGCAGCTTCTCTCCAGACTCGGTTGTTGTCTCGGAGATCTTCGACTTCTCCACCATCAACTGGTTCAAGAAATATTGGAACCAGTTGATCTGGTGTTGGTGCTCCAAGGCCACCAACTGCTTCAATTTGGGTCGGCTGATGTCCCCAAATGCGCCACTGTAACCGAACACCACCTTCGACACAGCATCGAACAACAGGCGATGTTTTGGTTTCAGCTTCGTCCATTGCATGTTGCTCCTTAACCTCTCCGGCTCGATCAGAGCATCCTGCAGAAACTCATCCACCTGCTCGTCGGTAATATTCTCCAGGAACTCTGTGGCGGTGTGGTTGATGGGAATGATGTACCGGAGGGCATCGGAAACGTCGATGGGGAAGGAGACACGACGTATGGTCCTGGCCGGAACATCTCTTTGTTGGCAGGACACCTCCGTAGATACTCCCTCTGTACTGTCAAGGGGGCGGTTGAGGTTGACGTAGAATTCCCCGACTTGTCGCCTGAGCAAGTGGGAGGGGCAAAGCTTGGCCCATTCGAGAAGGTCATTCTCTCTGAGTGTGTTGGCGAGCGGGGCCAAGACCGGCGAGTCCAGATCCTCGTCGGAGAGGATTTGCTCAAAGTGTATCTTCGATACGAGCATATCGAACGATTCTTCATATGTGAAAGGGACTAGGGATGGTCCAGAAGAGGCCATTTTCTTGGTTTTCGGTGCCATTAGTAATCACTGCAAAGGGAATATATAGAGGAAAGGAAAGAAAATCTTTTGCAGAAATGGGTTAGCCAAAATCTGCGAAGACGATGAATAGTTAAAACAGATATACACGAATGAAGAAAGTAGGAGATCACTTCCTGATTTTTCGCCTTATAAAGGTCTTTGACTCGGTTGAAATCGACGGCTGGGGTTAAATGGCGCGAATCCATCAACGGCTGAGATTACGCGACTGTTGACTATCTTTGACTCAACGTTTTGATCCGAGTTCCAACCAGCGCGTGAGAAGGTGTACAGTTTTCATGTCAGCCGAGTCGCACTATAAAGTAGGCTATGGATGTTCAGCCGTACTTTACATTAAATGCGACATGATGGCTATTTTTAATGTAACTGACTAGCTGAGGAATGTTTGACTTTATTTCGAACATTCTCATTTAAGAACATATCACCTTCAATCATAAATGTTACCTGCCAGCTGACGTCGAAATCAGCTGTATACCTCAGTTGTGTTCCTCAGTTGCCGCATACCATCAACTGACTCGAGTTCGTCTGTTCAGCTGACGTCTGATTCCTTCGGTTGGAAATCTGCATTTGATCGGCATACCATCAGCTGACTCAAGTTCGTCTGTTCAGCTGACGCCTGATGTCTTCAGTTGGCAATCCGCATCTGAAATTCCCCCTTCATCTGAGCTTCCCCCTCAGATGGATATCTGTCTCTTCACCTCAGCTGGTTCCTCATCAAGTGGATCTAACAATCCAATTAGATCACATAACATTTTGAACCGTGCTTCGGCTAGAGGTTTAGTGAAGATATCAGCCCTTTGAATCTCAGTTGGGATCTTCTTCATAGACACATCCTTCTTCTCAACATGATCTCGGATGAAATGATGTCGGATATCAATATGCTTCGTCCGAGAGTGGTGAACAGGATTCAAAGAGATAGCTATGGCACTCGAGCTATCACAATGAATGGGAACCTGTCCAGTTGCTACTTCATAATCTCTCAACTGTTGCTTGAGCCACAACACTTGCATGCAACAGCTTCCGGCAGCCATGTACTCTGACTCGGTTGTAGAAGTGGCAACACATGCTTGTTTCTTTGAGAACCACGAAACCAGCTTGCTTTCCATGAACTGACAGTGTCCCGAAGTAGACTTCCTGTCCAACCGATCTCCGGCTAAATCCACATCTGAGTATCCGGTCAGCTGGATATTGTCGTCAGTTGGATACCACAATCCAACATTAACAGCTCCCTTCAGGTACTTGGAACCGAGCACACACTCCAACTGCGTATGATATGTCTGGCCGGCTGGCAGTTAGATACAGCAAAGAACCGATGATTCCTCTATACTTACTGGCATCCACGAGCTTTCCTTTAGATCTAGGTTCAATCTTCCAGTTAGTATTCATTGGGATCCTTGTGGATTTACTCGTCTGCAATCCAAACTTGGTGATGAGCTCCTTTGTATACTTGGACTGATTGATGAATATCCCTTCTGGTGATTGCTTCACTTGTAATCCAAGGAAATAATTCATCTCGCTCATCATTGACATCTCGAACTTCTCCTTCATGAGATCTGAGAATTTCTTGCACAGCTCCTCCGACTTGGAACCGAATATGATGTCATCCATGTAGATTTGCACCACAAGTATATCATCTCCAACTTTGATGGTGAATAGGATTTTGTCAACTGAGCCTCGTTTGAACCCCGAGTTCAGAAGAAAACCACAAAGAGTGTCATACCAAGCCCTTGGTGCTTGCTTTAGTCCATAAATAGCTTTCTTCAACTTGTACACTCTTCCATCTCCAGTTTCAAAACTGGGAGGCTGTTCAACATAAACATCTTCCTTGATATCACCGTTGAGGAAGGCACACTTCACATCCATCTGATATACTTTGAACTTGTGATGTGCGGCATAGGCTAGAAAGATTCGGATGGCTTCCAGTCTTGCAACCTGCACGAAACAGTCTTCAAAGTCGATTCTTTGTTGTTGGCAGTATCCCTGAGCTACCAACCTTGCCTTATTCCTCACGATGAATCCAATGGCGTCTCTCTTGTTCTTGAAGATCCATTTTAATCCAATAACTTTGACACCAATTGGTCTTTCTACCAACTCCCATACACAGTTGCGTAGAAACTCATTCAGTTCTTCTTGCATGGCTGGTGTCCAGTGAACACAGTTGAGAGCTGCCAACTCCTCAGCATATTGAGCATAAGTGTTGGAATCTTCCTCGGTTGATTCTGGATTTGCAACACGGCTCCTTGTACGCACACCCTCGGTTGGATCTCTGATGATGTTGTCCTGAGAATGATCTTCATACCATCTCCTGTTGCGTCTTCCTTCTTCTTCAACCTGTGGCTGTTCCTGGATTTCAACTGAAGGTGAATCCTGAACTGTGGAGAATGCTGGAGTCTTCAGAACTGACGATTTATCAGCTGTTGAGTCTGGATCCTCAACATTTACAACATTTTGAACTGGACTTGGTTGGGCTTCGGATGCCGATGCAGTTGGAGAGGCATCAGCTGAAGTTCCCCCTTGAGATGAGCTGGGGTCTTCGAATTCATCTTCAGAGGAGTATGGATCCTCATCCTAGTTGCCCATACCAATGGTTCAGCTAGATTCTTTTCCCTTAGAGCTTGCGATCTGGTGAGAACAGGTGGAACGTGTGGATCAGCCTGTTGTTCTTTGACCTATTCCCTGCACTCAAAAGTAGATTCATCAAAACTAACATGAGGTGTTATTTCCACAACACGAGAGCTATTGTTGAAAACTCTATACGCCTTGATCCGAGCAACATATCCAAGAAATATGCCCTTCGAAGCTTTGGCATCAAAAGTTTTCAACTGAGTCTTCCCATTGTTGTGAATATAACACTTAGAACCAAAAACGCGAAAATATGAAATATCTGGCTTCCTGTGTCTCCATAGCTCGTATGGTGTCTTTCCCAACCGCTTGGTTAGAAGAGACTAGTTCTGAGTGTAACATGCAGTGTTGATCGCCTCAGCCCAAAATCTCTTTGGCAGAGCTGAGCTGGTTAACATGGATGTAGCTGCATCCTTCAGCGTTCTATTCCTTCGCTCAGCTACTCCATTCTGTTGCGGAGTACATGCGGCTGATGTCTGATGGGTAATTCCATTCTTCTTGCAATACTCAATGATGGTTTCATTTAGAAACTCAGTTCCACGATCTGATCGGATAGAAATGATCTTCATCTCTTGTTGGTTCGATATTGGATCCATCAGCTTGGGTAGCTCATCTCAGGTTTCACTCTTGTGGCGCATGAAGATGGTCCACATATACCTTGAGTAGTCATCAGCTACAACCAGGGTGTACTCGTTGCCATTTATGCTCTTTGGTGTAACTGGTCCGAAGAGATCCATATGGATCAGCTGTAACACTCGGTCGGTTGAGGGAGTTGACTTCAACCGGAAGGAGGATCTAGCGAGCTTTCCCAACTGGCATGCACTGCAGATATGTGTTGTTGAAAATACTCGGTTTGGTATGCCTCTTGCATGTTCTTGTCTGGCAAGTCGGTTCATAGTCTTGAAGTTCAGATGGTTGAGCCTTTTGTGCCACAGCCAGCTCACATCTGAACTGCTCTTTGATAACAGGCAGGTGTCAGGGAGGCTGCTGTTCCAGTCAGCGTAGTAGACATTCCCGGTTGGTGATCAATTTCCCAACAATATCACCTACTTTGATCCGACATTTTTAACCCTGCAACCCTATGCATCAAACTTGACAGAAAAATCATTATCACAGAATTGGCTAATGGAGAGCAAGTTATGCTTCAATCCATCAACATAAGAAACATAAGAGATTGAAACATGATTGGTTTCAAGTGTACCGTAACCTCTGGTGTAACCTTTTGAGTTGTCACCAAAGGTAACTGATGGACCTTCTTTTTCCACGAAACTTCCAAGCAAATCCTTCAGATTCGTCATGTGTCTCGAGCATCCACTGTCCATAACCCACATTGTCGCAGATGCTTTATTCTTCCTCAGCTGTTTCTCCTTTACCTGCAGAGAGAAACTCGCTTAGGTCCCCAATTTCAGTTGGGTCCTGGAGGGTTAGAACCAGTTCCCCCTGGAACTGTGCGTCGCTTTTCCCTGTATACTCGGATGGATTTATCATTCCAGATCACTTTTCCTTCATCATCAACTATAACAACACCTCGGTTATCCTTAGGCTTGTTGTTAGTAGTGATGTTCTGTTTCTTGGGAGGAGTTGGATTTCTCCTATGTTGAACTTTCAGAGGTGAGGCTTTCTCCCTGTTTTGATGGCGATTTTTATCCTGTTTGATTTGTCTGGATGATCGGACGCCATGTTGGAATCTTTATGGCTGATTCTGATTCCAACTCCCTGAGTGTTGTCTGTAGCTGTTCATGCCCTGTTGGTGATTCATATTGTGGCATGAATATCTCCAGTTGTTCGACCTGTTCCTCATTGGTTGACTCGATTGGAACCTTTGGTTGAACTGATGTTGGAACCGCTGTTGATTCAGATGATTGAACCCTTGTCGGTTCTGTGGTCGGTTCCATTATTTCTGATATTGACTCTGAGGTTGATGCAGAGGTCAGTTCTGATTCTGAGTTCGGTTGCGATTATGCCTTCGACGCCTCTGATTCTTCTTCTGACTTTTGGAGCATTCCCCCTCGGTTGATGTCCCAACCGATGGAACATTCTGTCTTCCATCTACTACTCCTTTTCCCTTCTCAATTATAATTCCATTGGTCGGTTGAACTTGCTGAGAAGTGGAGGTTGGATTAACTTCTGGAGACTCAGCTGTGTTTGGCTCGATAGCTGTGACTTCTACAGCTTTGATGAAGGTTGCTGGTGGAATTCCAGTATCCTTGACAACATCATAACCGAGTCCTAACACGTCATCCATCTGTCTACTGTAACTGATAAGATTCTCGATGATCTTGGATGACTGATACAGCTTGATTAGATTGTCCTTCTCAGTTTTGCAACTGTTTGAGGAGGACAGTTATCTGCTCGGTTTGTCCATCTGACTTATTTATCAGCTGGTCGATCTGAGTATCTTGATTTTTCAACTAATCTTGCTGCTCCTTGATCTGCTTCGTCAACTCCTCATCAGTTGGAGCCTTAGCCTCATTCAGTTGACCCTTGAGATTCTCAATCTCCTCGGTTTGACTCTTGATCAGATCGTCATTTTCGGTTAAGGAATCTTCAAGTTTGGCGAACTGAGCTTGAAGACTCTTAAACTCAACCGATTGCTGACGCAGTTCCTCACTGAGTTCTTGAAAATCACTTCAGGAGGGTTCCAACTCTTCATCCAGTGATTCCTGCATGTTAGAAATATTGGAAGAATTTAACTTAGCAGGATTAGAATGTACCTCAGTATCATCCTGGTCGGTTCCAAGAGCCATGAGGCATTGATCCTGACCGGTAGCGTTGTTGGTGGAAGTCAGCTCATCCTCATCTTCTGTGTCAGTGAAGATGTCCATGTCGTCAGCTGCTTCTGCTGCAACCATGGCCTTGTTCTTTTCAGCTTGTTTGGCCCTCAACGCTTCTCTCTCTTTCTTCGATAGATCTGGGCAGTCAGCCTTGAAATGACCTTCCTTGCCGCATTCAAAGCAACCATTGGTCACAGGCTTTGAACTGTCTCGAGTTCGGTTGGATTTGTAGAATCTTTTGTATTTCCCGAACCGAGTATCCATGTCAGCTAGTTTCTTTGACAGGGCGGCTATGTTCTGTTGCAGTTCCTCTCTGCTTGGCTCCTTTGCAGCTGTGTCTGCAGATCTTGTTGGCCTTGATGTCCTTGACTTGGAGTAGTCAGCTCGAAGTGCAACTGACTTTGTGGTTGAACCAACATCTTCATGTCGACTCATCTGAACTGAGGACTGAGATCTTCTTCGGTTCACCTTATACTCATTTTCTTTTAAAATTGAGAACAATCTTTCAGTTCCCATTTCACCAAGGTCAGCTCGGCTCTCGTGGATATTGGTGAAGGTATCCCACTCAGCCGGTAGAGCTTGCAACACTTTGAGATTGATTTCTCTTAGTGTGTATTTTCCTCTTCGGATGGACTGGATTCTTCTGATGATGTCCATAAACCGGAGCTCTAGCTGATCAATTGTTTCATCTGTTCTCAGACAAAAGTTGTCGAAGTCTTGGCATGCATGTGAGAATTTGTTCTCCTTCATCTCATCGCTTCCTTCACTCAGCGATGCCAGGATATCCCACATTTCTTTGGCAGTCTCACACTTTTCAATCCAAGGGAGATAATCTTGTCCAACAGTGGACATAATCGTGCTTTGAGCCCAAATATCCAGCTGGCTCACCTTGGCTTCCTCTGGAGTGTAGTCTTCCGGCTGCTTCTCCACAAACTCCACAACTGTATCTCCATCGTTGGGATTTGTAGAAGTGCGAGTGATTCTCTCTTTGATGATGATCGGTCCGGACGAGAGTACTTGTTGCATCCTATGATGCTTTGACAGTAAGATCTTCTTCATTCGTGTCCTCCAGGATGTATAATTTACAACCGAGAACATGACCACGACTTGTCCTTGACGTCCATCTGCACACAACAACAGAACAAATATGCGAGCAAATATGCACTAGCGTGATAAAAAGATCTGTTCAGTTGACCACTGAAGAAAATACCTCGAATTCACACCTTGTGAAACAGAGTCAGCAGTCTTTTGAACCACTTCTCTGATACCACTTGATGGTCCCGATATGAGTTACTGGTGTATCGGGGGAGGGGGAGGGAATACACCAATTACGATTTTCAAACTTAACCCCCAAAGATAGCTTCAACTGAGTAAGGCAACTCAATTGGAATCACAACTGAGTAAAGAACACTCAGTTGGAAGTGAAGTGCTGTGCGGAATGTGGTGGAATATAATCTCATAAAACAGCTCACGCTTTTATGCACGGTTGGTCAATAACTAAAACAGTTGAGAATGCACAAATGCAGTTTGTATGATGGTTAGTCAGTCAGTTGAGAATGCAAGAAATAACTGAATAAAGATAAACACAAGCACACAGAGATTTAACGTGGTTCGGAGATAACCCTCCTATAAGAACCGGTTATTGAAAAACAATTCAACTTTAACCCACGGATCAATTATGGATATCTAACAAACACATACAAAATCCATACCTAGCATGCTCCTATGAATTTAATTACAATCATAGGATGTTTGTTCGAAATACCTGCGAATTTGATGCACAACGACTCCAGAGTTGACCTTCTGAACTGTTCCCAGCTAGAATACGACGATGGATGGGATCGACCTCGTACTCTCTCTTACTGTGGAAGGCGGCGCCAGTTCTCTCTCTCTCTCTAGGGTTTTGTTTCTTAGAATGCAAGTAAGTAATGAGTCTTATGAGCCTTGTATTTATAGATAAATAACTGCTCACATTCATTGAACCTAGACAACCCTTACGGGCCGTAGGAGACAAGCGCCTAGCCCACTAGAAACACAGGCCATTAGGCCAGTTCAGGGATCTACTAGCTTAAATAAGAATGGCCCGATAATATCTGATTTAATCTATTCAGCCCAGAAATATAAATCAGACATAAATATTAATTCATTCCACTAAAGAATTAATACTGACTTACCCTCTTATTTATTTAATTGAGTCGGGGCTAGTATTAGACTTAATTAATCTCCGTGTTTAAGATTCTCGAATATCCATTAATTAATTAAATACTTCTGGCAGCAATTAATTAACCAATTAATTATTTACTAATAAATAATTATCTCGAGTGCTACCACTCAAACTTATTATCGTATCGGAACTAATTCCACCTGCAGGGTTTAATACGACAAACTTATTAAGTTCCTCGAGAGGATATCATCATCCCATTATTCATAGGACACGGATCCTTATTGCAGCTCTATCAATATCAAATAAGAACTGCTACCGCCCAAAATACGAAATTTTGAACCACGATTAAGTTCTCATTTATAATAGATCAAAGCAATAGTCAGACTCTTATTCATACTGATAAGCCCAATTAAGGTTAAGACTATTTAAGTCACCGAGATCTTTAATTCTCAATAATTCAGAACAGAGAATTAATCTCACTGTGATCCTTTCAATACGATTAACGTACTAGTATAAATAAATAGTCAAGATAAACTATTTAATACTATTATGCTACAATCTAAACCAACAACTCGTCTAAGTTGTCTCGATTGTGAATATTAGTTTATATCTCATAAAATGCCGATTATATAATCTTCTGTGATCTACAACACACTATATAATCTATGATATTGAAATAATTGGACAAATAATAATTATGCAATAATAAACATTTCAGATAGGAGAATTATAGTGAAATAAATATCAATTGTATATATACAAAAGTCTTGCTTTCGTATACAACCCTTCAATTCTCCCACTTATACTAAAGCAAACTTTTAGTATACAATGAGACTAATATTCATCTAGCCATCTATCAGCATCTACATATGCTACCGGAATCAAATCACCAGATCGATATACCAGTCCATACTCTCTAGTCCGTTTAAGGTACTTGAGTATGCACTTTACAGCAATCCAATGACCCTGACCTGGATTAGCCTGATATCTAGACACCATGCCTACGGCCTGGCAGATATCGGGCTTAGTACACTGCATTGCATACATGAGACTTCCCACAGCCGAAGCATAAGGAACTGTCTTCATGTCAGCTACCTCCTTAGGTGACGTAGGACACATCGCCTTAGATAGATGAACGCCATGTCTGAAAGGCAAGAAACCTTTCTTAGTATTCTGCATGCTGAAACGCGATAATACAGTATCAATGTAGGCTATTTGAGACAAACTCAACATTCTCTTAGATCGATCACGACCGACCTTGATTCCAAGAATGTATGCTGTCTCTCCCAAATCCTTCATTTGAAACTGCTGGGATAACCATGCCTTAATCTTAGCCAATACATTCACATTATCACTAATGAGCAGAATGTCATCAACATAAAGCACTAGAAATACTAGACTTCCATCAATACACACCCTGTAAACACAACTTTCATGTTCACATTGTACAAAGCCATAGCTCTGGACAACATCATTGAAACGTTTGTTCCAGGATCGTGAAGCCTGCTTAAGTCCATAAATGGACTTCTTTAGCTTCCACACGAGATGCTCTTCACCTTTCTTAACGAATCCTTCAGGTTGTAGCATGTAGATGTCCCTATCTTTTTCAAGATACCCGTTCAGAAACTCGGTTTTGACATCCATTTGCCAGACCTCGAGATTCATGTGAGCAGCCATTGCCATAAGGATTCGAATGGATTTAAGCATGGCTACTGGCGAAAATGTTTCATCGTAATCGATTCCCTCTCTTTGGGTGAAACCTTTCACCACTAGTCTTGCCTTAAAGGCCGTAACTTTTCCATCCGGTCCTCTCTTTCTCTTGTACACCCACTTGCATCCTATGGCTTCACAGCTCTTAGGAAGTTCGCATTTCTGGTATACATCCATGGCAGTGATAGATTCCAATTCGGCAATCATACACGCCTCCCACTCAAGAGCATTAGGATCTGTTAATGCTTCGGAGTAAGTCCATGGATCCTCTTCGATCACAACTAATTCCGATGAATCCGTAGATTCATTAAGTAGAGTGTATCAACTAGGCAACTTTCCTTGAGTTACCCTCCCACTACGACGAAGCTTTACAGCAGATTTCTCGTCTTGCACAACTGGAGCACTAATTACCTCCTCCTCTCTAACTTTCTGAAGCATGATGTCGCTTCTCTTTTTATGCTCAATCATATAGTCCTCTTCCAAGAATCTCGCGTTAGTGCTAATAACGACTTTCTGATCCTTAGGATAATAGAAATAGCCACCTTTCGTTCCTCTAGGATAGCCTATAAACAGCATCACCTTGGTTCTCGGACTCAACTTGTCAGCTTCTTTATTCAAGACATGTGCTGGACTACCCCAAATCCGGATGTGGTTGAGACTAGGCTTGCGCCCGGACCACAGCTCGGACGGGGTCTTAGGCACTGACTTTGAAGGAACCAAGTTTAGCATGTGAGCCCCTGTTTCCAAAGCATATCCCCAAAACGATATAGGCAGAGATGCATAACTCATCATGGATCGAACCATCTCTAGAAGTGTTCGATTTCTTCTCTCCGACACACCATTCTGTTGGGGCGTTCTAGGTGTAGTCAATTGGGTTGTAATCCCACTTTCCAACAAGTACTCCTTAAACTCGTTGCTGAGGTATTCGCCGCCGCGGTCAGATCGCAACGACTTGATACTCTTACCATGTCGCTTCTCTACTTCCGCTTTGAATAGTTTGAACTTTTCAAAATACTCGGACTTGTAGCGCAACAGGTAGATGTACCCGTACCTTGAGTAATCGTCAATGAAAGTGACAAAGTACTCGTACCCTACACGAGCTTGAGTTGACATAGGTCCACACAAGTCGGAATGAATCAATTCCAACACTTCTTTGGCTCTATACCCCTTGGCCTTGAAAGGCCGAGTCGTCATATTTCCCTCTATGCAGGATTCGCAGATTGGGATAGAATCAACTTGGAACGAATCCAAGACTCCATCGGAAACCAATATTTGGATCCTCCTTAGACCGATGTGACCCAATCTTAAGTGCCAAAGAAGAGTTTGATTTACTTTAGAAGAATTCGATTTCTTCCTTTGGTTAACAGTTAAAGCATTACTTGAAGAACTCATAGCATGTGAACAGTAAATAGTATAAAGAGAATCAACAACATGTGCATAACCAATAATCTTATTATCCTTTATAAAAGTCGCAAAACCCTCAAAAAGAATAGAATATCCGTCTTTCCACAACTTAACCATAGAAATCAAGTTCCGCCGAAAGTCTGGCACATATAAAACATCTCTTAAAACTAAAACTGAATTCTCAAAAGATAAATGAACATCGCCTATGGCTGCAACGTCTGCTCTCGCTTCCGTTCCCATGGCGACGCTCAACTCTCCTCTACTCACTTGCCTTGTCCGCAGGAACCCCTGCAAGGAATAACAAATATGATCAGTTGCGCCCGTATCTACTACCCATTTGTGGATAGAACTTGAACTTAAACATATTTCATTAACAAGAGCAGAAGACATACCTTGAGCCTTCTTCAACAGGGGGCAGTTGGCCTTCCAATGTCCCGATTTCTTGCACTTGAAGCATTTTCCACCCTTCTCCTTTAGCTTTTTAATGCCGCCGGTAGGGCCAAGCCTCTTGCTCCGACTACTTCATTCGCCCTTCTTGCCTTTCGCGGGCCCCTTCCATTTCTTTCCACCTTTCGGTGAAACATGGAAACCCTTTGAAGAAGAGGCAAGAGCTTGCGGACTCTTTCCCATAACCCCTTCCGCCGCAACAAGTTCATTGAGCAGTTCATTGAGAGTGAACACCTTCTTGCTCATTATTGCATTAAGGCGGAAGTTCTCATAGGACTTGGGAAGAGTGTGGAGTATCATGTCGACTTTAGCTTCATCCATGATACCTCCACCGAGCACGTCCAACTCGTTGAAATGATTGATCATTCCAAGCACGTGCTCGCGCACAGACGCGCCCTCCGTCATCTTCGAGCTCATGATTTGCCTCATGATCTCGAATCGGGTAGAACGGTCACTCTCACCGAACAACTCTTCAAGATTTGTCATGATTGCAGCAGCCGTGTCCAAGGACTGATGCTGCTGCTGCAACCCCGAGGTCATAGTGGTCATCATGTAAGCTTTCGCCATACAATTGGCCTTATGCCACCTCTTAGACTCCTCTTTCTGAGCCTCGATTGAGTCTGCAGTGAGAACTGCAGGCGCAGGGGTAGTGAGTACGAAGTGATAATCTTCGGCATCTAGGACATATCCCAAATTGCGCTTCCATTCCAAGAAATTTGGTCTGGTAAGCGGCTTAGCAGTAAGCACATTCAACAACGGAGTAACAGTCATATCTGAAAAAATTTAAACATATAAAACGCACATAAGTCACAATTATTGCATAAAACGTTCGTAACATTTATATTGTAACCTTTTGATAAAACAATGTTAAATGAAACCTTCATTAGCTCAAGTGACTTACACACAAGCCATGATAATGTGGACGTTTACGTGCGCATCACTCAACCAAACACCCAGTTTTTAATTTTATCTCATGCCAAATTAACCTTATGACAAATAAAATTAATAAATGAACCTTACTAGACCATATCGTCTCGAAAAGGGACTTCGATGGGGAGTTGTATTCGAGACAATATCTAAGCACAGACCACAATTTAACTAATCCAAAATTGTCCTACATATTGATGCAATTACTAGAACGACATCTCCTTGTAAACAATTTCATTAATTATCTTATTTTAATCTCTCCTAGAATAAACTGTGAGAATTAATATGTGCAAGCCACGATAGTGTGGACGTTTACACGCAAAAACTCCCACTATTCACGAGACTAAAATGCTTTTAGAAGTTTTACTCGACAAAATCTATAAGTCAATAGCACCCATGCAAGCCACGATCATGTGGACGTTTACGCGAGCCTACTAACTTAATTCGTCTAAAACCAATTGTGGAGGTCTAATTTGATTATTAAAATCAAGTTATCATGCTTAGTCATTTTTAATTCAAAAGGTTTTCGCATGCAAATCACGAAAAAAACACGGAATCACTAAACATGCTTTTTCTAGAACTCACATAATAAATCATGCTCGCTTAAATTCATAACATGCTTAGAATAATACGATAAATTCCTAGCATGCAATTTCTAAACGCAAATAATTTCAAATAATTACAAATTATATCATGCTTTAGAAATAATAACACCTTAACGGTGATTAAAACCCACGACATGCAATTTACAATAACAAAAAAATAAATTGTCGTCTCGTCATGGATAATTTGTACCTGCCTAAATTATTACAAAAAAAATAAAGGAAATAAAACAAACAATCTATTACAAGAAGTCTTCGTCTTCAAGTCTTTCCAAATTCGTCGCCTTGAAGCATCGCCCAAGAAGGAAACGAGATCTTCAAAAAACCCGTCTTTCCAACACGACCCGACCCACGCGAGAGGCCTCACCGTGCGGCTGTCCATACGCCTAAACCCTAGGTTTTTAAACCTAGGGTTTTGCATGGAGCAACCCACGCCGGCAGCCCCTCCCACGTCGCCGGAATCACGATCCGGCGAGCACGCCAACGTATCGCCACCGCTGCCCTCACCACCATCCACCTCGCCGTCGGAATAGCAAGGCGGAAGGAGGAGCAGCCACGCTGCTGTGCGTCGTCTCGTCGCCGTCAAGTTCGCGAGAACGGCGCGATGAGTCGCACAGCTCGCAGCCGTTGCAGTGCTCATCGCCGCCGCCTCGATCGCCTGCCGCCGTTGCTGCTGCTCGTCGCCACTGCTGCTGGTTGCTTGCTGCTGGTTTGCTCTCGCCGGAGAAGAAGACCCCAACGGCGACGGTTGAGGCAATAGCGATCAAATCGCCTCCACCGCCCCAATCGTCCAGTCACCAGACATAGGGTTCAGACCCTCACGTCTTGCCGAACACGACGAACCCAGCAGACCCACCACGAAGGCAGATCTGCCGCTGCGACGAGCCGCGCGTGCCTAGCATGCGCCGTCGCGATTTCGGTGCACAGCTGTCACGCCCCGCCTCCGTTCGTGCGTAGGTCGAGATGGGCACCTTAAACGTTGGAGCAGGAGCTCCAACGAGTCGGATTTCTGCCCATCTCTCACCACGTACGGCGGAAACCTAGTGCGTGAAAGCAACGCGCCGCCTTTCGCCGCCGTGCGCCGCCATCGGCCTTTCTCCTGCTGCGATCTTGTCCGTTTCTCTACCCGTACAACAATTACAAATCGAAATAACAATTTACAACTGAAATCCTATTCTAACCACGGATTTTCTCGTGGTAAAAACGGCCAAAACGGCAAACCAACAGAAAATAAAACGAATCCACGACGAGACAACGAACATACATGCATAAACGTACGTAAATAAAAAATTGATCCGAGCTGCATATCCAAGAAATATGCCCTTCGAAGCTTTGGCATCAAAAGTTTTCAACTGAGTCTTCCCATTATTGTGAATATAACACTTAGATCCAAAAACACGAAAATAAGAAATATCTGGCTTTCTGCGTCTCCACAGCTCGTAGGGCGTCTTTCCCAACCGCTTGGTGAGAAGAGATCAATTCTGTGTGTAGCATGCTGTGTTGATCGCTTAAGCCCAAAATCTCTTAGGCAGTGCTGAGCTCGCTAACATGGATGTGGCTGCATCCTTCAGAGTTCTATTTCTTCACTCAGCTACGCCATTCTGTTGTGGAGTACGTGCGGCTGATGTCTGATGGGTTATGCCATTCTTTTCGCAATACTCAATGATGGTTTCATTTAGAAACTCCGTTCCACGATCTGATCGGATAGATATGATCTTCATTTCTTGTTGGTTCGATATCCGATCCATCAGCTTGGGCAGCTCATCTTGGGTCTCACTTTTGTGGCGCAAGAAGATGGTCCACGTATATCTTGAGTAGTCATCAGTTACAACCAAAGTATATTCGTTTCCATTAATGCTTTTTGGTGTAACTGGCCCGAAGAGATCCATGTGGATCAGCTGTAACACTCGGTCAGTTGAAGGAGTTGTCTTCAACCGGAAGGAGGACCTAGCGAGCTTTCCCAGCTGGCATGCACTGCATATGTGTGTTGTTGAAAACACCCGGTTAGGTATGCCTCTTGCATGTTCTTGTCTGGCGAGTCGGTTCATCGTCTTGAAATTCAGATGGTTGAGTCTTTTGTGCCACAGCCAGCTCATATCCGAACTGCTCTTTGATAACAGGCAAGTGTCAGGGAGGCTGCTGTTCCAATCAGCGTAGTATACATTCCCTGTTGGAGATCGATTTCCCAACAATATCACCTGCTTTGATCCGACATCTTTAACTCTACAACCCTGTGCATCAAACTTGACAGAGAAACCATTATCACAGAATTGGCTGATGGAGAGCAGGTTATGCTTCAATCCATCAACATAAGAGACATCAGAAATTGAAACATGATTGGTTTCAAGGGTACCGTAACCTCTGGTATAGCCTTTTGAGTTATCACCAAAAGTAACTGATGGACCTTCTTTCTCCACGAAACTTCCAAGCAAATCCTTCAGATTTGTCATGTGTTTCGAGCATCCACTATCCATCACCCACATTGTTGTTGACGCCTTCTTCTTCCTCAGCTGTTTCTCATGTACCTGCAAAGAGAAACTCCCTTAGGTCCCCAATTTCAGTTGGGTCCTGGAGGGTTAGAACCAGTTCCCGCTGGAACTGTGCGTCGCTTTCGCTATAAACTCAGATGGATTTATCATTCCAAATTACTTTTCCTTCATCATCAACTATAACAACACCTCGGTTATCCTTAGGCTTGTTGTTAGTAGTGATGTTTTGTTTCTTGGGAGGAGTTGGATTTCTCCCATGTTGGGCTTTAGGAGGTGAGGCTTTCCCCCTGTTTTGATGGCGATTCTTATCCTGTTGAGTTTGTCTGTGAGGTCGGACGCTATCGTGGAATCTTCTTGGCTGATTCTGATTCCATTGCCCTGGCTGTTGACGATAGCTGTTCATACCCGGATGTTGATTCATGTTGTGGCATGAGTAACCATAGCTGTCGTAACTGTTCCACATAGGTTGACTCTGTTGGAACCTCTGGTTGTTGTGGTGATGGAACCGTTGTTGATTATGTCGGTTGAAGCTCGGTCGGTTCTGTTGGTTCCATCTCTGCTGTGGTTGGTTTGTTGGTCGGTTATCACGTCGGTTCTGATTGCGACTCCGACGTCTCCGGTTGCTCTGTTGAGTCTTGGAACATTCCCCCTCGGTTGTAGACTTAACCGACTGTTTCATTGGTGCTCCATCTACAGCTCCTTTGCCTTTCTCAGCCGCAGTTGCCTTTGTCGGTTGTGAGGGTGTTTGTTCAGTTACAGACTCAACTGTGTTAGGTTTGGCAACCATGACTTCCTCAGCCTTGGTGAAGGTAGCTGGTGGAATTCCAGTGTCCTTTGCCACGTCGTATCCGAGTCCAGACACATCATCCGTTTGCCGTCTGTATCTGATGAGATTCTCGATGATCTCGGATGACTGATATAGCTTTGTCAGGTTGTCCTTCTCAGTTTGAAGATCCTTGAGAAGACCTGCTATATGCTCGGTCTGGGCATCTGATGTCTTCATCAACTGGTCGATCTGAGCCTCTTGCTTGTTCAACTGTTCGTTCTGTGCCTTGATCTGTTCCTTCAACTGTTCATCGGTTGAAGCCTCAGTTTGGTTGGCTGTACTCAGTTGACTTTTCAGCTGGTCAATTTCTTCAACTTGTCCGTCCTTTTCGGTTAAGGAATCTTCAAGCTTGGCGAACTGGGCTTGAAGACTCTTAAACTCAACCGACTGTTGATGCAGTTCCTCACTGAGTTCTTGAAAATCATTCCATGAAGGTTCCAACTCATCGCTCAGAGATTCCTGCATGTTAGAAGTATTGGAAGATTTTAAGCGAGCAGGATTAGATTGTACCTCAATATCATCTTGGTCGGTTCCAAGTGCCATGAGGCATTGATCCGGACTGATGACTTTGTTGGTAGAGGTCAGATCATCCTCATCTTCAGTGTCTGTGAAGAAGTCCATATCGTTAGCTGCCTCTTCAGCTACCATGGCCTTATTCTTTGCAGTTTGCTTGGCCCTTAGTGCTTCTCTTTCCTTCTTTGAGAGGTCTGGGCAGTCAGCTTTGAAGTGTCCTTCCTTGCCGCATTCGAAGCAACCATTGGTGACTGGCTTCGAACTGTCTCGAGTTCAGTTTGATTTATAGAAACGTTTATATTTGCCGAACCGAGTATCCATAATGGCTAACTTCTTTGACAACGCTGCAATGTTCTGTTGCAGTTCCTCTCTGCTCGGCTCCTTTGCAGTCGTGTCAGCCGATCTGGTTGGCCTTGACGATCTCGACTTTGAGTAGTCAGCTCAGAGGGCCACTGACTTTGATGCTGAGCCGACATCCTCAATTCTATTTGTCTGACTTGAGGGCTGCGACCTCCTTCTGTTGACTTTATACTCATTCCCTTTCAAGATTGAGAACAATCTTTCAGTTCCCATTTCACCAAGGTCAGCTCGGCTCTCGTGGATATTTGTGAAAGTATCCCACTCGGCCGGTAGAGCTTGCAACACTTTGAGATTTATTTCTCTTAGAGTGTATTTTCCTTTCCGGATGGACTGGATTCTTCTGATGATGTCCATAAACCGGAGCTCTAGCTGATCGATAGTCTCATCAGGTCGCAGACTGAAATTGTCGAAATCTTGACATGCATGCGAGAACTTGTTTTCCTTTGTCTCGTCGCTTCCTTCACTTAGCGAGGCCAGGATGTCCCACATCTCTTTTGCAGTCTCACACTCCTCTATCCAGGGCAGATAATCTTGTCCAACCGTGGATATTATTGTGCTCTGAGCCCAGATATCCAGCTGGCTCACTTTGGCCTCCTCCAGAGTGTAGTCTTCTGGCTGTTTCTCCACATACTCCACCACTGCATCTCCATCGTTGGGATTTGTGGGAGTGCGAAGTATTCTGTCTCATATGACGATTGGTCCAGATGTGAGAACTTGTTGCATCCTATGATGCTTTGACAGAAGTATCTTCTTCATTCGAGTTCTCCATGATGTATAGTTGACAACAGAGAACATGACTACGATCTTGTCCTTGACGTCCATATGCACAAACAAAAAAAAAACGAGCAAGTATGCACTAGCGTGAAAAGATCTGTTCAGTTGACCACTGAAATAAAATTCTCGAATTCACACCTCGTGAAACAGAGTCAGCAGTCTTTTGAACCATTGCTCTGATACCACTTGATGGTCCCGATACGAGTTACTGGTGTATGGGGGGGGGAATACACCAATTAGGATTTTTCAACTTTCTAAAAACTTAACACTTGAAATCAACTTCAACTGAGTAAAAGGACTCAGTTGGGATCTCACAGCTGAGTAAGCAACCTCAGCTGGAAGAGTGGTGCTGTGCGGAATGTGGTGGAAAATGAACTCGTAAAAACAAACTCACGCTTTTATGCACGGTTGGTCAAAACCAAAACTGTTGAGGTGAAAGTATGCAGATTGTATGCGGTTAGTTTGTCAGTTGAGATATGCAAAATAATGACTGAACACAAATAAACACGACACACAAGATTTACGTGGTTCGGAGAGAACTCCTACGTCCACGGGGAGATGTGAGTCCACACACCTCAGTCCAAGTTCTTCTGGACAGTTCCACTCAGCTTACGCGGGCTGAGCAACCGTTACAGTTTAGTTTCCGGGCACTAAACAGCCTAAGTCAAGTTTGCGGGTACTTGACGACCTGACTACTCAATTACAGGAAGAGTAAGGTCCTAGCACACTTTTTAGGGTGTGAGAAAGGGTAGGATTTCCAACTACAGCTCGATCACGAATGAGAGCTGGATCTAAGGTTTGAACGAATAAACACTCAACCTAAGATCAAAAACCGTTTCAATCTCTAGGAACCCTCAGCTACTAATGTTCTCTCAAATTGGAACTCTCAGCTGCTGATGCTCTTAGATGATGATTTTGCAGAATTGCTTTTTGCTTTGATTTCTCTCGTGAAAGCTCTTGAATTTTCGTCGTCTATCTCTTCTGTATTTTCTCGAATGAGAGAATGCCTCTATTTATAGGCGGAGAGAATCAACTAGCCGTTGGAGGAGCAGTTGATCTCTGATCGGTTGAAAGCGATGGCTTGTCTCTCATCTCTGCAGACTTTCCCGATATGGCATCTGTGCTCTTCTGCTTTCCATCTGAGACAGCCTTGTGTTGGGCCAGATGGGGTAATGACTGAACGGTCAAACCCTCATGTGACTTCCTTTTGAAATTCAAATCTTTGACAGTCAACTTCGGTTTGTCGGTTGAAAGTCTTGGCCTTCATCTGAGGGATCTTCAGCTGATGTTCCGATCTGTCGAGCTCTCAGCTGACTTTGAACTTCAAACAGTTGAACTCCTTGTTCGGATTCTATAACTGAGGTTCTGAAACTGAACACTCAGTTGACTTCCTTGTATTTACTCAGTTGTGTTTGAACCCTCAGATGATTTCCTTTTCATCTGATGTTTTCTTCCTTTCAACTGTTTCTCATCTGATGAACGCTCAGTTGGTTTCCTTCTCAACTGATGTTCTGAAGACTTCCCCTTGTTTGCATCTGAACAACTGAACTCTCAGTTGTCTTTCTTCACAACTGATGTTCTGTCTGAGTGATGCCTTGTAGCCATCTTCAGCTGGAGACCTGTAAAGATAAAATCTTAACTTTGCTCAAACAGCGAGCCTAAATTCTAACATTAGGTTCTGGCAACATCTACTCGGTTGGGGTCAGCCGGTTTTGGAATTCATCAAAACTTATACTAATAAATTTCCCAACAACATCATTTATACTGCATATATATAACCTTGTGATCGAAGTAACGGTGCATGGGAAGTGGCATTAGCTCGCATAGGGCGTTTTTTTCGATTTATAAGATCGGTTAATGCCATCATTTTAGGGGAACGTCCATGCTAGGTTGACTTATGTTGATTTGCAGTTTCAAATCTTCCTTCGTTTGTCGATTTTCTGGAGCATGAATTATTTCATCCAATTCTTTCATATGTATGTCCTGCCCTTTTTAATTACGTTGTGTCATGTCTCACTAAAGATTTGAAGAATTTCTTTCGGATATCTCGGAACGAAATTCTCATGTTGTGGGTTGTCTCCCATGTATGGTTGGCTTTGGGCCTAATTTTAAGAGCTTTTTATATTATTATTATTATTATTATTATTATTATTATTATTATTATTTTGCTAAATCAGCATTATCTATTGTATTAACTTCAAAGACATTAATTACAACTTTGTACTAGGCTTACAAAGGCCTAAACCATTCCTTCCCCCCGTTACAACTTACAAACCACCAAAATGCCATTTTAAAGTTCCTCATAATTTCCAATCTACATCCTTAATTTTTACATCATAATTTTTTTTATTAAATGTTGGAGTGAAAAAAAGAGAAGTGAACATATTCTATATTAAAAAAATGAAATGTATTCATAAAAATTCGGTTAGTCGTGCTAACCCTAGGGTTTTGGGATAGCCTTATCGGACTCAGGCTATTTTCGGTTTATGTCTATCGGACTTAAATAATTCCAGGTTACAAATCTTTGGCCCTATCCCGGCCTTTTTTTCGGTGTACTCGAGCCAGCCCATCAGTTTCGGGCTATTTTGACATCGCTAATTTGTTTAATGCAACACCACTTAAATGCATATGTGCCACCCAAAAAATTCTAGAAATTACATAAATATATATTTCCACCCATAATGTTTTTCCTAATTATATTCATTATCGAACTAGATAACGTACATAGATCATGGAGTGTTCAGTTCTGCGCTCTTGTCGGACGGCGGCAACAGTGGCTGACGTGGCCGACGAAGAATGACTTCGATGATTAGGGGATGAAATTGGATCGAAGCATTCCTATTAAGTACGACGATTTTTAATATAATACACATAACAGAGAGGTGTTTTTTTAGTAGTTTTTTAAATAATCAATTTAATTAATATTTAAGTTTGCTGGATAATTAATACATTTAAAAAAAATCAATATATGCTAATTATCCTTAATCCATCCTAATTCCCCATAATCTAACCTAAGTAGTAATTAGATTGTCCTTTAATTAATCTGCACTATAGGATAATTTCGAATCTCCGATGATACTCTCTCTCTCTCAATATAATAAAACCCTAAAAAGGAATTGCATCCCTCCATTAACTGATTAAAGTACGGCAAAGGTATGAAAATGGCTTCTTTATCTTTTTCTTTTGTTTCTTTAATTGATTTTTTCTTCTTCTTTTTGTTTGTTCTTTAAATATAAAACCCTAGCTAAGATATTAAGGTTCTTAATATCTTAGATTAATGTGTTTAGTGTCCTTTTTTTTTCCTGATTATTTTGTGAATTTTTAACTATGATGGAAAGTAGTCGCAGTCAGCACGAGGTGAACATTTTTTTTTTAACTACTTGCATCAATTGATATTTTCCAATAATGATTTATTTATTGTATAAATAAATAATATGTGAATAATTGTAGAAAAATCAAGATAGAATAAGCAAATTGTCTAATGAAATTCTGATATCCACATGGGCGGATTTACCTTTGGGCTCGGCTGGGCTGGGCTGCAAGTTCCAAATTTATATATATATTTATATATATACCTATGTGATAAGTTTATTAGTCTAATTATTCTTTATCCCAGTGGTAAAAGTTTTTATCTGCCTTGCCGAGACCAACTTTCGAAACCTGTTGCTAGCATTTCTATCTCCAATTACTTTTACTCCTGCTTTGAACCCATTCCATTAAAAAATTATTTTTTATCTCTCTTTTTGTTTTATTCCTCATTGAACTGCTCTTTCTACTCGTTTTTTACTGGTCATGCATTGTACTGCTTTCATTTAAAAATATATATTTTCTTTTTATCCTATGGCCCTAATTATAGTAGAGGTCTTAACAAACTTCTCATTAAAACAATTTCATTAAAAGTTAATATTTGAAAATTTATAAGTAAAAACTACTATGTAATATTTTTAAATTTTGATATCCAACATTAAAATAATAACGAATTCGATTCTTGTACAAAACAATTGTCATAATCTTTCGAAATAGCAACTCTTTTTGGGAAAATGAAAATAGTAACTTTAATACCTAATTTTCAAACATTTTATTAATATAACATGAGCTCTAGTTTTTAATGGAAGAATCAACAATTTCTCAAATTTCATCAACGTGTCCACAGACAAAACGATCTCCATTCTGAATTAGTTTTGTCATAGAGAAACAAAAAACAGGAAACAAATTATTTGTTTGAAATAAATATGTTTCAACGTAGGCCATGTAAAAATTTTCATTCTAGGTCCGACCTTATTAAAGTTAAATTTGTTTCTTTTGCTTTAATGCACCAAAATATTTCATCTGAATTAAAAAAAAATAAATCAAAATATTTAAATATCAGCCCACCCCACTATCAACTTACATTGAGAGAGAAGCTATTGTCACTAGTGTGCTTTCGACTTGTTGGTGATATCTCCATACCTACTTAACTCGTCTCGATTTCCCACCAATGAGTGAGAGTACAGGCTTTCCCGAGAGCAGACACGCAGGCTATCCGAAACACTCGTTAAATAGTCTTTCCAGTGATTATTATATTAATCGATTGAGAATGTCAGATCTCACAGATATAATCAATCGTGTCTTGAAAACCCATAAAGGCAATCACATAAAAGAGTTCAAGGCGGAAATGAACTATACGAGCAATTCAAACTGTTTTAAGAAGTGTTTCGAGTTTGCATTGATAAAGAAAGCTGAAATAATTGACCTAAGTATGGATTTATGTGATTTTGGTGCACTTTCACGAACGATTTTATTACACAATCTCAAATGCGTTAAAGAATGGTCTTTAACTAATATTCGTATGACTGATGGTACCGGCCTCGTCTTGGGCCCGACCTAAGGCCCAATCTAGGTGGGCCTATACATTCAAGCTCGGCCCAAGAGCTTAGCCCAATTACAGTCGACGCCTACCTTGAAGACCAAGTCACGAAGCCCTACTTTGGGGGAGGATAGAATCCTATTATGAATGGGAATTGGATATGCATGTACTAGGAAACAAGATATGTATAAGGAATCCAAATCCTAGAGAGATTAGGGCTCAATTCAAGGCCTATAAATAGATGCTAGATTAGAGGTTTAGGGGGATTCAAGACTCTTTGTACTCTCAAGTATAATAAAGCTCTCTATGTTCTCCCCCGTGGACGTAGATCACATCGATCGAACCACGTAAATCCTTGTGTCGTCGCATTATTGTTATTTTCTGCTATCCCTGCAAACCCTAGATCTATCATTGGCGCCGTCTGTGGGAAACTTAAATCCGTGCATTCCGATCAAATTTTGCAAATCGCAATCTGCTATCGACGATGGCAAGGAAAAACACACGATCTATCACAAGCAAATCTGCTATCGACGCTGCTGCTGCCGCCGCTAAGGAGAAGGAGAACCGCCAGAAAAACACCCTTCTCGTAAATCTACAAATCCCGGAAGCCGGCGAGACCGACACTGACGGCGAGACAGACGCCGACGCCGACCAAACCAATCCCAGCCAAGCCCCGAGTGCTAACCGCGGCCAAAGGCCGGGGAAGGGACACGCGCGAGGTCCTACCCCAGAAGGAGACGTGAGAAACATCTCGGTGGATCAGTTCGGCAATCCAATTCACCAAGAAAGCCGTGGCAGCAGCCAGAAGGGAGGAGCCTTAGGTCTCCAACCTCGCGATCTGGAGAACGCGGTCAAAGATTTTATTACACACAATCAACACGAATTCCTTCAGTTCGCTCACCGGCAGAAGATCACAAACCGAGGTGAAGAGCATGAAGCTGCGTCTCGGTCACAACCACAGCAAAAGTCCCAAAGCGTCCAAATCGTGGACGCACGGGACACTGCACCACGCCGCAAAGGACGCGATGATGAACGCCGAGGAAACCACAGTCGTCATTCACCTCGGCGTGATACCGCCCCATCTCGTCGCAACGCTGAGTCACCTCGGCGAGACAATGACACTCACCGAGGCGGCGGGTTCGAGGTCTACGGCAGGATCTCAACTCCCTTCACCCACCGGATACTCTACACACCTCTCCCATCATCCTACAAGGTGCCACCGGTGAAGCCATACAATGGATTGTGTGATCCGCAGAATTTTCTATCCCAATTCCAGTACAACATGCTCAACCAAGGGCTCAGTGATGATATCTACATGTGCAGAGTGTTCCCTGAGCTACTGGTTGATAATGCCCGGATGTGGTTTGACAGCCTACCTTCTCGAAGTATTAACTCCTACGACGAGCTGATGCAAGCCTTCGAACGTAGGTTTTTCCAAAAGGCCGAACCGAAAACAACCGCGGCACATTTGCTCACCATTAGGCAAGGTCGAGGAGAGTCCATTAGCGACTTCATGACTAGATTCAACAAGGAGAGTTTGAAAGTCGATCGTTTGACTGACGAAGTCCTCATCTCGGCCTTCCAAAACGCTATCCAGCCCGGAGCCTTATTCAGAGAGCTCGTACGAAACGAGCCCAGCACCGTAAGGCAGCTTTGGAGTATCGCCGACCAGTTCGCGAAAGCTGACGAAGCCGATAGGCGCAAGCGCGAAGTGGACAAGGCCGACCCCGCAGACCGGAGGAAGGAAGGGCGTAGAGACCGAGGTCAAGGCCGCCAAAGCGCCCTCGATATACTACAACGGGCACCTATTGAATCCCGGCTGGAACTTCGCAAGAATCCCGAAAAGAGCCAGTTCACACCGCTGACAAAGCCGAGGACGGAAATCTACGAGTTGCATACCGACATGTTCGAGAAACCTCAGCCAATGTCACGTGGGGGATCCAAGCGACGGTCTAAAGAGCAGTATTGCCAATTCCACGAGGATCATGGCCACGACACCGAGGACTGCAGAGATTTAGCTGTGGAAATCGAGAACCTCGTACACGATGGTACCTTAGGAAAATACCAAAATCGCGGCAAACATGCAACCCGACCTCATGGCAAGGGAAAAAGAAGGCCGAGCCGAGGGGAGAATCGCTGTGCCCCCCATGCAGATAAAAGGCCAAGACGAGATGATGAAGACGAGGACGAAGCTCCACCCCAGTTCGACGGGGTCGTCACATAAAGTATCTCTTATCATCGGTAAAGTTCAGTCAGTTTTTCAGTTATGTCATTCAGTTTTTTTTTAGTTGTCTCTTTTTCAAACTTCGGCTTTCATTAGTAAGTTCAGTTTTTCTTTTATCATTTGTTCAAGTCCTTGCGTATCTTACCTTGCCCGTCTTTCGCTTATGCTTCTTATCCCAATTTTTATAAACCCTGACGAGGGTAATAAACTCCATACTTGGAGGGAATTCTAAACGCGCGTAAAGGGACTTTCGTTAAAAACATGTATGAGCCGCCTCTGTTTAAAACGAAGGCACTTCGTTAAAAGCGAGGCCGGACTGCATTCGTTTAAAACAAGGGAGCCCTACCTCCATTAAAAGCCAAGATACGGCCTTCGCTTAAAGTGGAGCAGAGCCTAAACTTTGTCCGATGACGAAGTCATGCTGTTCGAAGCCAAAACCTCGTCTTAGGACGAGGTAGGGCTAATAAAGCCAAACTTCGTTGAAATTCAATTTCCGAAGTGGGCTAATAAAGCCAAACTTCGTTGAAATAAAATTTCCGAAGTGGGCTAATAAAGCCAAACTTCATTGAAATAAAATTTCCGAAGTGAGCTAATAAAGCCAAACTTCGTTAACGCCAAGTTTCCGAAGGGGCAACCTATTTTTCTCCAACACAGCTCGGGCTCAACCAACTTTCAATTATTCCTCAGCCTGAAGGAGCTCAGCCTGAAGTAAATCAGCACCCTCCTGAGCAACGAGCCGCTTCAACACGGACTCCTCGCAAAGCGCCTCGAACTTCAACTGCCACTCCTTCAGCTCGGCGGCCACGGCGAAGTTCCCATTGATGAGTACAGCCAAGTCATTCGCTAGGCTGGAGAAGCTCTCCGACAGCAGAAGCCTCTTCGTGTAGGCCCGGGGAACCTCACCTTGGCTAGCCGCGAGCTGGGCCTCCCGGCCCTTCGCCGCGTTCAGCTCGGACTCCAGCTTCCGAGCTCTCTCGGCCTCAGTCCGAGCTCTCTTAGCCTCGGCCTTCGCGAGCTAAGCGACCAGCTCGGATCTCGCAGTCTTCACCTCCTCCTTGGCCCCCTTAGCTCGGGCGATAAGCTCGGCAATCCAGTTCGTACAGGTGATTTGCGCGATCAATCACCTCGGAAAATTCGACCTCGTAGTCTGCGTCTACACGTCTTCTTTCCTCTTTTTTGGGGGGGGATGTGATGGTACCGGCCTCGTCTTGGGCCCGACCTAAGGCCCAATCTAGGTGGGCCTATACATTCAAGCTCGGCCCAAGAGCTTAGCCCAATTACAGTCGACGCCTACCTTGAAGACCAAGTCACGAAGCCCTACTTTGGGGGAGGATAGAATCCTATTATGAATGGGAATCGGATATGCATGTACTAGGAAACAAGATATGTATAAGGAATCCAAATCCTAGAGAGATTAGGGCTCAATTCAAGGCCTAGAAATAGATGCTAGATTAGAGGTTTAGGGGGATTCAAGACTCTTTGTACTCTCAAGTATAATAAAGCTCTCTATATTCTCCCCCGTGGACGTAGATCACATCGATCGAACCACGTAAATCCTTGTGTCGTCGCATTATTGTTATTTTCTGCTATCCCTGCAAACCCTAGATCTATCAATGACTGATCAAGACTTTGACTTTTTGGTCTCCAATTGTCTTGCTCTTGAAAGTTTATCTATTCATTCTCTCATCGTGAAGTTGATAAATGTCTCAATCTTTGGGCACTCGAAATTGAAGCAGTTAAGTTTGACTTATGCTTTGGGAGATGGTTCTTTAGAGATTCGTGACGTGATAAATCTCGTTTCTTTGAAGTGCTATGGGTTAAGTGCTAAATGTCTCGTGCAACTTAGTAATATTCCAAAGCTTATTAAATTAGGTTATGAAGAATTTGATGATACTCTTCCACTTGCTGAGTTCTTAGCCAAATTGCCATCTTGCATACGAGATCAACTACAACCACTTCATCTCTCAACTGGTAATTGTAATATCTTTGAGGTAATAATAATCTTTTCTTTTTTCTTCTCAACATATAATGCGTGATTTTTGCAGTGTGAAGAATCATTGTTCTATAAGATGTCACTAGAACTCGTAAATATGAAACTTCTTGTGCTGGTGATTGATATGGATGATCAGCCTTGCTCCTTTTTTCTTCAACGTAATCTCTTTTATTTGATTGAGGCACGTCGTTCATTAGAAAACCTTGTAATAAAGGTACATTAATATTACTCTAACGTTTCAGTGGATTTGCAACAACCCTAGGCCAGACATATTCTTTAAAAATCTCCTCGGAATTCACTTTCAGGATGTAAGTGTGAAAAATTGAAACGATGGATATTTTTAGAAGAATATGCTTAGATTGGGGCATTATTGCAAATCTGATAAAACGTTGGGACATAAAATCAATTTTACGTTTCATAATTTGGTTAGATAGAAAACTCCCATTTTGACTCAAATTTTTGTGTTGCAGTTTTTTTGGAAGCTCTCTTGTATAAAGTTCAAGGAAATAGATGAGGGGACTGAATTTTCATGGCACAAGTTGTCTCCAAAATCTTTGAAAAAGATGGGAATCGTCGGATATTTAGGTTCTCGATCAGAATTGGAACTGGCTTTGCACGTCATCGATAATGCTAGAGCTCTTGAATAGTTTGATGTGGTACCTTGCAATCTAAACGACACCTTACGCGAAGAGGCATTAGTTCGTGCGAGGCGTGATTTTCAACATATAAGATCAGTAAATGTCAACATTTTATAGGAATGTCCGTACTAGGTCGACCCGTGGTAGGTGGTCTAGTAATTTGATTTAATGTTGATTTGGAATTTTTAATCTTCATATATAAATACTCTTGTCAGTTTTATATAAATTGTGATGAAGCTGGTGCTGAGGGTTTGTATTTGAATACCAATTGATGTATTGCTATTGTGAATTTTTTTAGATTTTTTTTTCAAATGATATTGTGCTATATATTGTTATAATTGCTCGTATGTTATTGCATATTTTAATTTAATCATCCATTGTAAATTTCCAATGTATACCCTTTTCAAGTTACACGTTTGTACCTCTTCTCGCAACTCGAACCCTCTATTTCCTATAGTATTTCATCCTCTATTCCATTCGACGAACTTTTGATATTTGGCGATTTAAAGATAATTATATATCATATTTGGGTGGAATAAACCCTAGTCAATATCACATACCGTTCAACCAACGGAAGGAGTAGAGAATAAAACACGAAATGAGAGTTGTTTTTCCGAACAATCTCGTAAAAGTAGATAAAATTAATAATTTTTCTAAATTGTTATCAAAACTTAATCTTTTACCAAGCAAAAGTGACATGCATATATATTTAATCATAGGGATTACATATATCATATTTCCTAATTGTTCATTCTCGAATATACACATTGAGAAGAACAATGGAATGGCAAAAGTTAGACTAAAAACACATATAAATGGCAAAATAAAATAATAATATTATAATATTGGGGTGATCAATGCCATGCTTTTTGCTGGACTGCGGCAACAGTGGCTGGCGTGGCCGACGAAGAACGACGATTAGGTTATCTGCAATCTTTAACCACAGGTGTTCTCCAGCACCATTTTTCTACTAGAAACTCCTTAAATATACTTATTCCTGCAATGCAACGGTCTCTAAATTGTCTCTATCTTTAATATTAAATAATTTCTTATTTTCATTTATTAAATTAATTCATGTATTTGTAAATAAATTAAAATACATTAATTAATAATAATACGAATTTTTCATTAATATTTGAAAATTGGAAAATTACATGCCTTCACAATAAAAAAAAAAAAAAAAACACTACTTCCTCGGCAACAGCGGCGGAGATGGCGATTGCTTTGCCCTTGCCCTTGCCCTTGCTCTTTCTTCCTTTGGCAGCGGGCTGTGACGGCGGCGGCACCATAATTAGGCGATCATCAGTGTTTGTCGTCGAGCTGTCGGTGTTAGGGGAGAAGAACGGGTAGGACTCGGCGGAGGCCGGAGTGTTGAGGTCGATTGAATCAAGCACCGTCCCCGTGAAACCGAATGGATCGTCGGACATGTCGCCAAACTACGAGTATGGGTTGTTGGGATTGTTGGCGTCCATATTTTTTTTTTTTGTGATGAAATTGTTGGAGAAATGAAAGGGATGAATGATATGAAGAGGTGTGAAATGAGGAACAGGAAAAAATGTATTTATAGGTAAAAAAATTGAATAAAAAAAAATGAAAAGAGCTGTTTTTACCCGTTTTCTACCCGTTGCGGAATTAATTTTTTTTTAACTTTGGTGCGTGCACAGCACACGCCTATCATTTTTCTTTTTTTTTTAATTTTTCGTAAAAGCGTGTGCGCTACACGCGCCGCTCGAGCCGGTCTCGAGCCGCGCCTTCCTCCAATGCAGGCGTCTCGAGCTGCTGCGGTCTCGAGCCGACTTCGAGACAGCGGCTCTCAAGCCGGCTTCCAGACAGCGGCTCGAGACCGCGTTACAGACAGCTTTAGGGGGATGATATGGATCCAAGCATCTTTACATAATACACATAAAAGAAATTTAGAATTTTTTTAATAATTAATTTAATTAATATTAATTTAAGTCTAATGGATGATTAATAAATTGTAAGAAAAATCAATAAATGCTAATTATCCTTAATACATCCCAATTCTCCATAATCTAATCTAAGTAGTAATTAGGTTGCTTTTAATTAATCTGCACTATAATATTATTTCGAATCTCTTCCTATGATTCTCTCTCTGTTTCTGTCTCTCTCTCTCTCTTAACTATAAAACCCTAGAAGAGAATTATACTTTCTCTGTCTCGTTCAATAAGTCTCATTTTACTATTTTGAGCGTCTCACTTAATAAGTCTCATTTTTTATTTAGCAAAGATTAACACATTAAAATTCACTTTATGCCACACTCAAACGTGACCGGTGTTGTTTACTTTATTGTGCAGTGTTTTTCTACTCAACACACTTTAACATTAACGATAAAATATTACCTTAATCACACTCTAACTATCTTTTTCTTAATCTATGTGCACATCCCAAATGGAACTTGTTGAGTGGGACGGAGGGAGTATTTCAATTCCTCCATTAATTTGGCTATACGTCAAAGGTATGAATATGGCTTTTTTCTTCTTCAATTGGTTGTTTATCTTAATTAATCGCGCAATTAATGTGTTTAGTGACGTTTTTAGAGCTAAGAATTTTGTGATTGTTTTTAATTATAGGTTAGAGCTATGATGGAAAGTAATTGCAGTCAGCACGAGGTGATATATATATATATATATATATATATATATATATATATATACTTGCATCAATTTATATTTTCCAATAATGATTTATTTGATTTGATTGTATAAATAAATAATATGTGAATTGCAGGAGCATAAAGAATAAGCAAATTGCCAGATGAAATTCTGATATCCATAATCTCTGACTAATATTGACACAGAAGCTACCGCCACTAGCCTACTTTCGACTTGTTGGCGATATCTCCATACCTACACAACTCGTCTCGATTTTCCAACATGTCGTTATTCTAGTGATTCTTCTACTTATCATGAAAGAAGATCAAATCACGTAAATATGATCAATCATGTCTTGGATTCTCATTAGAGGTAGTCGCATAAAAGAGTTCAAGGTAGGATTGGGCGAACCTATTAGTTTTAAGAAGTGGTTCGTGTTTGCATTGACTAAGAAAGCAGAAATAATTCACATAGATATCGGGAGGGTCAATTTGTCACACTTTCAAGAATGATTTTAAAGTATCATCTCAAATGCATTAAGGAATTGTCTTTATGTGGGATTGATAAGACCGATCTAGACTTTGATCTTTTAGTCGCCAATTGTCTCTCTTGAAAGTTTATCAATTAAACTTCCGCTCACTGGCTTGAAAAATGTCTCAATCGTTGGCCACTCGAAATTGAAGCATTTCGGTCTATCTTATGCTTGGAGAGTTGGATCCATTGAGATTCGCGACGCGATAAATCTTGTTTCTTTGAAGTGCTATGAATTGAGTAGTAAATGCGTCGTGCAACTTAGTAATATTCCCAAGCTTAGTAATGTTGATTATAAAGAAACATGGTATTATTCTCTTCCACATGCTGAACTCTTCGCCAAAATGCCACGCTGCATACGTGATTAACTACATGAACTCCGCCTTTCGACTTGTAGTGATTTGGTTTTTCGGGTAATAATCTTCTTTTCTTTTCATTTTATTCAGTTAACATAATGTTGTACAATTCATCTATACTTCAAATAATGTGTTATTTTTGCAGATTGATGATGTATTGTTGGTTGAGATGTCAGTGGATCTTGTAAATATAACGCATCTTGATCTTGAGCTGGTGATTGATTTTGAATCTAAGCCCAGTTCCCTTTTTCTGATCAATCTCCATCGTTTGATTGAAGCGTGCCGGTCATTACAAAAACTTATAATAAAGGTACGCTACTTCTCTTGTTGGTATTTCTTGACATCATCTAATGATACACAGCGGAATTAATTGTCAAGAAACAGATCAAGATTTACAATTAACTTCGTGTGTGGAGATTTCTACAAACACAATAGAAGGAAAACTTACTTGTTGCGTAGATTATCAAATCGTTCCAATTGCTGTAACTGAATCCGCTACTATGGTATCCACGTGTAGTGTTGAACTGATGCAGGAACAATTCCACGGTGCAGATTTGATTCAAGAACGCTAGGAATTCTCCAAATCAAATCACGTAGTGCTCTTAATATTTCTCTAAGAACTAAACCCTAGTTTTGGAGTGGAGAATGATAATACGTAAAATCACTAGTAAAAGAAAACAGAATTCCTATACTTATAGGAATAATGACCGCGCTTATTCTTTTGTCTCCAATTAATTAATCTAATAGTCCAACTATTAATTAATTAATATATATCCAAAACTATATTTAATTAATCCTAGACCATATTTCTTTCAATCTCCCACTTGGTCTAGCATTGGGTATCAATATCACGCACTAATCTTGCACCCTTGAGCAGATCAACAAAACACATATTGTGTGACCCTATAGGCCTCCATTATCGACGATAATCAAATTAAAGTCTATACAAAACTCCTAGACGGCGTTGTATAGCGACCTCGATATATGAAGAACGTTTACGCAGATTTTGTAAACTTTACCTTTATATGAAGTTTATGTAATATCCCTTCATTCACGAACCACTCGATTAAGCCTAGGATCTGCCATGTGTCTATCCAAATAGCTTAATCAATTTATCTCATCTTTATTATATGACCCATTTGATCATATTCAATTACTTTAATTGAATATATCTTTTGCATTGGCCAATGACTTAATGGTCAAATAATATAGAGAAAATGAGTGTTCTTCTCGAATTTCCAATCGAGGAATGAATCCTATTCTTGGCTCAACTACCATTTTCATTTGCCTCATAATGTACCCAACACAAGCCGTATCTACCCTTTTCAGAGTGCAAGCTTTGTACTTGGTCAAAGTACACCACTTAACAAATAAAATGAATAATGACCTCAAGTAAAAGGACTATTACATACTCCACATACTAATAAATCATAGACACTAGAACAAATGATTTAATAGTAGGGTATACCAATACTCTCCAAAGTATCCATGTGTCCATCACGAGTATCTAATATCTCATAGTTGTGAGACTAACTATATTCTCAAAGAATGTGATGCAGACCACATGCCAACCTATAACATATTATCAATATCCCAATCTTGATAATCATTGGTTAGGGCATTTTAGAGTTAAACTAAATCATTAATGTCTCACACCATTAACGACAGTACTAACTCATGGGAACAAATATAAGAATAATAACAAACAATCAAAATAATTATTCAAATAAATGCACAAGCCCACAAAAGAAATCAAATTTATAAATAAATGTGATCAAGTATTTATGTCTCAATACAATATTGTTTCTAAGACATACTAACTTTTAAACTCCCACTGACTTAAAGCCAATTACCAACATATCTAATACCCAAATTCTCAAAATGTCCATTGTGTTTTGCTATACACAATGGCTTGGTAAATGGATCGGCTAGGTTATTGTCAGTGTGTACTCGTTCTAATTTCACATCGCCCCTCTCTATTATTTCTCTGATCAGATGATACTTTCTCCTAACATGCTTGTTTCTGTTCGTGGCTCTTGGTTCATTTGCTTGCGCAATTGTGCTATTATTGTCACAATACAAATGTATAGCACTATTGGCACTTGGAACAACACCTAGTTCCTTCACGAACTCTAACAAATAAACAGCTTCCTTGGCAGCTTCAGATGCAGCAATATACTCAGCTTCGGTGGATGAATCGGCAAGTGTCTCTTGTTTGGAACTATTCCAGCTTATTGCCCCACCATTTAGAACAAAGACATAGCCAGACTGAGACTTATAGTCGTCGTGGTCTGTTTGGAAGCTAGCATCACTATACCCAGTAACTGATAACTCTTGCTGCCCACCATAGACTAAGAAGTATTCTTTAGTCCTTCTAAGGTACTTAAGAATAGTCTTGACAGTCTTCCAATGTTCCTCACCAGGATTATGCTGAAATCTGCCAGTTACACTAAGCGCATAAGCCACATCTGGCCTAGTACATGTCATGGCATACATTACTGATCCTATAGCTGAAGCATATGGGACCCTTTTCATGTATTGAATTTCCTTGTCATTAGAAGGACAATCCTTTTTAGACAATTTGATGCCATGTCCCATAGGAAGATTTCCTTTCTTGGAATTTTCCATGGAAAAACGCTTTAGTACTTTGTCTATGTAAGTGGACTGTGACAACCCCAACAATCTATTAGGTCTATCTCAATAGATCCTAATTCCAAGGATGTAACAGGCCTCACCCAAGTCCTTCATCATGAAGGAGCTAGACAACCAATCTTTCACGGATTTCATCATAGGACGATTGTTTCCCAAAATCAATATGTCATCAACATATATGATGAGAAAAACTATGTTCTCATTCTCACGTTTACTGTAAACACAAGGATCCTCTTTGCTTCTGACAAAATCAAACTTTTTGATAGCTCTGTCAAAGCAAATATTCCAACTCCTAGATGCTTGCTTAAGTCCATAAATGGACTTCTTTAATCTGCATACTGCATTTGGCCTAGTCTTAGATACAAAACCTTCAGGCTGTTTCATGTAGACAACTTCCTCAAGTTCTCCATTGAGAAACGCGGTTTTGACATCCATTTGCTAAATATCAAAATCATAGTATGCAGCTATAGCAAGTAAAATCCTAATGGACTTGATCTTAGCAACTGGTGAAAAGGTTTCGTCATAATCAATGCCCTCGCGTTGACTATAACCCTTCGCTACCAATCTAGCTTTGTAGGTTTGAACGTTGCCATTTGCATCTCTCTTCTTTTTGAAGATCCATTTGCAACCTATGGGTATAACCCCATCTGGCAAGTCATCAACTAGTTCCCAGACTAGATTGAAACCCATCGAGTCCATTTCAGATTCTAAGGCAGCAAGCCACATCTCCGAATCGGTGGCAGTCACCGCTTCGGTATAGGTCTTAGGATCGTCATCCTCTAACTCATCTTCATCATTTTGGTTCTCAACCATGAGTTCGAGTCTATTAGGTGGACGACGATTCCTTTGAGGCCTATCGAGTTGGCCTTGCATTTGGTTAGGCCTATCATTCTGAATGTGAGAAGATTCTAGTGTGTTGGACGATCCACCACTTTGAGAGTTTTCAGGAATTTTATTTTCTTGTTCTTCCTGAGATGGAGGTGGTGCACCCTGTGCATCATCTTCACTTTGATGAGTCTCATTGTTTTCAGGTCGTCTGCTAAGAGACAATCCCCCATCCAATAGACCATCAAAGACTCCCACTGAATTCTTGTCTATACCATTAGGCAAGATTTCATCTTCTATGTCATTTTGTGGTTCTCGAATTTCTTCAAGTTCTACCGTATTACGATTTTGTTCCTTATATACATAATCGTCTTCAAGGAACATCGCATTCCTAGAGACTATCACCTTGTGATCTCCGGGATGGTAGAAATAATATCCTCTAGTTTCCTTAGGATATCCCACAAAATAACATTTCTCACTTTTGGATTCCAACTTATCAGTCATCATTTTCTTGACAAATGCAGGACAACCCCAGGTCCGTATATGCCCAAGACTCGGCTTCTTGCCGCACCATAACTCATATGGTGTTTTCTCAACTGATTTAGAAGGAACCCTATTCAGAATATAAGCAGCACTAAGTAAGGCATAACCCCAAAGGAATGTGGGAAGATTTGAGAAACTCATCATGGATCGAAGCATATCCAATAAAGTTCGATTTCTCCTTTCGGATACCCCATTCATTTGAGGCGTCCCAGGAGGGGTCCATTCTGAACGGATTCCATGTGACTTCAGGTAATCGATAAATTCTTGACTCAAGTATTCTCTTCCTCGATCCGATCGAAGGGTTTTAATGCTCTTGCCAAGTTGTTTCTTGACTTCTAACTTAAACTCCTTAAATTTCTCAAAAGCCTCAGATTTGTGTTTCATAAGATACACATATCCATATCTTGAGAAATCATCAGTAAAAGTTATGAAGTACGAATATCCACCTCGTGCTTGTATCGGAAGCTGTCCGCACACATCTGTGTGGACTAACTCTAACACTTCTTTGGCTCGTAGTCCTTTCCCAGAAAGTGGTTTATTGGTCATCTTCCCTTTGAGACAAGACTCGCAAGCACCATAAGACTCAAAGTCAAACGATGTAAGATAATCTAATTTTCTTAATCTCGCAATTCTCTTCTCATTAATATGACCAAGTCTACAATGCCAAAGATAAGTATGGTTATTCGCATTACCTAGCTTAGGACGTTTGTTTTGCACATTGAGAATATTTTGTTCGCATTCAAGCATATATAAACCATTTATAAGAGTGGCATTTCCATAAACAATTCCATTAAATGAAAACGAACAACTTCTGTTTCCAACATGGAAGTCAAAACCTTCAATGTCTAACATAGGTACGGAAATAATATTCTTCGAAATCGAAGGAACAAAATAACAATCTGATAAAACTAGTCTATTTCCCGAAGGAAGATCTAATCTATAAGTCCCTACACGTTCAGCAGCAACTCTTGCTCCATTTCCCACGCGTAGATCGACTTCCCCGGGTCTCACCATCCTGCTATCACTTAGACCCTGCACATTATTACAAATGTGTGAGCCACAAGCTGTATCTAATACCCAGGAATGTGAATTATTAATAGACATATTTATCTCAATGACAAACATACCTGAGCTAGTACCCGAGGCACCTTGTGCCTTGAACTTCGGGCAGTCTCTCTTCCAGTGTCCCTTTTCATGACAGAACAGACACTCATCCTTTGAAAATTTCGGCTTTTTCTGAGTTCCCCCTTTAGGCTTCAAAGGTGCAGCATTCACTGCTTTCTTCTTCTTCTGCTTGTTCTTCCCTTTTGAGTTGGAAGATTTTGCAGAAGAGCTCACCATGAGTATAGATTTGCCCTTAGAGGTAGAAGACTCATAAGTCTTCAACATGTTATGAAGCTCTGGCAGACTTGCCTTTGTACTGTTCATATTGAAATTCACTATGAAGTTTTCAAATGACACAGGCAGAGAATGCAAAATCAAATTGACTGAGATATTGACGGGTAGTTGTGTTCCAATCGCAGCTAACCTCTCAATCAATCCGATCATCTTCAAAACATGGTCAGAAACATTGCCCCCTTCTTTGAGCTTACACTCGAAGAGATCTCTAAGAATCTCATACTCCATAGTTTGAGCTTGTGAAGCATACAAGCTCTCCAAGTATTTAAGCATCTCATAAGGGAACATGTGTTCATGCTGCCTGTGTAACTCTAAAGTCATCGATGACAACATAACACATTGAGCCGTAGTAGCATCATCCACATGTTTCTTATGAGCATTTTCGTCAAACGATTTATACTCTTCAGATTCCTTATCAGGGATGACACTAATTGATTTGTCCAAGACATACTCAATTCTATCTTGCCTTAGTACCAAACGCAAGCATCGGAGCCAATCCGGAAAGTTCGACCCAGTCAACTTATTGGTCTCCATCAAGCATTTCAAAGACAAATTTGACGACATTCTTATCTGATCAATAAATAAATAGAAAAGCAAATTAGAACAGAATAAACAAAGATCACATTTATATCACAATAATCAAACAAGGCCTTTTGTATTGATTAGCTCCCACTAATTTTGACACACCCTGCGACCCCAAACGCAAAGTACGGATTTATATATCCAATATAAATCTTAGTGGACCAAGACCCAGGTCTATATTATCACGGCCTCTGCTTTGGCTGATGACCGCAATAATATCACCTAGTAGGCCTCTAAGCCAATTGCAACAACAATTCTGCAATTCCTGGTTGATTAATCCAATTAATCTGCGCCCTTAAATCATTTTGGACACTTTGGCGCCAAAACTGATCTAAGCAAGTCAACCCCATTACACGATGCCACCATGCATCTATGATTGAGTCTTAGCCTTGTAGACTAGAGCAAACACTTGGGTGTAAATACTCTTGATCGAAAAGGTTTTTGCACTCAATCAATTATAATGGACGACGCGTATTATTCCAAATAAGACTTTGTATTTTAAAATGGGGATATTTTATGTGATACAAATTGTCAAACAATTACTGGGTGCCGCCTACCCAGGCATACAAATGCGGACCACATATACTGGGCGCCGTCTACCCAGACATATTATACGGACTACAAATACTGGGTGCCGCCTACCCAGACATAATAGCGGACTCTAACTACTATAGTTAAAATAAAGCATAAAATCAAATATCATGCTTATCACACAAAGTAGCACATAAAATCTCCACAAATAAAATTTACTAATCTAATTAAAAATTTATTCTCTAATTAAAATATGGGTTAAGAGATTTATATTAATTCTAAATTAATATAAATATAATACTTATTATTTCAAAATAATAATATTAAAAGTATAAGATAATATTTATTAATCTAATTAATAAACTTATCTTTTAAATGAAATTGGGTTTAAAATTTTATATTAATTCTAAATTAATATAAATTAATTTATAATCATTATTTCTAAAATAATAATAAATAATTTAATTTTCTGGTCAAACCCGGTCCAATTGCTGCCCTAGGCAGCTGACCCATCTAATTTGTAGAAGATACAACAGCAGTAACATCAAGCTAGCAACAACACAGTGGAAGGACGGCGGAGCAAGCACCGACCGCCCCTCTACCTCCGGCGATGGCGTTGGGCTGTCGGGCGCAGCACATAAGGCAAGCCCCGGCAGCCCGTTGTCATCCCTATGGCGTCGTGCAATTGCTGCAATTGTGGTGAAGAGGTGTGAAATGAGGAACAGGAAAAAATGTATTTATAGGTAAAAAAATTGAATAAAAAAAAATGAAAAGAGCCGTTTTTACCCGTTTTCTACCCGTTGCGGAATTAAATTTTTTTAACTTTGGTGCGTGCACAGCACACGCCTATCATTTTTCTTTTTTTTTTAATTTTTCGTAAAAGCGTGTGCGCTACACGCGCCGCTCGAGCCGGTCTCGAGCCGCGCCTTCCTCCAATGCAGGCGTCTCGAGCTGCTGCAGTCTCGAGCCGACTTCGAGACAGCGGCTCTCAAGCCGGCTTCCAGACAGCGGCTCGAGACCGCGTTACAGACAGCTTTAGGGGGATGATATGGATCCAAGCATCTTTACATAATACACATAAAAGAAATTTAGAATTTTTTTAATAATTAATTTAATTAAGATTAATTTAAGTCTAATGGATGATTAATAAATTGTAAGAAAAATCAATAAATGCTAATTATCCTTAATACATCCCAATTCCCCATAATCTAATCTAAGTAGTAATTAGGTTGCTTTTAATTAATCTGCACTATAATATTATTTCGAATCTCTTCCTATGATTCTCTCTCTGTTTCTGTCTCTCTCTCTCTCTTAACTATAAAACCCTAGAAGAGAATTATACTTTCTCTGTCTCGTTCAATAAGTCTCATTTTACTATTTTGAGCGTCTCACTTAATAAGTCTCATTTTTTATTTAGCAAAGATTAACACATTAAAATTCACTTTATGCCACACTCAAACGTGACCGGTGTTGTTTACTTTATTGTGCAGTGTTTTTCTACTCAACACACTTTAACATTAACGATAAAATATTACCTTAATCACACTCTAACTATCTTTTTCTTAATCTATGTGCACATCCCAAATGGAACTTGTTGAGTGGGACGGAGGGAGTATTTCAATTCCTCCATTAATTTGGCTATAAGTCAAAGGTATGAATATGGCTTTTTTCTTCTTCAATTGGTTGTTTATCTTAATTAATCGCGCAATTAATGTGTTTAGTGACGTTTTTAGAGCTAAGAATTTTGTGATTGTTTTTAATTATAGGTTAGAGCTATGATGGAAAGTAATTGCAGCACGAGGAGATATATATATATATATATATATATATATATATATATATATATATACTTGCATCAATTTATATTTTCCAATAATGATTTATTTGATTTGATTGTATAAATAAATAATATGTGAATTGCAGGAGCATAAATAATAAGCAAATTGCTAGATGAAATTCTGATATCCATAATCTCTGACTAACATTGACACAGAAGCTACCGCCACTAGCCTACTTTCGACTTGTTGGCGATATCTCCATACCTACACAACTCGTCTCGATTTTCCAACATGTCGTTATTCTAGTGATTCTTCTACTTATCATGAAAGAAGATCAAATCACGTAAATATGATCAATCATGTCTTGGATTCTCATTAGAGGTAGTCGCATAAAAGAGTTCAAGGTAGGATTGGGCGAACCTATTAGTTTTAAGAAGTGGTTCGTGTTTGCATTGACTAAGAAAGCAGAAATAATTCACATAGATATCGGGAGGGTCAATTTGTCACACTTTCAAGAATGATTTTAAAGTATCATCTCAAATGCATTAAGGAATTGTCTTTATGTGGGATTGATATGACCGATCTAGACTTTGATCTTTTAGTCGCCAATTGTCTCTCTTGAAAGTTTATCAATTAAACTTCCTCTCACTGGCTTGAAAAATGTCTCAATCGTTGGCCACTCGAAATTGAAGCATTTCGGTCTATCTTATGCTTGGAGAGTTGGATCCATTGAGATTCGCGACGCGATAAATCTTGTTTCTTTGAAGTGCTATGAATTGAGTAGTAAATGCGTCGTGCAACTTAGTAATATTCCCAAGCTTAGTAATGTTGATTATAAAGAAACATGGTATTATTCTCTTCCACATGCTGAACTCTTCGCCAAAATGCCACGCTGCATACGTGATTAACTACATGAACTCCGCCTTTCGACTTGTAGTGATTTGGTTTTTCGGGTAATAATCTTCTTTTCTTTTCATTTTATTCAGTTAACATAATGTTGTAAAATTCATCTATACTTCAAATAATGTGTTATTTTTGCAGATTGATGATGTATTGTTGGTTGAGATGTCAGTGGAACTTGTAAATATAACGCATCTTGATCTTGAGCTGGTGATTGATTTTGAATCTAAGCCCAGTTCCCTTTTTCTGATCAATCTCCATCTTTTGATTGAAGCGTGCCGGTCATTACAAAAACTTATAATAAAGGTACGCTACTTCTCTGTCTCGTTATTATTGGCGTGTATTCCTTTTTGGGTTGTCCCGTTATTCTTGTCTTGTTTCTTTTTTTGGAAATAATTAGGAGATGATTAGGGTCCAATAATTTGTTAAACAACCTACTTTACACCTCCTACTTTTCCACCTCATTTCTGTGTCATTCACTATTTTTCTCTTTCTCTACCCATTTTATTCAACTTTATTTTACTATTCACTCTTTCTCTACCTACTTTAATTCACTTTAAAAACTCCAATAAACATACCTCTACTCTTTTCTGTTTTAGTAGCTAGCCTAAATAATCGATAATTTTGTTTGATTTTTGAGTTTAGTTAATTGGAATATCTTTTGTTGCAGTTTTTGCCGCAAAACCATGAAATGGAGTTTGAGAAAGTAGGGGCTCTAACAAGTAAGTTGTGTGTAAAATATTTGAAAGTGATGGAAATCAGTGGATATTTAGGTTCTCCATTTGAATTGAATTTGGCTTTGGACGTCGTCAATAATGCTAGAGCTCTTGAAAAATTGATTGTGGTACCTTGTGACCTAAACGACACCATACGAGAAGAGGCGGTAGCTCATGCGCAACATCATTTTCAACATATATGTTGGTAATTTACCAAAGGAAATTCCATCACTAATCCATCACTATATCTAAAAGTAAAATTTCAAAGACAGTGAACATAAATATATGGTATTGATAGGACCGGCCTCGTCTTGGGCCTGACCTAAGGCCCAATCTGATTGGGCCTGTACAGAGCTCGGACCATAGAGCTCGGCCCTGACGAACTACTATCTGTCTTGAAGGCCAAGTAATGAAGCCCTACCTTGGAGATGAAGGAATCCGATTTCTAAGGAGATTTGGATATGTACAAAGAAACAAGGTATGTATAAGGAATCCTAGTAGGATTAGGGCTCAATTCAAGACCTATATATAGATGCTAGATTAGAGGTGTAAATATGTTCAAATACTTATTGTACTCTCAAGCAATAAAAACTAGATATTCTCTCCCGTGGACGTAGATCACATTGATCGAACCACGTAAATCCTTGTGTCATCACATCATTATTATTTTCAGCTACTTTTGCAAACCCTAGATTTATCATTGGCGCCGTCTGTGGGAACACCTCTTCAAATCGACGGTTCTTTTGTAGCTGATTAACAATGAATACGCGATCACAAAGCGCGATCGCAAGAGAACGGGAGGCCCAAAGCCGATATGGGAATCCCAACGAAGGGGAAAATCACCCCTCAAATAAGGATAATTGCCAGAAAGGCGGTTCGACCCCAAAGGAGGGACGTGATAATAACTACTCAGAAGAGGATCCATACGGGGGGATGCCCGAGCTAGAAGACATCCCGCAGAGGGATCCACCAAAAAACCCGCGTCGGAGGATACATAATGGACGATCCTTCAACATGAACGAGACTCCTGAAGGGTTCGTCGAAGAAGTAAGCGACGAATCCCAACCAAAGAAACCCGAGCCGAAGGAGGGAGATGATTTCCTCAACGACTTCGATCTCGCTACCGCCTATGCTGCAGCTAAATTCGCCAGAGCAAATAAGGAGAGCTTCAAACGCTTCCTTACGACAGCTCGGATGCCCCCCATGCCCGAAGCCAGAGAGAGTTCCACGCGGAAATCCATATCTAAAACCCCTCACCACGCCAAGATGCAGGGGCCCGAGCTGAGGAGAAAATACGACACCCGACGGAGTCCACTCCGCCGCCGGAGTCCTAGTCCACATCGGAGTCCCAGGCGACACCACCTCCCAAGGCGATATCGGAGCCCCAGCAGGTGCCGAAGTCCGAGTTATTGCAGGAGTCACAATCCCCAGGAAGATCGACACCGACGTGAAAGGGGATCAAACCCGACTTGTCAGCCCGTTCACTGACGAACTGCTTGACGCCAAGCTTCCTGCGGTATATAAGTTGCCAAGCATACCACCCTACAATGGGTTGGAGGATCCCCTCAACTTTCTAACGCGTTTCAAGTACAGCATGCACAACCAGGGCCTTAAAGAAGAACACATGTGCAAGCTGTTCCCCGAGATGCTGGTCGATTACGCCCGAGCTTGGTTTGACAGTCTGCCGACTGGCAGTGTAGGGTCCTGGCCCTACCTTGAAGGAATCTTTAAAAAAAGATTCCATATAAAGGTCTAGGCTCGCCGAGACACAGCCTATCTCCTATCAGTAAAGCAAAAGGATAAAGAGTCTATAAGGGAGTACGCCTCCCGATTTATGCAAGAAAGCCTGAAAGTCGATAAAATCGACGACGTCTTCCTCATCTCGGCTTTCCGAAATGGAGTCGCTGCTGGGTCCCTGAACCAAGAGCTCGCTAAACAGAAACCTGAGACAGCTCAGGAAATGTGGAGGATTGTATACCAGTTCGCGGATGGCCAAGATGCGGACCGGTTGAAGCGAGAAGAAACCGAGAAGAAGAGGACTGAAGTTGATCGAGGTCGGAATGATCGTGATCGGAGAAGTGCTCACGAATGTCTTCAGCGAGGACCCATCCAATCCCGGCTCGGTTCAGGACCTATCCAGTCCCGGCTCGGACCTCGAATGGGACCGGAGCAATCTCAACGACCTTCTTTTGTGAAAACAAATGCGGAGATCTTCGCACTTCATGAGGAGGATGACGACCCTCAGTGCGGCATACCACAGTACGACGGGGTGGTGTCAACCATCTCCGGGCTCCCCCCAGGCATGACAAAGACCAAGCTGAGGACAGAAGCCCGCAGGCCGTCGATCCTGCCAGCTGAGGAGCAGACAAAAAAGAGGTTCAAGAAAAGTGAAACCGTCACATTCTTCGAGGTGGCCCCATAATGACGCCCTGGTGATACAGGTCGGAGTGGCCAATAAGATGGTCCACCGCGTATTTGTTGATGGTGGGGCCAGCATGAGTATCATCTTCCAACATTGTTTGGATAGGATGGGACTCGACCCAGCTCGGGTTAACTCCACGCCCCTGCCCCTCAAGAGCTTTACACAGCATGAGACGCGACCTAAAGGGATCATCGCGCTTGACGTCGCCATTGGCAGCCCGCCAACCAGCATCAACAAGCTAATCCAGTTCTACGTGGTCAAAGCGAACTCCCCCTACAACATCATATTAGGTCGGGATTGGCTGAATGCAGTCAGAGCCATCATCTCGCCATATCACTTGTTACTGAAGATCCCAACCTCGGGCGGAATCCTAACTGTCCGAGGCGACCAGAAAAAGGCCAAGGAGTGCATGCAAGTTGCTCTTCGAGGTCAACCGCAAGCATAGCAATCAAAGTATCCCAAGGAGTTAGAAGAAACGACGTCGATCTCAGACACCTCGGCGGAACAGGTTCCCTTATTCGAAGTAGACCCTGCAAAAGTTGTCAAGGTCGGCTTTGCAGGGGGACCCCAGACCCGCCTGCAGGTAATCCAGCTCCTTAGGAAATATCAAGACGTCTTCGCTTGGTCGCCCACAGACATGACAAGAGTGTCATCAGATATCATTACGCACAAACTCAACATCGACCCGGGCTCTACCCCGGTTAAGCAGAAAAGGAGAACATTTGCTGCCGAACGAAATCAAGTCATCTACAATGAGGTGCAGCAATGGTTGAAGGCAGGGCTCCTATTCGAGGTCAAATACCCAGTTTGGCTATCTAATCCGATGGTAGTCAAGAAAGCAGAAGGAGGAGAGTGGAGGATGTGTGTAAATTATACCGACCTTAATAAAGCTTGCCCAAAGGACTGCTACCCTCTCCCCAACATCGATGAGAAGATTGAATCCTTAGTGGGATACGAGGTATTCTGCTTTCTTGATCTCTACAAGGGGTACTATCAAGTTCTAATGGATGAGGGAGATGCGATCATGACAGCTTTTGCCGCGAGCTTCGGTGTCTTCGCATTCAAATACATGCCCTTTGGGTTAAAGAATGCCGGAGCGACTTACCAACGAATGGTCGACTTCCTCTTCCGAGATCACATTGGCAAGATTTTCGAAGTATATGTAGACGACATTGTCGTCAAAAGTAAGGAAAAGGCTTCAGCAGCGGGCGACCTACGAACGACGCTCAACGTACTAAGGCAGGCGAACCTCAAGCTGAACCCCAAGAAGTGCACTTTCACCGTGCGATCTGGGAAATTCCTAGGGTGCTGGATCTCGCCGGAAGGTCTCAAAGCCAACCCGTTGAAAGTCAGAGCCGTGCAGGATATGAAGGTACCCCGAACTATTCGCGACGTGCATAGGTTGACAGGCTGCATAACCGCACTAAGTCGTTTCCTCTCCAAAGCTGCCGAGAAACAACTTTCGTTCTTCAAAATTCTCAAGAAGGCACTGGAATTTGGATGGGGAACAGAGCACGAGCTAGCCTTTGAGAAGCTCAAGCGCCACCTCGGTGACTTACCAACTTTGTCAGTCCCCAAAAAGGAAGAATCCCTCTCCCTGTACCTCGCAGCATCGGAGGAAGCAATAAGTGCAGTGTTGGTCCGAGATGAAGGAGATCGACAGCTACATGTGTACTTCGCCAGCAGAGTCCTAAAAGACCCAGAGACAAGGTATCAGCCTCTCGAGAAGGTCGCTCTAGCCCTAGTAAATGCAGCTCGGCTCCTAAAACCTTATTTCCAAGCTCACCCAATACAAGTTTTGACCGACCTACCACTCCGGCAAGTCCTCACTAAGCCGGAAGCCTCAGGAAGGATCGCAAAATGGGCAATCGAGCTAGGAGAGCACTCCATATCATTCGGTCCCCGCCGAGCTATAAAAGGACAAGCTTTGGCAGACTTCCTTGTAGAAGCTCAATATAATGTCATCGACGAGCCAAAAAAGTCTGGAGCCAAAACCGAACTCCAAGAAATCCCAGAAAAGACACCCCCAGACTGCTGGGAGATGTACGTGGATGGAGCCTCGGGAAAGAAAGGAAGCGGAGCTGGCATACTCCTAATCAGCCCGGAGAAAAAGGAGTTGACATACTCGCTGCGATTCGAGTTTCCCACTACGAACAACGAAGTGGAATATGAAGCTCTTATTGCCGGACTATGTCTCGCCCAAACCCTCCAGGTACGAGCTATCCAAGTCTACTATGATTCTCAAGTCGTGGTCAACCACGTGCTGGAAAAGTACGAAGCGAAGAGTGAGAAGCTGAAGAAATACCTGGAGAAGGTCAAGCTCCTAGAACAATCCTTCCAGTTCTTCAGAATAGTTCGCATTCCCCGAAGCTAAATACCCGAGCTGACGAGCTAAGTAAGCTGGTGAACTCCACAACTAGCTCGACTCTAGTAGAAGAAGTCCGGAATCGGAGTATAGAAGAGGCGGAAATCAATGAAATCGAAGAGGACGACCCGAATTGGATGACCCCTCTAAAAAGGTGTTTGGAGAGCGGGGAAATTCCCGAGGACAAGGCGGAAGCTAGAAAAATTCTAGCTAGATCCACGCAGTACGTCCTCGAAGGAGGAATCCTTTATCGAAAGTCATATTTACAGCCTCTCCTAAAGTGTGTCGGACCAAGGGAAGCGGACTACGTACTAAATGAAGTACACACTGGATCGTGCGGAAGCCACATCGGAGCTCGGAAGCTAGCTCAGAAAATCATGCGGTAGGGGTACTATTGGCCAACAATGGCAAAAGATGCGGAAGAATTCGTGAAAAAGTGCCTGAAATGCCAGCTGCATGCCAAGGTGATGAGGGTACCCCAGACCGACCTCTCTACTATACAGAGCCTGTGGCCATTTGTGGAATGGGGCATTGACATCGTAGGACCCTTCTACCCGGCCCCTAAACAAAAACGGTTTCTAATAGTTGCAGTCGACTACTTTACCAAGTGGGTCGAAGCCGAACCTTCCACAAAAGTCACAAGTGAAAAAGTCGTCGACTTCGTTTGGAAGAACATCGTGTGCCGGTTTGGAGTTCCAAGAGTCCTCATCTCGGACAACGGGACGCAATTTACGAGCAGAGAATTCCGAGAATTTTGTGAAAGACTCAATATCCAGCAAAACTTCACCTCGGTCCACCGACCTCAAACTAATGGCCAGGCCGAGGTCACCAACAGGACAATAGTGAACGGACTCAAGGCCCGCCTAGAGAAGGATAAAACGGAATGGATCTACAACCTCCAAAATGTCCTGTGGTCATACAGGACTACACCCAGAACTTCAACAGGAGAAACCCCGTACCGTTTAGTATACGGGTCAGAAGCGGTCATACCCATAGAGATCGGGGCACCGAGCCCCCGCACCATCAATTTCTCAGCTGAAGCTAATGAAGAGCAACGCCGAACCGACCTGGACTTACTCGAGGAAAAGCGAGAACTAGCCAGCATAAAAGAAGCTCGGTATAAGAAACAGATGACCCGATATTACAACCAAAGGGTTAAACCCCAGCAGTTCCAGGTCGGTGATCTTGTGCTTAGAAACAACGAAGTAAGCCATTCGGAGAAGCTCGGCAAACTTGAAGCCACGTGGGAAGGGCCCTACAAAGTGCACGAAGTTCTCGGCAAAGGAGCCTACAAAATCGCCTACCTTTCGGGCGAGCTGATACCCAGAACGTGGCACATCGCCCACCTAAAGAGATTCTTCGTATAAGCAGTAAAGTCTTGCATATAGAGTCTTAAGTTTTTTTGTCTCTTTTTTCTTTCTTTTTTTCGAGTCTTAATGTTTTGTTTTTAACGAGCTCGTCAAAACCTTTTTTGTTTTGGTCTTTCTTTCTTTAATAAAGTTTCTTTTCGTCTTGCATACTCTCGTGTCTTTTAGTTTGCTTATACGAAGTATCCACAAAACAAAATCCCCTCATAAGGACGAACTAAAGTTCCCTTCCGAGGTCAATAATGACCCGACATGGGGTAATTATATCCTAAGAAATGCGCAAAGGAAACCCTTTTCGAGGTCCGAGCTCGTCTCCCTCCAAAAAGGAAGATCCCACGAGGTCCGAGTCAAACTCCCTCATCAAGGATAAAAAAATTCTCAATTGGGGTCGGAACCAAGTTTCCCCGGGAGAATCATACTACGAGGTCTGAACCATGGTTCTCTTGTCACACAGAGAGGTCCGAGTTCGACTCCCTCCAAAAAGCAAAGCACGAATAAACCAAGGAAGCATTCTTCCCGAAGAACAGGAAGTTCAAAAAACACAGTATATATATTACTTTATTTCTGACTAATTAGAACATTGTATGTACATAAATTACAGGAAGAACCGAGCTAATCTACGGAGGGGGATTTGGCCTACTAAAGTTGAGCCATTGCTCTTCGAATGGAGTAGGTCCCATAAGGTCGTCAATGGAAATTCGACCTCGTCCCCGACCTCGATTTCTTCCAGAGGAAAAACTCCGACCTCGCGACGTAGCCGAACTCCGCCCCACAGCCCGGCCACCTCGGCTCGGGCCGGCCTGACGTCCCCGAGAAGTAGCTTTCACCTCGCGAGCAGGCATCGTCCGAGAAGAAGACGGAGCAGACTCATCCGCACTATTGGACAGAAACGCATGAAGTTTAGGACGACGAGACAGCACACATTTATACATGTTCGCGCTTTCTTTGAGCATCTCACGAGCCCCTTGAAGCTCCCAAGACTTGGGGCCGCATGCTGCTTTTAAATCGAGATACTGCTCCAACAGTTCCTTCGTCTTTAATTCTGCCTCGGATATGGTGATACCGCCATTGCGACGGATGATATCTTCATATTCAGCATGCTCCTCGACGATCTTCTCATGATCCTTCAGAACATGCCCAGCTCTACCTCGGGCAACTTCCAACTCTTCCTCTGCCTGAAGAAGCTTGGCCTGAAGTAAATCGGCATTCTCTTGACCAGCGAGCTGCTTGACCTCAGCCTCCACGCAGAGTGACTCAAACTTCCCCTGCCATTTCTCAAGCTCGGATTCTTTTAACTTCAACAGAGCACACTTTTTATCAAAAAGTGCCTCAGCTCGGCGACATCTCTCCATCCATAGTTGAGCTAGGGATCGTTGTTCAAACAGATCTTGAGAATGAAGACTCATTTTCTTGTGTAAAGAAGGTATATCAGGAGAATCCAAAGTCTACACACAGAAGGAAATGCAAAATTCGTTTATTCAAAAAGGTCTGAGTACAAAATTACATATATACAAAAAACAAAAAAAAAAAAAAAAAAAAAAAAAAACTAAGGATCATTGACCTCCTTGTTTTGAAGAGGTGGCTGCCCAGAGTGGAGATCCTTGGAAGAACCATCAGCGCCAGCATTCTTGGGATCCTCCGAACTCTTGTTAGAGTTCGGGTCTTCATCAGCCGCGGCCTCACGCTCCTCTTCCTCTCCCTTATCTTCTTCTTCTTCCTCGTCAGGAAGAGAATTGAAGACTGTGTCGAGGGTGGGGTCCCGATCTGTCGAGCAGGCAGCAATCTGCTCGGCGGATAGGAGCACGGACGAGCTGGCGAGGTCGTCTAAAACAGGTAGCTGGCCGAGGTGACGTCGGATCACTTTGGCATACTGGAAATGGAGAGCCTCATCCTCTAGGCGCTCGTAACCATATTTGGAAACGTCCATGTCGGAGAAGTCCCTGGCGGCCTCCTCCAAAGCACTCAATGCGTAGTTTCCATTGATAAGCCCAGCCAACTCATTGGCTAGGCCGGAGAAACTCTCCGACAATAGAAGCCTCTTTGTGTAGGCCCGCAGGATCTCGCCTTGACTAGATGCCAATTTGGCCTCCCTGTCCTTGGCTGCACTCAGCTCGGCCTCAAACCTTTTCTGAGCTTTCTCGGCCTCCACCTCGGCCTTCACGAGCTGAGCGGCCAGCTCGAACTTGACGGTCTTCACCTCCTCCTGGGATTTGGCCAACTCCCCCTCAGCTTTCTTCAGCTTGGCCGTGGTCGACATCAGCTTCTCGAAGTACGGATTTTTCTCATCCTTGTGCCTCGTCGACATCTCCCCGACGCCACTCTTGAGCCATCCCGTGAACATATCAATGCCCTGCGAGAAGGAATGCAGTTAGCTACACATAAGCAAGAATTACAGAAAATTAAGTAACGAAAACAATAAATCTTCACCTCGGGAAAAGGCAAATCCCCTAGCTGGGCTGGAGGAGCAACCGGGCTCGCGTCACCACCCGAGATGTCGACAATCTCCACGTTGACCTTAGATTTTTTGAGAGATGGACTGCTGAAAGGAGAAAGAACATTCGTTCGCAGCAGGCCCTGCTACCTCGGTTCGCTGAACCAAGTCAGAGGATCCTCCGAGCTGACCCTGGTCAGATGAGGACGCAGATCGTCCTGACGACCTCGGCCTCTTGGCCCCGCGAGCTGCGGCCTTGGCATCGGCTCCCTTTATCTTCCCGAACTTCACTGTAAATGCAAGGCAAGTAAAGGGGTTAGGCAACGGATCAACAAAACAAAACAAACCTAACAACACTAGCGGGGCCTCACCCGTTGCAGGATCCACCATACTTTGGGGCTCAAACGGGCTTAACCCCGCTTCGGCTAGAGAATCTTCGCCGTAACTCTCCTCGAACGGGCCACAACTCGCTATCGCCCTAGCTATACCCTCCAAGCCCTCATCCACCTCGTCCGTCACCCAAACGCGAGGCTTGCCCACCCTCCACATCAGGTCGACTACACTATCGTGCCGACAAAAGAAGAATTTCCTATGCCATTTCTCTACCTTGTTCTGAGTTCTCCCTTTAAACTCAGTGCGGGCAGTGGCATAGTACCAGTCCGCCGTTGACTTGAAGACGAAAAGCTCGTGGATGAGCTCGGCAGATAAGGGGTAATTGTGACGGATAGCCGCCACGCCTAGGTCGGTAAACTGCCTAAAAGCGTTGGGTGTTATCTGGCCCAAAGCTAACCCGAGCTTCCTTTGGAGCTCGGCGAAGGGCGCAGGAAGGGGTAGACGAAGACCGGAGTGAAGGCTGTCTTCGTAAATGGTCACAAACCCCATCGGGGGTGAGCACGCCCTATCCTCCGGACGGGGTTCTATAAGTTCAACGTTTGAGGGGAAATTGTAGGACTGGGCAAGAAATTTTATCCTAGACTCGTCTAGGACTGAAGAATATTCGGCTACCTTCCCCTCTACGCAGCGGGGCACAACTAGAGCCTCAACAGTAGGAGTGGGGGATCCCAATGAAAAAATACTAAAATTGACCCTTCTATCGGCAGAATCAGCCGGCGGCGATTCACTACCCCTACTAGATTGAGAGTTGCGAGTGGGGGAAGCCATACTTACTTGTTCAATTGAGATAAACGGTCGGGCGAGCAGTTAGCGGCTGTCAGCAAAAGACCCAATGTGAAACGGCGGCACGGCGGTACGACTAGTCGGAAATTTCTGGAGCGAAAAATGGAGGGAAGGAAGATTTACTGGGACGGAATCCTTTTGCTGTAATGGCGGATGTGAAATGGCGTCATATGAAGGGAGTCATTTGAAATCCCGTGATAAATGTTTGAATCCCGCCGTTGAACGTTGCACACGTGTGAACATGGCAGCTTTTTCGGTATTTGAACCGACTCTAAAAAAGTTTTCAAAAAGCCCTCCAACTTTCCCTCCCATTGAATTCGGATGAATATGGGCCCTGTCTACTTGGCAATCCGAGTAGCAGAACTCGACAGCTGATTACTTATCTCGTATTTTAGCTAACCTGCAATTCGAGCTCGGAAGGTAAGCTCGCTGAATCAGGTCGTGCCCACGCTGACTTGTGCGACTATTCACCTCGGAAATTCGACCTGACTGTCTGCATCTACATGTCTTCTTTCCTCTCTTTTGGGGGGGGATGTGATAGGACAGGCCTCGTCTTGGGCCTGACCTAAGGCCCAATCTGATTGGGCCTGTACAGAGCTCGGCCCATAGAGCTCGGCCCTGACGAACTACTATCTGTCTTGAAGGCCAAGTAATGAAGCCCTACCTTAGAGATGAAGGAATCCGATTTCTAAGGAGATTTGGTTATGTACAAAAAAACAAGGTATGTATGAGGAATCCTAGTAGGATTAGGGCTCAATTCAAGGCCTATATATAGATGCTAGATTAGAGGTGTAAATATGTTCAAATACTCATTGTACTCTCAAGCAATAAAAACTAGATATTCTCTCCCGTGGACGTAGATCACATTGATCGAACCACGTAAATCCTTGTGTCATCACATCATTATTATTTTCAGCTACTTTTGCAAACCCTAAATTTATCATATGATTTTTTATTTTTTATTTTTTTTATGAAAAATATATGGTATGATTTAGGAAATGTAAGGATTTCGAGGGTAAGGGTTAGGGGGAAAGGGTTTCGACAATACGTAAGGGTTTAGGGGGCAAGAGTTTCGACGGGAAGGGTCAAAGGGTCGGGGTAAGGGTTGTGAAGGTTAATAGAGTTTAAGGTAATTTGGTATCGAATAACAATACTGTAAGTAATTGTTTATATGACGACATAATGGTCGACATGCATATTGATCTTGTTATAATTCCATAATCGAGAATATTAATTATCGATGGAGTAAGTAAATGATCTTGTTATAGTACTGATCCTGTTAATTATCGATGGATATATACATATCGAGTTAATTGTCAGCAAAACTTATAACTCGATCTCTTCATCATCCCCCTAGACTATAGCTTAAGTAACATGTACTAATTAATGAATTAATGTATTCATCGATCTTATCTTAATAATTTAGTTCGTTCCTCTTGATCGATCTTAACAAATTAAAGTTAGTATTATATCAACATCAACTGATCATTATACAAAAAACATATCTTGTTATAATTTCAAAAACAATTATGTATATAGTTCGACAAATGATGTGGAGCAGTTAGTTGTGGATTATTTGGCGGCTAAAGATCGTGAAAAGGGTCGTCGACGGCAGGATTTAAATCGAGCGTAACTTTTGTTCACGGGCTCAGATTTTCTATTATAATATGTTTCTAAAAGCGGAGCGGCGGTTCGGATTGGACTTTTAGCGCATCGCGCAATGATATAAGTGGTCATGGGCCCAAATTCCTTCGTTTAGGCACTTTTGACCTTTTTAATTATTTTTAGTTTATTTTATATTTGTTTCCTTTTGGAATTTTGTTTCTTTTTTTATTAGGGTTTAATATTGTTTAGAGCTATAAATACGTTCTCACAAATATTGAGAAGGAGACTTTTGAATATTTTTCTGATAATAAAATTATCTTTCTTTCTCGTACGAAGAGCGTTTGTCTTATACGTTACTTCCGTGTCAAGAAGTAAAGTTATAAATTATTAGTTATAAGCTATTAACTCGATAGTGCTATATATATATATATATGTTAATTATCGATTGATTGTATACATATCGAATTCTATGTAGTCATATTATGGCTAGTCATAATTTAGTTAAAATAAGAAAAAAAAATAATTTATTTATAATTTTAAGTTCTAGATGACTTGTTATAGTTTAAATATTCAGTTTATACAAATTTATGTTGATAGTATTTGAATTTTGAGGTAACAAAAATCTCGATATAAATAATAGAGTGAATACATTTTCTTTTTTTTAAATAAAAAAGTTATATATTTACACCACTTATGACAAAATTTAAATTAAGAACATATGGATCGGAACCATCAAACTATATATTTGACATGAATTTATGTGCACCGACTTCCTTACTAATTTAGCATTCTTTTCTATGAAAACACATCTTATTACGTCCATTCTTTCCATTTCCGCCTCTAACTTTCGAACAGCCCGCATCAAGCATATCAAAAGACTCCAATGGAGCTAAATAAGTTTAAGCTCTCTGCGAATTTGAAAATTTGGACAAACAAAAAATATTTTATCAAAAAAAATAAAATGAACTTTTTGGCCAAGCTCATTCTGTTTGCAAATTAAAAAATAAAATTTTTAGGTCCATTATTTAAGAAAATTCGTAAAGGCCTGAATTAATATGTTTAGGAAATTCAAAAAACTTCAAAAGGACCTCATAAAAAATTAATATTTTTAAGAAAATTCGAAACGAATGCCAAAATGTAAAAAGTGAGAATCAAACACATGAGCTTTGGTGATCAAAAGAATTTAAAAATATTTACTATAGATGTTGAATAATTTTTGAGCATCATGTGCTGTCGTTCACCCCTCGCGCCCACAAATTCCGCCCCTATAGGAGCAACAACCACCTCTGACCTCTCCACTCATCACATACTACAAAGACAAACACCCAATAATAAAAAGAAGTGAAATTTGTCAAGAGAACAATAAAAAAGAAAGAATTATGAGAGGACAACTTTAGGAAGAAGTGATTCTTTCAAGTTAGAATAAGCCTTGATTCTAGGTAGGTCTGGAATATATTTAAATATGGAGCTTTCAGATTGAATGAGTAAATTCTCAACGAAATCGTCACAATTCTTGCAGTCATTTTAAGAGGAAAAAAAATTAAAATATCTATGAGAAAATTAAAATTTAGAGTTGACCTATTCAGAAAATTTCTTTACTATCTCATTGTCCACATATTTGGAAAATAAAGGAAATTGTCGTGGAAGGATTTTATTTAATTGACATTGTAGGAGGAGTTATTTGTATGCAATTGTGGACGTGTGTATATATTCGGTAGCGCTAGCAATCGACTTCTGTGGTTTCAACTAACCATTTTAGAATTTCCTAGTACACATGTTCACCTTCTCTTATATTCTAGACTTTCCTCTTAATTTATCAAACTCTCCAACTTTCATTTTTTATTCCTCATAATTTATCAAACTCTCCAACTTTCATTTTTTTTTTTTTCATACTAGTATTGTGCTCCGTGCAATGTATTACTATCATATTATATTATACGACAATATTACAAACTCATAAGTATGTAAATGTAAAATTGTTGAATATTTAAAAATATTGTGAGTATAATCTAAAAATTATGCTCCCTTCGTCTGCACCATCTTGAACTCTTATTGTTGGGCTAGAAGTTTAAAGAGATGGTAAAATGATAGAAAGTGAATAGGTTGAAGAGTTAGTTATTTACTTTATAATAAATAAATTGGTCAAAATGGATGAGACGTCCCCATATGGAAAGAGTCTCAAGATCGGGAGGACAGAGGGAGTGTCAACTTGCTTAGTTCACCACCAATTAAAAGTTTACTCCACATAAAACAAAGAAGAAAGTTACGTAATACACCTATTAATAGATCAAAAAATTAAGACCATACATGTCTAAATGTTGACACTTCCAAGTACAGGTGTAACAGACTCGCCTTATAGAAGCGTGTCATGAAAAGTTTCACGCGCCCACTTTTACCACTAGGTTATCCCAAAAGGGACGCACAACAAATTCTATCATAACATAAACCAAAAATGGTGTTTCCAGTAAAAAGCTCACATAGCTCAACTCCACAACTTCATTACCATCTTGAAACTTATTTAAACCTAATGCAAATCTTCAATTGGTTACAAATTATGATGCATTTTCAGTTGCCTACTTCCAGATTGATGACAAAATATCTTCACTTAACAAAAAATCAAAATTACTAGAGAATTTCACTCAAGTTCTATTCATATAGTAGTAGAAGCTAAATTTGAAATAAATGTAAGTCACAACAAAATTTTAACTCAACATTCAAGCAAATATAATTTGAAGTTAGGAGAATGAAGCCTTTGAGTTTAATATAAAATGTCTACCACCTCTCTCTCTCTCTCTCTCTCTCTCTCTCTCTTCCCATCCTATATCATATTTCGTCAATTACTTCAAGAAGATCATCAACTTCCTGTCTCAAGAGTGTGATTTTCTGCTGAACAACAGCAACACGATTATCAATGTCTCGAGCACCCGATTTCTTCTCATAAGACTCCACTACCATGGAGTGTTTCAGCATCAACTTTTCTTGTAGTTCCCTCTCCTTGATTACCAGTTCTTCCACCTATGTATAAACCAGATGGAGCAAATAAGAGGGTCAGACGACACAAAGTCGTGCCATAAAGATCTATTTGCGTATTTCGCGTATAACTTGGAACAATTTTATGAAATATAGGTCAGAGAATTAGAATATGCAACGAACAAGTACCTATAAGCTCTGCATACCATTTTTTTTTTTTTTTTGTTGAATGAGACAACATATATTATATGATAGATATGATTCTTAACCTATTTGATTTCGCATATTTTGTTGGACATCATATGTTTGTTTTGTATTTAAAGCTTAATCCATCAAAATGTGAAACATTAAGGCCTAAAGATAATATTAAATCTAACAGAATGAGGAATGTAACCTTGGGCATTATTTGAAGCGCTTGTGGAGAGGATTGCAAGAACAATAATAAGGGTTTCAATTCCTTCGACAACTCCTTATGCAAAGCGTCTGCAGCTTTGCGTTCTGCTTTGCAAGCCTGCACATCACCTGTCCTTGAAAGGTCACACAGAGAAGCTTCTAGCTTGTCGTGAATAACCAATATGCAGTTCATGATATTTTGGAACTGTTGGATTGCAGTTTGGACCTGAGAAATTAAATAAATCAGCTAATACTCTAAGAATGGGCTATCACAAAATTCGCAATGTATTTTTACCAACTAAAGATTGAGGACGGAGAGAGAATGTACCTCGTCCCATTGAAGTTTTGCTATATATGAAGGTTAAGACTTGGAGATTGTGAAGTCTGCATGTACATATGCTACACATGCAATGAAAAAGAGGAAAAATCCAAAAACCAACATCAATGGCTCTCTAAGGAGAGAGAAACTGCTGAATCTGTAGTAGACCTGTGGAGAACACATATTAGATTTTTTTCGAAAAATAATATATTCAAAATAGATTTGTCCTTGCAAAAAGATACTTGATGATGAGAAACTAGAAGCAACTGCATGAAAGATTACTCATCTGGTAGACACTGAATTAGCAAAGAGAGCAACCTAAGTGCAATGTACTAATGATCGCCCACATGGAAATTGTATTCTTCACGAACGAGTAATTTCCTATTTGTACGCGATAGATGTAAATTTTTAAATCTAGCTAACACACTTAGAAAGGAACCTATTCTTATGCCATCTACAGTAATATTTTCTAAGAATAGTGCAAAATTAGAACCAACTTCTAGAAACACATGTGAAATATATAAAAGTATCTCAAAGCCACCCTTGACATTTCTGCATCGTATCATCAAAAATAACTAAATGAGTTTTCACTGTTTGACACACTATTTCTTTAATGATTCATTTTTGTATACAATGCCTTGATACACGCATTCCAGAAAAAAAAACATTTGTAGATTATAATGACTAATATAGACTTGTTTAATGGAAGTTGGTTTTCGATGCTTTTTTCCGACAATTTAGTTTCATAAGCTAAATACTATGATATATTTTTCTCATATGGTCAAAAAGAAAAATAAAACACAAACATATCCAGCAAATCACCTGGAAAATATTGATTATGTTCTGGAACAACATTTGTCTTTTCCAATACAATGACCGGTCTGCCACCAATATCCAGATGGGAAAATTTTGTCTGCACTCAAACAACAAATATAAGAACAGAAGTACAGTTACCCAGTTGCTTGGAAAGAATTAATGATTCAGAATGCAATTTAATCACACCTCTTGAGTCTCTTTGATAGGAAATGGAGCCACAACAGAAATATCCTTTGACCCCTCTGGCAAAACGACCTGAAATTGTAGAATTCTTATGATATATCAACAACAAATCTTAAAAAATTTAAAAAGTAAAAAAAAAAAAAAAAAAAAAAAAAAAAAAACAAGCACTTGGGTGTTACATTAGAAGCAAGTACAAGAATTCTCCACTAAATAATTATAGAAATATTAACATGTTTTTCATAATTCGACCCAACATGATTATGTACCATCCAACATCTTTAATTTTATATCTAAGAATCATAGAATACCTTCACAGAGAGATTTTCAATGACAATATCATTCATTGGGCAACCAAATGTGAATCAAGGAAACGTTTTCCCTGTGACTTGAACAAGAAATCTTGTAGCAGCAACCCATATCCTATTGTGAAAGCTGTTCTCCAGCGACCAAACATTGGATACCTTGGCTCAATTTGGAGAAGTGTCTGCGCATCAATAGGATGATTATCACAACAGGAAATCAAAACAAAGCATTTCAGAGGGAATCGAGGCCCACCTTTGCTGAATCACTCCATACGTTGGAAGTTGAAATATTACCAATCTCATCCCTGTAGTAAATAGAATGAGCTCTTGGCGGTAGTCTGGCAACAAGACTTCTTAGTGCTGATGCCCCTCTAACATGAGGTCGTGCCTGATAGTCTAGTCTGCAAGAATAAAAAAAACATAAATATATACTCAATGTCTAAAAAGGATGGCTATGTTTAAACATCATGGGGCCATGATGAAAGAATATTCCCGATCGAGTTATACCTTGAGAACTCTCCCGTCATCTCAGCACCAGCATGAAAGAGTTCATAGTTTTCCGTGACTTGCACATTTCCCCAGCGGGAAAAATCCCTATCTCGTGCACCAACTCTTTAGCAACGGAAAATGCCTTATTGCACACAAAGTGGATTACAATCAATGGGTGCGAGAAAGGAGGAATCTTCTCATAAGGACCATATTTGATTTCTGAACCACAAAACTTGGTATTCTCAAGTTTTGTATAAGACTCAACTTTTGGCTCAGGTAACTTAACAGTGAGCGACTGGATCTTACTGCATAGGGAGAGAGATAATGCGCACTATCTAGGAAGGCAATCAGTTGAACATCAGCCTGAGTTGTCTTCTCCGGGATTGGCATCAGCAGACGAGTAAATACAGCTTTGACCTCCAATGTCAAGCTTCCTCCCTTGCCCAGTTCCTTAGGAAACGAGACAGCATACCAAGTCAATGCCGGGGGCACCCCTTCAGGGTGTGTGACATCAACAGGCAGGCTATCAGAAAATGTTTTTGTTTTCCCCTTCCCTTCAACAATAGTCACCGACAGAAAAGCCAATTTCTTTGCTTGACTTTCAGGGTAGGGCAACAAAACCTTCGATTCTGCTTCAACGCAATTGTTTTCTACCTGGGCCAGGATAATACCAATAGTAAGTATCACAACAATGCAAAAAAATCAACTTTACTAGCCATTTGAATCATCTTTCGTAAAACCAGTAACACGGAACTACAAACATCAATGAAAAAAAGTACCTTCAGTGATGTTGTGACCCAAACTATTTGTGATGATAAATCAATCTGCACAATAAGGTCATTAACATCAGCAACCCAACAGATAATCAGCTAACCATGATTACAGAGAGGTCGCCACAAGAAAATACATTCCTAAATATCAACCTTCGGCGTCAAATCCAGCATGATTCTACCAACATTCAGGCCATATGCAAGACATTCATAATTATATCCTAGTAACATTACTGCATTCTCCATTAATAACTTCTTCAATTCTCATTAATCACACCAAAATCTGAAAGAGGCAAAAAGAGCAATAACCAAAACACAAGCCGCTACAAAAATGATATCTTCTACTCTAAGTTAGCTCATCCAATTACAGAATACATAGATAGGGGGAACAAAAAATCCGCTTAACTTGCTTCTTAAACCCTAGCCAAAAACAAAATCTTTAGGAAACATCAAGTCCTAAAAAATGCAAATCCACGACAGAAAGATATAAAACCACAGTAAATTTATCAATTATAATAAAAACGAACATGATTACCTGGCGATCTACTTTGAAATTACGAGATCGGAGCACACATTGGAGAAAAGCATAAAAAATCCGAAAATGAAGAGTAGAGAGAGATCGGGGCGGAGTCGCCTCATTTCTGCAGCTGTTTCTCTCTCTAAAAAGCGGTCGCCTGAATACTACTACACAGTCTACACTTGGAGTGGAAGTGAATCCATAAAAATGTAGTTAGAAGAAACTGAAACTGAAACTGAAACTGAATTGGATAGCCGCCGCCTGTTGTCGCATTTCCAGATTGGAGTCAACGTGATAATATCGCAATACAATTTTCACTATCTCTTTCCAAGAAACGCATTTTGAATTCCTCTAAAATAATTATGTTTGAGATTTTTGGTGATAAAAATTACTATAACTTCTCGCTGCAAATGAGCTGAGCTATTTATAATACTCCCTCCGTCCACATTTTAAAGTCCCACTTACCCTTTAAAGACCGTCCACAATTTAAAATCTCATTCCACTATTTTGAATATTAATATCCTCCCTTCTTTTCTTATTTACTACCCTTCACCATTAATTAAAAATCCCACAACTTAAACAAACATTAATTTATTCCCTAATTATTCCCTAATTATTAATTGTACCCAATCACCCATTTGTGAATTAGAGATTTGCTAACACCCATGTTACTTGCCATCACTCTCAAACTGGTTCTTTGTTGCAGAGGCAGATTCCTCACTTTCTCCTCATCAAGTGGTTTTTTGTTTTTGTAAGACTTAGCTATTCTCTTTGATTGTAGATGCACGGGTACTCCCAAAGCTTGCTGAGCTAATACGGCCTGCCAAATCCTCCAGATTGTCCTCAAAGCAACCTGAAATTTCTGCGCAGCTTCTTGTTTTGCACCATAGTGAAGCTTGCCATTGCTGGAATTTTGAAGCAACCACTGTGCAATCACATTCTTCCTGCCTTCGGATAGTTTAGGCCATTTTTTTGTGTCTCTGCCATTGTAGTTATAGCTCTGATTTTTTGCTGTAAGTAGTTGAGAGCAGAATTTGTGAGTGGAATGGTGTATTTATTGTGGTGTTTGAGGGGTTTTTAGCTTTAATTTCCCTCCAACTTTTGGATCACATCATTGTACATTTAATCCATTAATTTAATGAAGTGCAGCCGAGTTTTCTGCTTTATTTAAGCTTAAATTTCCTGTTTTGCCTCCAAAATTACTCTGTTTGCCTCCAAAAATTTGTATGCAGGTTTTACTTTTGGTTGAATTAATTTATGGAATGCACAAGTAATTCCACAATATGAATTCTCAATACTCGTAGGAAAATTTATGATATTGCCGGTTTAATGTCTTTGATGAACAGTGATGCTATAGTTAATTTTCAAGCAAATAATGTTGTGTGATTAATTTAATTAATCACATTTAAATACACCCTAAAATAGAAATGAAAAATAAATCAATTTGAATTAAAAAAAGTGAAAAGATGGTTCCTTAATCCAATAATTAGCAAAAATAACTCAATATCATTAACAATACCCTTTTTCTCCCACTAACTTCACTTTTTCAGTTTTTCTTAATCTCCGTGCCACCACCCAATTGGGACTTTAAAATGTGGACGGAGGGAGTATCTTTTTTTATAGAAAGCTCGTTTATCGAAATGTATAACATCTGCAAAAATTATAAGGAGCTATTTATAAGAGTTTTAATAAAAACATGGTAGATAATAAGTGAATGGAGAAACGAACCATCATTGTGGCTTGTGAGTAAGGAAAAAGATAAAAATTAAGATACTGAGTGGAGTCATGTCCTAAAGTGGAAAAAAAGAAAATTAGCTACAATTTTTATGGACAGATAAAAAAGGAAAATTAGCTACAATTTTCGTGGACGGATAAAGTTATTTGTATCTTTTTTTATAGAAGCTCGTTTATTGAATTACCGAAACAACTCAAGTGTGATACTATTCGATTCATACTTTTATGAACAAGCTCGTTACACATGAAAAATATAAAATATACTCAATTAGTGCATCTCAATTTGTATGCCCTTTTCAATTAGTATAGTATCCTAACTAGGGGTGGAAATCGGTTCGGTTACGTATTAACCGCACCGATAACCGAAATAACCGATAATCATTTAACACGTTTTTTTTCTATTGATAACCGAACCGTAATTATTTTCGGTTAACCAATAACCGCTGCGGTTATTTCGGTTCGGTTTTCGATTAACCTATTTTAACCGAATATAATTATGAAAAGTAAAAACAAAGAATAAAACATAAAGTTGTTATGCAAGCCACAAAATATAAATCCAACGAATCTGACAACCAACTATGAATCATAATTGTTATATGTGAATGTGATCATGAAATAAGAGTTCAAACTTCAATAAAAATAAACATGAATTCGAATTTTCTAAGAATTTGTTAGTACACAACACACACTTAAATTTATAAGAGTATTGTCCATTATAAATAAATATATAGGATGCAATAGATTTTATCCAAAATTGTATTATTGTTGAAATATACGATACCTAATTAATTGCATTGCATTATAGTATATGATTGATTATGTTAAAATATAAAACTAGTATTAGTAAATAATAGTAACAATATTATGCTATGAAAGTAGAGTACTACATAAAATATATTAGTACTAATATTAAGATATAAGATGAGAGTACTACTTGTAACATATTAGTAATAGTAATAATATTGTATTTAATATATGAGTTAAGAATTTGGTTAATTCGGTTATTATCGGTTTAACCGTTCGGTTATCGGTTATAACCGATAATTGGTTATAACCGATAACCGTAATATGCGATTTTTGGTTAAATCGGTTATTAACCGATTAACCGACCGAATTTCCACCCCTAATCCTAACGATCTAAATAGATTTATTTATGACAAATAAATACTAGTAAACTATAAAAAATTCCAAGATGAAATCTAGTAGAAATATACATGTAACGATTGAATTGGATTCGATTGGAGGGCACCAACCAAATGGAGTGCTAGCTCAAAAATAGATTGGTGTTTTATTTGACAAATCTTAGAATCCAGATTTTTATGTCGTAAAAAAAATATTTTTTTTTATCGAACTTGTTCATTCATTTTGACAACTTTGATTAGATGAGGAGCGTCAAACGTGTGTGGCAAATCAAATTCAAGTTCAACTCCAAGATAAACTAATCATTCTGAACTTGGCAATACTTGCCTCGATTAGATCTCTAATTCTTAGTGACCTAATCCTAATGCTAATGGAAATAAATTCTTGTTTGTCATCTACAATTGATATCTCCCCTTGAAACTTGGTATAATTAATACTAAAAAAACACTCATTCAGGGAAGGAGCAATTCACACAATGCATGCACAAAAACAAAGACAACTTCCTCATGGGAAACCTTAAAAATTAATGGACAAGATGGTAATAATCACTACCTAAGATTAAGCAAATCTCATGCAGACAAAGATAGTAACTGCAAAAACCTCTCAACTCTATAAACAAGATACCATAACATTGAAATATCAAGTAACTAAGGAAACAACAGGCCTGCAATACAAAGTACGTAAAAAGACTATCGTCCGAAGGGATTTTTGGGTCTCGTAATTGACATGAAGATTATCTCAAATGATCTTGTTTCTTATCTCCTCTAGTTTCTTCATGATCTCCCCAGGAGTTCTGTCGAGCTCGTCTGCAATTTTACGTTGCATATCCATAGGCAAAGTTGGGAACTGTTCGCACAAGTCTCCATCAATCACGTCCTGCAGTCACATAGGAAACTTCCGATCATTAACTAAACAAGCAAGAATGATCAAGGAGGGGGCAGGAGCCAGATGAAGGAATATAATTGATATATAGTAGGGTTCATCGAGGAAAACTGATCAATGTAGCTTAACATACTCAAAACCAACTATGAGATTGAGAAATATGCATGAAACAACTGTTCTAGATCAATAATTGAGGCTTGGTTACACAAGAATATGTGTTGAAAATTAAAAAAATTAGGCAGCATCGACAAAAATAAGATCAGCTTCCCTCACAATTCATTAAGCAGTATATCTAAAGAAAAATAGCCAAATAAACAAGTGATGCATTTAACATAAAAAAATTACGAGGGCAATATATTATCAGCAGGCAATGCAATGAACTTGGCTGAAACAATTTATTAGTGTTCATGAGATACGTGCAGTTAAGACACAGGTGGATGAATACCTTCACCGGGAAGTAGGAGGATCTATAGGCCATGTGGTCTCTACCACACAAAGGAGGATACTCCTGTCGCAAGTGCATCTCCAAATGAGAGAAAAAATCAACATCATCACGTGATGTGAATGGGAGGAATGCTCCCAAACTCCCCATTACAGTCCCGTAAATAAGGCACTCCCCGCCTCCTGGAATCAAAGATGCCTTCTGCAAGCAAGTGACTACATCACCAACGTGGAACTGGACTATTTCCTCCACTTTGTTTGGTGCCCCATTCAGCTTCCCCTGCTCCCATTTTATCTTACCACCAGTTGGATCTTCTTCAATCTCATCGGAGACATCTTGTGGCAAACGCACAAAATACACATTTCCAAACTTGTCTGCTCCTGCCATGGTGTCAAAATCTACATGCTGTGCAGCAGTAAGCCATCTGGGAACCGTGTCGTCAGCAAATATGTACAGCTGGTTCTCATCACGTCTATACTTGCAGTAGTGGAATGACTGAAACAAACAGTTGCGATATTTAGAAGAAATTACAAAAAACCAAAACTCTATAGTCACACATTATAAAAGGGATCAATCTAGGAATAGAATCGAATTTGCACCCTCCATATCATCACGTCTATACTTGCAGTAGTGGAATGACTGAAACAAACAGTTGCGATATTTAGAAGAAATTACAAAAAACCAAAACTCTATAGTCACACATTATAAAAGGGATCAATCTAGGAATAGAATCGAATTTGCACCCTCCATATCAACTGGTCAAAATAAAGAATAGAATTTGCAACCTCCATAGTGAAGGTTAAAACTTAAAAATCATGTCAATATACAAATTAATAAATAGATGTTCAGAGAGCATACCTCTTGCATATCGCCAACATAAATTCGATCACGGTATGTCTGGATAGATGTAATTGAATTGGGGAATAACTTATTCTCACACTTCCTAAGCAATCTTCTTTTCCCCAAATCATACAATCTAAGCACAGGTCCTATTCCAGCCAGCAGTCTTCCTTGAAATTGGGCCAAAGCGAGAGGGACACCCTCCACCTGTGTTTTATGCAGAAGTTCAAGAACCTTCCCATCTTCCTTGAATCTATATATATGTATATATCCAGCCTCAAATGATCTTTTGGGCCAAAACTGTAGGCCCTTTGCTGTGCCAACAGCCAAAAGAGTTCCATACTCCTTATCATGAAAATTGACGGTGCACATGCTAAATGCTGCTTCATTCTCCTGAAGCTCAAGTAAACAGGTCGTCTGTGCTGTCCTCGGTTCTAAAACTCTGATGCAAGACACCCACTTTCCAGACTCTGCCTTGGGATAACCATACTGTTCATCGATAAGAGGATTACTGTCCTCCTCATCATCACCATTCTCCATCTGCTCTGCATTTTTCTCCATCTGCTCTGCATTTCCGTTCTCTCCCATTTCAGCCTCAAATGATTCTTTTTTTGCAGCTTCACGTTCTTCTGCAGTGAATGCTCCCTGGTCACTCTCGATCATAATCAGAATCTTCCGCTTGGGATGAACAACAAACTTCCTTGGTGTATACCTCAAAGGTATAGCAGTTTCATTAAATGAGTCTCCTAGTCTCTCAATAGTGAAAACCCGTAATGCATCCCCAGCGACAGCAACTACACCTTCTGCACACTGGTCCGATGAAAAGGAGGCAGCATATTCAAGTGTCTCATATGACAGCGGAGTAAGAAGGAAGTGTCCTTGGTGTATATAGCCAAGCCAAGGTCTACTTGACAAGCAAAGCATAGCTTGTCGCCCTCTCACAACAATAGAAAAGAGCGTAGGTGCTCTAAGGCCTAAGAAACGAGAGCGAGCATCTGAGAGGGTGCCAGTCACCATATCCACAACCGTCCTGTATAAAACTCCACTATGCAGACCAGCATTTAGAAAGAGGTTAGCAGGGTGGTCTGCTCCATCCTCACCTCCTAATGAAGCCTGAACTTCAAGAAAGAGTAGGGACTCAGGAGTAGATGAAACACTTTGTAGACTCAAGATGTCCATAGTGTCATCGGGGTCCAACGATAAGATGCGGATTGTATTGTCAAAAGATCCAACAGCCAGGAAGCGAGATCTCTGCCGTCCTTCTGGGACAGGGGCAATATCTAAACAGGCAATATCTCCAGACATTTCATGTTTTGCAATCTCCATCAGCTGCCCTGTCATATCAACTTCAAAATATATTAGCTCACCCCCATTCAGAGCAATGACAACCTGATTTCTGTTAGACCCGACCTTAACAATAGTTTTCTTTCCTGGAGCCCTCCATTCATTGATACGCCCATCTTCTCTGATATGTCTGATACCACCTGGATGGACTTGCATCAAGGAGTCATCCCCAATTAAAGAAACGGCAAGAGAAGGCGTAGTGTCAAGGAATCCACTATCACTAACTTCTTCAACATTCTCACCAATGGAAAGTACAAGAGTGGCATTTGCAAAAGAAACAACAATGTAGGCGTCAAATTCATCACTGACATTCTTTTTCACTGTCCAAACAGCACTTGGAACACCCGGCAATTGTGAAACTGCCATTTCACTAATAGCCAAACCTGGTCTCAGTATCCGCAGAGAAGAACGAGGTCCCCGCCCACAAAGTGAAAATATTTGAGGGGTTTCTTCCTCAAATAGATTTGAAACTTTCATATCCATAATAGGCATCAAGCTCTCAATCTGATCAATCCGAACTAGATTCTTCAACTTTCTAGGCTGGAAGAACACCGGCTGAAAACCTTCCTCTGTTTCCATCAGTGTAGAAGAGGAAGCCTCCACATCAGGATCATCACCTATCGCCTGAAACTGATACAAGGCATGGTTTCCAAACTCTGATGCAGCAAAGAGAAACCCGGATTTCAGGACACACAATGAAGATGTGACTGGAATAGTATCAAAATATTTAATCTTCAACTCTTCTACTCTCTCGTTGTCATGCTTCAGCGTCACCTTGAAAACATCCCCATATTCAGTTTGCAAGAGGAAGAAAAACATGGATTTCTGCTTATGCATAGCAGCCGAGACAATCAAGACCCCACGCTCTGCAGGCAAGTCCTCACGCCTCGGGATAACCGCCCTAACATCCATGTGACCCTGATTCTTATAAATCACGAAATTTTCAGCACACACAAGCACGCCACTCGGCCCATCCCCACCACCAGGTACAGTCACAAGCATATTAGCACCATTATCAACCTGTTCGGACCATTTCCTAGACACATGGTTAAGCCCCAAATCCAATTCATAGAAGGTCAAATGCTTCTGCGCCTCGTTAGCAGCTTGACCAGTGGGGTCCTGGTCAGCCTCAGAGTAATCCAACTCTATAGCCGCAAAGATAGGATTATCAAACCCACAATCCACCCCACAAATCGAGTAAACTATAGTATGACTCTTGTGCGCCTCCAACGGCGACGAAATAGTTAACCTAGCTGCAGTATCCCTATTCAAAACATAAACAAGCTTCTGCTTTTCGCACGCACCAACCATTACAGCTCTACCCTTAGGGTCAATTGCCAAATACTGACCGGGAACTATCCTACGGCATCCCGATTTCCCAAAAGTTTCCTGATGAACTTTATCTAGCGTATTCTTCTCTTTATTATACTCAAGAATTACAATGCGCCCCGAATCGGACCCAACAACTATATAATCCTTTTGCGCACCAGTGAGGCGAAATTGAGCTAATGAGCGAATAGCGCCGAAGATTTCAACAGAGAGGAGAGATTGGAGCTTACCATTATCGTCGGGGCGCATAAGCTCGAGGACCTTCCCGCGAGCCACCGCGATTTCTTGCGATTTGCCGCCGGAGAAGCTCCCATTTATGGCGCAGATGATTCCGGTGGACTGTTGAAGGGTTAAACTGTAGAGGTACATGGTGATTAGCGGAGAAGAAGAGTGTGAGATTTGAGAGTAGAGAGAGAGAGGGTTTAGAGAAACCCTAGGATTTGGGGAGGTGATGTAGGAGGGAAATTATTTGTTTCCTTCGTTTCGTGGTTTTTAAGACCACGTTTGGCTAGTAGAAAATGTACCCCAAATTTTCAATTTCAAGGTTGTGTGGAAGTATTTATACATAAGACTATCTGTAGTGGTAGTATCTCTAAGGGGTGGCTCTAAGGATTTTTTGGAGATAGAGACAGTGAGCTGCAGTGGCTGTCTCTAAGGGTGTCTCTAAGAACTTTCTGAATTTGTATTTTGTATTAATTTTAATAATTTAGAAAATTACATTACTAGACATAAAAAAATACATTACTAGAAATAAAAATAAATTACATTACTAGAAAAGAAAAATCAAAGAAGAAAAATGAAAACAAAAAAAGTCAGAGAAGAAGAAAAATTCAAAGAAGAAAAAAACTAAAAAATGAAAAAAAAAAAAAAAAACTTAAGAAGAAGAGAAAAATGAAGAAAAAAAAGAAAAGAATAAAAAAAACTGAAACACAAAAAGAAAAAAAAAAGTGAAAAAAAAAAGCTGAATAAAAGTGTGAAAAAATGAAGAAGAAATAAAAAACACAAATTTTGCTGCCAAGGGGGATCAAACACCTACCCTTTACCATGGAGTTTAATGCCTAAACCACTAGGCCAAAGCCCACTATTTGTAAAACTTCGCACATTTATATATTTAAAGAATTAACATTTCGTTTTTTTTTTTAAGATGGCTCGAGACTGTCTTGTTCCGGCGAGACAGTCTCGAGCCGCCCGTCCCTGCACCGGTGTGTCTCGTCGCAGTGGGTGTCTCGAGCCCCCTTGGAGACACCCCACTGCGAGCTGTCTAAGGAAATGAGGCTAGGCTCAAAAAATAAAGAGAAAATGAGGTTAAATAGTCAATATAGGGAGTAAAAATTAAATTTTGTCAAGTCACTTAATTTATATAAATTCTGTCATTTGTGGTACGAAATGTACGTATTCGTATCATGAGTAGCACAATTAAACTAAATTAATACTGGTAAGATTGGTACGATTTCTACCAATAGGATATATACTCTTAGTACGAAATGTACGTATTCGTACCATAAGTACCACACAGTTAACTTGATATGTTAGTACGAATATATTCGTACCAATCGTACCACTAAGAGTATTATATTTTATTGGTACAAATCGTATCAATCTCACCAGTGTTAATTTAGTTTATTTGTTGATAACTGTGATACGATTGGTACGAATACTTATATTTCGTACTACAATAACAGAATTTATAAAAACTAAGTGCATTGACAGAATTTAATTTTTACTCCCCATTTTGACCATTTAACATTTTGCCCCAAAAATAAAACCTAACCCAACACAATTTTTTTTTTTAAATAAAAGGAAATTTTCATTATTAAGCTAAATCGGCTTCGACGATATTTAGAAGTGAAGACGGAAAGCTCGACTTCCAAACAATTACATGTTGATGCTCAAAAGCAAAATTAACTAAATTAGCCTCTCGACGAGCATGCAAGAAGTCAAGAACTATATTTCATTTAAGAATGTAGTTATGAATAATAAGGAATTTTCTAACACTAATTAAGATTTATTACTTTTATCTATTACCATTTACAAATTATTGATTATGATACATTATTCTCCAATTAGAATTTACTAATTCTCAATTCAATTTAATTAAAGTTTAACTAATTTCATTAAGAGTTTCTTATGTGTTTATTGAGATCCGAAAAGTGGCCAAATTTCATTTTTTTTAAGTTTTAAGAATACATAATAATGGTTTACTTGTAAATTGTAATATAATCTCGCTTAAACGAGCAAGAAACTATTCATGAACATAAGCTTATCTATTCACTTTTTCACTTTGATTTTTTTTATTACCAAGCAAAGGAAGCTTTTAACAAACATTATCGAATCAATTAGTTTCAGATTGTGATCAGTTTTCACAAGGGATTGCTCTTGAGAGAGAGAGAGAGAGAGGAGGTAGAGAGGAGGTATAAACAAGCACACCTCAAAGGCAGGCGAGTTTAGCTAACAACATAAACGAATCAAATTACTCGTGAGACGTGAAGAAAAACAAAAATGTGTCGAGCATGAGACTACACAAGAAGCTTTTGATCCGCATCTCGTCACTTGCCTTCGGGTGGTATTACTTCCAAAAGCTCGATATTTAGCTCAAATTCAGCCCCCGACTGCAAAGTAAATCACGAGATGTACCTGAAAGAGCTCCAACCAACAACAAACTAACAAAGAATACATCAATCACACTTCATGATCATGTAACTATTGAATGAAGGTTTTTAATTATACTTTATGGCCTTAACTTTCAAAAATAGTCGATTATGGCCCGAAATTTCATACCATAAAGTTACTAACGGGCCAAAGTTTAAATCTAGTTAACTCAAACCTAAACCAAGAAAATAGCCTCTAAGGAGTGAAAGTGTTACCGGAATTTCATTCATTCATTTCGGGCCATAACCAGCGACCAGTGGAACAATCACAGTCCTCTACATTCCCCAAAAAACACACGATAAAACAAGAAAAACGCAACCAAAACAAAAGGATAAAACAGAAAATTAACAAAATTACCTTCCCTCCAACCCTCATACCCTCGGTTACCATATACAAAGCTTTCGGAGGTTTTGCTGCAGCTTGTGCAGAAAACAAACCATTCGGATTGTCTACAAACTCACGCTTTCGCTCTTTTCCCGGCAAACCTCCAACTTGGAACACGTAAGGCTACTTAAAAGTACAAAATGTTGGGCTTGTGTTAAAATAAAAGGGATGTATTTTTGTCCCACATCGGTTATATGATCAAAGTGTAGGAGCTTCTTAGGGCTATATAAGAGGCTAGGTATCTTTAATGTAATTGCACCAAGTTTTACACTTTAGTCTTTTGTTTGACTCTAGGTAAATTCCTTGTCTCGGGTTGTGAGAAAAGGTGAGAGTTATTTGAAAGCTTGTAATAGTGTAGGAGTGTCGAGTTTATATTGCTTGGTGTGGTGGGTCGTGGTTTTTTCTCCGGTTTTGGAGTTTCCACGTTAAATTCTTGTGTTGTTGATTGTTCTTTATTTTTCCGTCTTATTTCTTGTCTATTATCGTTTTCCCCTAGTTGGGATAGGGACGTGATTTCCTAACAACTGGTATCAGAGCGCCAGGTTCTGAGACAAGTTCGAGGTTCTCTTGTTAGGCAGCTGTTTAACTTGGGGTGGAGAAACGATGGGTCAAGTTCAATGAAATTTGATGTGGAGAAATTTGATGGAAGAATCAGTTTTAGCTTGTGGTAAGTGCAAGTTAATGTTGTGGTGATACAATCTGGGTTACACAAGTTTTTGGGAGAAAAAAAGGGCTACACTAGGCGATATGAATCAAGGTGGAGTGGTTGCAGCAAATACCTCCGAGGAAGCAGCTAACATTGTAATTGAAGATTATGCCTATGATTGTTGAGGACATGGACATCCTTAAGGCAAGTCCAACTGCCATGGACGAGGATGTAACGATGTTAGTTGGACCACATGTGCGTTGGTTTGGCGTTGATGCACGGTGTGTGGTGGAAGTATGTCAACGGCTGAAGAACTTTTAGGAGGGCCAAAAGCTAGGAGTTGCACCATAAATTTCAGCGGGTTGTTTGACATGTGCCAAAGGAAAATCTTAGATGGTTGATTATAAGTGTTCTACTCATATGGTGAAGTAGGTTTGTGGTTCTTTGGTTTAAGAATCATGATTGTCGACGAAGACAATGGAGTATTTCTTTTATTTTAACAAGGTGGAGATTGTTGGGCTTGTGTTAAAATAAAAGGGATGTATTTTTGTCCCACATCGGTTATATGATCAAAGTGTAGGAGCTTCTTAGGGCTATATAAGAGGATATGTATCTTTGATGTAATTGCACCAAGTTTTACACTTTAGTCTTTTGTTTGACTCTAGGTAAATTCCTTGTCTCGGGTTGTGAGAAAATGTGAGAGTTATTCGAAAGCTTGTAATAGTGAAGGGGTGTCGAGTTTATATTGCTTGGTGTGGTGGATCGTGGTTTTTTCTCCGGTTTTGGAGTTTCCACGTTAAATTCTTGTGTTGTTGATTGTTCTTTATTTTTCCGTCTTATTTCTTGTCTATTATCGTTTTCCCCTAGTTGGGATAGGGACGTGATTTCCTAACACAAAACACTTGCATCATTTATTCGTTCAATGTTTTGCAGTCGACCCTCAGTAGTGCAAGTATGTAACGAGTAAGATCAAGACGTGATAAAATGTAATAACCTGAGCAATGCTTCTATTCCCAGCCAAGAGCTTAGATTCCCTACTCGACACAGCTGTAATGCCACGATATAAACAGTCAAAATGCACCTGTTTGGACAGTTGGGAGTTCAGATTTTCGTGTAAAGATAGAATAGTGTTTTTGTCATCCTAAACTAACCTGCACTGTCGATCCGTTCTCAGCAACTGGACCCTTCCCTTCGATTACATCATAGTACTTAATCCCATCAGCTGTTCAAGAACTGAACTAATCAGTAAACGGAACTAAATGCAAGAATTCAAACTTGATACAAGCTATTTAAATTAAATGAACCTTCATTTTTTTTTACTAAAAATCCCATTACATACGAGCTAGAAAAACTAGAAAAATTAGTAAGTGGTTTTTCTTTGTCAAATTTTATGCCAGATAAACATCATTAGGCAATGCAGATTGATCAGCTGATCTCAATACAAAGTTTTGATCTAAACAAAAAAAATATCTATTATTTCACATAACAACTAAAAATATGCCATTTCAACATGATATTGAAGAAGAAATATGAGTGTTATTACACATTGATCCAATCAAAGTAGAAACATTCTTAGTAAATAAATGAACAAAACAGTAAATCTTGAATCAAGAAAATGCAGCATAAGCCATAAGGCCCTCCAAAAATGTGACTAATTAATATTTCATTGCAAAAACAAGTATGGCTTTTCATCAGTCATACAAAATGTAACTTGAAAAAAAATCCCATCTTGAAACAGCTCATAATTTTTCCAGAATCATCAGAAACAAATTAAGTAAAAGAAATTAAAAGTAGGCAAAACTTGCATTAATATGACACAAACAACACAATCAATCAAGAAATTGCAGATGAAGAAATCAGCTAAAACTCACTAAACCACGACATCATAGACTTCAAGAGATCAAAATTTGACAAATTTAAGAAACTACTGCACACACACACACACACACACACACACACACACACACACACACACACAGAGAGAGTAACAGGTAGAGATATAATCTTCAATAGGGATGATCTTCCTGCTGCGCCTCTCTCTAGCTAGCAATGACTGAGGAAGAGCAACAAGAGTGAATGGTAGAACAGAGATCAGAATTGCAGATCTTCTTGAAATGGGCAATGGCAAAACATCAGCATTTTGCTGTGTTTGAATTGTGGGTTCCGAAAATAATTGAGCTTTTTTCGGAATAAATTTTTGGTGGGTTCTTAAACAAGCCATGGCCGTTGGAGAGATACCAACTAACCAAGATGATATACTTTTCATCTGCTTATTATCCAAATAGAGTTTTGTTGTGAGTTGTACCGTCCGCTTTCAATATGGTACATACGTTTTGACAGGTCCCTCCCAATATCAAATTAATCAATGAGAACATTATAGTATTAAATGAATTTTGTTTTTTTTTTTCATGAACAAAACTCCTTACAAAAATAAATATTAAAGTTCATTTACTCTCCTCCCAAATTTAAATTTTTCACTCAAATGAAATATTGATCAATCTTAAAAAAAGAAATTTAAAATGATCAATAATAAAACCCGAAAGATAGACTTGCCTCGCCCGTCTAGATCATGCTCGTCTAAGCCATGATCTAGCCTGGCGAGCAGGACAGTTTAATCTATTTTCCTATTTTATTGTTTTGAATAGAATATAATTTCATTATTTTTATGAAAATCTTAATAATTTATGAAAAATATAATTCAAAAATAATTTATGGAATATTCTTTAATTTCCAAACTAGAATAATACGATGCTCAATTGAAAAACCCTATAGGGAAGCCTTGCCTCGCCGTTCTAAATATCAACGACAGTTATCAACTGATTCAGTCCAGTCAAACCCGACCCAAATCCGTGTGAGAAGATATTTCATATTTGGATTAAGATTTACATATTTGGATTTGTGAATTTGGTTGTGAGTTTCCCTAAATAAAAATTATTTCTTTATAAATTATAATTGAACTCAATCCGATTGTACACTTTACCTTTACCCAAAGACAAAAGAAAAAAAAAAAAAAAATATATATATATATATATATATATATATATATGGAGTGATTCGTATGCAAACTCCCCTTAAAGTGAGAAATAGGAATAAATCTCCACCATTGATCTTATTTACATGAAGGGTCAAGATTTAGCTTGGTCAAAGCGGGTCAACCCGTTGACTTTTTTTTTCGATTTTTTATTTTAAACTGTCACACAAGATGCACAACTTCACATATTCAGATGCACAAATTCACATATTCGGATGCACAACTAAGTGTATTGAGATGCACAAGATTTTAAGTTTTTTTTTATGTTTTTTTTTTCATTTTTTTAAGGTTAGGTCATATGCACCACATCATGTATTCATATGCACCACACTATATAATGAGATGCACCACTAAGTGCATTAAGATGCACTAGTTTTGTTTTTGTTTTTTTTTAATTTCGTAAAACATTGTGCATCTAGTTACACTGTGTGGTGCATCTAGTTACACTGTGTGGTGCATCTAGTTACGCATTGTGGTGCATCCAATTTTTTTCAGTTTTTTTTTTTTTTTTTTTTTTTTTTTACAAATTCGGTGTATCTCACTACACATAGTGGTGCATCTCATTATGTATAGTGGTGCATCCGAATATGTGAAATGGTGCATCTTGGGTGACTGTTTTAAAAAAAAATTGAAAAAAAAAAAACTGAAAATCTTGTGCATCTAAATGCACTTAGTGGTGCATCTAGTTATATAGAGTGGTGCATCCGAATATGTGAAGTTGTGCATCTTGAGTGACAGTTTATTAAAAAAAAAAATTGAAAAAAAAAACTTGAAAATCTTGTGCATCTAAATGCACTTAGTGGTGCATCTAGTTATATAGAGTGGTGCATCCGAATATGTGAAGTTGTGCATCTTGGGTGACAGTTTAAAAAAAAAATCGAAAAAAAATGTCAACGGGTTGACTCAGGTTTGACCTGCTTTGACTTGGCCAAATCTTGACCCTCCATCACCCATAGATTTATGGTGGAGATCTATTCTCATTTCTTAGGATAATATTTATTCTCATATGATCTATTTCCTATATATATATATATATATATGAATCTTTGTATGAACTTTGATCCTCTCCACTTCTTCGATTATTATAATTCGATGCAGTTTGTGTGGGTGATGTTCAAACGGTTTGAACAAGAGAGTACTAATTAAGTTTATACTTATAGTTTCGATTTCACATTTTAATAATAGTAGTTTAAATTATCGTGACAATATATTAATGATCCTTTTGGACCAACTTAAAATTAATTTTAGTCACTCTTACCAAAATACTCATTGTTCGCACAGTTCGCCTTGCTGTTCCGTTCGTGTTCATGTCAGGAGATTGTTCTCTTAAAGTTATTATGGAGTAAGACATCGATTTATCAATAAGATCCATTTTTTAGATTGTATGGTGGATTCCTCTGAAAAACATTGGCGCGCGTGTAAACGAGGTGCTCTACCAACTGAGCTATAGCCCTTAGTGCTTGTGATGCATATTTTATCATGTATATAATTTGATGTCTAGATGAATATTCTATGATCCAACATCCTAAAATTTTGAGTGGTATTGGTTCGGTTATTATTGCTTATAAGCAATATGATATTTATAATCCATCGACGGGATGGGTTCCATTTGGTTCTCTTTGGTACGATAAATGACCTACTTAACTCAGTGGTCTCCGTGTTTGTGTGTGGGCCAAATCTATCATGACACTAAAAAGATGAAGAAGTTGATTTAAAAAAAAAAAAGATGAAGTTCACAACAACGAAAAGAATGCAAGTGATTAAATTACAACAGTTTCTTGTAATATCACACATTCTTCTCCACAACAAATTAATCACAAAAAAATGTGATTCCTCAAACTAAAAGAATTGGACAAACACATAATAAAACACCTGCAAAATGAACTAAAGTAGCTACATTTGTTTCTAACTTCTTGTGCTATCTTTCTATCTCCTAAGCATCAATCTTTCGATTCTCAAGGCCCCGTTAGCAAATCTATGTCGGTCATCTGTTCCTTAGGCGAATCGGGATCTTTCTGATCGGACATTTCAATGCTTGATTCAGCCACAGCAAGAGTAGCGGCTGCAGCAGCTGCACCAGCACCCGAATGCTTGGGAGAGTGCTCCGGTGACGAGTCACTCTCTCCTAGCTTCTTCGTTCGAATAGGGATGTGGTCGTGCTCGTGCTTCTTCTTCACCTTGTTGTGCCAGCTCATCAGGGCCTTCGATGTTTGCTCATCAAAGATGGACTTCTTCATGTGTGATCCCATCTAAACATTTCCAAAATTTTTGATTAGGTCAAAAAATTTTGGTGAAATTCTTGATTTTTTTCCCTTGTTATTTCTTGCATTCTTGAGTGTGTGTGGTGTGTTCTTTTTTTTTACCTGTGTGACGAGGGCGTAGAGGGGGAGTGTAATGTAGCTGCAAACAATCTGCACTCCTATCCTGAGACGAAGAGTTTGAGCTTCGTTTATCAGAAGTTCGTTCAAGCTCGTTTAGTGTGCAAAAAATGAAGGCTTTGTTTTGTTTAGACTTACCCTATACCAACTCTAATAACTGCAAGGAGGAAGCATTTGTGAAAACATGAATGCAGACCAAATTCATACTGCATCACAAGAGTTTGTTTTAGCATTTCATGAGAGAGAGAGAGAGAGAGAGAGAGAGAGAGAGAGAGAGAGAGAGAGAGAGAGAGAGAAGTACCGTTATCCAGATGAAGTATGTGATCTCAAATGCATTCTAAAAATTGAAAACAAGAAACAGAAAACTGAGAATTCTGGCTCCAAATCACAGTTTCAAGAAATTTGAGAACGCGGTTAGAAGGGAAAATGACGAAGAAATCGAAGAAAGTGGCTCAAGAACCTGAAAGAGAGTGAGATGGATAAGATGAAGGACTAAAGTAGGGTTGCTGAACCAGAAATGCCTATCGGAGACTTGCACGAGTGGGATGCCCTGCACCACCGCGTGTTTTTCTTGGATCTCGATTGCCATCTGTGTTATGATCGACTGGAGCTTCGTGCCAACTGATAAGATTACCTTAATCAATCAACTAGTCAGTATTTTTACATCTGAATCAATGCTGCAAGAATCAAGAATTGTGTTTCTAAGGCATGTCATTACCAGTAAAGGGAAAACCGACAGCATAAACATAACCTGCCCTCCTGAAGCAACGTAGATCAACGTGTTACAACAACGCAGAAAAAGACGAGTTTGAGCTAAATCATGAGGAACGAGATGTACCCTTTATGTTCAGGAGCAGATAAACAACTGATATCATCCACAAATACGGGCTGAAAATGCATCATGACGTTTATGTATCAACTTTTTTTAATCATAAAATGGTATCATTAGGGAGAAGAGTAAGAGACCATACGGTATGCCTACAATCACTTTGAAGTCGTCTTCCAACGATCTTTTTATGTACTTCTGAAAATCGAACTTCTTCCCAGGCAACAAATGGACCTATATATGCAGATTTCAATTCAAGAATCATGCTAAAATGCTATAACTCATCAATAAATGGACCTATATATATGCAGCTTTCAATTCAAGAACGACGTTTTTCATTAACGCGTGGACTTAAAACTCACTGAGACGAATCCATGGCGTAGAGTGGAGTAGTCTGCTCTCTGAACTGAGTATAGTATGTGTCGAAAAAAGTAGACCTAAAACAAGTTTCACACTAATAAATTGAGCTGCACAAGTTCATAAAAACTTAAAACAAAAAAGAAAAAAAAAATCTTGAAATTTATGATTGAAGTTTGAATCATAGTAAGTGTCCTTACAATATAAAATATGATGGGATTTTGCATCCATGAGTTCGAATGGCTTTTGACAAAAGACGTCTCGTGTGTAAGTCTGAATCTTGCAGCATCTGCTTTCGACAGAAGGGCAACATAGTCCAAACAACATGTTAAGGAACTAGTTTGAACAATTTTTTTCATAAACAAGAGTAAAAATAGCCGAAGATCCATCAGTTTGCTGTGCAATCTGTCTTTCCCAATCTTTCCATCCTCGAATCTAGACAAAATATCACAAGAAGAGACAAAATCGATCAAACAAGATTAATAACTACCTCCTTATTAAACTGAATATGACTAGAGCCATGAGGCTAAAATTCGAGAAAAAATTCTATTAGGAGTTGGGACGCACCTTCAACCTCCCGAGCATCATAGTAATAGCGCTGTAAAAGACATGAAACACGGCTAAAAAGAATATGAAGATGTGGAGCTGATGAAGTGCATTTACAGAAATCAGAGGCACAAATCCCTGCCAAAATAAAATAAAAATAAAAAAAAAGATTGATTATTTGATGAATTTTACAAGATTTATTCTTCATTATACTACCAAAAAAGTGAAAAACATATGTATGAAGGGATATTGGACTAAGAAAAATGCATTGAGACATCCTTACCTCTTTGCAGCCTTTGGCATTACTATCACCACCTGCCAACATTATTCGTTCGAACGAGAGGAGCCTCCTCCGGTGGCCCACCTCCTGACCAGGCTCTCCACCCTCTCCACCCTCCTCGAAATACTCTTTCTTGAATTCACATGGCAACATTGTATTTGAGATATCCTCGGGAATGCAGACTCGAGTAATGTAATTCTGCCCGAATGTCAGGAGTAAGATATGAATCCCAGCACCATAAGCTCTGTAAATGGCACATCACAAAGAAAAAATGAGCAACTTAATGTGTGAGAGAGAGAGAGAGAGAGAGAGAGAGAGAGAGAATCTTACCTCCTTTAATTTTCTCAAGAGCTTCGACTAATGCCATTCTCTTCCTTTTTTCGAAAGCCTATAAATAGTAAGAAAGTTAGGAAAAACAAACATTGTGATAGCAGAAATCAAGGGGGAAAAATGGACTAATGAATGATTCATAATCTGTTTCTTGCAACATCAGAAGAAATCAAGAAAAATAGAAGATCATCAACAATTGAATCTACATTATTTTTGCTTGTCATCTCACTTTTCATCATCATTATGAACCAAAAAAACATAAAAATTTGAGATCATGGATTTTCTAAAAAACAAGAACAAGAACGTATTTTTAATAAAAACCAAAAAGAAAAAGAGGAAGAAAAAGAGATTGAATAATACCGATGATGTTTTATGAATAGTTTTCTCCAATACGATCGAAATCACAACGATCACTAAACAGACGAGCGCGACAGCCCATGTTGGGGTGGTGTCGAGCTCCCTCCCCCCTCCGCCTCCAGCCATGTCTTTTCGTAGTCAATAATCAACAAGAAAAGGAAAAGAAAAAAGAAAGAAAAAAGAGTCACATATCTTCAAGTTGGAATGGAAATGAAGAAAACTTGAAGAAATTTTGATGTAGAAGAGACATTTTTTGGGCAGGTTTTCCCATAATAGAAGAGCGGTTCAAGGGAGTTATAACTGAACTGAACCGGGATAAGTGAATACTTAGGCTCAAATTAAGGTGTAATTACGAAAATACCATTGTTAGAATCTGGTTGACATAAGTATTGGTAGGGATTTTGTTACTTAGTTGGTGGTTGAAATGTGACTCTAAATGAGAGAAATCAATGGTAGAATTACATTTTTTATTTTATTTTGAGTTGGATATAAAATTAAAGTAAATAATTGTGAATATTTAACGGAAAAGGTTCTGATATTATATTCTAATAATCTAAGAAAGCCACATAATGTTTCTAGTACCCACAATTAGCTATAATTATAGACTTGATATGCTAAAAAAAGACTTATAAAATTCACAAAAGTCAAGTATAAATTAAAATTTCTCAGAAGTCACGACATAATAAGTAGAAACGACAAAATTCAGAATATATATTATGATAATTAATACTTCCTCCGTCTCATTCAATACGGCATGTTTTTCTTTTCAGGTTGTTCCACTCAATATTTCTTTTATAAAAATAATTAAAGCTTATTAGCACTTTATTAACTAAAAAACACTTTATTAATACTTTATTATATAATTTTCTTTTCCTTAGTCTGTGTCATATTGAGTGGGAGGAGTACTTTTTTTTATGCCGGACTGTGCCCAAGTCTCCCCTTTAAACAAATATCAAGAAAATTATTAAAAATATTTATTCTAACATTCTCAACACACACACACACACACACACACACACACACACACACACATATATATATATATATATATATATATATATATATATATACTAACACCAGTATTTCCATACTCAAACCCAATTCGGCCCATAAAAATTTTGTGCCCGACCCGAAAAGCCCAATATTTTGCCAGGATGGTCCATGCATTTTTAGACCCAACCATTTTCCACTACAGCCCAGTGTAAATACTCACTTTGGCCCAATGTGTGTGTGTGTGTGTGTGTGTGAGAGAGAGAGAGAGAGAGAGAGAGAGAGGACATGCGATTGAAACAAATTATGAGAAAATGAAGATAGTAAAGATCTAATTCTACTGCTCAAGTAACAGAAACATTAATGAAAATGCTACTCTAAATTCGACGAAAATTGGTTTTGCTGCTGCGAATCACTCGGCACAAACACAGGAAGCTGACCTCCACGCTGCGATCTTCCCTGCTGGTAGTAACTTGAAGTCGAGCTCTGCTGCGGCCAAGCCGAGCGCGTGCTCCTGTTCATCTGCTCGTTCCCAAGCGGCCCTCCGAAGAATATCGACTGGCCCGAGTAAGTGAGTTCCGTCGCAGACGTAGAACCACCACTCCTAGAGGCAGACGAGACGAACCTCCCCGCCTCCGGATCCCAGTATACCGAGGATTTCGCGTTGTCTAGGGGCCCCGCATTGTTCTTCCTCGTCGGGAGTCGCACCACAGCCTCGCCGGACGGGGCCTCGTTCATCTCGTTGGCTCTTGCCGACATGGGCGACTGCATGGCCGACGACTGATACATCGGGTTGAAGTTCGACGAATGCTGCCCCATTGGGGACGGGGTGAGGTTTGCGGCAAGAGGGCTGCTCATGTTACTGACGCTGTGAGCGCACGTGTCGGTGTCGTCCCGACTAGCTCGGCTCGGTGGGTACGAGCTCTTGGTCGGCGATAATCTGGATGTACCGGCTCGAGAGTTGGTCTCGTAGTATCCATGCCTCGTGCTAGTGGGACTGCTCATGCCACTCATATTCGTGCTCGAAATATGGTCACCGTCGTAAGGATTAGGTCTGGAACTGACGGGGCGTAGAACGGAGGACGAAGCTCTGGCCTTTGCACCGGCTTTAATCGCCTCGTGGGAGTCCAGTTTCGCGAGCTTCCATGCGCTGATTCTGACGGGGCGCTGAGACACTCTTTTTCTGTCAGGTTGGACGGTGTCCGGATCGACTGTTGATGGCAACCGACCGGGCTCGAGGTGAGGAACGATTTCATCCTGTAGAGGAAAAGGCAATAAGAAAATTTTAGATTCAACGAGCATTCGATATTCAAATGAGACAGTAGCAAAATTTGCAACCGCAACGAAGAACGAATAACGAAACAGGCGTCGACCGAAAGATTCAAACCCTGATAAAACTATAGGTTTATGCATTAAAACGGCGAAATTCAAGAATACAACTACAAGATTCTCATATTATTCATTCAAGAAAAGCAAAAAGATTTTCGGACAACTCTTCTAATCGAGTTCAACCAAAGATGGTGCCACTCTTCGAGAGTAATTCTTGCAGCCTCCTAATAACCAAACAAATTTTTAGAAAGCGAGCGTGAGATGAAGGACAGGCACACGCAAACTGGTTAAAGATTTCAGATGCTTTACTAGCAATTTATATTCAAGATGCAGCCGGAACCCCCCAAAATGTTCGATTTTTTGAACCAATGTTCCACACCACCACCTAATTAAAACTATTTCATTTAGAATGCCCTCCAGTTGGTGAAACGAGTTTCTTCGTCCTATATGTAATAGTAACACAACTCGTTTTTCACCAAAATCATCAATGTCTGGCAGTCTTGGTCAATAGGTGCAAAATAAGAAATAACCTATCTCATATTCTTCATTCTTAATAAATTCTAAACTTTTCTTCTTGTCTAGGCTTGCTTCTATCCCGTCCCATCGCCTCTTATAATCATCATACCCGAGTTCTAGCATAACTTCGGATGCACGTGTAATCATGTAATCGTGTATGGAGCCTTAACTTCTTATAGTAGTACATAAACAGGAAACAATTATTTCCCGATTTCAATTCCACACAACCAAGGTTTTACTCATGAGTCCAAAATAAACTGCATAAATATTCAAAGACGAGTCAATACTCAGTAGCCAGTTAACAAACCTGAAGTATCGTAGTTACCTGATGATCCATAAATATCCTTGGAGGAGTACACCAAGCACCTTTATATTGCAGACCCATTCCAACCGAGCTTCTACCGCTCATGGCAGTCACAGCAGAATTTGTTGGCGAAGATGGTAAGCTTTGTTGATCTCCTCCATCTATGGAAGGTCCAGGAGGCTCACTTTGAGTCCTCATCGCAACGACATATTCGTATGTTGTGATACCCTGCAGAAAAGGCGAAAATGTTTACCATAATTACACTGCCAACTTCGTTTTGCTCCGCATACTCACAAACACACAACACTTTGGAGTATGTCCAGATATAGGCCAAACAAGAAAAACATTAAATGGCCCACCTTTCGGATCAGAATGATGTGGAAAAAGAATAATTCCCCCAATGGAACAGTTGCAAGTAAGGAAACGGCTGTACATAGAGCCTGAAAAGAAAAGAACACAACAATAATTGAATGTAGCTGCGAAATGTACAGACGGTGAAAAGTAAAGTTCAGCGGGATAGTAATTCCAATGCAAAAAAGATGAAAAAATGCATTAAATATCCCAAGAAACATTAAGCACTCAATAAAATAAAAGGCATATTCAGATCTCTATTAATAAAAAATTATAAATAAAAGTAATACTTTCTAAAAGGACCCAATTTTGAAAAAAAATTAAATAAAAGTAATACTTCCTAAAAGGACCCGATTTTTTTGAAGATAAGGACTAAGTAATGTAACTATCATTTTCGGAGTCCTGATAATAGACAATATAGATTGAGAAAATTACATAAAGAAAAAGAAAAATTTAACAAGAGGCATGTGTACAGGTATGGGCAAAAAAAATAAAAAATATACCACCACAGTTGCAAACGGAGGGCGGGAAAACCCTTCCCCAAGCCTGTCAACTATTACATTCTCAGTAGCTTTCCTATCAACAAAACAGCGAACAAGAACAGCAATCCCGACTGCACATTCAAATAAAAGCTGGAAAATAGAGGCATATGTTAATTAGAGAGTGTTAAAACAGATTGGCAATACAAGCCCAAATAAAATTTGGAAGATAAATGACGATTGACTTAACAAGTGTCTTCCAGATCTTACCCAGGCAAGGCTTGCAGCCATTAAGCATACAAATGAAATGTAGTTTTTCTTCCCCACGCAATTATTCAGCCACTGCAAGCAAGAAGGACCCAAACACGAAAGTTAAAAGCTTCTCAAGAAATAGATGTGAAAATGACTATACTGCCCCACAAATTATAAGATATTTCATTGACAGAGATTACTTCAAAACTAATAGGTTATTTTATTGAAGCATCATAATCGACATGATCAGTCAAGCTTCTCTCTCAATCCCAAAAATTAAACTCACCCGGCAGTGATGATCAAATCCGTCAACACATTTGTCACAACTTCTGCAATGTTTGCTGAACTTCCGCACCTAAGAAGTGAAAGCCTAGTACATGTTAGACCTAAATGTTACAGCGGCAACAGCCGGGGGGGGGGGGGGGGGGGACAACATAAACACATGAGAAGAAAGCACTTGGAGCTATCTTGGAAATGATGATTGCGTACAAACTTAACAAGGAAAAAAGAAAAAGAACATCCACACAATTTTCCCGTTCCTCTCTTATGAGTATTCCCAAAATTTCTGGTTCATAATGCAGAATTACGCACCCCCTTCAAAAGTAGATAGACCTTCAATTGTCATACCTCAGCATTGCACAATGTGCAGAACAAAGCATCCTCCTCGCCATTTTGTTCCTGAATATGATCTTCATCCTTGCGGCAATCCTCCTTCACAAGACAATAGCAAAGGCAACATCCAACATTTGAACAACAACCTGAACCTTGTTCGAAAGATGTTCCTCCGTTCTTCGGCCCTACTTTACGAGGCTCTTCAGTTGCAGATATACCTAATCATGACCATCGGGTTTGTCACCAAAAGATTGGGCTAAACTTGTAATGTAATCATTGAAAAGAAACCAAATGCAAGCCGATAGCCTCAGTCTAGGTACTCAAGAGAGGAAACAGAACATGACTGAGCCATCTTATGATGGTCAAATGGCCGAAGTAATCGGTATCATGCAACAGGCCGTCACTTTCAAATCAAATGGTGACTACGAATTATAGTCTTCACCTCGTACATTCCTGTGCTCAAGTTACTTACCAGTCAACTCTGTGCCAACATGAGACGTGTACACTGATATCTTGTCCGCTTCACTAAGAATTCCAGGATCAGCGGGATCAATAGCCGTGCATCGCACATAAAGTAAAAACACAGAGAGTGCCTGGAAGAATGATTCAACAGGATTAGAATAAGAAAACATTTTGTGATTGCAAAAGAAGTAAAAGAACAAAGTGCTTCAATCACACTTACCAGGAAAGAATAGATGCCTATGGCAATATACTCATAGATATCCTTCCCGAGAAAAGGAGCAAAGAATGCATAGAAAGCAACAGATAATAGGAAAAAGACTGTTATTGCCACAACCTGCATAGGGAATGAAGCATGAGGGCATAAGGTAACATAACCAAACGAGAAATATTTATATATCTAAAGATTTGGCAATTCAGCAAATTCAGAGAAAAATGTAGGCATTGTAGTATGTACACCATGTAAATGTCAAATTTCACCTACAGACGAACACGAAGAAGAGTAATATGTAGGTGTGTGTTTGATGATCATATAATTCATGCAGAGTCAATCTGATCTAACTAAAGCTATAAAAGGTGTGCCCCTAATCAACATTTTGCACCTCAACACTTAAAACATGGGAAACATCAAGCAACAACTCGAATATCTTGAATTCCCTTAATTAAGATCAAGTTTACCAGATTTTGACTGATCTTCCCTTGATTTATACAGGTAACAATTACTAAAAAGACTGCAAAATCACTTTTCGGGTTTGCTCAAACACGTCATATCCAAATGAATCTATAACATCCCTCCATTCACTTGCTTGAGGTACACATCGTTCATAATTTTGCACTTGCGCCATACAAACTACTAAAAACAACACAGCAATCACCAAAAATGGAAAAGTTTTAACATTATGAATCAAGAACAGACTAAAACAAGAACGCAAATATTTCAAACTATCAAGATAAAATTCAAGCACAAAAACCCACACTACCACAGAAAACACCCACATTCAGAAATTTCAAGCAGTCACAATGTAAAGAAAAGGTTCAAACAAAAAAATAAAAAAGAAAACTAAAATTCGAACCTGAAAGGAATGAGCAGGGAGTTGCCACCCATGACGCCTCGCCATAGATTCAAAAACAGTGTAAAATTCAACACCATTCACACGATAAACAACAAATCTTCAACAATGCCAGAGTAGATAACAGAGGTTAAAGCATGTAACATAATCCAAAGATGACAGTAACCATATTTCTGCTTCAGTTGAAGAATATTTCTCAAACAAATTGAGCAAATAACTGAATCCGCAAACTGCAATATCCCTCTCAAGAATTTAATGCTGACCCATATGCCAAAACCTCATTTTTACACGACCCATTCAGTTATTTTTCTCAGAAATCTAGGGCTTCTACATTTCGATTTATCGATCAATGAGCCATCTTAAAGAGTAAGAAATATTGAATGGAAAAAGAAAATATAAAATAGGTAGTATTTGTGTTTTGTTTTTAGTCTTCTAGTAAAAAAATTCTGACTTGGAGTCTTTGGTATATATGCATTTTCTTCATATGAATATTTTACCTCATCTATTTTATCCATTGTTTTTATTTATTTATTTATTTTGTTGGTGGGGTGGTTTAATAATTTCTTCATAATTCATTTACATAGAAAGACGTTTTAGTTTTTGGCAAATAAATTTATTAGTTTGCTTGTTTTCTAATGGAGAATAATTAAACAATATTGAAGGATTCCACAATTTTGGTGTATATATATAGTAGTAGGTGGTACACTTGACTTTAGTAGTTATTCAATTTTTTTTATGTCGGGGAACAACAACTGCTATCTTTAATGTGAACCGAGTATATTTCCGTCCTTATGCAATAGCATATAAATCATAAAGAATAAGTAAATTAGTAGTATTTTTTTAAGTACAAGTGTGACAGATTCGAGTAGAAATTCATTTTTATACATACAATATGTAGCTAACTATTTTTTTAATGATAGACATCGAACATTCAATATATACACGAAAAAGGATCAAATATTGCTACTAAGATGAGTATTATTCTCAACTAAAACATTCTCTCTCAAATTGAGTCAACAAACGAATTAAAAGCATCATAATTAGTTACTACACCAATCTTTATTGCACTTAGACATGTACTAGCTTGTTTGGTAAATAATCCACATCATATTTAGGTAGTAGAAGCAAAGATTCTACTTTCTAAGAACTAAATAGGCCACAAAGCAAAAGAAAAACTTAATTTATAAAGAAATCGTTATGATTATTTGACCTTTATTAGCTAGGCCTAAAAACATTACGATTCAATCATTTATTTCTAAGAAAATGACAAAGTTATGATGAAATTTTGTCACGATCATCTAGGTATCTTACTATTTTGTATATCCATACTTTTCTTTTCTTTTATTTTCGAAGTAATTTATTTGATGAAGACTTGAAATGGTGATATTGCCAAATTTATAATCCGCATCTCTTCTAGTTTATTAAGACGAACTTGTTTGCGACATCCATAAACCCTTAATTAGATCATTATTAACGTGATTAGAATTTATAATTCCATAATTTAACTTTGATAATGTACAATAAAGTTTAATCAAATTGATATACTGTCCATCTCGATGCTGCCTCGTTTATTATAAATTATGGGCAATAATTCTAACCATGTGAGGTGTATGTATTTGCATCAATAATTAATATTTTATTTTTCTAATTAAAAAGAAATTTTAATCTCTGGCACCCTAACGAGTTGGTTCTTGGAATTAAATATTTGGTGTTCAAGTTGGACTTAGATACTTGTCCTTGTCCAGAACACTATTTTGCTTTATTGGAAACTAGCATATAACCCGTCGAAAATCGACGAAAAATTATAAAAATTAATAAAATTGTTAAATAGTACTAATATGTGATTGTTTAAAAAAATATTATTTATTAATTATTTTAGCGTTAAATAATTCGATTATGCAATCTACTAAACTCGCTTAGAATTTATATCTCTTGAACACATCTTAAATTCAATTAAAAAGTAATTTTACCACATGTTTACCTCTCAAACCCATATAGTTATGTTTTTTTAAAAATTATAAATAATATATTCTCATTACTTTCGATAATTGTTAAAACTCTATTCTTCTACAAAATCGATGTGGGCAAAAATATATTTCTTTCTCAAAGGAAAACGACTCTCGAGCTGAATCTTTTAGTTTTTTATGAAGAAAAAGAGGCAAGAGAAGGAGCGGGTAGTGAGAGAGAGAGAGAGAAGAGAGATATATAGATAGCGAATAATACTATAGATATTAAGATTGTCTATAAGATAAAAGTGACCCTAAATACCCCACATTATGAATTCAACACATGATTAAGAAAAAAAAGTAAGTTAAACCACCGCTCCACAATCATCCCGTCTGCCCCGACGCTTCCGACCTAGAACCGGCCTATTGACTACAATACTGATTTTAAATTATATAAATAATCATCTTCCAAATATATTCACAAAAAAAATTAATGATGGCATTTGTTTTCTTTTTATCTAAAATTAATATTTAATTATATACATAACTATATTTAAAAAATATTCACACAATATTCAATAAATAAAAATGTAATTAAAAATTGTAGTATTATATAAATAATCATCTTCCAAATATATTCATAGAGAAATAAATGATGACATTCGTTTTTTTTTTACCAGCTTCGAGAATAACTTAAAAAAAGTTGTCCCGCAAGTATTGAATTGGCCCCTCTACACGCACGATTCTTGGTCAGAATTGGCTTGTTGATAAATCGTTAGTAATTTTTCTGCCAATTTTCCTACATATTCTATTTTTTAATATATTAAAAAAAAACGTTGTCCCGCAAGTACTGAATTGGCCCCTCTACGCGCACAATTTTTGGACGTAATTAGCTCGTTGATAAATCGTTAGTAATTTTTCTGCCAATTTTTCTGCATATTCTATGTTTTCCAACGGAGACGATTAATCAAACAATTTGAGATGATGTGTTTAAGATTATTCAAACTTGTTTGAAATTTATATACTCATACTTGTTTAAAATTCAATTAAAAAATTAGTCATTTGCGTTCCTTTCCGAAAAAAAATCCGTATATTAGTCTACCGCCACAGAACTACGTCGGAACTGGCCCGTTGACCACGACTCTGATTTATAAGTGCGTAGTTCCAAAAATTTAATAAAAATAATGATTGTACTATTCGTTATTGTCCTTAATCGTATAGTAATATTCGTTAATTAAAATTACAGATTATGCAAAGTTGGAAACCCAACTATAAATAACGTAAACATTATTTCATGGATGACGATTATAGATTTTAGAGAATACATGGAAAAAAAAGCATAAAATGAAAAATTTCTCGAGTTGAGATAACCGTTGATTGGGAAAAAAAATTGATTGTATTATTCATTCTCATCTTAACTGTATATTAGTAATATTTACTAATTACAATTATAAATTATGCAAAGTTAGAAACTCAACTACAAATAACGTAAAAATCATTCATAGATGACGATTTTAGATTTTAGAAAATAGATGAAAAAAAAGAATAAAATGAAAATTTTAAAATTAATAAGATTAACGAATGAAAATGTGTCACGTGGGATTATTTATCTATTCGGCCAATTAATAAATTGATCAAATTAAATTAAATTAAACTATAAAAATATAGCGGCCGATTAATAAATAAATTGACCAAATAAAACTCCTACAAAAAATAATTATATATTCGGCCAATTAATAAATTGACCAAATTAAATTAAATTAAACTATAATATGTGATAGAGTAAGAAAAATATTATTTGTTAATTATTTTAGGGTTAAATCATTCGATTATGTAATATACTAAACTCGCTTAGAATTTATATGCCCTTGAACACATCTAAAATTCAATTAAAAAATAATTTTACCACATGTTTACGTCTCAAACCTATATAATTATGGCTGTTAAAAATTATAATCTAATATATTCGCATTACTTTCGATAATTTTCAAAGCTCTATTTTTCTACAAAACCGATGTGGGCAAAATTATATTTGTCTCTCAAAGGAAAGTGGCTCTTAAGCTGAATCTTAGTTTTTTATGAAGAAAAAGAGGCAAGAGAAGGAGCGGGTAGTGAGAGAGAGAAAAGAGATATATAGATAGCGAATAATACTATAGATGTTAAGATTGTCTATAAGATGAAAGTGACCCTAAATACCCCACATTATGAATTCAACACAAGATTAAGGAAAAAATAATATATTAAACCACCGCTTCACAATCATCCCCTCTACCCCGACTGTTCCGACCTGAAACCGGCCTATTGACTACAATACTGATTTTAAATTATATAAATAATCATTTTCCAAATATATTCACAAAAAAATTAATGATGACATTTGTTTTCTTTTTATCTGAAATTAATATTTAATTATATACATAACTATATTCCAAAAATATTCACACAATATTTAATAAAAAAAATTAATTATAAATTGTAGTATTATATAAATAATCATCTTCCAAATATATTCATAGAGAAATAAATGATGACATTCGTTTCTTTTTTTACCAGCTTCTAGAATAACTTTTTTAAGTGAGAGTAGAACTTCAAGAATTGTTTCACTGTGTACTTGGTAGTTTTTCCTTTTTACAAAACTTTATGTGGAATGATTGTGATTCTTAAAATTATTTTGTCAATGATATAACATAAAAGTTGACCATAAATATCCTTAATTTTATGAGTTCAAAGTTATATAATATATTTAAAAAAAAATTATCCCGCAAGTACTGAATTGGCCCATCTACATGCACTATTCTTGGTCGGAATTGGCTCGTTGATAAATCGTTAGTAATTTTTCTGCCAATTTTTCTACATATTCTACGTTTTACAATGGAGACGATTAATTAAACAATTTGAGATGATGTGTTTAGAATTATTCAAATTTGTTTGAAATTTATATACTCATACTTGTTTAAAATCCGATTAAAAAATTAGTCATTTGTATTCCTTTCTGAAAAAAAATCCGTATATTAATCTACCGCCACAGTTCTGCGTCGGAACTGGCCCGTTAACCACGACTCTAATTTATAAGTGCGTAATTTATAAAATTTGTTTAGAATTTATATAAATCCACAATTTTAATAAAAATAATGATTGTACTATTCGTTATCGTCCTTAATCGTATAGTAATATTCGTTAATTAAAATTAAAGATTATGCAAAGTTGGAAACCCACCTACAAATTTCTTGAGTTGAGGTAACCGTCGGTTTGGAATTAGCTCGTCTACCACCACGGTTTCGGGTCAGAATTGGCCCGTTGACCACGATTTTGATTTATAAATGCATAATTTATGACGATTCTAGATTTTAGAAAATACATGAAAAAAATAATAAAATGAAAATTTTAAAATTAATAAGAATAAAGAATGAAAATGTGTCACGTGAGATTCCGAGTTGAGGTACCCGTCAGTTGGGAATTGACCCGTCTACCTAATTAATTGTGATGGTCTCGAAACGAGTTACTGGTGTATGGGGGGGGGGAATACACCAGTTAGGATTTTAAAACTTAACCCCAAATAAAAATCTCTTCAACTGAGTAAAAGGACTCAGTTGGAATCTCACAGCTGAGTAAGCAACCTCAGCTGGAAGAGTGTAGCTGTGCGGAATGTGGTGGAAAAATAAACTCGTTAAAACTCACGCTTTTAAGCTCGGTTGGTCAAGAACCAAAACAGCTCGGTTGGTCAAAAACCAAAACAGCTCGGTTGAAAATGTGCAAATGCAATTTGTATGCCGGTTAGATTGGTCAGTTAGAAATGCAATAAGCAACTGAATGAAAATAGACACAGACACACGGGATTTAACGTGGTTCGGAGATAACCCTCCTACGTCCACGGGGAGATGTGAATCCTCACACCTCAGTCCAAGTTCTTCTGGACAGTTCCACACAGCTTACCCGGGCTGTGCAACCGTTGTAATAAGTTTACGGGTACTTATCAACCTTAACAGTTAAGTTTGCGGGTACTTAACAACCTATGTCAAGTTTGCGGGTACTTGACGACCTAGCTACTCAATTACAAGAAGAGTATTGTCCTAACAAACACTTTTTAGGGTGTGGGTGGGTTTTCCAACTACAGCTTGATCACGAATGAGAGCTGGATCTAAGGCTTGAACGAATAAACACTCAAACTAAGATCTAAAGACAGATTTTCACTCTATGAACCCTCAGCTACTAATGTTCTATCACTCTTGAACTCTCAGCTGCTGATGTTCTTAGAATAGGATTTTTGCAGATATTTCTTTTGCTTAATTCTCTTGTGATTGCACTTCTCTGTCTTGCTTCTATTCTCTTGGTTATCTCTCGAATGAGAGAATGCCTCTATTTATAGGCGGAGAGTATCAACTAGCCGTTGGAGGAGCTGTTGATCTCTGATCGTTGAAAGCGATGGCTTGTCTCTTATCTCTGCAGACTTTCCCGATATGGCATCTGAGTTCTTCTGCTTTCCATCTGAGACAGCCTTGTGTTGGGCCAGATGGGGTAATGACTGAACGGTCAAACCCTCATGTGACTTCCTTTTGAAATTCAAATCTTAACCTTTAGGACAGTCAACCTTGGTTAGTCGTTTGAAAGTCTTGATCTTCATCTGAGTGGTCTTCAGCTGATGTTCTGATCTGTTGGACTCTCAGCTGACTTTGAACATCAAGCAGTTGGACTTCTTGGTTGAATTCTACAACTGAGGTTCTGAAACTGAACACTCAGTTGTCTTCTTTGTATTTACTCAGTTGGGTTTGAACTCTCAGATGACTTCCTTTTCATCTGATGTTCTCTTCCTCTCTACTGCTTCTCATCTAATGAACCCTCAGTTGGTTTCCTTCACAACTGATGTTCTGAAGACTTCCCCCTCATTCCATCTGAACAAAAGAACACTCAGTTGTCTTTTATCATAACTGATGTTCTGTCTGAGTAATGCCTTGTTGCCATCTTCAGCTGGAGACATGTAAAGATAAAATCTTAACTTTGCTCAAACAGCGAGCCTAAATTCTAACATTAGGTTCTGGCAACATGTACTCGGTTGGGGTCAGTCGGTTTTAGAATTCATCAAAACTCTTACTAATAAATTTTCCAACAATTTCCCCCTTTTTGATGATGCCAAAACCACTTACAACTTTTAAACCACTATTGATCTAATCCTCACTAACTGACCTAAAATCTCAGCTGAAATTCTAGACAGTCTATAAGATAAAACATCAAAGGGTTAACACAGTTATAACATGGTATTTAAAAGACTGCGATTCATAGCTTGGACAATGAGATATTGTGCGTCAAGTTGAATCATATTATATACTTTGAAGTTTTTGTTACAATTGAAGGTTACAAGATTAAGCATAAAACAGATAAAATATACAACAGTTGCTTCAAAAACTACAACATCCAAAAACTTTGACAGCTCAAAAATACTGTTGACCGTACTTGCTGAAGATACGGTCAAAGATCTCTTTCTTCGCATTTGACTCAATCCCAGTGTTGACGCCATGTTCCTTGCAGACTTGCCTCGCCTCAGCCATGATCGCATTTCTGTTTGGCGTGCTCGTTCCTTTGATCATCTGAGGGCGGTATCTGCACATCTGTGGAACTAGAACGGTGTTGGGATCGAGCTGAGCATTTAGCATAGCTCGCTTGAATTGACTAAACATTCCAGGGTCTCCAGTTCTGAGTTCCCACAGGGCTTCCTTGAAGGCTTGCCTTGGGTCTTCAGTTGAGTAGACTTTCCTGTAATAGAAGTCATTTATAAACTCATGCTTGAAATACTCCTAGTCATCGTTCCACTCTGCATTCATCCACTTATCAACATGTGGGTACCGAGACGGGAGCGGGACATTCTTCTGCAGCTGTTGGGTCGACTTCCTAGCCTCAGCCTTCATCTGGTGCTTGTTGATTCTCCGCACGCTTCGGCTGGCTTTGTTCCCGTCGACGTTCTTCTCCACCTTGGCGAGTTCCTTCTCGAACTTGGCCACCTTCTTGGCCTGATCGGCAGCGAACTTCTTGATCCAAGAGGGATTCAAGTACTTCTCCTTGGGCTCCCCCATAGCTTTGGCAATTTCTATGCAATCTTCAACAGATATTCCTCCGTCAAGATCGGCATCGAGCTCGACCGTAAGCTCGGCTACGAGGTCGTGGGAGACTTCCAGTTCGGGCTGCGATCCTTCAGCTTCAGCTTCAGCTCCTTCAGTTGGCACTCCTTCCCCCTGCTGAGCTCCTTCAGCTTGCTGGAGAACAGCAATAGCTGCTGGCTCCTTGTCTTCCCCCTTTTTGGCATCATCCAAAAGGGTGGCAACGGTGCCATCAGGGAGGTCAGCTTGGTCAGCTTGTTGAACGCGGGAAAACAGTTCGTCAACAACGTCCTTCTCTTCCACCTTCTTGGCCAATTCTAGGTCTTGGCGCTCCTGCTCAGCTCGCTGCACGGCTGCAAAGGTCGCAGAGACCTCTTTGTGGAGGGCGACGAACTCAGCTCGGAATGATGCGAACTGAGACATCCACTCCTGGTCTTGGGTCTGCTGGGACTTCGCCAGGTCAGATTCAGCAACGGTTTTGAAAACGTTGAAATCCGAGCTAAGACCCTGAACGTCCTTCCTTAGAGTTGAGATCTCCGAGCTGGAAGAAGAGGTGAGATCATCGAACTTCTGCTGCAGGGAAGAGGAAAGGTTTTCCAACTGATTCTTCAAGCTGGCATTCTCTGCCGTCAGCTGCTGCATCCTGTCAGCTTCCTCCTCCTTGCTGAGCTGGATCTTATACAGTATTTCCTGCCTCAGCTGGTTGACCCTCTCCGAGATCAGCTCACAGATAGCATCGGTTGAGAGAGCTGGCTGATCAGAGGGTCCAGGCAGGTGTTGTGGTTGTGGCTGTGCAGATGGCTCCATGACAACCAGGGCAGATCGGCTGGCGAGGTAGGCCTTGAGCTTGTCTTCTTCTCTCTTGGCCGCCTCATTAGCTGCGTCGACGTCCTCCATGCATGAGGCATTCTTGGCCAGCATCTCGTCAAGAAACTGAACAGCTCCAGGATTGTTGCACAGCTCCCTGGTATCTGTCCCTTCTTGGATGCTCTTGTCCAGCCGTCGACGTAGCACAGCCACCTTCTGGTTGTAAGCCACCTCCAGGTTTTGTTAGTCAAAGTATTCCCTCAGGTTGGACTCTTCGACATTCAACCTGTCCCAACCATGGATCCTGAGGGTTTCCTCCTTGACGTACCAGTAGCTGAATATGAAGCTGAACTGGTAGAGCAGTTCCGTCCCGAGTACGGCAAATACAGGCATTGAGGCTGCCTCGGGGAACATACCAATCAGCTTGCGGAAGCAGTAGCTGAGTCTTCCTTCATATTCAGCCAGTATCGCCTGGCGGTTGTCTTCTTCATCAATTGCCGGGGGGTCAATATCGAAGGTTACGGGTTCGATGGTTTCATCAACGTTGGTCGAAGGAATGGTCACAACGTTTGCATCGAGCGAGAGGCTCGGAATATCTGACTGAGGACCAGTTGAGAGAACTGGATCCTCTTTGGATGGTGAGTCGGCTGGCTCAATGGTTTCTTCAGTCACAGGTGGGTTTACCTGGCTGGCATCAGCTCCTGTTGGACTGTCGTGGGACTCCTCAGATGAAGAAGAGTCATCTGAGGAGGAGCTGGTATCCTCCACTTGGATTTCCACGCCTTCAGCCGCGTCCTCCTGTCGTGGTTGAAGAACAAACCCAGCTGGGTCAACCGATTGGCTGGATTCAGTTGACTCCTTCTCTTCAGCTGGCTTTGCCACCACTGGACTGGTTGTTGAGGGTTGAGCTGCCGGCTGGATGATCCTGATCCTGGGTCTCTTCAGCAGAGGTTCCTCCTCTTCTTCTTTTTCGTCTTCCTCTTCCTCAGCCACCTCCTCCAACTGGCTCTTCGCTGGCTTGGTCCTCGAGGGGCGGCGAGCTGCTGACTCCACAGCTGGCTTGGGGGCACCCTTGGGAGTGTAGACGGCCTCCACAACGTCTCTGGCCTTCTTGGCTGTGGGGAACAGCGTCAGCTTGCTGAATGGAGTGTTCTCACTCCCTTCCCATGTCAGCAGTAGACCCTTTGTGGCTTGGAGGATGAGGGCCGAGATTTTTGTCCCGAAGTTGAGTGTCCCGTTAACACTCAACAGCACTTCTCCGGACTCAGCTGTCGTCTCGGAAATTTTCTGCTTTTCCAACATCAGTTGGCTCTCAAGAAAGCCCAGCCAGTCGACCTGGTGCAGCTCTTCCAGTGCCTTCTGCTGCTTGAGCTTAGGTCGGCTAATGTCACCGAACGCTCCACCATACGCGAAGGCGCACTTGGAGATTACGTAGAAGAGAAGTCGGTGTGCCGACTTCAGCTTCGTCCTTTGCATGCTCCCCTTCAATGGTTCGGGAACAAGAAGGATGGTTTGAAGGAAGGCATCAGCTTCCTTGTCAGTGAAGTTCCCCAGCACATCTGTGGCTTCGCAATTTCTGGGGATGATCTTCTCTACTTCCTTCGATACTTTAATTTCTACAACGGTGTCTTCTATCGTCCGGGAGGTTCTGTGTCGTTGCTTGCACGGAATGATCGTGACAAGCCCATCATCTGCAACTCGCTGCAGATTCTGGTAGAAGTGAACGACCTGCTTCCTGAGCAACTGGGACAGAGAGAGGGTGGCCCAGTCGAGCAGATGGTGGTCGGAGAGAATGGCGGCGACGGGAGTGAGCTCAGGCGAGGTGAGAGCCGCTGTGGACAGAATCTGTTCAAAATGAATCTTCGACATCACCATGTCGAAAGATTCCTGGAAGGTAGCAGGCTCTGCGGAAACCATCTTCTTAGAAGCTTTGGATTTGGGCGCCATCTCGAGGAGATATATATGCAAGAAAGAAGGAAAATCTTTACTGAAAAAGGTGAAACAGATTTGAAGAGGATGATGAATAGTAATTAAAGATATGCACGAAATAAGAAGGTAAGGATCACTTCCTGTTTTGCCGTATTATATAATCTTTGACTCGGATAATATCAACGGCTGGGGTTAAATGGCGTGAATCCATCAACGGCTGAGATTACGCGACTGTTGGGTAATTTTGACTGATACTTCACGCGCGCGAGTGAGAAGGTGAATAGTTTAGAGTGTCAGCCCAGTCGCACTATAAAGTAAGGCTATAGGAGTTCAGCCAGACTTTACATTAAATGCGATATGATGGCTTGTTTAGTCTAGCTGACATGTTCAGGAATGTTTGAATTTATTTCAAACATTCTCATTTAATATCATAACACCTTCAGTTATTAATGATACCTGTCAGCTGATGTCGAGATTAGCTGTATACCTCAGTCGAGTTCCTCAGTTGCCGCATACCATCAGCTGACTCGAGTTCGTCTGTTCAGCTGATGTTTGATGTCTTCAATTGGCAATCCGTATCTGAGATTCCCCCTTCATCTGAGCTTCCCCCTCAGATGGATATCTGACTCTTCAGCTCGGATGGATCCTCGTCAGCTCGGATGACTCTTCTGCTCGGATGACTCTTCAGCTCGGATGACTTTTCAGCTCGGATGACTCTTCAGCTCGGATCCAAGAGTCCTAGAAGATCACACAGCATCTTGAACCGGGCTTCGGGAAGAGGTTTGGTGAAGATGTCAGCTCTCTGAATCTCAGTTGGGATCTTCTCCATGGACACATCCTTCTTCTCAATGTGATCTCAGACGAAATGATGACGAATGTCGATATGCTTAGTCCGAGAATGGTTAACAGGATTCAGAGAGATAGCTATGGCACTCGAGCTATCACAATGAATGGGAACCTGTCCAGTTACAACTTCATAATCTCTCAGCTGTTGCTTAAGCCACAATACTTGCATGCAACAGCTTCCGGCAGCCATGTACTCTGACTCAGTTGTAGAAGTAGCAACACACGCTTGTTTCTTGGAGAACCATGAAACCAACTTGCTTCCCATGAATTGACAGTGTCCAGAGGTAGACTTCCTGTCCAACCGATCTCCTGCTAGGTCCACATCTGAGTATCCAGTTAGCTGGATATTATCGTCAGTTGGGTAACACAACCCAACATTGACAGTTCCCTTCAGATACTTAATGATGTTCTTTGCTGCTAACATGTGTGTTTCTCTTGGTTGGACTTGAAATCGAGCACACACTCCAACTGCGTATGATATATCTGGTCGGCTGGTAGTTAGGTAGAGCAGCGAACCGATGATCCCTCTATACTGGCTGGCATCAACGAGCTTTTCCTCAGCTCCGGGTTCGATCTTCTAGTTCGTATTCATAGGGATTCTCGTTGTCTTACTTGTCTGCAATCCGAACTTGGTGATGAGCTCCTTTGTATATTTGGACTGGTTGATGAAAATCCCTTCAGGTGACTGCTTCACTTGTAATCCAAGGAAATAATTCATCTCGCCCATCATTGACATCTCGAACTTCTCCTTCATGAGATCTGAGAATTTCTTGCACAGCTCCTCCGACTTGGAGCCGAAAATGATGTCATCGACGTAAATTTGCACAACAAGTATATCTTCTCCAACTTTGATGGTGAACAGAGTTTTATCAACTGAACCTCGTTTGAACCCCGAGTTCAGAAGAAATCCACAAAGAGTGTCATACCACGCCCTTGGCGCTTGCTTTAGACCATAGATAGCTTTCTTCAGCTTGTACACTCTTCCATCTCCAGTCTCAAAACCAGGAGGCTGTTCAACATATACATCTTCTTTGATATCTCTATTTAGGAATGCACACTTCACATCCATCTGATATACTTTGAACTTGTGATGTGCGGCATAAGCTAGAAAGATCCGGATGGCTTCCAGCCTTGCAACTGGTGCGAAGGAATCTTCAAAGTCAATTCCTTCTTGTTGGCAGTATCCCTGAGCTACCAACCTTGCTTTATTCCTTACAATGAATCCAATGGCGTCTCTCTTGTTTTTGAAAATCCACTTCAATCCAATCACCTTGACACCATTTGGTCTTTCTACCAACTCCCATACACAGTTGCGTAGAAACTCATTCAGTTCTTCTTGCATGGCTGTTGTCCAGTGGACACAGTTGAGAGCTTCCCCAACATTCTTCGGTTCTGGTACATCAGCTACAAAGCAAGAAATCATGGCAACATCTCCAGCTTGCTCGAACTCTTCTAGAACTGCCAATTCCTCAGCATATTGGGCATAAGTGTTGAAGTCTTCCTCGGTAGATTCAGGATTTGCAACTTTGCTCCGTGTACGCACACCCTCGGTTGGATCTCCGATGATGTCGTCGGTGGAGTGAACTTCATACCATCTTCGGTTGCGTCTTCCTTCTTCTTCCAACTGTGGTTGTTCAGAAATCTGAGTTGGAGTCTTCAGAGCTGGTGATTGATCAGCTGTTGAGTCTAGATCCTCAACATTGACAATGGTTCGAGCTGAGTTTGGTTCTGCTTCAGATATTGATGCAGTTGGAGGAGCATCAGCTGAAGTTCCCCCTTGGGATGAGCTGAGGTCTTCGCATTCATCTTCAGAGGAGTATGGATCCTCATCCTCAGTTGCCCACACCAGAGGTTCAGCTCGGTTCTTTTCCCTAAGTGCTTGCGATCTGGTGAGAACTGGTAGAACAGCTGGATCTGCGTGTTGTTCTTTAACCTGTTCCCTGCACTCAAAGGTAGATTCATCAAAACTAACATGAGGTGTTATTTCCACAACACGAGAGCTGTTGTTGAAAACTCTATATGCCTTGATCCGAGCTGCATATCCAAGAAATATGCCTTTCGAAGCTTTGGCATCAAAAGTTTTCAACTGAGTCTTCCCATTGTTGTGAATATAACACTTAGACCCAAAAACGCGAAAATAAGAAATATCTGGCTTTCTGCGTCTCCACAGCTCGTAGGGTGTCTTTTCCAATCACTTGATGAGAAGAGATCGATTCTGAGTGTATCATGCTGTGTTGATCGCCCAAAATTTCTTTGGCAGAGCTGAGCTCGCTAACATGGATGTGGTTGCATCCTTTAGCGTTCTGTTTCTTCGCTCAGCTACGCCATTCTGTTGCGGAGTACGCGCGGCTGATGTCTGATGGGTTATGCCATTCTTTTCGCAATACTCAATGATGGTTTCATTTAGAAACTCCGTTCCACGATCTGATCGGATAGATATGATATTCATTTCTTGTTGATTCGATATCCGATCCATCAGCTTGGGCAGCTCATCTCGGGTTTCACTCTTGTGACGCATGAAAATGGTCCACGTGTACCTCGAGTAATCATCAGTTACAACCAATGTGTATTTGTTGCCATTTATGCTTTTTGGTGTAACTGGCCCGAAGAGATCCATATGGATCAGCTGTAACACTCGGTCAGTTGAAGGAGTAGACTTCAATCGGAAGGAGGATCTAGCGAGCTTTCCCAGCTGGCATGCACTGCAGATGTGTGTTGTTGAAAACACTCGGTTAGGTATGCCTCTTGCATGTTCTTGTCTGGCGAGTCGGTTCATCGTCTTGAAGTTCAGATGGTTGAGCCTTTTGTGCCACAGCCAGCTCACATCCGAACTGCTCTTTGATAACAGGCAAGTGTCAGGGAGGCTGCTGTTCCAGTCAGCGTAGTAAACATTCCCTGTTGGAGATCGATTTCCCAACAATATCACCTGCTTTGTTCCGACATCTTTAACTCTGCAACCCTGTGCATCAAACTTGACAGAGAAACCATTATCACAGAATTGGTTGATGGAGAGCAGGTTATGCTTCAATCCATCAACATAAGAGACATTAGAAATTGAAACATGATTGGTTTCAAGGGTACCGTAACCTCTGGTATAACCTTTTGAGTTATCACCAAAAGTAACTGATGGACCTTCTTTCTCCACGAAACTTCCAAGCAAATCCTTCAGATTCGTCATGTGTTTCGAGCATCCACTATCCATCACCCACATTGTAGCAGACGCCTTCTTCTTCCTCAGCTGTTTCTCATGTACCTGCAAAGAGAAACTCGCTTAGGTCCCCAATTTCAATTGGGTCCTGGAGGGTTAGAACCAGTTCCCGCTGGAACTGTGCGTCGCTTTTCCCTGTAAACTCGGATGGATTTATCATTCCAGATTACTTTTCCTTCATCATCAACTATAACAACACCTCGGTTATCCTTAGGCTTGTTGTTAGTAGTGATGTTCTGTTTCTTGGGAGGAGTTAGATTTCTCCTATGTTGAGCTTTAGGAGGTGAGGCTTTCCCCCTATTTTGATGGCGATTCTTATCCTGTTGAGTTTGTCTGTGAGGTCGGACGCCATGTTGGAATCTTTGTGGCTGATTATGATTCCATCTTCCTGAGGGTTGTCTGTAGCTGTTCATGCCCTGTTGATGATTCATATTATGGCATGAATATCTCCGGTTGTTTGACCAGTTCCTCATTGGTTGACTCGGTTGGAACCTTTAGTCGAACTGATGTTGGAACCGCTGTTGATTCAGATGATTGAACCCTCGTCCGTTCTGAGGTCGGTTCCATTTCCTCTGATGTTGACTTTGAGGTTGATGCAGAGGTCGGCTCTGGTTCTGAGTTCGGTTGCGGTTGTGCCTTCGACGCCTCTGATTCCTCTTCTGACTTTTGGAACATTCCTCCTCGGTTGATACCTCAACCGATGGAACATTCTGTCCTACATCAGCTACTCCTTTTCCCTTCTCAGATGTAATCCTATTGGTCGTTTGATCTTGTTGAGAGGTAGAGGTTGAATTAGCTTCAGGAGACTCAACTGTGTTTGGCTCGACAGCTGTGACTTCTACAACTTTGATGAAGGTTGCTAGTGGAATCCCAGTATCCTTGACAACATCATAGCCGAGACCTGACACGTCATCCATCTGTCTACTATAACTGATAAGATTCTCTATGATCTTGGATGACTGATACAGCTTAAGTAGATTGTCCTTCTCAGTTTGCAACTCTTTAACGAGTACAGCTATCTGCTCGGTTTGTCCATCTGACTTCTTTATTAGCTGTTCAATCTGAGCATCTCGATTTTTCAACTAATCTTGCTGTTCCTTGTTCTGCTTTGTCAACTCCTCATCAGCTGGAGCCTTAGCCTCGTTCAGTTGATTCTTAAGATTCTCAATCTCCTTGGTTTGGCTTCTGATCAGATCGTCCTTTTCGGTTAAGGAATCTTCAAGTTTGGCGAACTGAGCTTGAAGACTCTTAAACTCAACCGATTGGTGATGCAGCTCCTCACTGAGTTCTTGAAAATCACTCCAGGAGGGTTCCAACTCATCGTTCAGAGATTCCTGCATGTTAGAAGTATTGGAAGAATTTAAGCGAGCAGGATTAGATTGTACCTCAATATCAACTTGGTTGGTTCCAAGTGCCATGAGGCATTGATCCTGACTGATGACGTTGTTGGTAGATGTCAGTTCATCCTCATCTTCAGTGTCTGTGAAGATGTCCATGTCGTCAGCTGCTTCTTCAGCTACCATGTCCTTGTTCTTTGCAGTTTGCTTGACCCTCAGTGCTTCTCTTTCCTTCTTTGAGAGGTCTGGGCAGTCAGCTTTGAAGTGTCCTTCCTTGCCGCATTCGAAGCAACCATTGGTGACTGGCTTCGAACTGTCTCGTGTTCGGTTTGATTTATAGAAACGTTTATATTTGCTTAACCGAGTGTCCATGTCGGCTAGTTTCTTTGACAACGCTGCAATGTTCTGTTGTAGTTCCTCTCTGCTCGGCTCCTTTGCAGTCGTGTCAGCCGATCTGGTTGGCCTTGACGATCTCGACTTTGAGTAGTCAGCTCGGAGAGCAACTGACTTTGAGGCTGAGCCAACATCCTCAATTCTACTTGTTTGACCTGAGGGCTGCGATCTCCTCCTGTTGACCTTATTCTCATTGCCTTGTGAAACAGAGTCAGCAGTCTTTTGAACCACTGCTCTGATACCACTTGATGGTCCCGACGAGTTACTGGTGTATGGGGGGGGGGGGGGGAATACACCAGTTAGGATTTTAAAACTTAACCCCAAATAAAAATCTCTTCAACTGAGTAAAAGGACTCAGTTGGAATCTCACAGCTGAGTAAGCAACCTCAGCTGGAAGAGTGTAGCTGTGCGGAATGTGGTGGAAAAATAAACTCGTTAAAACTCACGCTTTTAAGCTCGGTTGGTCAAGAACCAAAACAGCTCGGTTGGTCAAAAACCAAAACAGCTCGGTTGAAAATGTGCAAATGCAATTTGTATGCCGGTTAGATTGGTCAGTTAGAAATGCAATAAGCAACTGAATGAAAATAGACACAGACACACGGGATTTAACGTGGTTCGGAGATAACCCTCCTACGTCCACGGGGAGATGTGAATCCTCACACCTCAGTCCAAGTTCTTCTGGACAGTTCCACACAGCTTACCCGGGCTGTGCAACCGTTGTAATAAGTTTACGGGTACTTATCAACCTTAACAGTTAAGTTTGCGGGTACTTAACAACCTATGTCAAGTTTGCGGGTACTTGACGACCTAGCTACTCAATTACAAGAAGAGTATTGTCCTAACAAACACTTTTTAGGGTGTGGGTGGGTTTTCCAACTACAGCTTGATCACGAATGAGAGCTGGATCTAAGGCTTGAACGAATAAACACTCAAACTAAGATCTAAAGACAGATTTTCACTCTATGAACCCTCAGCTACTAATGTTCTATCACTCTTGAACTCTCAGCTGCTGATGTTCTTAGAATAGGATTTTTGCAGATATTTCTTTTGCTTAATTCTCTTGTGATTGCACTTCTCTGTCTTGCTTCTATTCTCTTGGTTATCTCTCGAATGAGAGAATGCCTCTATTTATAGGCGGAGAGTATCAACTAGCCGTTGGAGGAGCTGTTGATCTCTGATCGTTGAAAGCGATGGCTTGTCTCTTATCTCTGCAGACTTTCCCGATATGGCATCTGAGTTCTTCTGCTTTCCATCTGAGACAGCCTTGTGTTGGGCCAGATGGGGTAATGACTGAACGGTCAAACCCTCATGTGACTTCCTTTTGAAATTCAAATCTTAACCTTTAGGACAGTCAACCTTGGTTAGTCGTTTGAAAGTCTTGATCTTCATCTGAGTGGTCTTCAGCTGATGTTCTGATCTGTTGGACTCTCAGCTGACTTTGAACTTCAAGCAGTTGGACTTCTTGGTTGAATTCTACAACTGAGGTTCTGAAATTGAACACTCAGTTGTCTTCTTTGTATTTACTCAGTTGGGTTTGAACTCTCAGATGACTTCCTTTTCATCTGATGTTCTCTTCCTCTCTACTGCTTCTCATCTGATGAACCCTCAGTTGGTTTCCTTCACAACTGATGTTCTGAAGACTTCCCCCTCATTCCATCTGAACAAAAGAACACTCAGTTGTCTTTTATCATAACTGATGTTCTGTCTGAGTAATGCCTTGTTGTCATCTTCAGCTGGAGACCTGTAAAGATAAAATCTTAACTTTGCTCAAACAGCGGGCCTAAATTCTAACATTAGGTTCTGGCAATATGTACTCTGTTGGGGTCAGTCGGTTTTGGAATTCATCAAAACTCTTACTAATAAATTTCCCAACAAATTGACAAATTAGAAATTACTTAGTATTTTTTATCAAATTTAAAAAAAAAATATTAGACTATTTCCAAATTTAATTCGGTCAACCAATAAATTATCCAAACTATTTTGGAACAATTTGTTCTGTCAACTAATAAATTGATTCCCTAATAAAAATAATTATCTATTCGGCCAATTAATAAATTGACCAAATTAAATTAAATTAAACTATAAAAATATAGCAGTTATTTATTCGGCCGATTAATAAATAAATTGGCCAAATAAAACTCCTACAAAAATAATTATCTATTCGGCCAATTAATAAATTGACCAAATTAAATTAAATTATTAAACTATAAAATATAGTCATTTATTCGGCCGATTAATAAATAAATTGGCCAAATAAAATTGGTGGAGTAAAAGATGAGAAAATACACATTGATTCTAGGTATTTATAGGCTTTTCAATAGGTGAAGTTTTATTAAGAAACCGATGTGGGACACAAGATTTTAGTATAGATATTTTAAATTTATTATTTTACATTTAAAAATTCAAAAATTTGAGAATTTAGATAAATATGAATGAAGGAATATAAAGAGTGTCACGTAGGATTTTTTTCAAAGCAAGAATCGTTTTCCTTTTAGTAATATAACAATGATGATGTTTCAAGGAAATAATTTTTTTTTCTACATTTTTGTAATCTTTTATTAGCAATCGAACCTTTGATTTACTAAATACAATAATCTGTGGGAATCTTTATCACCCCCACCGGATTTATCTTCATGACTTTTTTTCGATAATATGTCGGCACATCGGGTTGGATTTGTTTGTGTCTAGTAATACTATATAAAATAAATTGTGTGTTTAAAAAAAATAAAAAAAATAATTAAAAAAAAAACATAACTTTTTGAACGTTTAAGTGTTTTTAAGTAGTTTTATAAATAAGCATATAAATATTTGGATTACCAAAGTGTAAAATGGAAAATTGTAGAATTAAAAATAAGTCGAATAATGTTAAATCTGTAAACATAAATTTTATGTATTTATAACAATCACAATAAATCGTGTACAAATAAATATTTGAAGATTTGAAGTAAAATTTGCGGGGTGCGATCTCTATGTTCTCCTCTGATTCACCTCTTCAACTTGTTCTTGAAGATCTTCAAACAACTTCCAGGATTTTCGGAGATTTAGCCTCCTTGATCTTGATCGGATTTGAAGTTTGGACTTATAACGTTAATCCGGAGGGCCGACGCCTTGTTTCTGGATCAAACGCTAGATCTGGGACGCTTTTGGTGAAGAACTCCTTGAACTCCACGAAGAACGCCTTGAATGTTGTAGAGAATTTTCCTACAACTCTTGAGCTCTTCAATATGATTTGTGGTATGATTTGAAGTTGTGTAGAGACCCCTATTTATAGTTGTAGGAAGAGAGAAGTTGAGTGGGCTTTGGACTCCATCATGGGCTTGAGGGATGAGGTGGCGCAATCTCATTGGCTCTTGAACATTGATACATATCCTTTACTTGTTGCCAAAGAAATAGATATTTATCAATTAAATAACTTACTTTAATATGAATATGATAAGATTCCATAATAAAATAAGATATTAAAATTAATAAAATATTTCCTTAAAATTTTGATCTCTACAAAATCATTATGGAAATCCAAATATTTATATGTCGAATTAAAATAAATCATAATGTTAAATTCTTTTATTCGACTCCCTTTAATTCTACTCTCATAATTAAAATAAAAGAATTAAAAGCCGATATGTCTCATAATGTAGAATTAAAATAATTCTTTTAACATAATAAGTTGAATTAAAAGAATTAAAAATAAGTCGATTAATTTTTTGTTAAATGGAGAATATAATTTCTATTTTCGGACATTAAATAAAAAAATTGTTGTGTGATTCATTATTTATCAAATGGGCCTATTCCTTATAAGTGTTCCCAAACTCGAGAAAGATCTAAATGCTTCAAGTGCGAATGACCAACAATCGAGACTTTTCTCAACTTAGGACATGTAATAGATAAACTTTCAAGAACACAACAATTAGAGACCAAAACCTCAAAATCTTGATCACTCACATTGATCGTTGATAAAGCCAATTCTTTTACACATTTGAGACTGTGTAATAAAATCGCATTAGAAGGTCGAAAAATTTCACCCCTACTCATCTTAATGTGAATTACTTCGGCTTTCTTAGTCAATGCAAAGTCAAACCATTTCTCAAAATCTGCATATTTTATAAGACATGTCCACCATAAATTCTTTTATTCGACTCCCTTTATATGTATCCATGACACGATTAACCAAATTTCCATAATTCAATATTCTTTTATTCATGAGACTATGGCCACGAGGACGGGGAGAATGACAAAACAACGTGAAGTCGAGACGAGTGGAGCAGGTATGAAGATATCGCCAACGAGTCGAAAGTATACTAGTTGCAGTAGCTTCTCGAAGTGTTAGCCCAGAGATTATCAATACGAGAATATCATCCGGCAATTTGCTGATCTCAGCTTCATGCTTAATATATATTAAATTCTAATCACATTTCATTTACATATAAAATAAAATTTAATTTTTTTAGGGTAACTCGTAGTGATTTTGACTATCAATAAATCACTATCCCGTTAACTACGGAATAACAAATATTTTGAAAATGTAAAACAAAATCTTCAACATATATTTACTTAGTTAGCCACATCTTATTAAAGATCACTTCCTTGTTACTTGTATCCCTAAAAAAAAGATCACTTCCTTATTTAATTCGCAATCAACATATAATATAAAGCTTTAAATAAAAATCCAATCATGCTCCTAAAATACATAAACTTGTGTACTTTCCTCTATAAATTGGAGGAGTTCTATTGCTTTTTTTAATATGAAACTTATATATCACATACTCCTTCGGAAATTGTAGAAAATCCCTAATCATGAAGAGTTTAATCAGAGTTGTGATTATGTTGTTTTTGGTTATAATATGCACAGGTACCAATTTAAACCTTTTCAGTTATTAATTTATCTTTGTTATTTATTTTTTATCTAACTATTTTTATTTGCGGGTAATGATGAAATTAAAGCACTAAGTTGTGCGCAGGATTTTATTATTGAAGAAAAATGCTCTGAAACAGATTGTGCTGAATTATGCAATCAAAGGTTTAAATTAGAAAGTCGTGTACGTGGCACTTGTATTTTAAGTGATACTTGTCATTGTACCTATCGATGTACTTGAGAAATTAGTAGGGTATTAAGGAATAAAAAAATTATTATGTATTCTTATAACTGGTCCTATTAAACTTGTCTTCTTTTCAAACGAGAAAATAATTAACTCTTTAAAAGTATTTGGAAATATTTATTTTTTTTTATCTTTTCATACTTCTTACTAAACGTGTGTTGTGCTGAATACAGTGAATAGTAACTCGACATGTTCATCAGGAACGGTGAGAGTATCATTTTGGATTGAATGGTTTATAATTTGAAGGAATGAAAAATGATATCAACTTTTTCTATCTCAAGCTCGACTCGATAAAACTTTTTTTTAAATCTTTCGTCAAATTGTATTTTGATAAAAACAACCTCGTTAATATCTTATAGCCACGTCATGTTTTGTTGTTGGTGAGGTTGTTTTTTCAGTATATGAATGCGCTCCAATTATTTCTCCATATAATGATGGAAGAACTATTTATAGATCATTCTGATTTATTTCATTGTTAAACTGTCTATTAATATTTCATTGTTCATATTTTGCTGTTTGTGCAATTCTTTCTGTAAATTGTTGATGGGTTCCATTATTTCTTCCCACAGTGTAGGAATTTTACTCTTGATAAAGTCTTTTTTCTTGTTGATTGTACTACATACTTTTGTGGGATATTTTTACTTTCAAGATGGGAGCTGTTTGATTAATTTGGGACCATATCAATTGGGCCTACCCCTTCTATTTAATTAGACTCATTACTGACTGAATTTGGGCTGTCAGATATCCATTAAGAAAAAGTATGAAAAATGCACAGTCCATCTAATACAGCCAAAATAACTGCTTAATTATTTTTTATTTTTTTGAGTTTATAAATAACTGCTTAATTATATTTTTCTATAAGATGATGATTCAACAGTTGATTTATTTTAAATATAATTTTGTAAACCTTATCTATAGATATATAATAATTAGATGGGTAACAGCCAAATAAATCCAATTATTTATGTTTTTTTTCATAGAAATATGTAGGGGTGAATAAATGGGTACCCGTGGATACTCATATCCGCATTTGCGGATATCCGTACCCAAATAAGCAAAAAATGAATACTTATATCCTTTCCATTTTAGTCGAACGGGTACCCAATACCCGGCCGGGTATACCCGACCCGGGTATAAGGTACGCAGTGTACACGTTTAGAAAATAAATAAAAAAAGACAGAAATATGGTAATTTTTCACCCGCTCGATTTTTCAATAATTTTTAACGACAAATTAATAACCAACTATGTAGCAACAACTAGACGACAACAACAAATCAATACTAAACGTAGTTTAAACATTTAAGTTCAACAAACAAAATACAAAGTTGAGATGGAGATGGTAACTAAGTTGCTGCCAATATTTAAGTTAATAGTGATTAATGCTTATAGTGCACCATGTTCTAATTAACTATATTAATAATGATCTATTACATCAAACATAAAATCTGTAAAGTGTTCATCAACAAGTTGAAGATTAATTAATTAATTGGACGAATCCACCTTCTGCTAATTTTTAAAAGCTCGTGGAGATAATTTGTGGATTCCAACTCCAATCCACATTCTGTTTTCAAAATTTTGCAAACCTGTAAATTAAAAATTTGAAATCCTAAATATTATTACCTTCATTTGGAATTGGAAATTGGGATGTTAAGAAATAGGATGTAGATAGAGGTTAGAACAATAGAATTGGTGTAAGATCTAGAGTTATGTTTAGTTTTAAGTTTTAGCTTAAAAATGAATATATATTATTAATATATTTATAATTTATACTTATAAAATTAGTAAATATATATAATATATAATTGTATATTGTTGACTGGATGTTTGATCGGGTACCCAATACTCTAACGGGTATACCTGTTAGGGTATTTTCTAGAAATCTCATACCCATACCCATTCAATACCGCAAATTACCGGTATTGGGTACCCAATATTCGGTCGGGTACGGATAGGATATGGATAAACCGAAAACCCGCTTTCCATACTTTCACCCCTAGAAATATGGGTGTGAACCATGGATCCTTTACAATTTTTTAGCTTTAAATTAAGATTTATTGATCTCAACTAGAACTATTAATTTATCGGGCGATGCTATTCGGACATAGTATGTCCAGACATAATCGGTTCGACCAAGAAAAAAATCGGCGATATTCCCCAACATTCACTCCCCCTCGAAATTTTCGCTCCCATCCCCCAAAGAAATCTCTTTCTAATTAAAATTGTATCAATTAATTCCATATTTCATCGACATAAACATCTTCTTTCTCTTCTAATTAAAATTCAAAAAGGGTATTATTGTACATTCATAAATGGCCGAAATTAATGAAAAAAATTAATTAAAAAACTGTGTAAAATTAATTTTTTACTTGATCGAATTGATTATGTCCGAACATAGTATGTCCGGATAGCTTTATTGTAATCTATAATAGTACAATTGAATCATACAATAATTGATTAAATTTAAAAAATGGGTTGATTGTGGCAGAGACTGGCCGTAATTAATTTAAAAACACTGATAGACTTTAGAAATAAAATTACAACAACTCGGTAACACTGTCAAATCATAAATTCATAACATACAACAATGATTGACATCAATCCTGCTAATTCACAGTTAAATAATCAATAATTTAACTGGGGTTAATTTCATTTGTTGGAAATCATGCCTTGCCCTAGCTAATGCCTTTTGTCTTATCGACTTGCTTAAATCACAAGCTACCACAATCAAATTTTCAAGAGCTCTAGCCAATTTGAGCAAGAAGGAAGCCACACTTATTTCTGATATCGAACATGAATATTCCGTGATTTCCAACTCTTTCAAATAATTCGAGTAAAAATTTAGGGTGTAGGGATCGTGTCCTCGGTCGTCTAATTTCTCGAACTTCACATTATCCAATCTCCACGAGAACTGCAAGACAATTAACCTAATTTTAGTTGAAAAGACTCGACTCTTTCTAACTGAATCGATGATTAAGACTAGCTACTATGTACCTTTATCATAAGTTTTTCTAAGCACGGACATGCTTCCATCATCAAATGATAGAGCGGAGAAAACCTCGGGGGCATACTCATATCAACCACCACCTCTATGTGTTTCATATTCACAAATTTAAACGGCTCAAAAAATATCTGCCAAAATAAATTCACGATAATAAATCATAAATAATAATGGTTAGTATCAATTATCCCGACATTTCGTGCTTTTATCAAATTTATCATAATTTTTAAAAGTAATCTAGAATATCCAATTTTTGGATAAATTATCATTAACAGATAAATTAATCATCAAATCTATTACCGTAGCATCTTTTCATTAGCAGAAAACAATGCTCCGATCATTGGATGGGATGATCTAGTGACAAATTTTATGATTTATCTAAAGGTTGGATATTCTAGATTTCTTTTAATCGTAGCAATAGATTTGATAAAAGCATTAAGGTCAGAAGGAGATATAATGTAAAGAAAAAAAATATCGTTACCGGCTGAGGTTGGGGATTGAAAACGAGGGAGGTGGAGAGATGAAGTGTTTGTAGTTGATCTCGTATGCAAGATGGAATTTTGACAAAGAGCTCAACATGTCCAAGTCCTTCACAATCTTCTCCAAAATCAAGTTTAATAAGCTTTGTGTTGGGAAATTTGTTAGTAAGAAGTTTTGATGAATTCCAAAACCAACTGACCTCAACCGAGTAGATGTTGCCAAAACCTAGTATCAGTAGTTAGGCTCGCTGTTTGAGCATTGTCAAGATTTTATCTTTACAGGTCTCCAGCTGAAGATGACAACAAGGCTTCACTCGGATAGAACATCAGTTGTGAGGAAGACAACTGAGCGTTCAGTATATTAATAAGGAGGAAGTTACGTTCTTGTCTCTCATCAATAGTCAAGTATCCAATAAGGGGGAAGTCACATTCACGAGATAGAACATCAGTTGTAAGGAAAACAACTGAGCGTTCATCAGATGAGAAGCAGTAAAGAGGAAGAGAACATCAGATGAAAGGAAGCCATCTGAGCGTTCGAACCTAACTGATCAGATACAAGGAAGACAACTGAGTGTTCAGTTTCAGAACATTAGTTGTAGAACTCAACCAAGAAGACCAACAGCTTGAAGTTGAAGTCAGCTGGGAGTTCAACTGTTAGTAGTCAGATAGAACATCGGCTGAAGAACAAGTTAGTTGAAGATCGAAAGTCTTAACCGACCACTCCTTGTTGGAAGTCTGTTGTTAAGATTTGAATTTCAAAAAGGAAGTCACGTGAGGGTTTGACTGTTCAGTCATTACCCCATTTGGCCCAACACAAGGTTGTCTCAGATGGAAAGCAGAAGCGCACAGATGCCATATCGGGAAAGTCTGCAGAGATGAGAGACAAGCCATCGCTTTCAAAGAACAGAGATCAACAGCTCCTCCAACGTCTAGTTGATTCTCTCCGCCTATAAATAGAGGCCTTCATTCATCAGAGGACATAAGACACACACGCGAGAAGAAACCAGAGAGCGAAAGAAAGAGAAATATTCTTCACGAGCTGAACTGCATTCAATTTCTTAGAACATCACTTGTTGAGAGTTCTAGAGTTAGTTAGTTTTTGTGTCTTTAGATCAAACCTTGAGAACATCACTTAGTGAGAGTTCGTAGAGTGTTAGATCATAGCTCACTTCGTGTTGGAGCTTTTAGGTGGAACCCCATTTTCTTTCACCTGAAAAGGTTTTAGGATCCTTCTCTTTCTGCAACTGAATAGATAGGTTGTTTAGTACCCGAAAACTAAACTGTAAGGTTGATAAGTACCCGCAAACTTATCCTTAACGGTTGTTCAGCCCGCGTAAGCTGAGTGGTTTGTCCAGAAGAACTTGGACAGAGTTGTGTGGACTCACAACTCCCCGTGGACGTAGGAGGTTTCTCCGAACCACGTAAATTTCTGTGTGCTAGTGTTTATTTTGTTTATTTCTTGCATTTTCAACTGACGTTCTAACCAGCATACAAACTGATCTTAGCATTATCAACTGTCTTGGTTTTTGACCAACCTTGCACAAAAGCGTGAGTTGTTTTACGAGTTGTTAATTTCCACTACATTCCGCACAACACCACTCTTCCAGCTGAGGTTGCTTACTCAGCTGTGAGATTCCAACTGAGACTTTTTACTCGGTTGAAGTAATTTTCAGGAGTTTAATTTTAAAATCCTAACAAGTGTATTCCCCCCCCCCCCATACACCAGTAACTCGTATCGGGACCATCAAGTGGTATCAGAGCAGTGGTTCAAAAGACTACTGACTCTGTTTCACAAGGTGTGAATTCGAGAAAGTTTTTTTCAGCGGTCAACTGAACAGATCTATTTTTCACGCTAGTGCATATTTGCTTGCATTATTGTTCTGTTGTTGTGTGCAGATGGACGTCAAGGACAAGATCTTGGTCATGTTCTTGGTAGTAAATTATACATCCTGGAGGACACGGATGAAGAAGATCTTACTGTCGAAGCATTATAGGATGCAACAAGTACTCTCGTCCGGACCGATCATCATCAAAGAAAGAATCACTCGCACTCCGACAAATCCCAACGATGGGGATATAGTTGTGGAGTTTGTGGAGAAGCAGCCGGAAGACTACACTCCAGAGGAAGCCTAGGTGAGCCAGTTGGAAATCTGGGCTCAAAGCACGATTATGTCCAATGTTGGACAAGATTATCTCCCTTGGATTGAAGAGTGTGAGACTGCCAAAGAAATGTGGGATATCCTGGCATCGCTGAGTGAAGGAAGCGATGAGAGAAGGAGAACAAGTTCTCACATGCATGCCAAGACTTCGACAACTTTTGTCTGAAGACAGATGAAACAATTGATCAGCTAGAGCTCCGGCTTATGGACATCCTCAGAAGAATCCAGTCCATCCGAAGAGGAAAATACACACTAAGAGAAATCAATCTCAAAGTGTTGCAAGCTCTACAGGCTGAGTGGGATACCTTCACTAATATCCACAAGAGCCGAGCTGATCTTGGTGAAATGGGAACTGAAAGATTGTTCTTAATTTTAAAGGGAAATGAGTATAAGGTGAACCGAAGAAGATCTCAGTCCTCGGTTCAGACGAGTCGACTTGAAGATATTGGTTCAACCTCAAAGTCAGTTGCTCTTCGAGCTGACTACTCCAAATCGAGAACATCGAGGCCAACAAGATCTGCAGACACAGCTGCAAAGGAGCCAAGCAGAGAGGAACTGCAACAGAACATTGCCGCCCTGTCAAAGAAACTAGCCGACATGGATACTCGATTCGGAAAATACAAGAGATTCGGAAACTCAAGACAGTTCAAAGCCTGTGACCAACGGTTGCTTTGAATGTGGCAAGGAGGGACATTTCAAAGCTGACTGTCCAGACCTCTCAAAGAAAGAGAGAGAAGCGTTGAGGGCCAAGCAAGCTGGAAAGAACAAGGCCATGGTAGCAGAAGAAGCAGCTGACGACATGGACATCTTCACTGACACTGAAGATGAGGATGAGCTGACTTCTACGAACAACGCCATCAGTCAGGATCAATGCCTCATGGCACTTGGAACCGACCAAGATGATACTGAGGTACACTCTAATCCTGATAAGTTAAATGCTTCCATTATTTCTAACATGCAGGGTTCACTGGATGAAGAGTTGGAACCCTCATGGAGTGATTTTCAAGAACTCAGTGAGGAACTGCATCAGCAATCGGTTGAGTTTAAGAGTCTTCAAGCTCAGTTCGCCAAACTTGAAGATTCCTTAACCGAAAAGGACGATCTGATCAAGAGCCAAACTGAGGAGATTGAGAATCTCAAGAGTCAACTGAATGAGGCTAAGGCTCCAACTGATGAGGAGTTGACAAAGCAGATCAAGAAGCAGCAAGATCAGTTGAAAAATCAAGAGACTCAGATCGACCAGCTGATAAAGAAGTCAGATGGGCAAACCGAGCAGATAACTGTCCTCCTCAAGGAGTTGCAAACTGAGAAGGACAATCTAATCAAGCTGTATCAGTCATCCAAGATCATCGAGAATCTTATCAGTTACAGTAGGCAGATCGATGACGTGTCAGGACTCGGTTATGATGTGATTAAAGATAGTGGAATTCCTCCAGCAACCTTCATCAAAGCTGTTGAGGCCAAGGTTGTCGAACCTAATCCAGCTGAGTCTGAATCTCCCCAAAGTAATCCAACTTCCACTTCTCAGCATGCTCAACCGACCAAGGCAACTAGAACTGAGAAGGGAAAATAAGTAGTAGATGGAGGACAGAATGTTCCATCGGTTTGGACATCAACCGAGGGGGAATGTTCCAAAAGTCAGAAGAGGAATCAGAGGCGTCGAAGGCATAATCGCAACCAAACTCAGAATCAGAACCGACCTCTGCATCAACCTCAGAGTCAACTTCAGAAAGAATGGAACCGACCGCAGAACCGACAAGGGTTCAATCATCTGAATCAACAGCGGTTCCAACATCAGTTCAACCAAAGGTTCCAACCGAGTCAACCAATGAGGAACAGGTCGAACAACTGGAGATATTCATGCCACAATATGAATCACCAACAGGGCATGAACAACTACAGACAACACTCAGGGAGTTGGAATCAGAATCAGCCACAAAGATTCCAACATGGCGTCTGACCTTACAGACAAATTCAACAAGATAAGAATCGCCATCAAAACAGGGGGAAAGCCTCTCCTCCAAAAGCTCAGAATGGGAGAAATCCAACTCCTCCCAAGAAATAGAACATCACTACTAACAACAAGCCTAAGGATAATCGAGGTGTTGTTATAGTGGATGATGAAGGAAAAGTGATCTGGAATGATAAATCCATTCGAGTATACAGGGAAAAGCGACGCACAGTTCCAGGGGGAACTGGTTCTAACCCTCCAGGACCCAACTGAAATTGGGGACCTAAGCGAGTTTCTCTTTGCAGGTACAAGAGAAACAGCTGAGGAAGAATAAAGCGTCTGCAACAATGTGGGTGATGGACAGTCGATGCTCGAAACACATGACAAATCTGAAGGATTTGCTTGGAAGTTTCGTGAAGAAAGAAGGACCCTCAGTTACTTTTGGTGATAACTCAAAGGTTACACCAGAGGTTACGGTACCCTTGAAACCAATCATGTTTCGATTTCTAATGTTTCTTATGTTGATGGATTGAAGCATAACTTGCTCTCCATCAGCCAATTCTGTGATAATGGTTTCTCTGTCAAGTTTGATGCACAGGGTTGCAGGGTTAAAAATGTCGGATCAAAGCAGGTGATATTGTTGGGAAATCGATCGCCAACCGGAAATATCTACTACACTGATTGGAACAGCAGTCTCCCTGACACCTGCCTGTTATCAAAGAGCAGTTTAGATGTGAGTTGGCTGTGGCACAAAAGGCTCAACCATCTGAACTTCAAGACTATGAACCGACTTGCCAGACAAGAACATGCAAAGGGCATTCCAAACCGAGTGTTTTCAACAACACACATCTGCAGTGCATGCCAGTTGGGAAAGCTCGCTAGATCCTCCTTCCAGTTGAAGTCGACTCCCTCAACCGACCGAGTGTTACAGCTGATCCACATGGATCTCTTCGGGCCAGTTACACTAAAGAGCATAAATGGCAACGAGTACACCCTGGTTGTAACTGATGACTACTCAAGATATACGTGGACCATCTTCATGCGCCACAAGAGTGAAACCCGAGATGAGCTACCTAAGCTGATGGATCGGATATCGAACCAACAAGAGATGAAGATCATTTCTATCCGATCAGATCGTGGAACTGAGTTTCTAAATGAAACCATCATCGAGTACTGCGAGAAGCATGGAATTACACATCAAACATCAGCAGCGTGTACTCCGCAACAAAATGGAGTAGCTGAGCGAAGAAACCTAACACTGAAAGATGCAGCTACATCTATGCTGACAAGCTCAGCGTTGCCAAAGAGATTTTGGGCTGAGGCCATCAATACTGCATGCTACACTCAGAACCGGTCCCTTCTAACCAAGCGGTTGGGAAAGACACCATACGAGCTATGGAGACGCAGGAAGCCAGATATTTCTTATTTTCGCGTTTTTGGTTCTAAGTGTTATATTCACAACAATGGGAAGACTCAGTTGAAAACTTTTGATGCCAAAGCTTCGAAAGGCATATTTCTCGGATATGCCGCTCGGATCAAGGCTTATAGAGTTTTCAACAATGGCTCTCGTGTTGTGGAGATAACACCTCATGTTAGTTTTAATGAATCTACTTTTGAGTGCAGGGAACAGGCTAAAGGACAACAGGGTGATCCACAAGTTCCACCTGCTCTCACCAGATCACAAGCTCTAAGGGAAAAGAATCTAGCTGAACCACTGGTATGGGCAACCGAGGATGAGGATCCATACTCCTCTGAAGATGAATGCGAAGACCCCAACTCATCTCAAGGGGGAACTTCAGCTGATGCTTCTCCAACTGCATCGGCATCCGAAGCCCAACCGAGTCCGGTTCAAACTAATGTCAATGTTGATGATCCAGACTCAACAACTGATCAATCACCAACTCTGAAGACTCCAACTCAGATCACGGAACAGCCACAGTTGGAAGAAGAAGGAAGACGCAACCGAAGATGGTATGAAGTTCATTCCACTGACAACATCATCGGAGATCCAACCGAAGGTGTGCGTACAAGAAGTAGAGTTGCGACTCAGGACTCAACCGAGGAAGATTCCAACACTTATGCCCAATATGCTGAGGAGTTGGCAGTTCTAGAGGAGTTCGAGCAAGCTGGAGATGTTGCCATGATTTCTTGCTTTGTAGCTGATGTGCCAGAACCAAAGAACGTTGTGGAAGCTCTCAACTGTGTTCACTGGACAACAGCCATGCAAGAAGAACTGAATGAGTTTCTACGCAACTGTGTATGGGAGTTGGTAGAAAGACCAAATGGTGTCAAGGTTATTGGATTGAAGTGGATTTTTAAAAATAAGAGAGACGCCATTGGATTCATAGTGAGGAATAAGGCAAGGTTGGTAGCTCAAGGATATTGCCAACAAGAAGGAATCGATTTCGAGGACTCCTTCGCGCCGGTTGCAAGGCTGGAAGCCATCCGAATCTTTCTAGCCTATGCCGCACATCACAAGTTCAAAGTATATCAGATGGATGTGAAGTGTGCATTTCTCAACGGAGATATCAAGGAAGATGTATATGTTGAACAGCCTCCTGGTTTTGAGACTGGAGATGGAAGAGTGTACAAGTTGAAGAAAGCAATTTATGGACTAAAACAAGCACCCAGAGCTTGGTATGACACTCTTTGTGGTTTTCTTCTGAACTCAGGTTTCAAACGAGGGTCAGTTGACAAAATCCTGTTCACCATCAAAGTTGGAGATGACATTATTGTTGTGCAAATCTATGTTGACGACATCATATTCAGTTCTAAGTCGGAGGAACTATGTGAAAAATTTTCAAATCTCATGAAGGAGAAGTTCGAGATGTCAATGATGGGCGAGATGAATTATTTTCTTGGACTACAAGTGAAGCAGTCAGAAAAGGGCATCTTCATCAATCAGTCAATATACAAAAGAGCTCATCACCAAATTCGGATTGCAGACAAGCAAGATAACAAGGATCCCGATGAATACTAACTGGAAGATTGAACCTGGAACTGAGGGAAAGCTCGTGGAAGCCAATAAGTATAGAGGGATCATCGGTTCTTTGCTCTATCTAACCGCCAGTCGGCCAGACATATCTTACGCGGTTGGAGTGTGTGCTCGGTTCCAAGTTCAACCAAGGGAAGCACACATGTTAGCAGCTAAGAACATCATCAAGTATCTGAAGGGTACAGTCAATGTTGGACTGTGGTATCCAACTGACGACAATATTCAGCTGACCGGATACTCAGATGCAGATCTAGCCGGAGATCGGTTGGACAGGAAGTCTACTTCTGGACACTGTCAGTTCATGGGAAGCAAACTGGTTTCATGGTTCTCCAAGAAACAAGCATGTGTTGCCACTTCTACAACCGAGTCAGAGTATATGGATGCTGGAAGCTGTTGCATGCAAGTGTTATGGCTCAAGCAACAGCTGAGAGATTATGAAGTTTCAACTGGACAGGTTCCCATTCATTGTGATAGCTTAAGTGCCATTGCTATCTCTCTGAATCCTGTTCACTTCTCTCGGACAAAGCATATCGATATCCGTCATCATTTTATTCGAGATTATATTGAGAAGAAGGATGTATCCATGGAGAAGATTCCAACTGAGATTCAGAGAGTTGATATCTTCACCAAACCTCTAGCTGAAGCACGGTTCAAGATGCTATGTGACCTCCTTGGACCGTTGGATCCATCAGATGAGGAGTCAAATGAAGTAAAGAGATAGATATCCATCTGAGGGGGAAGCTCAGATTAAGGGGGAATCTCAGATGCAGATCGCCAACTGAAGACATCAGACGTCGACTGAACAGACGAACTTGAGTCAGTTGATGGTATGCCGATCAAATGCAGATTGTCAACCGAAGGAATCAGACGTCAGCTGAACAGACGAACTCGAGTCAGCTGATGGTATGCCGCAACATGGGAACTCAGCTGATTCCAACATCAGCTGGCAGGTAACATTTATGGCTGAAGGTGTTATGATCTTAAATGAGAATGTTTGAAATAAATTCAAACATTCCTTAACATGTCAGTTACATTAAAAATAGCCATCATGTCACATTAAATGTAAAGTATGGCTGAACATCAATAGCCTACTTTATAGCGCGACTGGGCTGACATGAAAACTGTACACCTTCTCACGCGCTGGTTGGAACTCGGTTCGTGACGTCAAGTCAAAGATAGTCAACAGTCGCGAAATCTTAGCCGTTGATGGATTCACGCCATTTAACCCCAGCCGTCGATGTCGACCGAATCGATAACCTATAAAAGGCGAAAAATCAGGAAGTGATCTCCTACTTTCCTCATTCGTGTTTATCTGCTACAACTGTTCATCATCTTCTTCAATTCTGTCTCTCCATATTTGGCTAATATTTTCTTTCCTTCTTTGCATATATATATATATATACTTCACTGCAAATCATAATAGCACCCAAAACCTCCAAGAAGATGGTATCTAAAGAACCAGCCACATTCCAGGAATCATTCGATATGATGCTATCGAAGATTCATTTTGAACAGATCCTTTCGACGGACGCGCTGAAGTCACCGGAGCTTTCTCACCTCGCCGGTCTTCTCTCTGCGCACGGTATTCTTCAATGGGCATCTCTCACTCCCTCCCTCCTGCTACGGAAGCAAGTTGGAGATTTTATTTGAATCTACATCATGAGTCGGGAGTTGGACTCGTTTCAACCATCTCCTTCAAACAACGCGACGGCGCTTCCCGATCAATCCAAGATTCAGCCGTCAAGATACTTGTGTCTGAAGAACTAGCCAAAATCATCCCATGAAATCATCAGGCCACTCACATCGTCGACAACTTCACTGATAAAGAAGCAGATGAATTCCTTCAGCAGGCCCTGATCATCCCAGAAAAGATGAAGAGTAGCATGCAAAGGACGACGTTGAAGCCTCAACATCGACTTCTGTTTGATGTTATTTCCAAGTGTGCATTTGGATACAGTGGAGCCTTTGGGGATATCAGCCGCCCCAAACTGAAGCAGCAGAAGGCTCTGGAGGAGAAACACGAGGTCAACTGGCTTCAGTACTTCGAACACCAGTTGATATTAGAGCAACAGAAGATCTCCGAAATCACAACTGAGTCCGGAGAGTGGCTGTTGAGTGTTAAGGGGTCTCTGAACTTTGGCACTAAAATTTCTGCGCTGATCCTGTGTGCCACGGAGAATCAGAATTTAACTTGGGAAGACAGCGAGCAGACGCCTCTCAAGAAGATGCTGCTGTTCCGCACAGCCAAAAAGGCTCAGGACGTGTTGACGGCTGTGTACACTTCCAAAGAGAAGAAGGGAGCTGAGAAGCCAGCTGTGGAAGCAGACACAGCTGAGGAGCAGTTGGAGTCACAACCGCCTCCAGCAGTCGGCAGAAAGACCAGATCATCTACTGCTCGCTGACTGAGGGATGTGTCGAAAGAAGAAGAAGAAGAAGTGGAGGAGGAACCACTGAAGAAGAGACCGAGGATACAGTTCAAGCAGCCAGCTGCGCAACCAGCTAAGAAGTTGCCAGCTGAGGAGAAGCCAACGGAGGAGACACCAGCTGAGAAGTCACCTGAGTCGAGTCAGTCGGTTGACCCAGCTGCGTATATCATTGCTCCTCGGGATCCAGAGTCGATGGTTGAAGGAAAGGAAACAGATGTAGATGAGTCGAGCTCATCCTCAGATAGCTCGTCTTCATCTGAGGAGTCAGAATACAGTTTACCCTCTCCCCCAACTGGAGCTGATACCGTCCAAGGAATCCCAATCTCGACCGGCTCCCAACCCAGTCCAACTGACCAGCTAGCCCAATCACCAACCAAAGGGGATCAGATTCTCACAACTGATCCTCAGACAAATATTCCGAGCCTCACGCTCGATGCCAACATTGCGACCAGTTCTATGGCCAATGTTGAAGAACCTTTTGAACCATATGTCTATGACATTGAACCCTCCCCCATCAATGAAGAAGAAAATCGTCAAGCGGTCGTAGCTGAGCATGAAGGCAAGTTGGCCTATTGCTTCAAGAAGCTCGTTGGGATATTTCCTGAAGCTAGCAACATGCCGGTCTTCGCCATGTTTGGCACGGAGCTGTTATACCAGTTTAGCATCATCTTCAGCTACTGGTATGTCAAGGAAGACACCCTCCGCATCTATGGCTGGGACCACCTCAAGGCTGATGAGTCACGCCTGCGAGAGTACTTCGAATACTCCAACCTTGAGGTAGCATACAAGAACAAGGTCGTTGTTCTGAGCCGCAGATTCGATCTCAGCAAGGCTGAAGGGACAGACTCAAGGGAACTGTGCAACAATGCATGAGCTGTCGCCTTTCTGGACACCATGCTGGCCAAGAGTGCTGAGTTCGTGGATGAGATTGATGCAGTTGAAGCAGCAGCTCAGCAAGAAGAGGCTGCATTCCAACAGTACCTGGCAAATCGTCAAGCCATGGTGACTGAACTATCCCCAGCAATCGAACAATCAGCTCCAACAATCGAACAACCAGCCCCCTCAGCTCAACCAGCGCTCTCCTCTGAAGAAATTTGTGAGCTGATAACTGAGAGGGCGAACCAGCTGCGAACTGAGGTGCTCTCAACCATCCAGCAGAACCGTGAAGAGCAGCAACTGGTGATTGAGGCTCAGGCTGAGAAGCAGAGGCAGCTAATGGAAGATGCTCTGAAATTGAAGCTGGAAGAATTCTCATCCTCCACCAGCACAGCCAACAATGAACTGAAGAGAACTGTTCGTGAACTCAGTTCTGAGTTGAATGTGTTCAAAACCATCGCCAATTCCAACCTTGTCAAATCCCAGCAGACACAAGACCAAGAGTGGACGACTCAGTTCGAACAACATTGAGCTGAGTTTGTCGCCTTTCAAAGAGAAGTCTCTGCAACCTTTGAAGCCATGACGAAAGATGATCAAGAGCGCCAAGATCTAGAACTGGCGAAGAAGGTTGGAGGATAGGATACTGTGGATGAACTCTTCTCTCGAGTCCAACAGACTGAAGCAAAACTTACCTCTCTAGATGGCTCACTGGCAACCCTTTTTGCCGATGCCAAAAAGGGGGAAGGTAAGAAGCCAGCAGAAGTTGAGAGGCAGGGGGAAAAAGCTCAGAGGAAAAAGGGGGAAGTGGCTGCTGGACAAGAAGAATCTCAGCTGAAGGAGACAGAAGCAACTGGAAAAGAAATAGAGCAGGAAGTTGAAATTTCCACTCTAGTAGTTGAATTGGCAGCTGAAATCGAACCTGATCTCGACGGTATCACAACCGAATAAACAATTGCTGCTGCCAAAGCTATAGGTGCATCAGAAAAGGACTACTTGAATCCAGCTTGGATTAAGAAATTCGCAGTTGGCCAAGCCAAAGGTGTCAAGAAGTTTGAGGAGGAGCTGGACAAGATTGCCAGAAATTTGGACAGGAACATTGCCAGCCGTAGCCGAAGAAGAATCAACAAACATCAAGCAAAGGCTGAGGCAAGAAAGAGGCAACAACAGCTGCAAGGGAAGTTCAAGCTCCAATCTCGGTTCAAGCACGTTGACATGTGGATGCCAGTTGAATGGAATGAAGACTGGGAGTTATTCAAACAAGAATTTGTGAATGACTTCTACTACAGAAAAGTCTATACAACTGAGGATCCACAGATAGCTTTCAGAGAAGCATTAACCGAGCTGCATACTGGGGATCCGGGGATGTTCAGTCAATTTAAACGAGCCATGATCACAGCTGGATATGACTTGAACACCGTCCCTGCTCCCAAGAAAGTCACATATCGCCCTCCGTTCATCTCAGGCACAAGTACTCCCGACAGACGGAGACTCATGGCTGAAGCAAGACAAGTGTGCAAAGAACATGGAGTTGATTCTGGGATAGAGTCAGCTGCAAAGAGAGAGATCTTTGTTTATATCTTCAGCAAGTACGGCCAGAAGTTTTGAGCTAAATTAGTTTTTGAGCAACTGATGTAATCTAACTGTTTTGTGCTTATCTGTGTAATTTCAAAAAGTCTTAACCGACCACTCCTTGTTGGAAGTCTGTTGTTAAGATTTGAATTTCAAAAAGGAAGTCACGTGAGGGTTTGACTGTTCAGTCATTACCCCATTTGGCCCAACACAAGGTTGTCTCAGATGGAAAGCAGAAGCGTACAGATGCCATATCGGGAAAGTCTGCAGAGATGAGAGACAAGCCATCGCTTTCAAAGAACAGAGATCAACAGCTCCTCCAACGTCTAGTTGATTCTCTCCGCCTATAAATAGAGGCCTTCATTCATCAGAGGACATAAGACACACACGCGAGAAGAAACCAGAGAGCGAAAGAAAGAGAAATATTCTTCACGAGCTGAACTGCATTCAATTTCTTAGAACATCACTTGTTGAGAGTTCTAGAGTTAGTTAGTTTTTGTGTCTTTAGATCAAACCTTGAGAACATCACTTAGTGAGAGTTCGTAGAGTGTTAGATCATAGCTCACTTCGTGTTCGAGCTTTTAGGTGGAACCCCATTTTCTTTCACCTGAAAAGCTTTTAGGACCCTTCTCTTTCTGCAACTGAATAGATAGGTTGTTTAGTACCCGAAAACTAAACTGTAAGGTTGATAAGTACCCGCAAACTTATCCTTAACGGTTGCTCAGCCCGCATAAGCTGAGTGGTTTGTCCAGAAGAATTTGGACAGAGTTGTGTGGACTCACAACTCCCCGTGGACGTAGGAGGTTTCTCCGAACCACGTAAATTTCTGTGTGCTAGTGTTTATTTTGTTTATTTCTTGCATTTTCAACTGACGTTCTAACCAGCATACAAACTGATCTTAGCATTATCAACTGTCTTGGTTTTTGACCAACCTTGCACAAAAGCGTGAGTTGTTTTACGAGTTGTTAATTTCCACCACATTCCGCACATCACCACTCTTGCAGCTGAGGTTGCTTACTCAGCTGTGAGATTCCAACTGAGTCTTTTTACTCGGTTGAAGTAATTTTCAGGAGTTTAGTTTTAAAATCCTAACTGGTGTATTCCCCCCCCCCAATACACCAGTAACTCGTATCGGGACCATCACTTTGGAATGTTACCAAGTTGCACAATGCATTTATGGTTCAACTCGTGACACTTCAACGAGACGAGATTAATCACGTCACGAATCTCAAAGGATTTGAGACCCCAAACATAAGACAGATCTAAATGCTTCAAGTTTGAATGACCAACTATCGAGACCTTTCTCAATGTGTTAGGATACTAAATAGATAAACTTTCAAGAACAATACAATTTGAGACCAAAACCTCAAAGCCTCGATCATCCACATCGACCATCGATAAAGACAATTCTTTAAGACATTTAACGCCATGTAATAAAGTCGCTTGTGGAGATCGAAAAATTTGACCCTTGTGATGCATCTTGATGTGAATTACTTCATCTTCCTTAGTCAATGCAAAGTCAAACCACTTTTCAAAATTGGTGCCCTTTAGATCTGACATATCCACCTTAACTTCTTTTATTTGACTCCCTTTATATGTATCCACGACATGATTAACCATATTTTCGTAATTCGATAATCTTTCATGCTTGAGACCATGATCACGAGGGCAACGCTTATAACTAAATGATGGAAAATCGAGACGAGGGAAGTAGGTACAAAGATATCGCCAACGAGTCGACAGTATACTAGTTGCAGTAGCTTCTGGGAATGTGAGTCGAGAGATTATGGATACAAGAATATCATCCAGCAATTTACTGATCTCATCTTAATGCTTATGCAACTGAGATTTATATTAAATTCGTCTAATCACAAACTCATTAAGAAAATCAAGAATTGGGTAAAAAAAAAAAAGTAGAAAAATTTACCTTGTGCAAATTGTGACTACGTTTCGGCCGCATAGCTTTTGTATTCCTAAATCAGTATTAACAAACAAAGAGCAAACCTATTAATTAAAAACGATACATATGAATCAAAATGCAGTATGGATTTAAAATTTTCAGAATTTTAAAAAATAGAGATTAAGCAAAGATACAGCAAATCAATTGTAAAAAAGATTATGAATTAAAAAAAAATGTAAAAATATTATATATGTAGATGAAAACGCAATATTAATCTGTAGAATTTTCAGAACTTAAAAAAATGAATTAATCGTAAAAATTAGAGACTAATTAAGCAAAGATAGAACAAATTCATGGAGTAATCTCGATCTGCAATTGAAAAGAAGAATTACCTGCAAATTAAAGAAGTGATGGAGGTGGGTGCAGTTCTCTATTAGGGTTTTATTTTTATTATGAATTTTTTTTGAGAGGATTTATTATGAATTAAGTCTTTCGTATAATATGAAGAGAACCACTCACCTACCTCTCGACACGTGTCCACTCATGTTTCCATTGTTCATGTGGCAATGACATGTGGACACTAAAATTAATCTCTAATATATACAGATGAATAATGATATTCGGACACACTGTGGTCAGTTATACGAATGAAAAAAGAAAGTTGACTGTAAAAATGAAAATAATCATATTTTTCCCTAGGGTTTATGCTTCCTAATTAGGGTATATTTTCATTTTCAAAATCTATATTACTATTTTTAACGCGTGTGACTGGCCACAGTGTGTCCGAATATCATTACTCATCTACAGATATACTACTCCGTAGTTTTTGAGTGATTAATTATTTATTAATACTACTATCTCATTTTGTAAGAAAAATAATTATTACTATAAAATTAAATTACCTTTAGCTTACACCACTAACATATTTTCATGTTTGACAACAATCCTTCAAGGTAAACGTCCACCAAAAATTAAAATTATCCACCTTAAACTCTTTTACATGTATGTGTATTCAAGATATTATTGACCATATTTTCGTAGTTTGATGATATCTCATCCATGAGACCATGATTCAATGAGAACGAGAATACGTAAATGGTGGGAAATCGAAACGGGGAAGAGGGAAATATATATGAAGATATCGCCAACGAGTTGAAAGCTTATTAATTACAATAACTTGTGGCAATAGTAGAGATATTATGGACATGTTTCAATCATTCGGCAATTCGGCGTAATATGGCAACTCATAGTTTGGTTCACTATACTTTCATACATTATGGTGTAATAATTTAGAGGTCGGACTTCTCGTCTTGATTTCTAAATATTGTCTCTATCCATGTGGTTAATTAGTAATAGTTCTTTTAACGTAAAAAAAAAAATATTACTAAGAAAACCATTATGTCAAAAATGATTTTTTTTAATTAAATCGTTATATTGTTTTCAAAAAATGGCTTTCAGTCAGTGGCAGATCTAATACCCGGGCGACTGTAGCGGTCGCTCGGGTAATTTTTTTATTTATAATTATATTTTTATTGAATTTTTTTATTTTTTCTCCACTTTTATACGTATAATTGTAGGTTCGCCCTCCCAAATTTGCGACTAAATACATAAACTTAATCTCGCCCGATCATATTCCAAATCCTAGCTCCGCCCCTGCTTTCAGTCCATACGCTGACGGCTAGTTCATTAAGCAGAATGAACATTCGTGAAGCTTGTAAAGGATGACATGACCTTATGGCTGGTTGGTTTAAATGCAAGGTGAATGTGACTTTCTCTGAAGATATCAATGCGACAAAATATTGGAGCAATATTTCGAAATGCGATGGGTGAATTTGTTACTCAAGAGTTATATATTATTCGGGATGTTGGTGAAATGGATGAGCGTGAAGTTATGGAAATAGATGAGGCGCTTTCACGCATTAAGCAAATGTGTTTGAATTGTGTTGAAGTTGTTATCAATTATAGCTAGGGATGACAATTTACCCCTAGGTACCCAATACTTGCGGGGACCCGACCCTAATAGGTGCGGATTTGAGGAGCATTTGATATTCATAGATAGTTTCGTGGTTAGATTTCACTATCTATTTAGTTCGTGGGTACGGGTATGGATATTTACTATCCGTACCCACAAAGCCCGTTTACCCACGAAAAATACCCAAAAAATATCCTCAAAATACCCGATTATTATCCAACAATTTATTTGTGTTTCTAAACTCAAATATTATATAATGTATATAATATAATATATATTTGGCCCAACTTCTAAATCCTACCCAATACCCCTAAAAATTATAACTCAAAAGCCCAACCCACTACCTAACCCTACATCTCCTAATGTTGCGCCTCCTCCCCCTCTCATTCTCAATTTTTCTCATCCATAGTTCCTCTCCCTCCCTCTCTCTCTCTCTCCTCGCTCTCTCCGCCTCTCTACCCCTCTCTCCCCGGCTTCTCCTAGACCGCCGCCGGCCACCACTCCCCTCCAGAAAATCGCCGCCCCCGCCACCATTTCTACTCCGCCTCTATTCCTCTTTCTTTTCTCCGTCGCCCAACACCAACACTGCTTTTTCCTACTTTTCTTCTCTGTCGCCGACCACCAGCACTCGTTCAATTCCGCCGCTGCCCGCCACCACAGCCTCAGAAAAACGCCGCGAGCCACCACCACTCCCTCAGAATGCTGCCACCACAATTCCACCTTCTTCCACAGATTAATACACGTTCACTTCTCTCTCGACGGCCTAATTAACGGCGAGTGGAGCTGCAGAGCGCGGAGGCGGCGGCATTGGGGCGTTGCTTGAGGCTGGCGGTGCAATTGGATGTGGGGGTAGGGCTGCGACAGAGAGAGAAATGAGAGTTTAAGCTGGTGATATTGAAGAGAATTCGTGAGTCCTGTGTTTCCGAAGCAGAATGCGCCACCATTGTTGCAGAGGTTCTTTGGGGCTCTTCGCCTTAAGTATTTTTAATTTATTTTTTCATTTTATTTGTAAACATTTTTTTTTTCTCATTTTTGGGTGGGTGACTGTGTGAAAATAATGTTGTACAAATTATGTTTGTTTAGTTTGTTGTTGTATATGGAAATGGAATCCGGAGTGGCAGCGCCTTCAGGAAGGCGTTGGCGGGTTGGCGGATACCTGCGAGTGGCGGGTTGACAGATATCCGATGGGTTGCGGGTATCCGCGGGTGGCGGGTATGGATGAAGAAAGGTATCTATCACGGGTGGCGGGTCAGGTGGCGGGTACGGGTGGCGCTCGGGCATGGATATCTACTATTCGTGTCCGCCGTACCCGATTATCATCCCTAATTATAGCACAACTGTTAAGACAATACATAATGTGAGAATGTATTTTCAAATACCTTTTTTATAAAACATAGAAGTTTTTTACCCTCATTCATGAAATTATAAGTTTTTTATACCAAAATGAGTTAAAAGACTAAAATACCCTTAAATAAAACTTGACTTATTTTTTTTTTTTTTTTTTTTGATTTTCCTTTTTTTAGCTGGTTTCCTTTTTTTCTTTTTCTCTCTTTCTTCTTCACGACATAGAGAAGAAGAGAGAAGTGGGTCTCCGAGAAGAAAACTCACGATAGTTGAAAAGAAGGAGGTAAAACTCAAACAAAAGGCTTTCGTATTTTTGGAGTTGATGAAAAAGGTATGCAACTATATTCACCACGTAAAATATGTTTTTTTGGACTAGTTCATATACCCACGGTGGGCAACACCGTGGGTTGTCCACTGTGGGTTGCAGATTTTGCATGCCCACGGTGGGCAACACACGATGGGCAACCCACGGTGGTCACCACCGTGGACACGGTGGCGGGCAGCCACCGTAGGTATAAGAACACCTTAAATTCATTTTTTTTTGCTCCGTTCTTTCTTCGATTTAGTTATTTAATGATTTTATATAGCTTATTTTTCAATATATAACAACTTAACAATAAATCCAAACACTCACATGTAGCCTTCATCTAATTCATTAGTAAATTAGGTAGTTCGTACTGACGCTGAAGTTAAGTATATATAACCATTATCAAGAGAATCCAAACTGTGTACATAGTATATGATACAATTTGTTAATTCAATGCTTACTATTGCAAGTATGTCACATTTCGTGCAAAATGTAACTTATACTATGTACAATATTGAGATTATCTTAATAATGGTTATATATACTTAATTTCAGCATTTGTACAAAGTACCTAATTTACTAATAAATTAGATGAAAGTTACATATGGGTGTTTGGATTTATTGTTAAGTAGTTATAAATTGAAAATAAGTTATTATATAATCATTAAACAACTAAATCGAAGAAGGAACGAAGCCAAAAAATGAATTTAAAGGTGTTCTTGTGCTCACGGTGGCTGCCCACCACCGTGCCCACGGTGGACATAGCCCACGGTGGTCACCACCATGGGTATATTAACTCGTCCAAAAAAATAGTATATTTTATGTGGTGAATATAGTTGCATAATTTTTTTATGAACCCCAAAAGCACGAAAACTTTTTGTTTGAGTTTTACCTGCTTCTTATTTTCAACTATTGTGAGTTTTTCGTGCATGTCCACGGTGGCAACCCACGGTAGTCACCACCGTGGACAAAACCGTTTTGTCCCTTTCTTATTTGTTTTATTTAAAGTACGATATTTTAATCTTTTAAGTGATTTTAATATAAAAGACTTATACTTTTATAAAAGAACGTAAAAAACTTCATAAAGATATTTAAAAAGACTTGACTCATACATAAATCATAATTTAGTTGCGGATAATTTAGGAGTTGGATCGATTATTACAGGTTCGAATGAAACACTCTGAATTTAAATAAAAGGAAATGTTTATATGTTGACCGTGTTCTTAATATTATTTCTCCAATTTTGAAGAAAACTATATCGACCATTAACGGCTTTGGTGTGTGACACAAATTTATGTGTATCCATTTTATTTTAAAATTAATACTAGTACATCTTAAATTAAAAATAATTCTCAATATTGCCACATGATGTTGGTGCAATGGTGATTTCTTCGATATCATCGTCGGCGCAAATTAGAAAACAAGAAACTTCGAATTTTTTCTACACACACAACACACTGATTTTCACACTCTGTTTGTTACACTGAAATCTTTGCAAAATGTCAGCTCTCTCCAATTCTGTCGTGATTTCTGAACACCCTCTTCTCCATCTCTCATCTGGTAATTTTTTCTGCTTTATTTAAATGTTTAATGTTTTTTTTTTTTTTTTTTTTTTTTTTTTTTTTTAACTTTTTTCATCTAATATTTTGTTGTTAGTGTTGTTTTTTTCAATGTTTAATGCTTTCCGTATTTTCTGAATAATGGTGAAGAATTATGTACAGATCTTCTGATTTATTTCATCGTTGAACTGTCTATTTATGTGTTTATTTAATTTTTTCTATTGCTCATATTTTGCTGTTTGTGTTTTGTGTAAATCGTTAACGGGTTCCATTTTTTATTTATTTTTTTATTTTTATTTTTTCCAAATGCTACCAATTGAACTATATAGTATAATTCATTTTATTTTTCTGTGCATTTTTTTGGTGGGATTTTTTCTTTTTCTTTTTTTGCTTTCAAGATAGAGGGGAAGTGCTTGAATAATTTGGGCATTTTAAAGATTTTATGAAGTGCTGACAATAAGCTGGAAAGACCAGTTTTTAATTTTTGATTTTTTCTTAGTTTGATCAGTATATCGAATTTGGGTAGTATGCTTTAGATGATTTCTCATATAATGCAGCAAACAATATCAGATTAAAGGGATTTATATTTTCATTTATTTCAGGATATAGAGAAACTTAGCTTGATTTTGTTAAAAAGTTTCTTTGATTTTCTGCTTCTAGTATAGCATCAGCTCTCACGGTTAGAAAATGTAAAATTCAAAGTGTCTAGATTGATCTCGAGTTGCTAATATCCTTACCAATCAAGCCCTCCCATCTGATTCGTTGATGGCTATATATTCTTTAGAGGGTAATAATTTAGTCACGTTTTGCACGTTTTCTTGATTTTTGCTATCAAACTAGCTCTACCATTTAATTGTTTTTTCTGGCTTTATGTGGTGTAGCACCGTGTCTTGTTTGACACCGTATATATAAGATCCATGTTGTAAACTTTTTTTCCGGTTTTTTAGGTTCTTCTCTGAAATCAGCAGATGGTTTAGGTTCCTCCAAGTTGGCCTTCAGTGTAAACGGCTCTAGGAAATCGTGCAGACTGAGCAAAACACTCTTCGTTCAAGCCAGTTATAGGTATTGTCTTCACTTTGAACATTCTGTTCCGTGAGTCTCTCTTTAGTTTAGACGCTAGAAAGTTAGCCTTGTTTTAGTATTCATAGTGTTTTTTTATCATGATAAATGAAAATGTGATGGATAATATAGTCAGATATACTAATACTGGTTGTGATTAACCCATAAAGTCAAGACCCGTATATGAGACTTTGAGTACCTTGCTCAATTCTATTTATCAGGTCTTCGTCTCACAGTAATAAAGAAATGATTTAATATGCTATATAGTGGTACGAAATAGCCTTAGGACTAACTGAAAATAATGTCTACGAATGATGAAAGACTTTATTTTGAATATTTGTTTTAATCCCATTCCAATTGTATCAAGAGAAAATATATCTAAAAGTATCGTTGGTCATTTTGTAATTTTGTACTCGATGCAGTGATGGTGGAAGGTCAACCGGTGGAAGTGGTGCCTTTATTAGTGGATTTGTTCTAGGAGGATTGATTGTCGGAACACTTGGTTGCGTCTACGCACCTCAGGTATGTGCAATATGATCTATGCTGTGATGCATCGATGCATGGTCATGTATTAGAGTTTGTATCATGACTTGTCAATGTTTTTTTTTTTTTTTTTTTTTTTTTTTTTTTTTTCTTTTTGATTTTTTTTTTGTGTGGTCATTTTGCTGCACGTTGAAGGTAATATGACGTTGTAGCTGACGTCCGGCTGGGCTTTGTTTGCCTCACAGATCAGTAAAGCCTTAACTGGAGCTGACAAAAAGGATTTGATGAAAATGCTGCCCAAATTCCTCTATGATGAAGAAAAAGCTCTTGAGGTATGCAGCTCTTTTAGTTCAAACAATTTATCGAATCCCTGATTATTATAAATGCGTAAAATCTGTAACAACTAATGCTAGTAAAGTTAGTTGATATCTTGTAATCTATATTCAACTCATCAGTATAAGGGAAATCAAGATCATCACCTAAATAAAGTTTTTTCCTCCATTGCACCATAAATGTGAAAGTAATAGCTGATTCTATGCTTAGAGGTAATGAAAAATTAAAATAGACGTTAGCTGGGTCTCGATTGAAAGCATGATACGTGGGGTGAATCCATAGTCCTATAGTAAATTATTTACAAGTTAACATAATTCTAGGAAAATAAGATTGCTGAAGCACCTGCATTCTTTAATGAGGAATCTAAATGATAACTCTATTGAACATCTTTACCAGTTTTGGTGGGATAATGTCTATCAAATTAAACTTGGTATCTTTTCCACATTTATGACTCTCTACGTACCATTCTATCCACAGAAACAACGCAAGAAACTAGCTGAGAAGATCGAACTACTCAACTCTGCTATAGATAATGTGTCCACTCAATTGAGAACAGAAGAACCCCCTACTGACGAAGCTTTAAGTGTACCGGACATAGGAGCTGTTGTCTAAGCCATGTCACTCGTCTCGAATTGGACCTCTTACGAGATTGTTGCATAAGGCACCCGTCGTTTTGGGATATGTACTTGTTTGTTCATGCTTCAAAACTTGTTACATTTGAAATATCTATGAATTCTGTCATCGCTGATATTCCTAGATTGGAGATATGTAAATAATAATTTGCAATTGTTGGAACATATATTTCTTCCTTTTCTTCGTATGTTTTTATCATTTTTGGTTGTATCGTCTGTGTGCAACGGGTGGTCGATTTTCGAGAAATTGGCATTTGACTAAGTACAATCTGCAGATTTCTGAATTGTGAACTGTCTTCTGATTTTTTTGTTGTTCTTGTTTGTGGGCATCTTAGGCTGTCCTCTTATTGTAAGAAAAGGATATTATTCCAATGATTATTCATCATCCAGAGGGAAATCATTGACCCCATAAAATAAATTAATATTTTCTTAATGGCTTAAGCTTCATTACAGGCTAAGAAATGTATAAAAATGCCAAATTTATTTAGGAATGAGTTATGTGACAAGAAGTACATCTCATGATATTCAAGTTGCATGAAAAGGGTAGAAGATATTTTAAATGAAAAAATAATATATAGATTTAAAATGGAGTGGTGCAAAATCTGATGGTGGAAAATCAAGCTTGATCCTATCTGATTTCAATCTTCACACATCATCTTCACCACTCACTACAAATCATTCATAGCCATATTTTCTTGAATTGAATCCAAACAAAAAAGCACCATTTTTCTTAAAGATAATTTTTTTTGATAACATAAATCTATATATATGTATATTATCTTGAATTTTTGTTTCCTATAGTTTGAGCTGCAGCCATGGCTTCCCATGCAGCATTGGCATCTTCAAGAATCCCAACAAGCACTAGACTTCCCTCCAAAACTACTCATTCTTTCTCTGCTCAATGCTTCTCAAAGGTTAATTTCCTTTACTTTTCTTGCATCTCATCATCTGATATTTCTTTATTTACTGCAAAAGCCTCGAAAATGAGTTTTTCGATTTTTCAATGGTTTCATGTGGACGTTTCTAGAAGCTGGAGGTAGCAGAGTTCTCCGGTCTTAGGTCGAGTGGATGTGTGACTTTTGCCAAGAATGGTAGGGAGGCTTCTTTCTTCGGTACGGTGGCTGCACAGCTCACTCCAAAGGTACAGATTTCTTCATGCTGCAAACCTATTTTTTGACTGAATAATCTGAACTTTTTTGATAAAATTAAGATTTGTGTTTAAATTTGTTCTCATTAGGATGAACAAGAAAATTTTGAGATGTTATGATTCTGTGTCTGTCGACTCTGTCCTAGATTCGTCGTCTTGCTTTGAATGCAGTCTTTTTCATGTACTTTAACTCGAACTTTAATTAAAAAAAAGTGACAAAATTATTGTGCAAGATTAGATTGCAGGATCCACACCCGTTAAGGGAGAGACCGTTGCCAAATTGAAAGTCGCGATCAATGGATTTGGGCGCATTGGGAGGAACTTCCTCCGCTGCTGGCACGGACGTAAGGACTCACCAATCGAGGTGGTGGTTGTGAACGACAGTGGCGGTGTCAAGAATGTAAGTTTTTTTCACACTCATAATAATTTTCTTAATATTCAACTATGGCAATTTCAATTGATTTGCATTTCACCATTAGGCCTCACACTTGTTGAAATACGACTCCATGCTTGGTACCTTCAAAGCAGAAGTTAAGATAGTCGACAACGAGACCATCAGCGTTGACGGGAAGCTCATCAAGGTTGTCGCCAACCGGGACCCACTCAAGCTTCCTTGGGCTGAACTCGGCATTGACATTGTCATCGAGGTATTTTCTCCTTAATCATGCTACTCCATCTTCACATTTCCTATCAAAATCTAAACTTTATGAATTAAAATCGTTCCAAAATGCAGGGGACCGGTGTTTTCGTGGATGGTCCCGGAGCTGGGAAGCACATCCAAGCCGGAGCCAAGAAGGTAATCATCACTGCTCCAGCAAAAGGCGCTGATATCCCAACCTACGTCGTCGGTGTGTGAACGAACAAGACTACGGTCATGAAGTTGCTAACATCATAAGGTCAGTTTATTCGAGCTACTTCTCTATGGATATTTTTGTAAGAATCGTATGAATGATCTCGTGTATATAAACATGAATAGGGTTTGAGATGTTCGTTTCGATTATTACAGCAATGCTTCTTGCACCACCAACTGTTTGGCTCCTTTTGCAAAGGTCTTGGATGAAGAATTTGGTAATTTCAGACATTAATTTGAAACACAAATCTAGTAAAATTGTCCTATTTTTGTTAATTCAATATATGTATATATATATATATATATATATATATATATGTATATATATTTTAATTTGCAGGCATTGTTAAGGGAACTATGACAACAACACATTCTTACACTGGTGATCAGGTATGTGTTTTCTTGATTTTCTGTATCTTGTGTACGTTGTGTTGCCCTTAAAAAAATCGAGTTCAAGTTCCGTCGTGTACGAATTCTCGAGTTCTTAAAATTCTGTTGTGTATGAATTCTCTAGAGGCTTCTAGATGCTTCGCACCGCGATCTGAGGAGAGCAAGAGCTGCAGCGTTGAACATTGTGCCAACGAGCACCGGTGCAGCCAAGGCCGTTGTCCCTAGTTCTGCCTCAGCTGAAGGGCAAGCTTAACGGCATTGCCCTCCGTGTGCCGACGCCCAATGTCTCAGTTGTGGACCTCGTTGTCAACGTCGAGAAGAAGGGGATCTCGGCGGAAGATGTGAATGCTGCATTTAGAAAGGCGGCTGATGGACCTATGGCAGGCATATTGGCCGTGTGCGACGTCCCTCTCGTCTCTGTTGATTTCCGGTGCAGCGACGTCTCCACCAGCATCGATTCCTCGTTGACAATGGTGATGGGAGACGACATGGTGAAGGTGGTCGCGTGGTACGACAACGAGTGGGGATACAGGTATGAATCCTTACGCATTGTCTAGCAACGGACTTCTAGCTCCGTCTCGAGGCAATTCAGGCTGCCGTCTCCGGCCCCTAAAAATTAGGGTTGTTGAGTGTTTTTTTGCAAGTACTTCTATCTCGTCTCATGATCCTATCAATTGAGGCCGTGCACGCGTCTTATGATCGTTTTTATTAACCCGAACTTTTTGCAGCCAACGAGTGGTCGATTTGGCTCATTTGGTGGCGGCAAAATGGCCCGGAGCTTCGGCGAAAGGGAGTGGAGATCCATTGGAGGACTATTGCAAGGACAACCCTGCAGAGGAGGAATGCAAGGTCTATGAATGAAGCTATTAGTTTCTTCGATGACAATTTCTCGTCAGTCGGTTCGATTTTTCGGTTATATTTTCATTGTAGGAGGAATAAGTTATCATTGCCCCTAGAAATTCTATAAACATGCTAGAATGGAAAGGGAGAGATATAAATATTGCTCAATAAAATACGTTGTAGCTATTGAATTTTAAATTCAACTTTCTCTTGAGAATGTAACGCTTGTTTTTTGTTTATTGTATATTATAAATTAGTTAATTACCATGGTATAGGCGTAGTCAATCAAGATATATACGGTTTAAAATATACGACAAAAAAAAATGGTTATGTCTTGAAGGGGACACTCAAGTGGTGCGGCTTCAGTCTGTACGCACTAAGGTCTCGGGTTCGAACCTCACCGCCCCCATTTCCCCATGTTAAAAAAACTGGCTAAATTGCAAAAAAAAACCCCACTTTTTATCAAATTTTCGTTTAAATATCCACCTTTTAATTTTTGCAAAAAAAATCCTCACTTTTCATTCTTTCTCAATGGCATTCGTCCGATCGTTTCCTAATTTTGTTGCCGATGTGGAAGGCGGTAAATCTTACATGGCAAATCGGCGGCAAGAATGAAACAGCGTAGTTTAAGTAAGGCCAAAATGTCGTCATTTTGCTGCAAACAAACACTTATATTTAGTGTCTAGACATCGTTCATTGTCTCCGAATTATCCACAGGGTTCGTTTTGCTGCAAACAAATCGAAGTTCACTTTTTGGGGTTTTCTCCTCTTTCCCTCTTCAGTCCTTTGTATATTTCACATTTCAATCGTTCATGGCTTTTTCATCTTCGCACACGGTCTCAATGAATAAATCGAATTCCAAACCTCAGAGGCTTTGCAAATGTAAAAATCGTGCGGTAATAAAGACCTTGAACCCTGTAGATAACCCGGAGATAATGACAACGTCTGGACTCTAAATATAAACGTTTGTTTGCAGCAAAACAACGACATTTTGGCCTTACTTAAACTATGTTGTCTCATTCTTACCGTTGATTTGTCATGTAAGAATTATCGCCTTCCACATCATTAGCAACAAAATTTGAAAAAACGACCGGAGGGATGCAATTGAAAAAGAATAAAAGGTGAGGAATTTTTTTACAAAAATTAAAAGGTGAGGATTTTAAACGAGAATTTAATAAAAGATGAAGTATTTTTTTTGCAATTTAGCTAAAAAAAATTGTTATTTTATTCAATAATGTCACTTTTTAATTTTTTTAGTGAATAGTTACATGTTATATTAGTACATTTTTCAATAATGTCAAAGGTCCATATCCTAGGCTTCTCGGAAAAGTCATGTGGCATGTTAGATCTCATGTAATAAAATATTCCATGTTAATTTTTACTCACTCCGTCTACGAAATGGTTGCTACTTTTGTTACTTAAGTTTGTTCACGAAATGGTTGTCACTTTTGCTACTCCACTCATATTTATTGTGAAATCCTTACTCCACTCACAACAATACTCATTATAATTCACTGCTACCTACCATTTTCTTAAAAACCCGTGTCGTCCATAATATGACAACCATTTTATGGACGGATGAAATATATTATTACATGCCTATGCGACATGGATTTTTCGATGCCAAGAATTTAGGCCTTGTGAAAGTTTTAAAAATATATAGAACTTTGTGTTCCAATTTAGCTAAAACTTAAACAACTGGGAAAAAAATTATCTTTGTTGTAAATATATGAGTGACATCTAAGCAATAGTTGCTTGGTGGCCAAGTAGTTAATTACTTGATGGCCAAGTAATTAGTTGCTTGATGGCCAAGATACGAGTTGCTTGTCGTGCAAGTAACTATCCCTAAACTTGCTCCATGTACTACTATAAATAGAGTCTTAGTCCTCAAATGGAACACACAATTCTCACAATCTTCTCTCTACTCTCTTCTCTTATCTCTCTAGTCTATCTAGTCTATAACACGTTATCAGCACGAAGCTCTACCTCTCTTGATCCTCTCCTTCACCGATAGAAGTTCTTCAAATTCTAGAAGTCCGAAACTTTACTTCTCTTCACGATCGTTTGAAGTACGACTCTCTAGCCACGAGTATCCAACCACATAAACTAAATTGAAGGTATGTTTATAGGAAAGAATCGTGTCTTTCCAACGAGGTACAAATTTATTTTTAGTTTGAAAATCTCAATTGCTTTTCATTTATATATGCTTTGTTTTTAATCTTGAATCGTGATTCCATGAGGAAACACGAATAATCTTGAAAATTTATTGATGCTATTTGAGTAGCACAAGTAATATTCCTAAAGAATATTACACTCAATCTTATTGATGCTATGGAAATAGCACAAGTGTAATATTCCTATATTCCTGAAGAATATTACACTCAATCTTATTGATGCTATGGAAATAGCACAAGTAATATTCCTGAAGAATATTACACTCAAAATAGCCCAAGTAATATTCCTGAAGAATACTACAAGCCCCGAAGAGCAAATATTTGGATAATGTATTTATCCTTTATTCTTTTGTGCAGAATTGCACGGATGACAAATATAGCCAAACTTGAGTTCATTGCTCTTGATATCTCGGGCAAGAATTATATGTCATGGGCTCTTGATGCTGATTGTTCACTATGATCTCAAAGGATCTGGACGGTGATAATAAAAGAAGGAAATAACGCATCCGAACAGGATCGCGCCTAAGGCATTAATTTTCCTTCGTCATCATCTTCATAATGACTTAAAGATTGAGTATCTGACCGTCAAAGATCCAAAAGAATTATGGACAAACCTAAAAGAAAGGTTTGATCATCAAAGGATGGTTGTCCTTCCTAAAGCTCGTTATGAGTGGATGCATCTTAGACTGGAAGACTTTAAGTCGGTGAGTACTTATAATTTTGAATTGTTCAGAATTGTTTCAAAGTTGAAATTATAAGGAGCAAAATATCACTGATGTTGATATGCTTGAGAAAACATTCTCCACTTTTACGCCTCTAATGTGTTGTTGCAACAACAATATAGAGAACGGGGTTTCAAAAAGTACTCTGAATTGATATCTTGCTTATTGGTTGCCGAGCAAAATAATGAATTGCTCATGAAAAACCACGAGCTCCGCCCCACTGGTTCCGCTGCATTGCCTGAAGCCAATGCAACTTTTCACCATGAAAATGGTCATGGGAACCAACGTGGAAGAGGGCGTGGGAAGAGGACGTGGATATGGTCGCGGTCGTGGACGCGGTAAACCAAATGATTGCAACCTCTAGCAACAAAAGGCAGAGACATCCTACGAGCTTAATTCATCTAAAAAGGAAGGTGCATGTCATAGATATGGCATGACCGGACATTGGGCACGTACCTGTCGTACGGAAAAACACCTTGTGGATCTATATCAAGATTCGATCAAGGGAAAAGACAAGAAAACCAATGTCGTTGACTTTGACTAGTTCAATTGATACTACTCATTTAGATGTCTTCGACTTCTTTGTTGATCCAATAATAGATAATTTGGATGTGTCTGGTGGTGTATTAGAAGACAATTACATGGACATTGTTTAGTCCTTTATCATGAATTTCAAGTTAATAAAATGTTTTGTTTATTTCAGTCATTATTTTTCGTTAAATCAATTGTTTATTTCAAAATAATTGATCTTCCTTTAAAATATTTTCAGAAATTTAAATGGAATCCTTGTGATATTTGTGTTGCTGATAGTGCCACCACACACACCATTCTTCAAAAGAAGAAGTATTTCATTAAGTTAACATTAGATGAGGATAATGTTAACACGATATCAGGTGCATCAAACATCATTAAAGGCCCCGGAAGAGCTTGTATCATTTTGCCAAATGATACTAAATTAGATATTGAAAATGCCCTGTATTCTAGTAAGTCTAAGAGGAACTTACTAAGTTTCAAAGATATCCGCGGTAATGGATACCACATTGAAACTATAGCAGAAGGTGGCAATGAATATCTTTGTATAAATTCTTTTGCGTCTGGCAGTAAGCAGACAAAAGAAAAATTGTCAACGCTACCTTCTGGAATGTATTATACATTCATAAAGGCAATTGAAACAAATCATGTCATGAACCTGAAGTTCATTGACACAAAAAGCTTTATACTTTGGCATGATAGATTTGGACATCCTGGAGCTACTATGATGCGCCAGATAATTAATAATTCACATGGGCACAATATGAAGAATCAAAGGATTCTTATGACAAATGAATTGCCATGTGATGCTTGTGCGCAAGGCAAGTTAGTCATTAGATCTTCATATACGAAGGTTAATGTGGAATCTCCATCTTTCTTGAAAAGAATTCAAGGAGATATTTTTGTGGACCTATACATCCACCATGTGGACCATTTCGATACTTTATGGTATTGATTGATGCTTCTTCTAGATGATCACATGTATGCTTGATTTCTACGAGAAATGCAACATTTGCTAGACTACTTGTCCAAATTATAAAGTTAAGAGCTCAATTCTCAGACAATTCTATTAAGGGAATTCGTCTTGATAATGCTAGTGAGTTCAGGTCTGAAAATTATTGTATGGCAATTGGAATTGAGATTGAACATTCAGTAGCTCATGTCCATACTTAAAATGGCTTGACAGAGTCATTTATTAAACGACTTCAATTAATTGCTAGACCATTGCTTATGAAGTCGAAACTCCCAACTACTGCTTGGGGGTCATGCCATATTACATGCCGCAACATTAATTCGAATAAGGCCATCAGGTAATCATGATTACTACCCCGATGCAAATTATTCTTGGTCGAGAATCTGATATTTCTCACTTACGAACTTTTGGTTGCGCGGTTTATGTCCCAATTGCACCCCCACAAAGAACAAAAATGGGTCCCCAACAAGGGCTTGGGATATATATTGGATTTGATTCACCCTCGATTATAAGATATATTGAACCTTTGACGGGGTGATTTATTTTACTGCACGGTTTGCAGATTGTCATTTTGATGAAATGACATTTCCAACATTAGGGGGAACAAATCTATATCCTAAAAAGCACAGGAAAATATCATGGAATGAGAAAAGCTTGTCACATTTTGATTCCATTAGTAATCAATGTGAACAAGAAGTTGAAAAGACCATTCATTTGCAAAGAATCGCAAATCAAATCCATGATGCCTTTGCAGATACAAGAAAAGTGACATAATCTTATATACATGCTGCAAATACTCCAGCTAAAATTGATGTCCCTGAAGGACAAATAGCTTTGGCAGCAAATGAGTCTAAAATTCGTCAAAAACGTGGTCGACCACTTGGTTTCAAAGATTCTGTGCCCAGAAAAGAAAAGGGCAAGATGGAAAACCAAGCAATGACGAAAATGACCAATGTAATTCCTGAAGAATTACAAGTGACTCATCAAATCAATATAATTCCTAAAGAATTACAAGTGACTAATCAATCACATGAAAGTGATGTAATTCCTGAAGAATTACAAGTATTTGAAAATCATGAGATCTCAATAAATTATGCATCCTATAATCAGATACTGGAGAGAGAAAATATCATTGTGGATGATATATTCGCCTTTTCATATAGCTCATCAAATTTTAAATGAGGATCTGGATCCTGAACCACATCTGTTTCTGGATGTAAACAGAGAAATGATGGCCAATGTGGAAAGGAGCTATAGAAAGGGAATTGAATTCCTGTGATAACCGGAAAGTATTTGGACCTATAGTCCTAATTCCGGCATTTGAAATCCCTGTTGGATACAGATGGTCTTTGTTAGAAAGAGAAACGAGAAAAAATAAAGTTACGAGATATATAGCAAGACTCGTAGCACAAGGTTTCTCTCAAGGCCAAGAATTGATTATGAGGAAACATACTCTCCAGTAATTGATGCAATTACTTTCAGATTTTTTATTCGTCTGGCTGTGTCACAAAGGCTTGATATGCGCCTTATGGATGTAGTAACTGCATATTTATATGGGTCATTGGATAATGACATATACATGAAAATCCCTGAAGGATTTTAAAATGCCTGAAGCATTAAAATCACAACCCAAAAGCATGTTTTCGATTTAATAACTGTAAAAATCGTTATATGGGTTGAAACAGTCTGGGAGTATGTGGTATAATAGACTAATGTGAGTATCTTTTGAAAGAAGGATACAAGAATGATGATATATGTCCTTGTGTTTTTCATAAAGAAAACCGAAATGAATTTTGCAATCATAGCAGTTTATGTGATGATTTAAAATTTAATTGGAACTCCTGAAGAGCTCAATTAAAACTGCCTGAATATTTAAAGAAAGAATTTGAAATGAAAGATTTTGGGAAAGACAAAATTTTGTCTTGGATTGCAAATCGAACGTGTCTGAGGAGGAACGTTTTATTCATCAATCCACATATACAGAAAAAATGTTAAAGCGCTTTTTACATGGATAAATGCTCATCCATTAGCATCACAAATGGTCGTGTAGATCTCTTGATATAAAGAAAGATCCATTTCGACCTGTTGAAGATGGTGAAAAGCTACTTGGCTCCAGAAGTACCGTATCTAAGCGCGATTGGAGCATTAACTTATCTAGCTAATAACACTAGACCTGATATAGCTTTTTTCTATAAATCTTCTCGCCAAGATATAGCTCTGCGCCCACTTTGAGACATTGGAATGGTGTTAAGCACATTCTACGATATCTAAAAGGTACGATTTGACTTTGGATTATTTTATTTGGAAAGTTCAGATCAATCTCTTGTAGGGTATTCAGATGCAGGTTATCTATCTGATCCACATCAAGCTAAGTCTCAAACTGGCTACGTTTTCACCATTGGTGGAACTGCTATATCATGGAAGTTTGTGAAGCAAACCTTGACAGCAATATCCTCAAATTATTATGAGATTATTGCAATTCATGAAGCAAGTCGGAGAGTGTGTATGGTTGAGAAATATGACAAGTCATATCCAAGAGTCGTGCGGGCTAGCTTCCTCAAAGGCCAACCCAACTATTTTGTATGAAGACAATGCTGCTTGCATCGCACAACTCAAGGAAGGTTACATCAAAGGCGATAGGACGAAGCACATTTCCCCCAAGTGACAATTTGGCGGACTTATTCACGAAGGCATTACCAACATCAACATTCAGAAAGTTGATACACAAAATCGGCATGCGTCGACTCAAAGATTTACAGTGATCTCAAGATTAGGGGGAGCAGTTGTACTCTTTTTCCTTCGACTAGGTTTTATCCCACTGGGTTTTACTAGCAAGGTTTTAATGAGACAACATCAGTTTAAGGATGTGTCACTCAAGGGGGAGTGTTGTAAATATATGAGTGACACCCAAGCAATAGTTGCTTGGTGGCCAACTAGTTAGTTGCTTGATGGCCAAAATACGAGTTGCTTGTCGTGCAAGTAACTATCCCTAAACTTGCTCCATGTATTACTATAAATAGAGGCTTAGTCCTCAAATAGAACACATAATTCTCACAATCTTCTTTCTACTCTTTTCTCTTATCTCTCTAATCTATCTAGTCTATAATAATTTTGACAAAATATAGAGATTTCTAAAAATAAAAGGCTTATGCAAAACAAGATAACTTTTTTCTGGACCCTCATATTTGGGCATATATTGGTAAAATTTTCATGAAAAATTGGGCTGGCCCGTTAGAAGATGGGCCCTTTAAATCGATTATAGTTATATGGAGGGGCCGGATTAATTAATTCAAATTCTCAGCTCTAATTTAATTTGAGAATCCTTAATCCGGAAAAGGAAAAAAAAAAAAGAAAAAAAAAAAGAAAATTGGAGTAGAGTAACTTCATATGTATGAAAAATCTATATGTATACGTTATAAGTTATAAAATTTGTAATAATCTCGAAACTAAGATTTCACAAAATCTCAACCATACTCATTTATGATTGTGACACTCCCACCCACAAATAAATCAAACAGATTAGCAATCATAGATCAGAAAACAAACCTTTCATTTTGTATTATAATAATAGTTTCTTTTCACCGATTATGATTTATTGGTAATCTGAAAAGAAAAGAAAAGGAGAAAAAATAAATAATTCGCAACTCTCAGTCGAGCGTGTGAGAGCGTGAAGGGCCGGAACAAAAAATTATTCTTGAAGGGAGCATACTGCATACTTCGTCACATTTGAATTATTTTATATTTCTTAAGGCCATCTCCAGTCCATCTTAAAAATAGAGAAAAACGTTAAAATTTTGTTGAGCTCCAGTCCAACACTATAATCAATGTCATATTTGTGAACGGAATAATATTGTTGCAAATGTAGCGCATTACTGTTCTTTGCTGTATTATTTTTCTCTTTTTTTATAGTTTTTTTTTTCTTTTTTTCTTTGTCCCCAAATGTTGTATTTTAGTTATGTTTCTAGGAATAATCACCAACAATACATTACAAAGTATTACTTAAAAAACATGATGTAATATATGATGTATTTTTTTTTAAATAAAATTCAACTCAATACTCTCATCCAAAACCATTAATATTCTTTTTGTTGTGTATAAGATAAAGCAAACTACTGGAAATGAATTATCTTTCTGTTGTATATTTATGTAAAAGTTGCTGTATTTTTGTGTGGACTGTTGGAGATGCCCTAAGGCTATCTGTAACCCTTGGAGATATCTCCAACACCCACTTTTCCACTAGAGACCCCTTAAAGACACCTACCCCTGCGTCTCAAAGGGTCTTCATCACCATATTAAACAATTCCTCATTTTCATTTATTAAATTAATTCATGTATTTGTAAATAAATTAAAATACACTAATTAATAAATAATATAAATTTTCCATTAATATTTGAAAATTGGAATTACATGCCGCACACAATAAAAAAAACACTACTTAATTAAAAATAAAAAATTACATAAAACTAAAAATTACGGAAAAAACTCTACGCCCATCCCCGACGTTGTTTCACCTCCTCCACCATCATCATGTGAACATGGAGCTGCTCCGGCGTCATGAATCTCATATCCCTGGAGACAACTTCCAAGTAGGTGGCATATTGTTTGGCCCGAGCAGCTTCGCTCCTCACCTGAGCATTTTTCAGCTTTGCTTGAGCTGATTCCCGCAACGCCACCGCGATCTTATGCTTGGCCTCGGCAAACCGGTCGAGTCAGGAGGCATATCGATCCATGATGAATTCGAACTGAGACGTCTGTCGGCTTCTTTCGTTTTCCCCTTGCCGCATCTTGACCCTTCGGTCGGGGAGGCGCGCTTTCTCCTTCGGTGGACTGGGCTT